>CM071600.1:65433545-66683545 GCA_036435485.1 Saposhnikovia divaricata | reverse complement strand
CCCATATATTATATTAATGATAAAAAAACTAATGCTAATAAAATTGAACCCTTGACCTCTAACTTAGAAGGTAGATTCCTTACCACTGCTAGACATCAATTTTAAATATATTATAAAACTCATTATTAATATATCGCGAGACAACCCTCACATATTAATATATTGTATTAATGATAAAAAAAGTGTTCCTAATAAGAATTGAATCCTTGACCTCTAGCTTAGAAGGGAGATTCCTTACTATTATGCTAGACATCAATTTTAAATATATTATAAAACTCATTATTAATATATCATGAGACAATTTAATTATCATGAAATTACTAAATTACCCCTCCTATATTATATTAATGATAAAAAAAATTGTTCCTAATGAAAACTAAACCCCTTACCTTAAACTTAGAAGTGAGATTCTTTACCACTATGCTAGATATCAGTTTTGAGAATATTTCGAACAGTACATAGTTATGAAACATTTTTTTTGTTCTAGACATTTCTTTTGTTCTAGAGTAGAAATAAATTATTTGGATTTAGAAGATAGATATTGTTATTTATGTATTAATTATATCTTACGCATATCTCTTATCCGGGTCAAAATGCACAAGTCGGTTCTGGATGATCAAGCAGTCACTACTAATGTAAATTCTATGCTCATAACTCAGGCCTGTCAATGAATCGGATATCCAACCCGATCCGTAGCTAAATTAGTAGGTGTGATCCTTCCAAAAAAAATTCGATCCATTAATGATCCGATACGATAAAAGTCCGATATGATAACGAACGGATATGGATTTTGTATGATTCAATCCGATAACCATCTAATTCAAAAATATTATATTTATTTTATATTTTATATACTTATGTAATATAATATATATATATATATATATAACATATATATATAATATTATTTTGGAATATAAATTTGGATTTGTCAATGCATATGTCATAATTTTAATTTTTACTTCGTCAATTTTTTTTACAAAAAACTATTTGATAAATTGGAAAAATAAATATTTTTTTAAATTTGTTAAATAGATCGGACCTCCGATCCGATAACCCGAAATCCGAATGGATCTGATATGGATTGACCTAAAAAATATTCGACTCCTGATCCGATCCGAGTCCGAAAAATCTTGACGGACTCGGATATAGATTTAGGTTGATCCGACCCAAATCCGACCCGTTGAACATTCGTTCAAAGAGATTATCACATTGAAATTTACTTATTTTTAGTTGTATATACATCATGAATAGAAAATCTTTTTGATATATTTTGCATGCTAAGCATTAACATGTTGTAAGCATCATTTAATTATAAAGTAACATAAATACATATTAACATGATATTACTAGGCACGGGCTATAAAGCTAGTATGGAAAGAATAGAAGAACAATTAGTGCACATGCTATTGCTGCTATTTTATCTTATTTTCTTGATCTCATGTGGAAATAGCTCTGTGACTACACATAATCATTCAATAGCAAGAAGGGATACTTGAGAGAAAAATAAGGGTGAAACAAAAATAAGAGAGTCCATCATAGTGATTTCTAAAAGAGCATATCCTACTCGAATTGGGTACATGACACATATAAAAATGTCAGATTACTAAAAATTGGAGAAATGGGCTCCCTGTCCTGTTTTTGGACAAGGGTACGGGGACCCAACATAATTTAATGAATTAGCAATTATATTATACTAGCTTATAACCCGTGCAACGCACGACTCCTTTTTTAATATATAAAATTATATTAATTTTTTTTAATATTTATAAATTATTAATTTACATATTAAATTGTTGTTAAAAAATTGATATATATATAAGATTTTACACGTTCAATTTAATATTTGTGCTCTATCTTTAATTCTTTAAATTTGATTTGGACGATTTTACAATCCACGTGAAATTAACAAAATACTCTTTAATTTAGTGATGGTTTAACAATTATTTTCCAATTAAAACTACGCAGAAACAAATGAGAGAAGAAATTGATGATTTTTTACTTTGAAAATTTTATTCGATTTATGAAATCTACTTATATTTTCGTGTCGATTATCAAAATACCCTTCTTATTATTTGAAAATAGTTCTACTAACAACCAAATACAATTTTAATGATAAGTATAAGAGTGATTTTGTCCAAAATTTTGGTAGTTGGTAGTGTGGTCCTCAGTATGACAAATTAAATAAGAACCGTTATATCTTAAAATAAGTTGATGAAAAACATTGGATTTAGCATAAAAAATATTTTATATTTTAATATGTAAACTAAAAAGTCTATTTAAATTGAAATATGAAAAAGTGAATGTCAATGATTTAAATCATATATAATTAGGTTTTCTAGCTACATTGAATAGGATTATCAATGTAGGTCTTCTACATTAAATAGGATTAATGTAAAAATTCGTAATTATATTTTATCTTGAGATTCTGAGTGTTTCCATTTGGATAATAATTGTTAAATCATCACAAAATTAAAGATAATTTTATGAGATTCGCGTGGGCTGTAAAATCATCCAAATATGATTTTTAGATCTCGAGATAGAGCTCAAATAGAAAATATGAACTTTTTTTTAATAGTATTTTTAATACAACTTTTTTTAATTATATCCTTTTCAAATTATAATTTTATTTTTAGAATTTGATTATAATACAACCTTTTTTAATTATATCCATTTTAGATTATAACTTTTTTTAATATGATATAATCTTGATCGTCTATTTTTAAAATTATTAGATTCGACGGTTGAGATTGTTTTGGCGTTACAGTGATCAAAATTATGGATAAGATCTTTCTTACGCATATTACATACAAGGATATATATATAATTTCATAGCAAAATTTCATGAATAAAACTCAAATTAAATTTAATTTCGTAATTATTGTGCAAATTAGGCATCTATTGCTCTTCTTGTTTCGTATATCTCCTTTCTTTCTCCTCATACTTGTTTTCACGTCATAATGAGAAACACGTCATAATATTATCTCATATGTGGTTTTTCAATTGGTTAAATTGTCCACAATTCGGTCAAAGGATCCGAAACGGAATAAGTGTCGTGTCCTACTGTCCGTACGGGTACGCCAGCCGAAACCGAAGACTCGGAGTAACATACAGAGCTGCTTTTTATGAGAATCAAGTTCAAAATTTGGCATTCAAATTTCTTGTCATGGATCTGCCAAAATTTTAACTTCCCACTCAGGGCTAAAAAACAAGTGGTTAATGGTTTTTTCCTTATCATTTGAGAACACAGAATCATGTAAATAGAGCAACGACACTCCCGTACATCATGTTTTAGCCGCTGTAGTTTATTTACCCACAAATGTTGATAAAACTACATATTAGTTGTAAAAGATTATCTAGGTCACGGATTGTATCAAGTATTTATGCCTTTTGTTGTTTGGTCTTGGTTAGTCGTGTAGAAGGGGAGTAGAAGTGGTTGGTTTCTATTGAAAAAATCTGTGTGTAATAGGGAGAAGATGGTTGCGGAGCTTATTGCAGCTGGTGCCTCGGCTGGGGCAGTTACAGATCCTTATTCACAAGACCCAACTGGTAAAACACCAGCATCCATTGCTGCATCCTGTGGACACAAGGGACTTGCAGGATATCTTTCTGAGGTGTCTTTAACCAGCCATCTTACATCACTTACAATGGCAGAAAATGAACCATCTAAAAACTCTGCTGAGGTCGAAGCAGAAAGAACTTCAGATATTATCTCAAACACAAATCTCACCACAGTTGACCATCAGCTTCCCCTTAAACAGACTTTAGCTGCAGTTCGTAATGCTTCTCAGGCTGCTGCACGCATACAATCCGCTTTTCGTGCTCATTCTTTTAGAAGGCGGCAAGCAGCTTCTACTTCTGCTACTGATACTGGCGATGCATACAGTTTCCTTTCACATGATGTTTATGGGCTTTCAGCTGCTTCAAAGCTGGCCTTTCGGAATACACGGGACAACAATGCTGCTGCTTTATCGATCCAGAAGAAATATCGTGGTTGGAAAGGTCGTAAAGACTTCCTGGCATATCGCAAAAAAGTAGTGAAGATACAGGTAACCTACTTCTAAATTCTTAAATGTTTTCGTATGGGACAAATTTATTTTCTTCTTCAGGAGTTGAAATGAAACCTGATAACAATTGATTTGATAATTGATGATATGATTCTTTTTAAGCTGTGGCCTTAACTAAGATGCAAGTTCTTCTGTCCTCACAATCACACAAGCTTTAACTAAGATGCAAGTTCTTCTGTCCTCACAATCACACAAGCTTTAACTAAGATGCAAGTTCTTCTGTCCTCACAGTCACACATCACTACTACAGATAGGCTTCTAATAAGAATAATTGTATATTCATAGTGATGTCCCTGATATAATCACCTTCAAATTGCTCGTGCATACATTAAACAAAGCTATTCTGATTTTTAAGCTTTTGTTAATTTCTTATTTCTCCCCGCCTACCCCTATTTACAACTTTCATCTAAAGCATACAATAAGATCTGTAACTATACTCATACTTTGATTTTTGTATGTCAGGCTCATGTGAGAGGTCATCAGGTGCGGAAAAACTATAAAGTTATCTGTTGGGCCGTTGGTGTTTTAGAGAAGGTTGTACTAAGGTGGCGCAGGCGAGGGAGTGGTCTTAGAGGATTCCGGCCTGAAGCAGGGTCTGTTGATGAATTTGAAGATGAAGACTTTGTAAAGGTGTTCCGTAAAGAGAAAGTGGATGTAGCTATTGATGAAGCCCTGTCAAGGGTGCTATCCATGGTTGATTCAGTAGAAGCACGAGAACAATATCACCGCATGCTTGAAAAATATGGCCAAGCCAAGGTAATCATAAAACTTTATATCCTTAGTTTGATACTGAAAATGTGTTGCATAGAATCATTGAGCACATGAAGTGTAAAAGTTTCTTTTACATACATAGGTCTAGTTGACAGGAGTTTAGGATCTCTCCTCTAGGATCAATATTTTTGTACCTACATAATCCTGGCTTCAAAATTGCAGGCTAAGCTTGAAGGCTCGACAAGTGAAGCATCAACGTCAAGTGAAATTTCTAATATGGAAAGTGATAGCAGTATGTATCAGTTGGGTGCAGAGCAGAAAGGCAGCCATTCTAACTTCTTTGGTCATTAGGATATATTTGGCTTTCAGTTTACAAAGTGAGCATGTAATTGGTTGTACTTGTAGATATGGTCTTCTCAGTTGGCGGTATAAGAGTATGGTTGAGTCTGTTTACTGTGATTTTATTGTATATTTTGTATGGATAATGTATTTTTCCGGTACTTGTAGGAGGTGTGTAAAGGACCTTTTCCCGTCCTTGTCTGGAAAAGGAAAAATTGGTAAGAAGAAAATTAATTGTAATGTAGGATGTTTGTAAATATTGCTGACGGGAAATTGTCATGATTTTATTTTATCTTTTAAGAAACGTTAATGACAACTAGGTAACAAAGCCGCGTTATGCGCAGCACGAAAATATTTTTAAAAATTATATATATGATATTACTGTTCGTTGAGTTTTATTATTTGAAAGTTGATATGATGAATTGAAATTGTTGTAAAAATGTAATTAAATTTAAAATGTTTAAGAATTATATAGAAAATAATTAGCAGAAAAAAAACATGTTTTAGTTAAACTTTTAAGAATTAATAATAATATTTTCAAAGATATTGACGACACCTATTTTGTTACATAAAAAAATATTTTTGAAATACGATATTGATAAACACTTGTAAAGTTGGCATTATGAGGGACGTGATTGCTTAGTTTGTTGATAAATTTGTTTGTATGATAAAAAAAAGATGCAGATAAGAGGTGTGGTTGACTTAATTTACCGGTAAATTTGGTTGTATAACAAACAAAATAGAATTCAAATGCATTATGTAAGTCATGCTTCATATTTTTTTTGAGCATTTATAAAAACTTTTTTGTATATAATATTAAATTTAAATTCATGGATATATGTTCAAATAGTACTCACATATTATAATACTCTTATATTAAATTTTATAATAAATATGTACATGTAATTATTTTCTGTCTCGAGTAAAAATGAATTTAAAAATCATTGAAATTTGCATAAACACTAAGTCGTTTAAAATTAATTATATAACCAAAATGAAGATCCTCTAACATATTATCAGCTTCATCAACTCCACAATGGCTTCTTACTTTTTTTTATACCAAATAACAATGTCAACATAATTTTTACAATAAAAATTTATAAATATTAAATATAATTAATTAACGTTCTTAAATGTCGATGCCCGTCTCAAAACATACATGCATGATTAATTGATTAGTAATAGTATAAGAATTTATTTAATTAGAATATTAATTTATTCCAACGCAATATATTGAAACAACGAATGTATAACTTTTTTATTGATTTAATCAGTATAAAAAGGGTTGGATTGGTTTAAATTAATCGAGTTGGTCACACATGTGTAATTTTGTTCATGTGCAAAAGTAAATTATAAAATATTACTTGCATTAAAATTTTGGATGTTAATCGAAAAATATCTATACTTACGCATATTATCAGGATTTTCACGGTCACTAATTACGAATTTATCCAAAAATTAAAATCATTTACTTATTGTCGTCAAAAAAAATTGCAGTGATTTTGAATAATGATTAGAAATGGACGACATAAATTAATTTTATTTTATCATTTTACATTGAAATAATTGTACTTTAATATAAATAATTAAAATTTATATAAATATTATAATTTTAATGTTCTAATAAAGATTGCTAAAATTTTATATAAGTTATAAAATAAAATGAATTTTATATAAGTTTAATATGTACACTTAATGACTAATTAAAATGCTATTAAATGCAAGGAAATTATTTTAGTAAAAAAATAAAAATGTGAAAAATCAAGAAAAAATTTTGAGGCTTCTGAATGAAATCTCTCTGATCTCCTGCTATTATAATATACTAGGCAACTTATCCGCGCTTCGCGCGGTTCATAAATTTTCATTCTAAATTATGGAAAATATATATGAATTATTTTTTATTATTTTTAAAAAATGATTGGTTTCTTAAAAAAATTTCAAAAAATTGATTCAAAACAATTTACATGAATTATAAGTTTAAAGATACTCTCTGTATATATCTAAAATTTTCATAATTTCAAAAATATCATAAATATAAAAAGTAGCAATTATAATATAAATGTAGTTTTTACAATTAAAAGTTATAAATATTATATATAATAACACTTTTTAAAGCCGACCCCCCTCTTATAACATACATGTTCAATAGTAGTGTAAGAATTTATTTAATTAGAATATTGATTTATTTCATCACAATATATTGAACGACGGGTGTACAACTTTTTTATCGATTTAATCTATCGATAAAATTGGATTTTTACAATTTAATCGCTCTGGTCATAACCCATGTGTAATATATTCATGTATAAATATAAAAAGGTACTTGTATTGTTTTTATTACATGTGTTAAGGTGTTAAGCGAAAATTTATATACTTCTCTAATTTATAACGATTTCCATAATCGTTAATAATAAAAATTGCTTGAGAAATTAATGGTCGTCTCCACTACAATTGTTCGAAAAGAAATCGAAGTGGTATTCTATAGGGAATAAAAAAGGACGCAATGTAAACAATTTTTAGTCGTCATTTTACCAAAAATTAAACTTAATTATATATATAATTAATATTTAATATTGAAATAATAATTATAATACTCAAATAAAGTTTTACTATTTTTTAAATAAATAAAATAAATTTAATACATATTTATTAGGTATAATTAATGACTAATTAATATCTCATTAAAAGCTATTTAATGCAATAATATAATTTTAATAAAAAATCAAAAAAACGAAAAATCAAGAAAACTTTCCGAGCTCTAGGCATTATAATATATATAGATATAGATATAGATATATCAGTAAATCTTGGCGTACATACATAAACACTACAAACACACTACCTACAATTTAGGGAGGAGAGTAGAACTTCATTTTCTTTTTTCTCTTTTTTCTTTTTTTTTATTTTGTTACATGTTTTCAGTTTGTAATCGGTACCATTGTCAAAAGTCTCTTAAGCTGTTTTTAGTGGGGATTCATGTCATATTTTGAAATAACAATTTATAAATGATCATATTTTATTTTTATAATATAAAGCCACATTATAAAATAAATTCATAATAAAGCATTATATTTTAAGAATATTTAATCTTTTACCATATATAAGTATATCTTGAAAAATATTTTATATAAAATTTATTATAATTTATTAATCATACATTCTACTGTCTCAATATAAAATTAAATTTGTTTAACATCACATATTAGAAGAATGTAAAATGAAAATCGATTTACAAAAATCACATATAGAATAATAACCATATTTCTTAACTATAAAACAAAAAAAAAAAATAACTGAACCATCTGATCTAAAAGTATAGAGACAACATTTTAACATAATATTTAATCATCTACCTAAAATCATAAATATCTAATATAAGTTGCAGGTACTCTCATTTTTCTTTTTATAAATACAAACAAAAAAACTAGTTAATAAAATAAAACATTCCAGTCACGTATACATATGAAACAGGTTAGGTTAAATTTTGGGTACATGTACATGTATCGAGTTGAATATGAAAACAAATAACAAAATACTTCAAAAATTTAAAAAAAGAAGTTAAAAACAACAAGAGAACAAAACCTAACTTATTCCTAAATTGTAGGTAGTGAATTTGTAGTGTTTATGTATGTATGTCAAGATTTATTCTAAGACTTAAGACCTTTCTAAGATGTCACTTTAGCGAAACAATTTTTTATTGAATAAATAAATTTTCATTTATAAATTTATAAGTACTTTATTATAAAAAAAAAAATTTAAAGCATAACATTTTTTAGTTGCAACATCATATAAACATTTTTTTAAAATAAAACCAATTTTTATGTCTATCTAAATATTTGTTTAATAAAAAGTAGTATGTTGTCGTAAATTTTAAATATTATTTCCTATATTAACATCCACAAAATGGTATATATTATGAAATGCTAAATAAAAATCAAAGTACCTATACGTTTATATGGTTAGCAGGTGAAAAACAATATGAAAAGTAGGATCCCAGCAAGGATCGATGTCGAGTCCACACAAGAATATCATCATGCGCCTGATTTCTCGGAAACGATGAATAAAAATATTATAAAAATGTCTTGAAAATTTTTTAATCTGCCACACCACATGTTCGTTCGTCTACTTTTATTATATATATTGACACTTTAATAGCATTTATCGTACTTAAATGACATTTACCTTCATTTATTATTTAATAAATTAAGGCAAAATCAAATAAAAATATACTTTAATGGCATTTACCATACTTAAATGGCATTTACCTTCATTTAATAAATCATTTAATAAATTAAGGCAAAATCAAATAAAAAATTGTTAAAATTAAAAAATTACTATTTTTAAGATTGCAAGAAAACTATTTTAAAGAAACCTGGACACTTTCTGATCTCCTGACATTATAATATATACTAGGAAACTTATCCGCGCTTCGCGCGGTTCATAAATTTTTATTTTAAAATATTGAAAATAGATGAATTATTTTTTTATTATTTTTAAAAATTGATTGGTCTATTAAATTTTTTTTAAAAAAATTGATTCAATACAATTTGCTTGAATTATAAGTTTGAAGATACTCTCTTTATATATCTAAAATTTTCATAATCTCGAAAATATCATAAACATAAAAAGTAGCAATTATAATACAAACGTAGTCTTTACGACTACGACCAAAAGTTATATATATTATATATAATAACATTTTTTAAAGCCGACACCCTCTCATAACATACATGTTCAATAGTAGTGCAAGAATTTATTTAAATAGAATATTAATTTATTTCAATACAATGTAATGAACAACGGGTATATAACATTTTTTATCGATAAAATTGATTTTTTTCAATTAAATCGGTTTGGACATAACCCATGTGTAATTTATTCATGTGTAAAAATAAAAAAATATTTTTATTATTTTTATTATAGGTGTTAAGCGAAAATTTATATATTTCTATAATTTATTACAATCATAATTACTAATAATGAAAGATTGGTTGAGAAGTTAAGGATAGTCTGTATTACAATTGTCCGAAAAAGAAATTGGAGTGTTATTCGATAGGAAATAAAAAAGAACGCAGTATAAACAATTTTTAGTCGTCATTTTATCTAAAAATAAACTTAATTATATATGTAATTAATTTTTAATATTTAAATAATAATTAGAGAAAATTACCAAAATACTCATATTTGAGCATGTTTAGCCTTATTTACTGACGGGACACGTCAAATCGTGTACCGTGATATGAGGGGTAATACAGTATTTCGTCTTTTCCGTAACAGTGCATGATACGGTACACGGTGTAACGTGTTCTGTGTAACACGGTGTATTGTGTCTCGTGTTAGACGGGTGCGCAGCACAAACACGGTACACGCTCTTTCGTATCATGCATAACACGGAAGACCGTGTTCCGTATCCAGCTAATACGGTAGACCGTGTAACGTATTCAGTTAATACGGAGGCCGAAACTTCATATCTTGTCGGTATTTCGGGCCTTTTTTTCCAGAATCAGTATTTTGGATCACTTGATCCCAAAAATGATTAATAATTATAATGCTCGAATAATGTTTAATAATTGTTTAAATAAATAAAATAAAATAAATTTAATATATATTTATTAGGTATAATTAATTACTAATTAATATGCCATTATGAGCATTTAATGTAAAAAATATTTTTAATAAAAAAATCAAAAAAACCAAAATTCAAGAAAACTATTTTAAACGCTTCTAGTAACTTTTCGATCTCCAGACATTATAATATACTAGCTAACAAAGCCGCGCTACGCGCGGCACGAAAATATTTTTAAAAATTGTATATATATAACATTATATTTCATTGAGTTTTATTATTTGAAAGTTGATATGATAAATTGAAACTTGTGTAAAATGTAATTAAATTTGAAAGTTTAAGAATTATAGAGAAAAGAAAAGAAAACATGTTTTACTTAAACTCTTAAGTGTTAATAATAATATTTTCGAAAATATTGATGCCATCTATTTTGTTGCATAAAAAATGTTTTTGAAATTCAATATTGATAAACATTTGTAAAGTTTGACAATGGATAAGTAAAAGTAACATTTTTGAAATATTTTTGTTGTCGACGCCATTATGAAAGACGTGATTTGCTTAGTTTGTTGATAAATTTGTTTGTATGACGAAGAAAAGAAGCAGAATGTAAATGTGATAAGAAGTGTGATTGACTTAACTTGTCGATAAATTTGGTTGTATGACAAACAGAAGAGAATTCAAATGCATTTTGTAAGTCATGCTTCATATTTTTTGGAGTGATCCGACACTTGTATATATTCATTTGATTAATTTTTTTGAGCATTATTTGTAAGAACTTTATTTGTATGTAATATTTAATTTAAATTCATGGACACACGTTCAAAATGGTACTCACATATTTTAATACTTTTATATCAAATTTTATAATAAATATGTACATGTAACTATATTCCATCTCCAATAAAAATGAATCTAAAAATTATTGGATTCTTATAAACACTAAATCGTTTAAAATTAATTATTTATGCAAAATGAAGATTCTCTAACATATTATCAACTTCATTAATTCCATAAAGGCCTCTTATTTTTTTTCCTACCAAATTACACTGTGAACATAATTTTTATAATAAAAATTTATAAATATTAAATAAAATGTTATTCAAAGCCGACAGCCATCTCATAACATACATGCGTGATTAATTGATTAGTATTAATATAAGAATGTGTTTAGTTAGAATATTAATTTATTCCAACACAATATAATGAAACAACGAATGTATAACTTTTTCATTGATTTAATCATTAAAGAAAAAGGTTGGATTGGTTCAGTTTAATCGAGTTGATCATACCCCATGTTTCATGTGTAAAAGTAAATTATATAATATTACTTGTATTTTAAATTGTAGATGTTAACTGAAAATTTATATACTTTCGTAACTTATCAGGATTCTCACGGTCACTAATTACGAATTTATCGAAAAGTTAAAATCGTTTATTTATTATTGCAAAAAAAAATTGCAATGATTTTGAATAAGGATTAGAAATGAACTATATAAATAATTTTAGTTTATCAATTTAACTTGAAATAATTGTACTTTTATACGGATAATTAACATTTTATGTTAATATAATAATTAAAATGTTCTAATAAAGAAATAATAATAATTAAAATATTTTATATAGATAATTATAATAATTGCTGGATAAAATTTTGTTTTAAGTATAAAAGAAAGTGTATTTAATATAATTTTAATAGGTATAGTTAATGACTAATTATAATCCTATTAAATGTAGGAAATTATTTAATAAAAAAATCAAAAATGTGAAAAATCAAGAAAAAATTTTTGAAGTTTCAGAGTGAAAGCCTCCTCAATCGTCGGTTATTATAATATATGTAGATTGGTATTTTAAATTTTCCTAAAAAGTGATTTAAAATAGTTTGTATTAATTATTAGTTGGAATAATACTTTAATTATATATAAAAAAGTTTAATAATCTTAGAAATATCATAATATGAAAAGTAGCAAATACAATATTAAATAAAACTAAATAACGTTTTGAAAGCCGACACCGCTCTCATAACATATATGCTCAATAATAGCATACGAATTTATATAATTAGAATATTAATTTATTTTGACACAATATAATGAAACAACATGTGTATAACATTTTTATCGACTTAATTTCGCAATAAAATGATTGAGTTTATTATATAAAAAATAAAAAATCTGTCAATATTATTTTGTACAAATTCTAGATTTTAGCCAAAAGATCATACTTCTATAACTTATAACGATTTCCACAATTATTGATAAAATATTGTTCGAGTAGTTGAGATCGTTTGTCCTACAATCGTGCATGTAATAAAAAATGATGCAATGTGAACAATTTTAAGTCATTAATTTACATGAAAATAATCTTAGTTTTATACATATAACTAATATTTTAAATTTGAATAATAATTATAATGCTCAAATAAAATTTATCAATCTTTTATATAAATAACATGACGTAAATTTAATATATATATATATATATATATATATATATTCATAAGTGTAATTAATAACTATTAAGATGCCATTAAGATGTCATTAAGATGCTACTTAATGCAAGAAAAAATTAAATAAAAAAAACAAAAAAGTGAAAATTTAAGAAAAATATTTTAAATGATTCTGGTGCATTTCCGATCTCCTGGCATTATAATATATACGACATCATCATGAACAGTGATTTTTTTCAAAAAAAAAATTTTAAATTTTTTTTTGCTGAATGGATAGAAGATAAAAAAATAAGAACTTTTTGTATTGGGTGTCATGACGGAACTCTTATATTGAATTAAATATGAGGTGTTCTTTATTGTTCTTTATATAAGGTGTTCTTCATGGAGTGCAACTCTCTATATATATATATATGAGTGTAATTAATAACTATTAAGATGCCATTAAGATGTCATTAAGATGCTACTTAATGCAAGAAAAAATTAAATAAAAAAAACAAAAAAGTGAAAATTTAAGAAAAATATTTTAAATGATTCAGGTGCATTTCCGATCTCCTGGCATTATAATATATATAGATAGAAGAAAATGTACGTAGTCTATTTCATTATAATCTAATTAACAAACATATTATAAACAAAAAATTAGTAACAAATTGCTATATGAAAAAATATTAGATATTCTCAATATATTATCTTGATATCATTTTCCAATAATATGGAATTTTCCAAATGGTGCTGACGGTACATTGATAATTTTTGAAAAAAAATACAATATAATAATAAAACTTTTGAAGATGAATAATCCAAATTATTTGCTGTTTTGAATATCAAAATAATTTTTTTCCATTTTCATTTAAATAATCAATAATTAATTGATTCTTTATTTCTAAAGTAAAAATAAAGTTAACAAAAATCAAATATAATAAAAATTATAAAATAATGATACCTGAAAAATCAATCCTACAATGATATTGTATGTCGATATCTTAAATATACTAGCTTAAAACCCGTGCGATGCACGAATTTTTTAAAATATTATATGAATTTTTTCTATTAATTTAAATTATTTATTGAAATATTAATTTTGGAGGCTTAAATTTTTATATGAGATGATTTGATAATGATTGTATAAATGTTATCCATGATATTTTAAAAATGGAGAGATTTTAGTCAGAAAATATAGAAAGAAGATAGGTTTTAGTTGAAAAAAATAATTGTTTAATTATTAGTAATTATAAAATAATTCTTTTATTTTATTAAATATAATGTCCGTGTAATGATTAGAATAAGAGAGGATTTAGTTAAAGAAAATTAAAAAGGTAACATGTTTTTGGTGAAAAAGGTAATTGATTAGTTTATAGTATTTATAATTTAATTACGTTATTTTACTAAATACAATTGCTCGTAATGTTTTTTGAAAAGAAGAAATTAATATTGTACGTGATATTTCTATTAAAAGATGGATTTTAGTTAGAGAATATATAAAAGATGATACGTTTTAGCTGAAAAAGAAAATCAGTTAATTATTAATATTAGAATATTATTAGTTTATTGTATTAAATAGAACCGCCCGTGATATAATTGAAAAAAAAAGATATTTTAGCTATAAAAATAGAAAGGCAACGTGAAAATTAGAAAGATTATACGATTTATGTGAAAAAGGTAATTGATTAGTTTATAGTAATTATAATTTAATTAAGGCAATCGACTACTTACCATTATTTTAATTAATTAATTTTAATTTAATATACTCATGTTTACGGATTATACTAATATTTCCTTATTATAAACAACGTACACAAATTTTTAATATATTTTTATTAATAATTGAAAAATATGATGTAATATTTTCAGGTATATATTAATGATTGTAAGATTAGTTTTAAATTAAAAAGATAACATGTTTTAATTTGAAAGGAAATATTAATGATTGTAAGATATGATACGACTGATGTTTTTATAAACAACGTATACAGATTTTTAATATATTTTATTAGTAATTGAAAAATATGATGTGATATTTTCGGGTATATATTAATGATTGCAAGATTAGTAGGTGTTTATAAAAGGTAATATCTTCAATTAAAAGTAAATGTGAAAAAAGGCAATCGACTACTTATCATTAATTATATTATGTTATTATTTATTTTAGGAGTTTTAATAGTATAGATAAAGGGTAAATAAATAAATTCACTTAGTAACAAAAAACATGTACCAAAACTCTTTTATTGTTTCGGCTTTTATATAATAGTATAGATATTTGTGATTATAAGATTATTGGGTGTTTATAAAAGATAATATTTTCAATTAAAAATAATTATGAAAAAAAGCAATCGACTACTTACCATTAATCATATTATGTTATCATTTATTTTAGGAATTTTAATAGTATAGATATCATATATATCATATATATACTAGCATGATAGCCCGTGCAAAGCACGGGCCATATAATAATTCATAGAATTTTCTCGTGTAAGTCTACTTCACGTATATCGATTTAAGTAAATATTATAGTTTCAAAATATTATTAGATTCTGAATCGTAAGATAATTTTAGTTGGTTTTGGTCAATTTGAGAAGAATGATTGACTGAAAGGAGTAGGTAAGGATTAATTGTAAATGCCAAGTATTATCACAATATGCTTGGTGTATTGAAATGCGCGAAAAAGTAGCTGATTTATTTATTTTGGGACGGAGGAAAAATTAAATATTATATCATTTCTAATTTGTAAAAAATAATATAATATGATGGAAAAATACAAATAATAGAGCCATATGGTTCTGCTTAGAAAATCTCAGCGTTCATTTTCAATTTTGGATCATTTTTTCCGACTAATTTCGGAGAGCAAGAAGAACAATAAATTTTTCCTAATAGTTATGCGCGTGCAAAATAAATATGCTTTTCTAGGATCATGGTATTTGACTATTTCATATGTATCCTTTCAATAGCAAATTGATCCTAACAATATCTTTTCTTCAAATACATTGTACCATCCATTGTCATAAGTGAACTTTCAAAAACCCAAGGTAATATCTCAAATTTCAAGACAAAACATATTTAGACATGTACAAATTCAACCAAATACACGAGTAACTAAAATTAAACTGTCATATCTCATAATGGGTTTTAAAATGAGATTTGTTAATGTATGCACTCAATGAATTATGTTCTAAAAGTTCACGTGTACAATAAAATTCAATCTATGAAAAGAAAATGACATAACTACGATAATGAACCATCCAAGAAATATCATTTAAATTTGAGGTAACACCAAAATGATAGCCGAGAAATAATAAAATACACATACCACATCTGTGATCAAAAGACAATATATATATCAGCAATTTCGAATTTATTAGTCTCACACCGGGATGAAACTCGCATTGGAGTTTAAAACTCAAGTGAAATTGGTATATTTTTATTTAATTTTCATTTAATTATGTAGTTGTAAAACTCATTTTTTATGAAATTAATAATATTAGCAAATTACGAAAATGCTGCAAAATATAGTGCGAGAGACTAAAGATATCAAAACCAGATTGACATTTTTTTACCAGATCCAAATCCCATACGTAAATTATTTCTTACTTTTAATATTTTAATCTTTTTTATTAATCAATCTATAAATTACCCGATCCTAATAGGATTAACCGATATAATGTAATGTTTCAAAATAAAAATTGATATAATGCAAAAATATTTAAAATAGAATATTATACTGATATCGAGTAAAAATATGTTATACACTTTATTTATCATTTTCATATATCTATTTTCACTTCCGCCCATTTACCTACTTGACTACTTATTTTCCGCCACCTACCTCCTCAATTAGATTTTTAACCAATATTTGGCCACCTTGGTACCTTTCATACTTAAAATGAAATATTATACTAATATCGAGTAAAAATATGTTACGTTTCATTTATCATCATTTGACGAAAATATAGACATAATTGTTAAAACAGAGAAATTTTATAATAAATTTTTATAGATCTATTTTCATTTCCGCCCGTTTATCTACTTGAGATAGACTTTTACTCATTTTTCATCACCTACCTCCTCACTTTGATTTTTTTCTTTGACCAATTTTCGGTCACCTCGAAACCTTTCTTAATTATGACTTCAACGACATCATATCTATCAATTTATATTTTCTCTCTTTGACTGCCATTTTTTACTATTATATGAGAACAATATTTTAATGATTTTATGCCTAATAAATCATAAAAATAAACATGAACATACATTTATGAGTATATGAATATCAAAGGTTTAATTCTTATCAAAATTCAAATTACTAAAATAATTATAATTATTTTGGCACTTTTATCCTGAGTAAATTATAAAATAAATATTGCTAATAAGTGAGTTATTTGAGCATGTAGTGAATGAGTTTAAAATGTATAACAAAAATGTGATTTGGCTCAGTGGTTGTACACGTGAACATAAAGGTAAAGTTGCAGGAAGGTCATGGGTTCAATTCCTTTCAACTCCAAAATTTTTTAACATTAAAATAACTCTAAGGACAAATTCGTAATTTACTATATAGGCTCAAAACCCATGTTGGCATATAATAGATATAATGGAATTTACTATATAGGCTCAAAACCCATGTTGGCATATAATAGATATAATGGATGGATGGATTATTATTATTGTGTTTACGAGCTGAATATGTATTATTATAATAAAATTATTAATTATCATATCTCGCACACATTAAAGTGCATACATTTTTCAAATATTATTTTGTTGACATATCTCGTAAACATATATTTTAAAAAATTATTTTTATTAAAAATGATAAATCATTCGGGTAACAGAATTGGGGATAGGGTCGGGATACCTTAATCCTCGAGGTTGTTCCCTTCCTCGGATTTTTTTCTTTAATATTTCATGTTGCCCTAAAAAATTTATCGAATACCTAACACAAACGGAAAAGGGATCGGATTAAAGTCATGTAGGTGTGATGAAATGCTCATTCATATATGTCTCATGTGAGTTGTTTCATTTTGTTATGAGCATAACAAACATAGATTAATAATATAATTTATATCTTTACAAAAAATATTAATATACACGTACCAAAAATCAAAATATGAATTTTTGTTATTCCGTGTACCATGTGAAATCGCGACCTATATATTTAAAATTTTATATTACAAGCACGCACTTTCATTCTTTCTAATAATCTAATAAACATATATTTAAAACGTATTTTTTTTAAATATGATAATCAATCAGGGAACGGAATCGGGGATCGCGCCGGGATACCTTAATCCCTGAGGCTGTTCCCTTTCCCTGAATTTCTATTCAATAGTATTTTATGTTGACCCGAAAAATTTCTCGAATCCCCAACCTAAACGGGAAAGGAATCAGATCGGGATCGGGCAGATAGGGTGAAATGCTCATTCATACATGTACCATGTAATTACAAATATAAATAAATTTTTTAATTTGTGATTTCACAAAAATATTAATATGCATGTAATAGAAATTAAAATTTGAATTTATGTTATTTTGTTTACCATGTGAATTATATATTTAAAATTTTATATTAAATACACTTACGTTTAGTCAGTTATTCATTCAATTAAAAACAATTTACATGTTCTTAAAGTTTTAATTAATTTTATTCTAAATAAATTTGAAAATAAATATTAAAAAATTTATACCAAGTGAATTTTCTGTGTATGCAATTATTGATTTTAAGAAATGTATCATTAAATATTATAGTGTAGTGGTAATACATGTGAACATAAAATTTTTGGTACATGGAGGTCATGGGTTCAAACCCATGCAAGTTCCAATTTTTTAACATTAACATGATTGTAGGGGTATGTGTATGCAATTATTGATTTGAAGAAATGTATTATTAAATGTCCTAGTGTAGTGGTAATACATGTGAGCATAAAAACTTTGATACATATAGGTCAGGGGTTCAAATCCATGCAAGTTCCAATTTTTTAACATTAACATAATTATAGGGGTATTTAAGTAAATTACTAAATAGGGGAAAGGCATGTTGTCATATAATATATATAAAGGATTTCTTTATAATCAAGGGTAAATAAGTAAATTCATTTAGTACCAAAAAATCGGTATCAAAATTTTTAATGTTTCAGAGTTTATATAATAGTATAGATTTAATGATAAAAAGTCAAATTTGCTACAGAGCATTAAACTTATGGAAAGAGGTGGAGAACAAGAGGTGGAGGAAATAGTACAAGGATTAGCTGACACGTGTCCTAAAAGTGATGACGTGGGTGGGGATGTAGATACAAAAGTATGTATGTAAAGGTGGGGGATGAAAAGGTTGTAAGAAGAAAGAAAGAAAGAAAAATGGAATCGACCTCATCAGCGTCATCTTCAATGGACAAGGTAGAGCTCATACAACAAACAATACAGAAATTAATAACGGACGACAGCAGCGATAGCGACAGCGACGGTAATGAAGTAAACAAGAGCTCCTCCTCCGGCGAAAATAATCGACGAGGTCGCCGCCGCCTTGTCCTCACTGGACTGCTTTCCCAGGTATACTACACCCATATATACTAATTATCTAGATGTACGATTAATTAGCATGCCTTAATTTATATATTTTGTTTGTTATTATGTATATTTTCGTAATTCTCTGTAACTAGGCGCAAATATGTGAACCGATCGAGAACCAAATGTTCTGCACCTTTTTATTAATTTATTTTGCTATTTGCACCTTTCGAGTAAGTTAATGACATTAGGTTAGGTATTTAGGTGTTCACATTTCCCCGTTTGTCTTCGAGATGAATTTTAATGTAGTTTTTCTTTCGGATTGAGAAGCACCGTGTATGTAGCTCAGATACTGCATAAGGCAACTTACATTTCTGTTATTGCAACTGCAAACTTATAATTCAGATATTTTTCCATGTAACTTACGGTATATTGTCCGACTCAATTTTGGATTAGAGTAAGTTGTTGGAGTGTGCAAGTTTAAATTCAAAAGATGTGAGTATCCATTGTCTCTGATTTTGTAGTTGGATACACTCAGAGGTGCTGACAAACATCAGAAGTCTGAGATCTCATGTGATGCGGAAGAAATAGCTTGTGCAGATGGAGAAGTGGAGCACAATGACGAACCACTAAACAAGACGGAAGTTGGAAGCTGTAGTATGGACAATGAAGAAATTGCCCAAGAGCTCAAAAAAGTTAAGAAGCAGAATTTCGTAACTCATTGTCTTCTTGTCGCCATGATACTACTTACCATCACGTGGCAGATATCCGAGGTGTCTCTTCTTTTATGGCTTAAAAATGGCGTTACCCACCCAGTTAAATCCTTTGGTAGTATGGTCAAAGGGATGCTAATACCTAATGGCCGGGATAAGGGAAAGCAGCAGTCCTTTACAAAGGAGAAGCTTAATAGTACCAAGGAAAGGTTTATTGAATCCTTAAAGCAATCTTCTACAAGAGATAAGCTGATTGAATCCCTTGAAACTATAAAGCAGTCTTCTGCCAGAGACAAACTGATTGAAGCACTGGAAGCTATTGAAAGCTCTTCCATTCAAGGTATCAGGATTCCAGAGCTTCTTCGAATGGAATTGCCAAGTTTTGATTCCAGCAACGATGAAGCATAAGTCATCTGCACTCTTTTTTCTTTTTTATGTTTGTTGTGTTTGTGTTTTCATTACATGAAGTGATAAGGTGGAGATGTGATGCACTGATCCAACAAAGAATTCCATGTTGTTATGCGTATCTCCAGTTTGTTTTTTTAGTGTTATGTTTTTAAATTTGAAAAAAATGTTGGAATTAATAGTTTGTTTCTGTTAGCTTTACCATGACCGACTCGTCATTATATTCCAGTCAAGAACGAAGCTGTAACTAGACTTGCAGGAAGAGATGGGCAATATGAGTAGTATGTAAATTAGTTAGAAAGTGATGAATAGAGAAGCTCCGTCTCTGGCTAAACAATTCCATTGTAGGATCCAGAGCTCTCCAGCGTACGCCGTACAGGATTAGGGTGGATACAGATGCAATATATCAGAACAGCTAATGAGCTAACGAACGATACAATGGTACAGGTTTAGGGTGGATACAGATGCAATATATCAGAACAGCTAATGAGCTAACGAACGATACAATGATACTGTTTGTCAATTATTTATTAGCGGTTAGCGGGTAGAGTTAGCTCTTTTGACCAAAGGAGTTAGCTCTTTTGACCAAAGAAATGAGTTAGCTGTTTTGATTAGCGGATTAAATTACTCCGGTCGGTCCTGGATACAGATACATTATATTAGAACTGCTACTGCTAACAAACGATACAATGATCCTGTTTGGCAATTTATTATTAGCGGTTAGCGGGTTGGGTTAGCTGTTTTGAATAACGGAATGAGTTAGCTGTTTTGACTAGCAGATTAAATTAGCCGAATTGAGTTAATTGTTTTGACTAGCGGATTAAATTAGTTGTTTTATATAAATTGTTTGGTAATTAGATATATTTGAGTTAGTTTTTTGTATATTAAATAGATACATCACAATTCTCTAAAACTTCCTTCAAGTAACTTTTTCAAAATTAGTTTTTCGAGTCTAAAAAATTATTTCAATCAATTAACTACCAAACACCAATGTCAATATTTGGATATTTCATTTGATCAAATTTCTAATTTTACTCAAACTTCTTATTTTTTTTATTCAAATTTCTAACTTTCAAACCTCCTCAATACGTTTCTTTTCATTTCAAAGTTTCTTTTCATTTCAAAGTCTACCGCATGAAATACATAATACAAGATACTTTCAAAGATTTACATATACGAAACTAAATTATTAAACCAAAGATGAGCGTGCTGTGGTAAGCATTTTTCTCAGAATATAATATGAGATCCAATTGTGACTTTTCTATAACACCTTGAGGGATTGATTAGTATCAAAGATCATGTCCTCAGGGGTTTTCGACTCTTCATTGGCTCAATATTCTCAGTATTTAATGAATATGAAAGACAAGTTATGCTCAAAGAACGTTCGTGATTCATTCTTCGATCCATAAATAGGTTTTCGAATGAGGGACGGTATTATGATCCATTTTTTGATTCATAAATAAATTTTCGAGTAAAAATGAATATTAAAATATAATATAAGATTCGATTAAAACCTTTTTCTAATATCTTAAAGTTTAAGAGGAAAGTTTTAGAGTAGTGCTTAGCACTTTCTCACATCACACAGGTGGTCGTGGATGTGATCCATCATCCACTATTTGAATCAAATCTTGGTTTTCGTGCAAGAAAAATTGTTAAAATTTAATACTAATTCATACTAAATTTGATGCCCTAAAATTTTAGGAGAATCGGTTACGTAACCATGTCAACGTTCAAAAGTTAAAATGAAATTTTACTAGTAGAAAAATCGTTCAGCACTTTAAGAAATGAAAGTGTTTGAACTGTATCTCCATTCTCCAGTTTGATTCTAATTTGATCCTTATTCAACTTAATCAAAATATCATGTTACAAAAAATTATTTACTCGAAATACTATTTTCTAAATGAATTGTTTAAAATACTTGCGTCGATCATATACCACACTTCCACTTTCAGTGAAGTTCACCCATACTTTGTTTTCAATGGAGTCCGATGTGATTAGTAAAAATAACAAATTCACATAACGACACAGTTTCTTGGTGAAAAAAATTATATCTTTTTTTTTTTTTTAACATGGGAACCCGCAGCCGCTACCCTTCGGGTGCGTTCTGGGTAAACCCATGGGCTTACGTAATAGCCTGCAAATCACGTGATCCAAGGCAAACCGCACAAGTGCGACAGGCTCTGCCCCAGGATGGCATAATCACAAATCCGCCTCCCATGAAAAATTATATCTCGATCTATCACATTCATGTTTGATCAAAATATTTGGTGATCGAGTTCATATTAAACAACAAATTCAAGATAAATTTTTAATTTACTCGCAGACGTATAAATTTGTAACGAATTGAAAGATTAAATACGAAATATCTTTATTATCCAAATTTAAAGTATATTTCAAGTTCGAATCAGTCTTAAATTGTTATAATTTTTCTGAATAAATATTTATATCTACTTGCACTATGTTTAATTTAAGTTATTTATAATTTTAATTTTATAAATAACATTAAAAATCAAATAAAATTTAAATTAAAATAAATTCGAATACGGGATACATTCCGCACCCCGTAATCGGGCCTGCTTGCTACCGCGGCTTTGGGCCGAATAAAGCAGGCCAGATGTGAGTAGGAACATAACATTGTATATTCCAAAGACAATAAATGTTGCTGGGCTTCCAAAAATAGAGACGATTCAGCTGCCCAACCAAAATCATCGGGAAGCTACCTCAATCCGAGGGTTTAAAGAGGGCATATATAGCAGCCATTATAGCACCTCAAAACATATCTATCAGTATATCACCAAAATAATCACCTCCACCTCTATTTCTTCAAGATTTTCCAAAGTCCACTTTGAAGGTCTGTTAGTTTCTCTTCTTACTTGCTTTGTTACACAGTCACACACATCTTACTTGTAATATCTTTTCTGCTTGATCATTTTTTTTGTTTATTGTTCAATATGTGTTTATTCATACTTGTTTCAGTTCACTAGTGTTTGATTAAGTTAAGTGATTGATTCTGTTTGGTGTCATTCTGACTCTGCTTCGCTTCCGATTTGATAAATGTGTGTAGCATTTAACTATATTTTTTTTTGAAATTAGGGTTTTGTTGACCATATGATAGAACAGTTGATATGGTAGAAACCCTTTAATAGGCAATCTATGTAGCTTTCAATGTTTGCCGCGGTACGTTTATGTTAATTTTCTCCGTCGGAATGATTTTTCTTACTTGTAGTTGTTTGTTTAAGGTTGTGGACTTGTGGGGGTGTTGCTGTTGTGTTAAGTAATTGATTTTGTTTTGAAATAATCGGTGTTGAAGTGATTTTAGCATTGCGTTTCTTCCGATTTGATGAATGTATGTAACATTTGAATTCTTAGTTTATGTATCATTTTTGTGTTCTAAATTAGGGTTTTGCTGCCCACATAAAAGAACAGATGATTTTCTAGAAACCCTTTAATAGGCAATCTATGTAGCTTTCAATGTTTTCCACGATTATGTTTATATTAATTTTCTTCTTCGAGTAATTATTCTTACTTGTAGTTGTTTGTTAATGTTGTAGGGGTTTTGCTGTGGTGCTAAGTAATTGATTCTGTTTTGCAATAATCTTTGTTGCTCGCGTTGCTTCCGATTTGATCAATTTATGTAGCATTTGAATTCTTAGTTTATGTATAATTTCTGTGTTCTAAAATTTGGGTTTTGCTGCCCACATAAAAGAACAGGTGATTTGCTAGAAACCCTCTAATAGGCAATCTATTGCACGTTTAGCTTTTAAAGTTAACTGCACTTACGTCCGTCACAGTCACAGTGATTTTTCTTATCTGTATTTGTTTGTTATCGCAGTCGTGTTTTTTCTTCATCGGGAAGCTGAAGACGATGTTGGTGTATGCAGATGATTGATTGTATTTTTCCTTTTGTCATTGGGTGCTTTGAACAAAACTAAGTGGGAAAATTCTGATGGAGTGCAACAGGGACGAAGCCATAAGGGCTAGAGATATTGCTGATAGGAAGTTTTTGGCAAAGGACATTACTGGGGCAAAAAAATTTGCATTAAAGGCCCAGAGTTTATATCCTCAGCTGGATGGTATTTCTCAGTTTTTGGCAACACTTGATATATATGTTTGTTCAGAGAATAAAATCAATGGGGAAATTGATTGGTATGGGATGCTTGGTGTGAATCCACTAGATAATGAAGATGTCATAAAGAAACAGTTTCGGAAGCTGGCTCTTATGATTCATCCTGATAAAAACAAAACAAAAGGAGCTGATGGGGCTTTTGATCTTATATCACAAGCTTGGAATCTTTTGTCTGATAAAGCCAAAAGATCAGCATATGACAAAGCTTTACAGGTTAAACCTCGATCCGGGGGTTCATCGGTACCACAATCGCAATATGGTTTTCACAATTTTGCTCCAGGTTCCAACATGAAAGTTCCAAATAGTAGTGGTAACTCTGCCTCTTGGGCTTCACATCAACAGAAACCAGCTCCCGCTCCCTTTTCATCTTACGACAATAAACCTCCATCTTCTTCCCCATCTTATAACCATAAATCAACTGCAGCTCCTTTATCTCGTAAACAGAAGCCACAAACCGTTCCTGTTACATCTTACAAACGGCAACGGGTACCCACTGCTACCGATCCACCTAAAGAACTGAACCAAACTACATTTTGGACTGCATGCCATGGATGCAAGATGCGACATGAGTATCCTAAAACGTATGTGAATTGTAACATGCTTTGTTACAACTGCCGTGAGCCATTTTTTTCGTTTGAAATCGCATCACCATTTCCCAGTGTCCATGATCCGCCTCAAGGACCAAAACAAACTACCTTTTGGACTGCATGCCATGGATGCAGGATGCAATATGAGTATCCTAGAATGTATGTTAATCGCAATCTGCTTTGTACCAAATGCCATGAGCCCTTTTTCTCATTTGAAGTCGAACCACCAACTGCAAAGCAGGAAACCTCAGGTAATCATCAGAAGGGGAACAAGAGCAATTCTATGTCAGACATATACAAGTCAGTTCGTCCAAATGTAAAGTTCTGAGAATCATGAAATTTTAATGGACTCAGTCTCTGAAATTGCTGGTACTGCATCTGCTGCTCAAACAGCTAGCATGGTTCAGCATGTTTGTGAGAAGGTGAAGATGTAGCTGCAGCAACGAAAAGAGAGGTGGATTTATGAGAAAAGAAACATGCCCATGACATTGTAGGTAGTATTGTATCATACAGGAAATCTGATGTTGTCGATAGAAGATCTGGATAGTTAAATTTTCCATGTATAGCACCAAGAGTTTACTTATTTGTAGTATCATTCTCACTGGCACCTTTGACAATGATGACACTGCTAATAAGATGCCAGTGTGAATAGAAGTTCCAGATTCAGATTTCCACAATTTTGACCAGTGTATAAGTAGTTTGGAGATAATCAAGTGTGGGCTTCAGTACTAAAGTTTGGGCTTCAGTACTACGCATGGTTCACCAAGTAATTTGTTTAGATTCGCCCAAGATCCATCAAAGCTGGTTCTGCTTTCTCCAAAAGATATTGTGGTTTTACAGTAAGTGACACTTTGTCAGTTTTTTTTCTCACAAAGTGGACAAAAGTGCGGGAGGGTGTATTCAAATCTGTAGTAGAACTGTAGTTTATGGTGTCTACAAGAATTAGTGTCCAGCGTGGAATGAATTGACCGGTTGTACACCAGCATGATCTTTATATAGAACAAGTTCTGGATGATAACTGTGATTCTTTTAGCAAAAATCGGTGAACTTCAGGCACTGTTTTCCCAGCATTTAAAACATTTTTATATTCTGTTCTAACATGATTACAAGGGCAGAAACTTGAAGATGTCTAGAGCTTGTTCTTGCAGTTAGTAAACTTATTCGTGCAGTAGTAGCAGATGATGATTTTACTTGCAGAAATTGTGAGTAGTGAATGAGATGCATCATACATGTAGTTTGGCATCTGATTTTACTTAGAAATTGTGAGAAGTGAATGAGATGCATCATACATGTAGTTTGGAAAAGTTTGATAAAATTTATGTTTTGGTTTTTTATAATGCATGTTACATCGTGATTGAAGCCAATTTTTGGAAATTCCATTCATCATTTAAAATTCATTATAGTACCAAGTTATAGGTTTTTTTTTTGATAGGAACGATAAACATTCATGAACTGTATTAGAGCATCTCTAACCATACATACTCCTTAGCTAAAATTGTATCGGAAATGCCATAAATAAAAGTTATGGAGAATATGTAAAAATATTTCATCTCCAACGGGACATAACTGTTAGCTAAAATTTTAGATAATCTCATCATATTGGCTATATTTGTCGAACCTCTAGAGACATGTAGTAAAACTCCACATCATCAATTATTATATTATAATAATATATTCCATTTTTAACGACTTGAAATAATGAAAACATAGCATTTTTAAATTATAGCCAATTACATTGGAGTAAAACACCTTACAGATTCAACAAATTTTACATAATCATTATTTAGCCAATTATTTTAGTCAATACCATTGGAGATGCTCTTAGCATACAATAGCGAGAACAACGGAGTTTCTTTCATACAAGAGAGCTCATCATCTAACCGTCGTATATGCAAAAATGACCGCGAACATTTAAACACCGAGAAGAAAACATCCAAACACCGAGAAGAAAACATCTATCTTGAATAATAACATTTAAATAACAATACTTAAATGTCTGAGAAGAAAACACCCATCTTCAATAATACCGTACATTTGCGTAATTAATGATTAAAATTTATTCGTTTTATTACCACATAAGATATCTTTTGTTTTGCTACCATACATATATTTTATTCGTTTTTGTTACCGTATACGATATCTTTAGTTTTACTGTATTACATATATTGTGTGAATTATAAAATATGATGCATTTATGCAATATACAATAATTTTTTTTTCAAAAATACATAATTTTTTTAAAGAATCAATTATTTTTTGCTGAACTCAACTTAAATCATTATAATATATTTTTAAAAGATAATAATATCAAAAGAAATTGATAATAATTAAAATACTATAAAAATAATGTTTAATAATAAAATTTATTAAATAATTCTAAAATTCTAATATTTAAAAGCAAGGAAGCTAACCCGAAATTACAGATAGAGTATATCATTTCGTAAAACTTTCTATAACTTTCATAGAGTTAGTAATTATGAAAGAAAAAACCGAATATAACACTTGCGATCTAACCATCTCAAATATTTGTGAAAAGGTAAAATTAAAACATCGTAGAAATACATTGTAAAGCATGATGTAATGTAATATGTAATAGAGGATATATATAACTCAACTAGGATAAAAGATAAATAATATTAATTTTATACAGGGATCGTGAAACTTGAAGAACAGGCATCAACAAGGATCAAGTCGCTGAAAGAAGTTCATTAACATGATCAAGCCTCAGTGACAAAATAAGATGTACAGATGATTCAGTTGAAGGGCCAAAAGATTCCAGTGATAAAGTTTTTATAGTTGCACATTTCTTAGCAGTGTTTTTAAATACATGATACGAAGACCACGAGTGAATGTTAAGTCGTCTGTGAACCAGACCAGTTGCACTAGGCGTCAACACCTCACAAAGGAATCAAAGTATCTAACTCTGAAAAACTGTTAAGAGGTATGATTGAGTTTAGAGCAGTGATGATATCCTCTAGTTAGTTGGAAGATAAATATTTAAGGATGTCAAATTAAGAGGAAAAATGAATAGTATCAGAAATTACTATTCATGTGAATGGTATCCGAAATTACTATTCATGTGAATAGTAACCGAAATTACTATTCATGTGAATAGTACTGAAATTACTAAAATTACTATTCATTTGACAAAGTAAAAGCATGAAGGTAAAAACATGTGGGCCCCAGGCAAAACCAAAATTGTTGAAAAGAAGTTTGGCAGGAATTGAAAATGGAGCAGACAAGAAACAATTCGGCTCAGTTGAAAGAAACAGACAGCAGCAGCCAAACTGATAATCGTCATCAGTTACGTATTTTGGCTGAATAGTGACTTTCTAAAAATTTATAAATAGGCATGTTGTATTTCATTTCAAATACACCTCAACACACAACTCTCTCTTCTCTCTCTTATATCTTCTCTATGTAAGCTGCTAGACAGTCCATCTAGTAGGAAAGTCGGCTTAGCCCACTTTCAGGAAGTGTCGGGTAGAAGGTCCTCGTCCCTAAATTATCCTTAGGAGTGTTTGATTTTGTAGCTGATCCATAAGATTAGATTGTGTAGCAAACCTCCGGGTTTTATCTATTCAAAGATATTTCCTAAACAATTGTGTTATTTCGATTCAGTATTTTTGATTTCGTATTCATATCAAAAATCGAAATATTGCTAAATAACGTATTCAACCCCCCTTCTACGTTATTCCGGACCTAACAATTGGTATCAGAGCCACTCTGTTATTATACAACAGTTAAGATCCAAAAAGCTATACAATCATGACAGAGAAAACACAAACCCCAACAACAAGCAGGTATGAATCTATCAGAGTTCCAATACTCAGGGCATCAGAGTATCCCATATGGAAGGTGAAGATGGAAATGTTTCTGGAGTCTACAGATCTAGAGTACTTAGACAGAATCCATGATGGTCCACATAAGCAGACCAAATTGTCTGTTGCAGTTGATGAAGAGGAACGGAAAATGATTCCAAAGGAGAAGAAAGACTACACTCCTGAAGATATCTCCTCTATTAGCAAGGATGCCAAGGTAAGGCATTTATTACATAGCACTCTTGACAATGTTATGTCTAACAGAGTCATTGGATGCAAAACTGCTAAAGAGATTTGGGATGCTTTGGAAGTCAGATGTCAAGGAACCAAAGCCATCAAGAAAAACAGGAGAACAATACTCACACAGGAGTACAAGCACTTTGACTCAAAGTCTGATGAGTCATTAACAGATCTATATGATAGATTCCTGAAATTTCTGAATGACTTGTCACTGGTAGATAAGGAGTATGATCTTGAAGATTCCAATCCGAAATTCTTGTTGGCTCTTCCTGAGAAGTGGAATTTAAAGGCCACTACTATCAGAGACAATTATGATCTGGAAGACATGTCTCTTGATGAATTCTATGGAATGCTCAAGACTCATGAGCTTGAGATGGAACAAAGAAGCAAGAAGCATGGAGGCAAATCCAAGTTAATTGCTTTTAAAGCTGAGGAGAAAGCTTCTAAAAAAGTTGCTGTGAAAAAGAGTCAATCTAATGGAAAGGCTCTTATTAAAAAGTCTGATACTGAGTCATCAAACTCTGATGATGACTCAAACTCTGACAATCTCACGGACCCTGATGATGATGGCAGTGATGCTGAGATGATACAACTTGCAGCCCCGATGGTAAAAAGCTTCAAGAAGATGGCTTACAAGAACTTCAGGAAGGGAAGTAAGTTCATACGAAGAGATTCAAATTTCGAAAAGAAGAATTTCAGAAAAGCTGAGGAAAAGGAAGGCAGGACTGGGAAAGTGGACAAGTCCAAGATCAGATGCTATAATTGTGGTGAGAAAGGACATTTTGTACCTGAGTGCAAGAAATCCAAAGCTGATAAAGGTCAAGCTTACATCACAAGGAAAAAGGACTGGGCTGACACTTAAGACTCTGAAGATGAGGTGAACTATGCCTTAATGGCAAATGCTGATAGTATCTCTGAAGCTACTGAGACCAAGGTACCTAACTCTACTCTAGCTTTTGATACTACTGATATATCTGAGTTAAGGCTCTTTCTTAAAAACTTGCATGTTAGTTACAGAGATCAGACTTTAGAAAATGAAAGAATAAAATTTGAAAGTCTAGACCTTAGAAAGAGAAATGACTATCTAGAATTAGAATTAGTCCAGATGTTAAAAATTCAGAAAGAGAGAGATGATGCTATTATTGTTAAAAGTGAATTATTGAAAAAGCATGCTTATCTTGAATCTGAACTTGCTAAAGAAAGAAACATTATTAAAACTTGGACTAACTCTAGTAAAACTACTCAGATTATCATAGAGAATGATTGTTGGAAAGAAGGTCTAGGTTACACTGATAAAAAGAAAACTGCCAACCTAGAAGCTGAGACCTCTAAACTTGTATTTACTGAAAAGGCTGCAAAACCCAAACTTAATCATATGAGGTTTGTACCAAAATCTGACAAACCAAAATAGGATGAAGTCAAATCAGTAAATATTAGTTTAATGTCTCAGAAACAGCTTAAACACAAGCTGAAGGAGTTAAAAAGAGTGAACAAGGTAAAAGAACCTAGGAAAAACAGAAATGGAAAGGTAGGCATCAGTAAAAACAATAACTATATGCCTATTCCCAATGCTCATAGGAAGAAATGTCATAACTGTGGAAATCCTAACCATCTTGCTACTTTTTGCAGGAAGAATATAAACTCTATACCTCCTAAGTCAGGAGTTAAGAGTGGTTCAGTTAGGTTTAAGCCACAGAATCCTTGTTTTCACTGTGGCAGTATTTGGCATTCTATTTATACATGCAAAGAGTATCATAATTTGTATTATGATTATTATGAACTTAAACCCTCTTTGAATAAATTCAAGATTGATTCTACATGTATAAATTCTGATAAAAAGAATGTTAGCACAAACTCTGATAAGACTTCTGCTGCAAAAGCTAACAAACTTAATAAGGTCAAAGGATCCAAGCAAGTCTGGGTCCTTAAAACTAATCATTAGTGGTCTTTTTAATTGCAGGGTAACAGGAAAAATATCCTTGTTCTGGACAGTGGATGCTCAGGACACATGACTGGAAATAAAGCCCTGCTATCAGAATTTGTGGAGAAAGCTGGCCCAAGTGTTTCTTATTGAGATGGAAACATAGGAAGGTGAAAGGCATATGATGTAGCCTATTTGTATTTCGAGGATACAACTCAACTCAAACAAGAATGTAATAGTAAATAGTATATGTACTGTCACAGGGATCTCAATTGCATAACTGTCAAAAGAAAGAAGACAAAGTCAATCTACCGTTTTGAGTTATACTACACATGAAGAAGTTCATTCAGTTGATCAAGCATCAGTGGAGTAATCAAGACAGTGGGTTCTATTTACAGTGACAAGAGGTTCCTACAGTGGCAGAATACAGATTATAAAGGTTTGAAAAAGAGTGAAGAAAAGGGAGACATGAACCACAGTTTTAAAGTCAATATATGAAGAATAGTCATTGCGGTTAGTCACTCATGAACCAGACCGTGCATCGAGTGTCAACATTAAACAGTGGTTGTTCGTCATTAACTTCAGTGGTTCACGCTATCAAGACTGGTATAAAAGGAGAATCATTGTGCAAGCAACAGAAGTGCTAAATTATTTAATCACAAGGATTTTACTATTCAGTGGACTGGCTACGAGGAAAAAGAATTATCATAAAGAAATTTTAAGTGATATATTCTTAATGCTGAAACCCCGGTTAGAATTGTTGTATTTTTTGCTAAGAAAAAAGAGTCCGGTTTCACATCCTCAAGAGACCGTAGCTTACACCTGGACAGGTTATGAGAAAATAGAATTATCACAAGGAAATGGAAGGTGATATATTCTTAAAGCCGGAACCCCGGTTGTTAAGCAAAAGGAGTCCGGTTCCAGACCCTCAAGAGACCGCAGCTTGGAACTTAAGGTTTTATTTATATTAATAAATATTTTATTTAATTAGAAAATTATATTTATAAATATCTAATAATATTAGATATTTATTTTTATAATTTCTGAATTAAATGAATTATTTATTAATTAAAGATTATAAGCTATGCGGATTTAAAAGCATTTCTACGAAGCCCGTACTTATAAATCAAGTAAACAAACAGAATTGTTTGTTTAAATAAATCAAGAGAATTGCTTGTGTCGGCAGAATGAGTTGCAAGTCATACCGAAAGTTATATCCAGCAAAAGGAAAACTTGATTGTCATATTCAGTTCAGAAGGATAGTCATATCAAGATGTTGGGTTGGACAGTCATACTATCTCAACTGGATAGTCATATCTCATTCAAAGAGATAGTTATACCGAAAGTTATATTGGGATGGATTGTCATATATAGTTCAACAGACTGTCATATCAAATATTAAGGATAGTCATACCGAAAGTTATATTGGAAGAGACTGTCATATTACTTGCAGTGGATAGTCATACCGAATGTCGTATTATTGTTAACTGATTGTTATATCAGTTGAAACAAATCAATATGACTATGGATGTGCTATAAAAATAGACAGAAGCCAGCAGCCAGAAACAACACACACATTCTTCACTTCTCTTCATCAGACAGAGCCGAGAGAAAAGAGAGAGACCAAGAGAGAAAATGTTCTTGAGCTTCTAATTTAATTCTTGTAAATTATTTCTAGCTTGTATCATTAAATCTAAACCACTAGAAATAGTTTACTTGTACTATTGGAACAATCTAGTGGATTAAGTTCCCTAGAACTTATCTCTCGAATTGCTTTTTAGCATTCGATCTTTTTATTACAAATATAGAAAAGTTCATGTCGAATTTTCTATAGAATTTGTAATAATTAGTTTGGTCATCAAACCTTTAATTTGTACCCGTGTATTTAGACACACCCCATCAAGTTAATATAAATTTTAAATTTAACTTGAATATCGGTATTCGTTTTATTCCGCATCAATTTGTTCTTGATTTAATATTTTAAGAAAAGAGCAAATTCGATTAAACGACATAGTTTGTATTCAACCCCCCTTCTACAAACTATTTTGGACCTAACAATTGGCATCAGAGCCTTTTGATTGATGCACAAATCAAGATCCGTATTTTTGTGATCCTCCAATTGGATTTCGAATTTGTTGACCCATATAGAAATTAAATCCTGTAATAGACCAAAAAGTCAACTCCTCTATTTTCGAATTCTTTAACCTTCAAAAATATTCAGTTTTGAGATTTTTGATCTTTAAATAATTTGAGCTTATATTCGAATTTTTTAATTCTTGAAATGATTAATTCTTGGAAATTTTAATTTTTAAACAACTTGAGTTTATTTTCAAATTGTTTAATTTTCAAAATTTTTAATTCTTGATAATTTCAAATTTTAATTAACTTGAATTTATTTTCGGATTCTTTAACTCTAAAAAATTTCATTTATTGAGATTTTTTGATTCTTAATTAATCTGACTCTAATTTCGAATTTTAATTAATTTGAACTTACTTTCAGATTTTTTATTTCTCAAAAATTTTCGAGTCCTTGAAGTTTTTGAATTTTAAATATTTTGAATTTATTCTAAGCCAATAGTTCTAAGAAGGTTGTTAGTTGAAGATTCTTCCGAATTGTCAAAGATGATTTAAATCTTTTGAAGAAAATGCATTTTCAATGAAATTAATTTCTACCTACTGAAGGAAAATTTGTGGAAGCTCTTCAAAGTTATATCCATAGAATTCACTGGTTTTTCAGAAGCAGGAATGGAAGAGGTTTTAGTGGATAGAATTTTTCTCGAAGATTTGAATTAAGTCTATTGATTCTGTGATATACAAAAACTAAGTGGATTGCTCCAATGTAACATCTACTACACTTAGTGGATTGTACCAAGAAATATCTTTCAAGGAATCAACAGAGATTTTAGAAAAGTGGAATCAAGGAGGTTTAAGAATGAACTAGACAGTTAGACATCTCAGTCAGGAATTAATGATGGAACCTCAGAACATACATGAAGAGTTACTAATTTAGAAAGAGTACAAATGTTTAATCCAGGAATTAGGCCTATCTATTCCGAAGCAGAAACTCTTCAGGATACAGTTCAAGAGGTGGCTACAAGACTGAGTTGGTGGAAAGAACAAAACATGATACTTGCAGTTATGAAAAGTTTTATGTGATAAGTAACTATCAAGGTGTGCAACATGGTACAGAATTCTGACAGACAAGGATGAATAGGGATTCATTAAATGAGATGAAACAGAAGCATCAGTGCAGAACTTATCTTGCTGAAGAAAAGAGTTGGGATGGATCAGATGATGATGAGAAGAGCATAATTAATATCTTGCCTTCATAGCAATCTCTGAAGATGATTCACCTCACATGTCTCAGGTATCAATTATTCGAACTAGTGTAATATGTAATTCTCAGAAATTCAAAGCATGTTAAGATCTTAGTTTTTAATTGTTATATCTTTGGTTAGAAGATCTTATTATGTGTATGAATATTTGTTGAATTTAATTAATTGCAGTAGTGAGTTAGAAGTGTTCCTTAGACAATATCTCTCAATTCTTAAATGATATATGTCAAGCATATATGACCTCTGCTTAAGCTAGTTTCAGGATCCCCAGTAGAACAAGATTTGCTTATTAATTCTGAATTGTTTGTTAAGGTTTAAAAAGTTTAAAAGATGGAATAATTACCTAGGGTGTCAGTAGAACATCAAGTCATTTGTAAAACTGACTTAGGTAATAGAGATTATATAATATAATATAACAATAGGAATGGATTGGATGGAATTAGTGATTAATTGTTAATTCTTCTATTCCATGCATGTTTAGAAAATTATTGAATATCTGTAAATCTACTTGCTACCTGTTACACAAGTGTACATAGGTTAAAGTAGATAGTAAAGAATTTTCTAAAATGCATAACATGCCTAATTTGCATAATTCTTATCTGCAATGTTTTAATGCTGAATGTATGCAATGTATTCTTATTATCATGCCTGCTTATTTCAAATGTCATAAATGCATTTCCTAGTATTTGCATTGATCATAGAAAAAGCATGTTTAAGAATAACAATAAGGTACAGACTGAGGAACCATTATTCTCCTTGCTCAATGAATATTTTGTCAATGACATTAAAAAGGAGAAATGGTCAGTCAAAGATAAGAATGAGCATGTTAAGGTTAAAACTGTTGTTAACTCTAATAAAAGAGAAATCTCTAATCCATCTAGACCCAATTAAACAATTTGGGTACCAAGAACTTTTTATCCATTTGTGAATGTAGGGCTTAACAGGTTAATCGATTATGCATTATTATTGATTTATTCAAAGCATATCATCGAAGAAAGAACCCTGCTATCAAATGTGAATGTGAAGACAGACCAAGTGGTTTATTCCTTGGAGACAACAGCATGGGTATGACCTAGGGTCAAGGCTATTCAATAGCTAAGGAATATTGTCAGTAATAAAGCATCTTTTACAAGATGAAGAGCCTACTGTTCGAGGATTAAAGAAAGAGGACTTATCTGTAGCTGACATTGAATCTCAGTCAAAGGTGAAGTCAACAAGGTCAAATCTAAAGCTTCATCAGACAAGAGTTCAGCTATGACATAAGGAGATCTCTCACCTGAATGTCATATCAAGAGATTCTTTCCTGGAAATCGAATCAGTAAAGGAGACTACCTCATCTGGAATTAAAGTAAAATAAAATTATGAGGCATGTCATAAAGAGAAGTCAAAGAAGCATCACACAGAAGTTCTACATCAATGAAAAATATACCTTAGTGATGATGACTGATGACTTCTCTCAAGAAACAAGTTATTGTTCAGACAATCTGAAGACATGACACCACTGATGGTGATTGATCACATCTAGAAGAGTGTCAAGAAGCAAAACTGACTATGACAACTTGGAGACCAGATTACAGGACCTATCAATTAGTGTTCTGGATGATTTCTTCACCTTCAAGAGTATTAATGCTGAAGCAGTCAATAGTTTGCTACTGACATGATCGAACCCTGATCAGTAAGAAATATAGGAAGACCCCACAAGTATGTAGGAAATTGTTTTGCAATGATAAATGAAAGTGAGCATCCTAGTAATCAACTAATGCTCAAGAGGTTAATTTCCTTGGTTACTCAGTGGAGTCAACAGTCTGCAGGGTGATTGTTATTAATCAACAGAAGGTGATTGAAAGTCTTAGTGATGTTCAATAACCTCTAGCTCCCTACTGTCAATGGTGATGGTGATTCAGATCCAAGCAATGTCAAACATGGAGAATCTTCATGTAAACCCAGCAGCGGCTTAGGGGGAGCAACAGAAGGATCAACTAGTCAACTCAACACCACACTGAAAGTCAAAGGATACTATGAGAACATGTCTGCCAAGACAAAGAATGTTGACTCAATTAATTCTTTGTCCTAGTTCTTAGTATTTCTAATGGTGGAAGTAAAAGACTAGCAGAGCTTCAAGTACTAATGATTATTTCTTTAGTTTTCTTTTAGAAGAAACTAAGAAAGCTACAAAAGCTCTGAAAGATTCAGATTGAGTGATTGCAATGCAAGATGATCTCAATCACTACAAAAGGCAGATTGAAGGGAAACTGGTATCCAGACCAAACAACAAGGCTGTATTTGGTATAAGGATAACCAGAAGTTTAACTGGATGTCAAGGCATTGTTATGAGGGATAAGGCCAAACTGGGTGCAAGGTTACAAGCTGATAAGACAGTATATCTAACAAGAAGCACCAGTGACAAGACTTGAGGATATCAGGCACCTGTTGTACATTCATGATCATAATGGACATCTGGACCTACTGAATCTGGATGTTAGAGGAATGTGAACAAGTGTACTTCTAGTTGGTGAGATAATTGAAAATCTCTACAGGTTAGTATGAACTGGTATCATCACTCAATCAAGCATGGAAAACATGGTATGACACCCCACCTATAATTTAATATTTGGTATCAATCTTTAACAGTTGGTATCTTTTAACAATTGGTGTCACATTTATAGAACTCTCTACATCTTTAGGCACAAACATAAATGATATATATGTGCAATGATATCTTGATTATATTATATGTTGGTCTACTAACTATAAATTGGGATCAAGATATTTTCTGTTTTAATGTTGGTAAAGTTGCAATTCTTTTGAATTACTTCATGCAAGCCAATAGAAGAATCCTTTTAGGAGCTCAGGCAAACCAAAAGAATAATTCTATTTGGAGCACAAGTAAGCCAAAAGAATGATGACAATAAAAGTAAGTCAAGGATCTTTTGTTTCTATTCAGAAGATTCTAGACCTGTCAAGACTACATGCCAACACACCACTATAGCTGGCTTTTGATCTATTAGTTTGGACCTAAAAAGTTGGTAATCAAAAATCTTAAGATGGACCCAAATCCAAGGAAATGGTACCCTAGAGATATTTGACCCAATAAGTTCAGGATCTACTAATTAGGACCTAATTAGGCTATAGAGGAATCATCAGCTCATTATCTTATTCAATTGCTATTAGATCACTTACACACATATTTTATTCTCAATTACGCAATTGTGCATAGTTCCAAGTGGATTCTTGAGAATCTATTCTTGTAGTTATTACAATTGATTTTCAGATGTCTTAAGTTGGACCCAAATCTGCAGAGTTGGTACCCTAGAGACATCAGTTCTGACATGTTTTGCTGCATAGAGATAGATCAAATGAGTTGTACGAAAGTAGGAGAACACAAGGAATCAAATTCATCTCCAACAACTCTGTGGAACACTCAAGGACTAAGCAACTTGCATAAGGTATCAATTATTTCGAGAGCATGTCTTTATTTAAGATTAACTTGCAGACATGTTTGCTAAATCACTTGATGAAATTAATTTTTCAAGATTGGTTTGTAAACTTAGGATTTTATTAATGCTATATGATTTGTAAATCCCATCTGTTAAGTAATTCTTAAGTAAGCTCACAAGTATTCAATTGTCTGTATTGAAAGGACTTGTGAACTTATTTACATCCAGACTTCACGCTGAGAATTATCTGTTGAATGATTGCCATGTGTATAATTGCAATATATTTTAGTGGTGATTATTTCAGGATAATAAAATACTTAAATGCTAAAATCTAACTCATAGAGATTTTAGTATTTATTTATTTAATTATTTACTTTGATTAATATGAGTTATAGAATCTAAAGCAATTCAATTTAGTATTTGCTCTGTACCTCATATTTATTAAAATAAATAAACAACATAACTAATTTGGACCTAATCTGTATTGGTCTTCAATCAGTTATGAGATGTTAATTCTAGTGAACTTTAATATCCCATTTTCAGAAATTCACTATAATTAATATCATGGCTCTAACAATTGGTTGTATTGAAGTTTTGACTTATATCAGTTAATGATATTTAGTTAGAATTCTATTTACTAACTAATTGTGAGATATATTGGTATGTGTGAAATTACTTAGAACTCCTCTAAGTAATCATTGTTATATCTTTTACAATTCACTCATATTACTATACATAGTATGAAAATTCTTTAAGTAGAACTATGGATATTGAAATATCTAAAGTGACCATTGTTCAGTTACTTGGAATAATTTTTATGCTTATTTGCAAGCTTCTAATTACTTTGATAATAAATGTTATATACTATGGATCAAGGTGTATAGGACTTAGAATATCATTTCTAAAATTGCAGACAAGACAGCTTTGGTAATCGAGGTTGTCTACTAGTAAACAGTTGTTAGTAGTTAACAATTGTTATTATCGAGGAGTTGCCTTGAAGTCATAAGTTTGAAATGTTATATCTTAAGAGCTTGTGTATTTCTTGTCAACTAGTTCCTCGTACTTATGAATATCAGTGAATGATGTTCTTAAGTAGTTAGATACTAATATTCATTCTGTCAATTGGTACTCAATGTAACAATTCAATCTTCACTAAATTGAATTTATCTTACAATAGATTGAATTTATCAAACAATTGGTATCATTGAATATTTAGTATTTAGCAGTGATTATTTATATCCTAGTTAAATTATGACATGAAGCAATTCAATGGTTTATTTGCTCATAATTTAATTTTGGTAAAGTAATCATAAACACAATTATTTGCATTTTAAAGTATTTGATAAATACTAGCAGTTGATATCAAATAGTAAAATATTTGTTTACTGACAATTGCTAGTTGTTCTGATACTTTATTGCAAACTAATTGTGATGTATATATTATCTCTGATGATATTACTTAGGATTTATTCTGAGTAAATGTGTCTTATCAATAAATCATTAGTGTTAGTATAAATTAAGGTGTTCAACTTTCTAAGTAAGTGAGACTTAAAGTTACATTCGGTCTCCTATCATATTTTGAAGTGGTGAAGATTTTTCAAAATTAAATTCTCTAATTCTGGTTATACACCACTTTATACATATGATAGTTCTTAGAATATTTTACATCCATCAGTCAATTACTTAGTTTATGTTGTGCTAAGTAATGAAGTGCCAAAGGAGATACATTGATTATCTGTACTTATGTACTTGGTAATCTTTGTTACCTAAACTACATTCAGTGCTTGTATGAGTCTTTTCACTAACTTTGTGTTAAAGTTCTCTATACATAATAAGCACTTAAAGAAAATCTTTCTTTCTAAATTACTGCGAAGTCAAGAGTTTGTGTCTTTTAAAATTAAAACGACCTAGTTTTCATTAAAAAGACATGATAATACATTGTTTTATGCATAAATACAGACTCTTGCACATTAACAATTTTTAAAAGAAAACTCAAATCATTCAACATTTGTGATTGTTTATAATTGTAAAACTTTTTGAAATCATAAATGTACATCAATTCTCTTACAAGATATAATGCATATGTTTTCACACAATGTTATGGTATGATGTAAATGCATTCTATCTCTATATTACTCTATTGCTATGTGATGCAGGTTCAGCTCCTAGTGGAAGTTTTCTCACAAAATCATGCAAGTGCACGTGGTCACAAGTAATACAATTAAGTTTGTTCCACTGAGATCTGGTTAAGTTCTTTTCAGCTAATGTGCCTATTCAACAATGTATGATCTTAATTCACTGCTAGGATAATAAATAAATTGAGGTTTTAATTAACTAAATTAAACTAAGATGCGAATTAAGGAATTAAGAATTAACTAGCTAATGAGATCTAAAACTGATTTACTTATATGAGAATAAACATGGAATCCTAACTTCATTATCTACTTCACTTAGAGTCGCAACCTTTAATCAATACATGTGATGGTTTTGATATCTGATCGGATAACACGAAACAAGTAAAAGCTACCTCTCGGTATACTAATACCAAACTACGCATGCATCCACAAAAGAGATAGAAGATGGATAGACACCAAATATGTTTAGACCCTATATCTCTATAGAATTTGAAAACATAAAGGTTTAAGCACAAGTTATCCACCTAGATCACATAGGGTAGCATAATATCTCTATTTACGCCACAAATCATGATGTCAAAACATCAACCTATCCTATGGTAGCATGGCAAGTTCTAAATCTCAAGATCCACTCTCGTTTAGCAAGAGATTAACAAATTAGATGTTCGCGACGCATCTAAATACATGAAACACAACCATACGAGGATATCAAGAATTCACCACACATAAATCTTTAAAGCATACAAACTACTAAGCTACATAGATAAATCTGCTAGGATCCCATGACAACGATTAGTTCATAGTTAAACCTCTCGTCATCATGGGATCTGATGAAACCATGATATAACACAAGATATGAATAAAAGAAGTAATAATATTAATAAAACAAAGAGTTAAGAAAACAAATCTAGAATCCATAATAACACAAAAGATGAAGTAGATCTAGATCCGTTGCTTGTCACGAGCGTTGAATCCTTCTCCACTTTTCTCCCTTGCAGATCTAAGCTATGTTACAATAATAAAAACTCTCCTAATTACAATGCTACGATGTGTTTAAATAGGCTCTAGATTTCTTGCCCAGCAAGAAATTACCTTCTATTACAATTAGAATTCGATTAAGGTACTAAAACCTGCCCAAAATACAATTAGAATTAGAAAAAGGGCAAAACTGTAAATTTCCAGCCTTGCTTCCTAAAGAACACGTGCGCGAATTTTAACTACACGCTCTCTGCACTTGCTTTCTATCCCAGGTTGTAGAAAATCTCCCAAGCTTCGCGTGAGCTGTAAGATCGCTGAAAACGGACTTCTAGAACTCCAGATATGGCCAAAACAGTGTAGACTGCGCAACCTTCCCGGAAAAATCCGAATTTTAATAAATTAAACCTCCAAACATGATAGAAGCATCACCCATAATCGATATTCTTGTAAATCTGCACAACTAAGCAAAACACATCAAAACTACAATAAACTTGAGTCCAAGACAATCAATTTAAGCCGAATTGAAGTGATCCAAGTGGATATAAATCCACTTATCACACCCCCAAACTTAAACCGATGCTTGTCCTCAAGCATAAACAATTACAACTAACTAACTAACTAGTACCACTTCCGTAGGTGATCACGGTTGCATTTGGCATATGCAACAAGCCCTTTAAACCCCTAGGCAGCCCTAGTGGACGAGTAAGGTCTCGTGAGGGCCTATAGCGAATGTACCCACAAAATCCATTTAACCTAATGCAATGCAATGCATGAATGCAACTAGAATGAAAATGCAACGATCCCCTTCAAACTAACCAAAACCAACTAGCAAGCAAATATCTTAGAGAATGCAACTAAATCCAAATAGAGCTCGACTAAGTCCCCGTATACTAACAATACATGAACAGAAACGTGCATGTGTGCGGTGCTCATCAGATATACTCCTAAAACTAGATTAAAAATCATACATGCTCTTCGTCAAGACAATCACAGGTTTATAAATAGAATAGACTGTAGACACTTCATAACCTAGGAACACCTCCATCCTTATCCAAGGTAGACAGAAATTCATGCTTTATTACTAACTACTACGACACATATATATATAAGCATGCTTATTTTACCGTGCAATTGATGAGACCCCGAAAGGCTTATACAATAATACCCATGTAGCGAGCGTTGGGTTAGTGGATCCCAGACTATAAAAGCCTTAGGTCACTAGGCACAAAGTCCCCTAGAACTTAATTGCTCGAGTATTAAAGAGCTCACCCTGGTTAATTTTGCATATAAACAATTGAAACTTTTGACTCTTTTTTTTTTCTCTGTTTTTTTTCTGTTTTTTTTTTCATATATGCCATCTGGAATGAGAATTCTCAATTCCAACCCTAGACTACTCATATAAATATGAGCCGGCTACTAGCCATTTGACGCCTAGCCATTATTGACAATTATTTACAATTAAGCATGAAATTCCTGGTTTCCCCCAAACTTAGACTTTGGTGATCCTACGCCATCAAGGGAATAACGAAAATTCTAAATATAAACAAGTGATTAAATCTAAAACAACCAAACAAGCATGACCTCAACCTAGCCCAAAAGCAAACGATAAGACTGTGTAAAAATTTTGTTTCCGAAGCATGCAAGTCAATTTCATAAGAACTATAAATCAACCCTCTACTCATCATTACCACACTCAATAAGACATCTACCTACCAATCAGAATTAGCTCATCCTAAGGGATCATGAAATATGCATGCCATGAAATGCAACTAACATGAACTCACATGGTATACAAAACAAAAAACAGAATGCCCTACATGAAACAAACTTTATTAATACGAACATATATGCATGAACTACCACTAATATGAAAAATATGAAATCAATATGAACAAATAATACAACAACAACTACTAATCCCTCAAACCACCCCCAAACTTAAAATATTCAATGTCCGCATTGAATGGAAGTAAATACGAGGGATAGCATAAAACATACCTACAAGGCGCTTTACATATCCTTCCCCATCGCAACTCAACATGCTTGTTCGGCAAAAATCCCCTTTCTTTAGAACACTAGCACCACCTCTCCCACGCTTAGGAGCCATAAGAATCAATACCAAACTCCCAAGAAGCTCAACCAATAATCACCAAGCAATATCACACCAATTTACAAGAACATAAATTCGTAATAAAAATAAGATTAGAGAAGAGATAAACCAATTACGAATCAAAGAGGTGAACTTGTAATTAATTCCTCTTTAGAATTGAATTTTTAGAGATGTAAAGAAGTAGAAGAGGAATTGGATTTGTATGTATGGGTGTGTATATATATAAGATGATGGATAGGTTTGGTAAAAAAAAAAATTTAGAGTGTGGGAGAGATTTAGGATGGTATGGAATTGATCTAGGATAGATATAGGAATTAGGGATTAAAGAAATTTGAGTTAGGATAGAATTTGGGGTTGAATTTGTAATGAAAAGAAGAATTTTCGGGGAAAAGAAAAAAAAAACTGGGAAGGGGGGGTGTAACGCAGGCGCAACCTGCGTTACAGGGGCGCAGACTGCGCGATAGGCAGTAACGCAGGCACAGCCTGCGTCACTGAGGCGCAGCCTGCGCGGAGAGCAGACACGCAGGCGCAGCCTGCGTGACACAGGCGCATCCTGCGCAAAAAAAAACAATATTTTTCGATTTTTTTTTTGAATACAACACTAAAAAAATTTTTTCTTCACAACACTTTTTTTGAAAGAACAATCTTTTTTTTCTTCTCTCTACACTAATGCATGGGTTGCCTCCCACGAAGCGTTTCTTTAACGTCGATAGCTTGACGTTACTTCCTCAACTCATGGCGGTTTCAAAAGAATAACTGAACCGTCCTCAACAGATAGACCATTCATACGAACGTTGACCTCTTGTTGCTTGCTTTCCACAAATCTCTCCCGTCAGACTTCAACCTATTTTACCACCCAACGGCCTAATCTTTTTCTTTTTCTTCTTCACACCTCTAAGGTGCTTTTCCGACTCGAATGGCTGAACAAAACTTTCTTCTTCCTTATCATCGGCTTTCCACCTTTGCAACACGTTATCATGCCCCTCTTCAAAAATCACTAGCTCATTATTCAAAAGGACATACCTCAAATGTGGTGAAAGTTTCCCAAGCTTTATACTCGAGAGATCTCGAATTGAAGAACTGTCAATGGACTCACTGATGTGATGATTTAGCACGAGCGTGTCCGACTTTTCGCCCAATAACTGATCAAACTTCTTTCTCTGACCCGTATCAACTATTTCCACACTGCAACACTCTTCATCCTCTGTCGGAAATTTCATGGCCTTGAAAACATTAAATGTGACATTCTGATCTTGCACCCTCATTGTAAGCTCTCCTTTTTGCACATCAATCAAAGTACGGCCTGTAGCTAGAAAAGGCCTTCCCAAGATTATGGGAATCTTCTTGTCTTCTTCAAAATCCAAGATAACAAAATCAGCTGGGAAGATAAGCTTATCAACTTTCACCAAAACGTCCTCCACTATGCCCCTTGGATATGTGATAGATCGATCAGCCAACTGCAAAGAGATATTGGTTGGGTTTGGCTCCGGCAGACCAAGTTGCTTGAACATAGATAAAGGCATGAGATTGATGCGAGCTCCCAAGTCACACAAGCACTTGCTAAAAGAAAGGTTGCCAATAGTGCAAGGGATGGTGAAACTTCCCGGATCTTTAAGTTTGGGTGGCAACTTCTGCTGCAGAACTGCACTACACTCCTCCGTTAATGCCACTGTTTCAAATTCTTCCAACCTTCTCTTTCGTGACAAAATATCCTTCATGAACTTTGCATACCTCGACATCTGCTCCAATGCTTCAACAAAAGGAATGTTAATGGACAATTTCTTGAAGACATCCATAAACTTCTGAAACTGTTTATCTTGACTTTTCTGCAAGCGTCCAGGATATGGAGGAGGAGGATAGATCTGATTATTCTTTGAAGATTGCTCCGGAGTAGACTTTTCAACAGGTTTCTTGCTCTTCTCACCATCAAGCTGATCAGCCATTAAATCAGGTTTCTCAATTTCTGGCACTGCAGATTTTTCAACCTGCTGATTCTGAACAACTTCATCTTCCTTAGCTGCTGATTTAGGATCCCTTGTGACTTTTCCAAATCTCAAAGAAACTGCATTGACCTGTTCTTTGCTTTCCCTTCTGCCTGGATTAACCTCCGTATCACTAGGAAGAGTTCCTTGTTGCCTACTAAGTAAGGCACTTGCAATCTGACCCATCTGGTTTTCCAAGACCTTTTGAGAAGCTTGCAGGTTCTTCATCATCCTCAAATCATCCATTTCTGATTTTTCATTAGATGATTGCCCCGCATGAGCATGGGGCTATTGCTGCTGAAATCCAGGAGGTTGATATGGTGCCCTTGGAGCATAAGGCTGTTGATAGCCTTGATTGAATGGCTTCGCTTGCTGTCCTTGAAACTGTTGCTGATAAGTTGCTGAATACCTTGATTGTTGCTCCAGCTGAAATTGGGATGATTCCTGTTGCTTGGATGATAAGTAGCTGGAACTGGTTGAGGAGGTCGCTGAAAGTTACTCACAAACTGTGCTGATTCAGAAGAGATAGCACACTGACTTGTCTCATGTGCGCCCGCACATAACTCACAAATACTTGCAACCTGCTGAATCCCAAAATTAGCAAGAGAATCCACCTTCATAGTAAGAGCCTTCAACTTTGCTGAAATAGCTGAAGCTGTATCAACTTCAAGAACACCCGCTACCTTGCCTTGAGAAAGCCTCTGGGTTGGATTTTGATATTCATTAGCAGCCATCGTCTCAATAAGATCATAAGCCTCCTCATAGCTCTTAGCCCACAGAGCTCCACCTGATGCTGCATCTAGCAAAGGTCTAGACTGTGCTCCCAACCCATTGTAGAAACCATTGATAACCATCCAGTCAGGCATGCCATGATGTGGACACCTACGAAGCATCTCCTTATATCGTTCCCAAGCCTCACAAAAAGATTCACCAGAGTGCTGCTGAAATTGAGTTAGCTGGTTCCTTATTGCTGCAGTTTTCGCCATAGGAAAGAATTTGGTAAGAAACTTCTGAGCAAGATCCTCCCATGTAGTAATGGAACCAGCTGGTAGAGAGTGTAACCAGCCCTTAGCCTTATCCCTTAAAGAGAATGGGAAAAGCCTCAACTTGATAGCATCCTCCGACACACCATTAAATTTGAAAGTGTCGCAGATCTCGATAAAGTCCCGGATGTGCATGTTAGGATCCTCTGTCGAAGCACCCCCAAACTGAACCGAATTCTGCACCATCTGAATTATTTTCGGCTTGATCTCAAAGTTGTTCGGTGCAATAGATGGCCTGACAATACTAGATTGTATGTCATTGATCTTTGGCTGCGAATAGTCATTAAAAGCCTTGACTGCTGCTGGTAAGCCTGCCATCTCTTTTACTGCTACAAGTTCTTCTTCTGCCAGTTTACGAGTTTGCAAACGTGTTCGCATACACGTTCAAGTACCTGAAAACACCACGAAACAAACAAACTAAATAAGAAATCCGAGTCAGTGAACGCTAACGACCACTGATGACAAGCACATAAACTAAATTAAACACCGATGATCCCCGGTAGCGGTGCCAAAAACTTGTTATCACAAAATCACGCAAGTGCACGTGGTCACAAGTAATACAATTAAGCTCGTTCCATTGAGATCTGGTTAAGTTCTTTTCAGCTAATGTGCCTATTCAACAATGTATGATCTTAATTCACTGCTAAGACAATAAATAAATTGAGGTTTTAATTAACTAAATTAAACTAAGATGCGAATTAAGGAATTAAGAATTAACTAGCTAATGAGATCTAAAACTGATTTACTTATATGAGAATAAACATGGAATCCTAACTTCATTATCTACTTCACTTAGAGTCGCAGCCTTTAATCAATACATGTGATGGTTTTGATATCTGATCGGATAACACGAAACAAGTAAAAGCTACCTCTCGGTATACTAATACCAAACTACGCATGCATCCACAAAAGAGATAGAAGATGGGTAGACACCAAATATGTTTAGACCCTATATCTCTATAGAATTTGAAAACATAAAGGTTTAAGCACAAGTTATCCACCTAGATCACATAGGGTAGCATAATATCTCTATTTACGCCACAAATCATGATGTTAAAACATCAACCTATCCTATGCTAGCATGGCAAGTTCTAAATCTCAAGATCCACTCTCGTTTAGCAAGAGATTAACAAATTAGATGTTCGCGACGCATCTAAATACATGAAACACAACCATACGAGGATATCAAGAATTCACCACTCATAAATCTTTAAAGCATACAAACTACTAAGCTACATAGATAAATCTGCTAGGATCCCATGACAACGATTAGTTCATAGTTAAACCTCTCGTCATCATGGGATCCGATGAAACCATGATATAACACAAGATATGAATAAAAGAAGTAATAATATTAATAAAACAAAGAGTTAAGAAAACAAATCTAGAATCCATAATAACACAAAAGATGAAGTAGATCTAGATCCGTTGCTTGTCACGAGCGTTGAATCCTTCTCCACTTTTCTCCCTTGCAGATCTAAGCTATGTTACAATAATAAAAACTCTCCTAATTACAATGCTAAGATGTGTTTAAATAGGCTCTAGATTTCTTGCCCAGCAAGAAATTACCTTCTATTACAATTAGAATTCGATTAAGGTACTAAAACCTGCCCAAAATACAATTAGAATTAGAAAAAGGGCAAAATTGTAAATTTCCAGCCTTGCTTCCTAAAGAACACGTGCGCGAATTTTAACTACACGCTCCCTGCACCTGATTTCTATCCCAAGTTGTAGAAAATCTCCCAAGCTTCGCGTGAGCTGTAAGATCGCTGAAAACGGACTTCTAGAACTCCAGATATGGCCAAAACAGTGTAGACTGCGCAACCTTCCCGGAAAATCCGAATTTTAATCAATTAAACCTCCAAACACGATAGAAGCATCACCCATAATCGATATTCTTGTAAATCTGCACAACTAAGCAAAACACATCAAAACTACAATAAACTTTAGTCCAAGACAATCAATTTAAGCCGAATTGAAGCGATCCAAGTGGATATAAATCCACTTATCAGTCATGAGGTTGTAAACCTAACAACTTCTATCCCGAACTATAAATCCAAATCTAAACACATCCTACCTTACCCCTGAAGTGGAAGTAAATTATTTGACTAGAGGTCATTAAGGGAGTAACTGCACTTGATGCAGCAAATGAGGATGTGAGGGATAGTAAACCCACAGCTCTACCTCTCAAGGAGAATAGATGTATATAACTTGAGGTATCTGTAAGCTCACCTGCATTCTCCTAAAATGGATGCAGAGCTGAAAATGGCACTAAAACAGTCTCTGGATTCATTATCTTAAAATGATGAATCTATTGAAATTCGCCTGTCAACCAGGGTATCTGTTGGTAAGTCACTACTTCATACACAAGACTAAAATACTTTCTATGCACAAAGTGAGATTTCACACACTAAGGATGAATTGACGGAAACAACTAATACTTCGACCATTTTACGGTTAGGATTATAAGTTGAAGGTTCCTCAAAGAACCAAGAGTCTTCACAGACCTCGAGAGAAGGTATTGATCTCAATGCAAAATTCAACAAGATCATTATCTAACTCCCCAGAGGGAACATCTCTGGATCCTGCGGGTATCGGATCCGACATAGGTGCGGATCGGCAACTTGTTAACTATGATTCAGATTTACCTGATGAGTTTAACAAGGTGATGTCTTCATAGACATTAGATGGAAACATGATTTTAATTCTAAGTTTTGATTTCATTGTTTACCTTCTCATAATTCAAATCTGAAACCCACAAAAAGGGAAAAAAAATTATCAACTTGTAGATTCTGACTAAGATTCGTCTGACGAGTCTAACGAGGATCGGGGATTTGCGAAACCCCATTGCACCACCAGTGACCTCTCTAGAAGGGGCTATGGTGAATTTTCCTTACAGGTACACATGGATGTTGGAGCTATGAGAGATAAGAGTGATACACTAGTGAGCATGAGTGTAAACACTTGAGAGATGAGAGATGAGATCACTCATTTTAAGTGATATGAGTGGAGAGATGAGTTAAACACTTGTGAGGTACACGAAACAGAATCACACACTCACAGTGATGAAGAAAGATAAACACCAAATTCCATTCCGTATTCCCCAAACAAAGTTCAATTACAAGAGTTGGGAGATATAAGGAAATTGTCGGAAGATTTAGTTGTCAGGATGATCAATAGTGAAGCTATATTGAATATCTAAAGGGCAAAGTTGATCAGTCTACATACTTCTATTCTGGAAGTCTTCATAAAAATCCTTCAACACAAGCAAAGCTTCTTTACTTTACTCCAGCAGTCAATGTTAGATGTATGAAGAATCTGTTGTACTAAAGGTAAGAGGTGAGTTATAATTGAAAATATGGTATCATCTAATTTACATTTGGATGTTTGCTATAATTGAATGCTTGGAGGATTACTCAACTAAGGGGGAGAGATATACTGAAGAAGATATACTCAAAGATTGCCTTAGTAAGAGATACTCAACTAAGGGGGAGAGATATACTGTAGAAGATATACTCAAAGATTGCCTTAGTAAGAGATACTCAAATAAGGAGGAGAGTATAAGCTTACCTTAGTGAGGGGGAGATTTTCTATCTAAGGGGGAGAGATATAAAAAAAATGATATACCTTAGAATGGGGGAGTATTCACCTTGTCAGGGGGAGATAGATTTATTCGCCTTGTCAGGGGAGATAAGGAGTATTCACCGTTATAAGGAGGTAACATATCACCTTAGGTAGGGAGACATAAGGAAGGAGAGAAGTATGAAACGACAAAGAAGAATTCTTCAGTATGTGGTTGAAAAGTCATATTCTTTTCCACTGAAGAATTCCCAAGTATCTGCTGATAATGTTCAATATTAGATGTAAAGGGTTATCAGGCAGATATGTTAAAAAATGAAGATGAGTTACTTAATGAAGATCAGCTCATTGCCAGAGGAACAATCATCTATCATTTCATCTACTGAGATTCTGGAAAAGTTATATCTAAACCAGAATTTTTTTTTTATGTATTATTTACTATAGTTCTTTAATGCTTTATCTTCTTCTTGTTTGTAGTTGAGTTATCCTCTAGGTATTTGATTGTTATTTTCTAACAAACAAATAGGGGGAGATTGAAAGGCATATGATGTATCCTATTTGTATTTCGAGGATACAACTCAACTCAAACAATAATGTAATAGTAAATAGTATATGTACTGTCACAGGGATCTCAATTGCATAACTATCAAAAGAAAGAAGACAAAGTCAATCTGCCGTTTTGAGTTATACTACACTTGAAGAAGTTCATTCAGTTGATCAAGCATCAGTGGAGTAATCAAGACAGTGGGTTCTATTTATAGTGACAAGAGGTTCCTACAGTGGCGGAATACAGATTATAAAGGTTTGAAAAAGAGTGAATAAAAGGGAGACATGAACCACAGTTTTAAAGTCAATATATGAAGAATAGTCATTGCGGTTAGTCACTCATGAACCAGACCGTGCATCGAGTGTCAACATTAAACCGTGTTGTTCGTCATTAACTTCAGTGGTTCAAGCTATCAAGACTGGTATAAAAGGAGAATCATTGTGCAAGCAACAGAAGTGCTAAATTATTTAATCACAAGGATTTTACTATTCAGTGGACTGGCTACGAGGAAAAAGAATTATCATAAAGAAATTCTAAGTGATATATTCTTAATGCTGAAACCCCGGTTAGAATTGTTGTATTTTTTGCTAAGCAAAAAGAGTCCAGTTTCACATCCTCAAGAGACGGTAGCTTACACCTGGACGGGTTATGAGAAAATAGAATTATCACAAGGAAATGGAAGGTGATATATTCTTAAAGCTGGAATCTCGGTTGGAATTGATATGTTTTTTGTTAAGCAAAAGGAGTCCGGTTCCAGACCCTCAAGAGACCGCAGCTTAGAACTTAAGGTTTTATTTATATTAATAAATATTTTATTTAATTATAAAATTATATTTATAAATATCTAATAATATTATATATTTATTTTTATAATTTCTGAATTAAATGAATTATTTATTAATTAAAGATTATAAGCTATGCGGATTTAAAAGCATTTCTACGAAGCCCGTACTTATAAATCAAGTAAACAAACAGAATTGTTTGTTTAAATAAATCAAGAGAATTGCTTGTGTCGGCAGAATGAGTTGCAAGTCATACCGAAAGTTATATCCAGCAAAAAGAAAAATTGATTGTCATATTCAGTTCAGAAGGATATTCATATCAAGATGTTGGGTTGGACAGTCATATTATCTCAACTGGATAGTCATATCTCATTCAAAGAGATAGTTATACCGAAAGTTATATTGGGATGGATTGTCATATCTAGTTCAACAGACTGTCATATCAAGTATTAAGGATAGTCATACCGAAAGTTATATTGGAAGAGACTGTCATATTACTTGCAGTGGATAGTCATACCGAATGTCATATTATTGTTAACTGATTGTTATATCAGTTGAAACAAATCAATATGACTATGGCTGTGCTATAAAAATAGACAGAAGCCAGCAGCCAGAAACAACACACACAATCTTCACTTCTCTTCATCAGACAGAGCCGAGAGAAAAGAAAGAGACCAAGAGAGAAAACGTTCTTGAACTTCTAATTTAATTCTTGTAAATTATTTCTAGCTTGTATCATTAAATCTAAACCACTAGAAAGAGTTTACTTGTACTATTGGAACTATCTAGCGGATTAAGTTCCCTAGAACTTATCTCTCGAATTGCTTTTTAGTATTCGATCTTTTTATTACAAATATAGAAAAGTTCATGTCGAATTTTCTATAGAATTTGTAATAATTAGTTTGGTCATCAAACCTTTTAATTTGTACCCGTGTATTTAGACACACCCCATCAAGTTAATATAAATTTTATATTTAACTTGAATATCGGTATTCGTTTTATTCCGCATCAATTTGTTCTTGATTTAATATTTTAAGAAAAGAGCAAATTCGATTAAACGACATAGTTTGTATTCAACCCCCCTTCCACAAACTATTTTGGACCTAACAGAAGGACTCTGGGATATGGCAATATCAATCTTGGGAATGTGATCATTGAAACTGTAGCTATAGTCTCAGGTCATAAACATAATCTACTAAGTGTGAGTCAAATCTGTGACAGAGGTTATCATGTGGATTTCTTTGAAGAACACGGTGAAGTTGAAAGCAAATCTACAAGAAAAGTTTTTCTGAAGGGATACAGGCATGGTAACATTTATGAAGCCAAGCTTTCAACAAACTCTGATGGCTCTGCAATCTGTCTACTGAGTAGAGCATCAATTGAAGAAAGCTGGGATTGGCACGAGAGACTTTCTCATCTGAATTTCAACAGCATTAATGAGCTAGTGAAGAAAGATCTTGTGAGAGGATTGCCCACAACAAAATGGAGTAGTAGAGAGAAAAAACTGGACTCTCATAGAAGCTGCAAGGACCATGCTTGACGAAGCAAAGCTGCCAACTTACTTCTGGGTTGAAGCTGTGCAAGCTGCTTGTTTCACACAGAATGCTACACTCATAAACAAGCATAGTAAAACACCATATGAGATGGTGAAAAATAAGAAGCCGAACCTGAAATACTTTCATGTGTTTGGATGTAAGTGTTTTGTTCTTAAGACTCATCCAGAACAGCTTTCCAAATTTGATTTAAAAGCTGATGAAGGAATCTTTGTTGGATACCCACTATCCACAAAAGCATTCAGAGTCTACAATCTAAGAACAAAAGTGGTCATGGAATCTATCCATGTGTCTTTTGATGATAAGAAGATAACAGGACTTGAAGATTTTGATGAACATGACTAGCTGAGATTTGAGAATGAAGAAATAAATGTTGATCTACAAAATTCTGATACTCTTTCAGACTCTATTGTTCAATCTATACCAGTAGATCAGACAGCAGCACATGTTGAGGGGGAGCAAGTGAACGATGAACCCCAATCAAGTGAAGAAACATATGCTACTAATGATTCTTTAAACTCTGAAAGCAACAGCTCATGGGGAGCAAACAATGATTTTGGATCTACTAGTCACCACACTCAACACAATCATGAACCCGGGGAATCATCAAGATCAGATCTGCCAAGACAAAGGATATGGAGTAGAGCGTATCCCTTTGAACAGATCATTGGTGAACCGGACACGGGTGTACATACTAGAAGAGCAACACAGAATGAATGCAATTTCGCTGGATTTTTATCTCAAATTGAACCTAAAAAGATTAATGAAGCTCTTGATGATCCATATTGGGTAACTGCAATGCAGGAAGAACTCAATCAGTTCGAAAGGCAGAAAGTTTGGAAGCTAGTGCCAAGACCAAAAGATAAATCTATAATTGGTACTAGATGGGTGTTTAGGAATAAACTGGATGAAAATGGTATTGTTACGAGGAACAAGGCTCGATTGGTAGCAAAGGGTTACTCTCAAGAAGAGGGAATTGATTATGATGAAACTTATGCTCCAGTTGCAAGGCTTGAAGCAATCAGGATGTTCTTAGCATTTGCTGCACACTCCAACTTTAAGGTTTTTCAGATGGATGTGAAGAGTGCATTTTTGAACGGAGATCTAGAAGAAGAAGTCTATGTTGAACAACCCCCTGGGTTCGAAGACAAGGACTTTAAAGGTTTTGTGTACTTTCTCTTTAAAGCTCTCTATGGTCTCAAGCAAGCCCCTCGAACATGGTATGATACTCTCTCCAAGTTCTTACTTGAAAATGGTTTTATAAGAGGTATCATCGACAAAACTTTCTTTCATAAAAAGCATAAAAATGATATAATTCTGGTGCAAGTATATGTGGATGATATAATATTTGGTTCTACTAATGATTTGCTATGCAAGAGATTTGCTAAGTTAATTCAGAGTAAGTACGAGATGAGCATGATGGGTGAGTTGTCCTTCTTCCTTTGACTTCAAGTTGTTCAGAAGCCTGATGGTATTTTCATCTGCCAATCAAAATACATAAAGGATCTTCTGAAGAAGTATGGGATGGAAGAAGCAGCTACTGCCAAGACCCCGATGCCAACTACTGTCAAGCTTGATCAAGACAAATCTGGTAAGTCAGTTGACATCACGAAGTATCGAGGTATGATCGGCTCTCTCTTATACTTAACTGCTAGTAGACCAGATATTATGTTCGCAACTTGTTTATGTGCTAGATTCCAGTCTGACCCTAAAGAGTCACATCTTATAGCTGTTAAACGTATTTTCATATACCTTAAGGGAACCCCCAATCTTGGGATTTGGTACCCTAAAGGAACAGGTTTTGACCTAGTTGGCTATACAGATTCTGACTTCGCAGGCTGTAAGATTGATCGTAAAAGTACTTCTGGAAGCTGTCAGTTTCTAGGAAGAAGGTTGGTATATTGTGAAAGGCATATGACACAGCCTATTTATAGTTCGAGGATTCGACTCAACTTAAATTAGATTGTAATAAGTAATTAATGCTCACTGTCTCAGGAATCTCACAAAGTACTATATGTCAGAAGAAAGAAGAAAGTCAATCTATAGTTTTGATGTTTTACACTGGAAGAAGAGTCAGTTTACTGATCATGCCCCAGTTCAGCATTGAAGCAATTGGATTCGTTTAAAGTGACAGAGATTACCGTGGAGACAGCATCAGTACAGGAGTTATTAAAGAGTGCTAAGAAAGTATGTGGATCACAACTGAGAGTCAAATTGAAGAACAGATATTGGAGTTAGTCGTTCATGAACCAGACAGTACATCGAACGTCAACAATTATCCAGTGGAAGTTTCTCAAAGTTTACAGTGATTCACAAGGAGTAAGTCAATTATTAATTAACTATATTATTAATTTAATTAAATAAATTAATTCAATTCGAATTAATTTATTTAATTAATTAATTAAGTTATTTAATCTCTGATTTATTCAATCAGTAATAATATATGGATTATACTATTTCGGAGAATTTTGGTTATACTATTTCTGAATTTCAGTTGAACTATTTCTGGAAATTCAGTTATACTATTTCTGAAATAAGTGGTATACTATTTCTGGAATAATATAGATACTATTACTGCATTAGTAATAGTATACTATACTATCCCCGAATTTATACTATCCCCGAAATTATATTATTTCTGGAATTAATAGTATATTATTTCTGAAGTATTATAAATATTATTACTGATCAAGTAATAATATACTATACTATTACCGAAATATTTAAACTATACTATTTCTACCAGTTATATTATGACCGAAATATTTATACTATTACCGAAGTTTTAAGTAAACTATTTCTAAGTAAATGTATATTATTTCTAAGTAAATCCATACTATTTTAAGGGAATGAGTTCTACTATACTATCACCGTGCCAGTTATACTATCAGCGTGGCATCTATACTATCACCGTGTCAATGTGTAGCAGTTGATCAGAAGGAATTGTTTTGTTTACTATATAAATGAAACACACGGACAGAAGAACAGAACACAACCAGGAGAAGAAAATAAGAGACCAAAGAACATCAAATACTCTCATCTTCTACACACAAGTGCTCAAGCTTTAATTCACACAATAAATTCAGTTCAAGCCTATTGTAATATCTGATCCGCTGGAACTTGTTTATTGATTACTCTTGTACTACTAGCGAATTAAGTTTCCTAGTTCATATCTTGATATCTTGATTTTAATTAGCAAAATTAGAAAAGTTCATGTCGAATTTTCTAATTAGTTATTAATCTCTTGATAATAATTTGTAACACCCGTCAAGTTAATATATTGATATATTCAACTTTAATTCTGTGTTATATTATTCCGCACAAAATTTGTTTAAGATAAATTTTATTCAAAGAACAAATTTCGAGAAAATGACATAGATTGTATTCAACCCCCCCTTCTACAATCTTATTGGACCTAACATCTTGGTACAGCAAGAAGCAACACTCAGTATCTACCTCGATAGCTAAGTAGAATACATTGCGGCAGGTAGTTGTTGTGCTCAGATCCTGTGGATGAGGAATCAACTTCAGGATTATGGACTCATGTTGGACAAAATTCCAATTCTATGCGACAACACGAGTGCCATTGCCATTGCCAACAATCCAGTTCAACATACCAGGACTAAGCATATTGATATCAGGTATCATTTCTTACGAGAGCATGTCATGAATGGAACTGTGGTATTATATTTTGTTCCCACAGATCAACAAATTGCAGACATCTTTACTAAACCACTGGATGAATCCACTTTCTCCAGTTTAGTTGGTGAACTTGGGATGTTAAATCTGTCTAATTAATTTTGGATAATCAATAACTGCAATTTGTTATAAATTCACAGGTATTTTAAATGTCCATATTTTTAGGACTTGTGAATTTACTTTGCATCCAGTCCTCATCTTACAGTTATCTCTATATTAATTGCCATGCTTATAAATGATATCTTTTATGGTAATTAGTTAGTAAATAATTGTGTTAATTGTAGCATAATTAAATAAATATTTTATTGACATATATCAATTAATGATATTTTGTTAATTTTATGTCTATTTAATTGTGAGTTTTTCTGATTATTGTGGAATAATTCTTGAATTATTGATTGATTATTCACAATAATTAGAAATAATAAGTATGTATGTGTGTGTACATAGGCTGATAGGTCTCGGTGATAAGATGTTTTTCGGCTGGTTAGGTTGTTTGGTTAGAATTATTGAGCGGTGATAAATGCATTTAATTTCTTTTCTAACCTAACCTGTCACGCTCTCACCTAACCCACTAGTCCTTGAAACCTTATAAATGATGAATTTTTGTTTGTGTTTAACATCATCATTTTTCAGATATACAGAGTATATACACACGATTGCTGAATATTTCGAGCTTTGATCGGAAAGATCTCTCAAATCTAGCTGGTGGTTTTTAGATCGGATTTCATATTCTTGCTTTATACATCATCCTTTATAAACTAACCCTTGTTTTTGTATTTCCTCAAAGTTTTGGAAATGGCATTGCAGGGAAGCTTTTTAATTGCTAAAGTTAATCCTATTTCCATTCAGCAAATCGAAATCATTCTGGATGAGCAATTTCGGGCTTGGCACAATTTCTGAATGAACATTCATTAATTCGCTATGCTTTAGTTACACCAGTGCAGCTTAACCATGATGCATTGCGTGAACTATATTGCAGTGCGGTTAACACTTCTGGACAGGACGGGTGTGCAATCACATATCGACTATTTGGTAGGTCGATTAGGGTCACTGAACGAGATGTTAATCGAATTCTTCATTTTCCTATGGAAAATCTTGTTTCTGATCCTACACCTGAACAAATTGAAATGTTCTTTCGTTTTATAAGGTACCAAGATGGCAATTTCAATACTGGTAATCTTTCTAGAACATTTCTAACCCAGTACTGGAATTTCTTCTTTCACACTCTTAACCATGTTTTTTCCTTAGATAGAACAAATCAAGATCGAATACCTGAATTTATTCAAAAAATAGGGTATGCAGTCGCCAATAATTTGAGGATTAATTTTGGAAAAATAGTGCTTGGTCAAATCATTTTAAAGATGAAACACTTGGGAACAAGAGATGTTCAGACTCAAAATGTCAATTGTCTATATCCAAGGTTTCTACAGCTAATATTAAATGATTTTTTGAATGATGAAGACAGGGCACACTTGGAAAATGGTCAAAAGGTGGAATGTTCTTCCATGAAGACGAATGTAATTAATTACATAAGCAAAAAGAAATATACGGATGTGCCTACAGTCCTAACTGAATATCTAAAGACTGTCCCACTTCCGTTGTTACCAAGACCTATGAGAGCAGGTATACGACAAGGTAATATTTCAATCCCTGCTATTCCAACCTCTGTATTCCCTGCTGTGTCACAGGAAATACAGTTTCTACAGCCCCTAGTGGCCATCTTACCCGACCAAGAGCAAGAAATCCCACCGACTCTAACACAGGTCGAAGATCCCATTCTACAAATGCAAACACAAACACAACAAACTCCTACACCTCAATTGTCACTTAAACGACCATCCATCAACACTTTTGAGGGAGATAGTGCCTCAGCAGCACCACATAAGGAGTTAGTTACATCAGCCGCTCTACCTCATTCTAAACGGAGTAAACCTAATGAACCTGAGCTAACGGCAACTGTTAGTGAAACAATTCTTCCTTATCCAATGAGTGAAAATGTAAATGAGGTTGAATTGACGGGAGCAACTATCTTGAGTTCTATTTCACGGAACATAAGAGTGGTTGATGATCTTTCTAAAGATCAAATGCCTTCACAGGCATCCGAGGTGGAATTACCTACCTCAATAACTGCTGGTGAATCTTCCATTTTACGGAAAGATCCATCGGTAGGTGGTTCGTTTATGAACCAAGTGTCTTCACAGACATACAAGGGAAACTTGGGTTTTGTGCCATTTAATCAATTCAAGTTTAACCTTCCAGAGAGAAAATCTCTGGATCTCTTTCGAGATTTACCACTCTTTACCAGTGGTCGGCAACTCGCTTCACGCGAGGACAGAAGCTCACGAACTTTCATTGCACCATCTGTGACCTCTGAAAAAGGGGCTAGGATGATTTCATTTGCAGGTACACATATCGGTGGAAACTCTGGAGGAGAGTTGAGGGAAACACGAACAGAACATGTAAGTGTAACCCAAACCACTAAACCGAGTGAATATAGAGTGTTGAGTGAAACACCTGCAGAACGTACGAGTGAGCAACCTACTCAACCACATGCACCTGTAACCAGAAAGAAATACAGCAGACTCCTTACACGGGTCCAAACAAGAGAGAAAGAGTTGTAAAATATCTGTAAGTCCATTGCAGAAATCAAAAATTTACAACTTATTCAACATGATGCATTTCAGGTTCAATTAAGTTCCATGGCATCCCAATTTAATGATGCAATCAACTCCTTGGTAAAGCCATCTTCGTCTAATTTACCAACTCCACATCCTACTACTCTGGAGGATAACCCAACTGAGGGGGAGAAGGTGGATGATCAAGAAAAATCTACTAGGCGTAAGGGCAAGGAAAAGGTTGTTGACACGGAATTAACTTTATTTTGGGAAAGGAAAAGCTAATGGGAGTATTAGTGCTATATGGAAAGAAAGCAAGGCAAACTTGAAGATTTGTTCAGTCTAGAGGAACAATTGTCTTGCACTTGTTCAAATTTTAGAAATCTGGAAAATGCATATATGATCCAGAATGCGCTTTAATATTATTTATCTTTGTATTTCATTTTTTTGTATCAGTCGAGTTACCTCTAGGAATTTGATTGTCAAACCCTAACAATCAAATAGGGGGGATTGTAAAGCATGATGTAATGTAATATGTAATAGAGGACATATATAACTCAACTAGGATAAAAGATAAATAATATTAACTCTATACAGGGATCGTGAAACTTGAAGTACAAACATCAACAAGGATTAAGTCGCTGAAAGAAGTTCATTAACATGATCAAGCCTCAGTGACAAAATAAGATGTATAGATGATTCAGTTGAAGGGCCAAAAGATTCCAGTGATAAAGTTTTTATAGTTGCACATTTCATAGCAGTGTTCTTAAAGACATGATACGAAGACCACGAGTGAATGTTAAGTCGTCTGTGAACCAGACCAGTTGCACTAGGCGTCAACACCTCACAAAGGAATCAAAGTATCTAACTCTGAAAAACTGTTAAGAGGTATGATTGAGTTTAGAGCATTGATGATATCCTCTAGTTAGTTGGAAGCTAAATATTTAAGGATGTCAAATTAAGAGGAAAAATGAATAGTATCCGAAATTACTATTCATGTGAATAGTATCCGAAATTACTATTCATGTAAATAGTAACCGAAATTACTATTCATGTGAATAGTAACTAAAATTACTATTCATTTGACAAAGTAAAACCATGAAGGTAAAAACATGTGGGCCCCAGTCAAAACCAAATATTGTTGAAAAGAAGTTTGGCAGGAATTGAAAATGGAGCAGACAAGAAACAATTCGGCTCAGTTGAAAGAAACAGACAGCAGCAGCCAAACTGATAATCGTCATCAGTTACGTATTTTGGCTGAATAGTGACTTTCTAAAAATCTATAAATAGGCATGTTGTATTTCATTTCAAATACACCTCAACACACAACTCTTTCTTCTCTCTCTTATATCTTCTCTGTGTAAGCTGCTAGACAGTCCATCTAGTAGGAAAGTCGGCTTACCCCACTTTCAGGAAGTGTCGGATAGAAGGTCCTCGTGCCTAAACTATCCTTAGGAGTGTTTGATTTTGTATCTGATCCATAAGATTAGATTGTGTAGCAAACCTACGGATTTTATCTATTCAAAGATTTTTCCTAAACAATTGTGTTATTTCGATTCAGTATTTTTGATTTCATATTCACATAAAAAATCGAAATATTGCTAAATAACGTATTCAACCCCCCTTCTACGTTATTCCGGACCTAACATACATAGAGTGTATCTTAAAATGACAATGTAAATAATAATAAAATATGTAATAATGTAAAAATTTATTTATAGAGTGAGTTCAAATTAGAACCAATTATAAAATTAGATAATAATTAAAATACTATAAAAATAATGTTTAATAATATAATTTATTAAATAATTCTAAATTCAGCATGGAAGCTAACCCCAAATTACAGATAGAGTGTATCATTTTTGTAAAACTTTCTATAACTTTCATGGAGTTAGTAATTATGAAAGAAAAAACTGAATATAACACTTGCAATCTAACCATCTCGAATATTTGTGAAAATGACAACAGCTATTTACCATAATTACCATTAATTATATTATGTTGTTATTTATTTTAATAAATAGGATAACCAAACAGATGATTGCAAGATTAGTTTTAAAGTAAAAGTTAACGTGTTTTAATTAGATAGAAGGTAACATGTTTTAATTAGATAAAAAAATTAGCAATTAAAAGAGATTATATGATTTATGTTTTTAGTTGTTTATAAAAGGTAATATTTTAAGTTAAAAGTAAACGTGAAAAAAGAAAATCAGCCAATTATCATTAACTATATTATTTTCTTATTGATTGCAAAATTAGTTTTAATGTAAAAGGTAAAGTATTTTAATTAGATAGAAGGTAACATATTTTAATTAGATAGAAATATTAATGATTAAAAGATATGGTTTGATTTATGTTTTTAGTTGGTTATAAAGAGTAATATAAATGTAAATGTGAAAAAGACAATCAACTAATTAACACTAACTATATTATGTTATTATTTATTTTAATAAATAGGATAACCAAACCGAAAATCAAAGGATAACCAAACCGAAAACCAAAACTTTCAAAAATTTCAATGTTTCGGTTTTAATTAAAAAGTACTCCATGTTTTAATTACAAAAATTACTACTAAAAATAATTATGGAAAGATATGTGTGATATTTTGGATATATATTAATTATTGTTGTAATATTAATTTTTAATTAAAAAGTACTCCATGTTTTAATTACAAAAATTACTACTAAAAATAATTACGGAAAGATATGGTGTGATATTTTGGATATATATTAATTATTGTAATATTATTTTTAAATTAAATGGTAAAGTGTTTTAATTAGAAGTAAAATCTTTATAAAAAATGAATAATTGAGTTGTTGGAGCAGAAAAAAGAGTCCAAGTAGAAGTGGATGAAGGAATTTTAATCAGAATATAATTACGTTAACATTAGTAATTAGCTTTTTGAGTTGTTTTTGTAATTTAATTATTTATTTTAATAATTAGGATAACCAAACCGAAAACCAAAACTTAGGATAACCAAAACGAAAACCAAAACTTTCAATGTTTCGACTTTAATATAATAGTATAGATATAAATAGATATAATAATGTAAACATTTATTTATACGGTGAGGTTCAAATTAGAACCAATTATAACATTAGATATTAGAAGTAATATTGTCATGGATTTTGTTTGATCAACTGTTTACATTTAGGAGTTTTGGTGCAATACATAATTTACTTGATTTTGGTGCAGCACACCATATTTTTTAGAATATGAAGTATTTTTACAGTACACATACATAATTTTTTTTCTAAGTTTTATTATTTTTTTAAAAGAAAATTTATTTTTTATATTACGCCTTATATTTTATTCTTGTAATATGTTTACAAAAATGATTATGTTGAAATTTTATTAACTATTTAATTGAATATTTTAAAAAGTATAATGTTTTATAATATAATATATATAATGATTCTACGATTTTAATACAAAAATGATTTTATGTGAAACCTGAACAATTGCTAAAAATGGAGCTACTATAGTACTATGACACTCTATTGCTCCATTTTAAAAAAAATAGACACTATTGCTTCTTGTGTTAAGTTGTGTAGTTTCTCGGTATTGTGAAATCGTTGCGATCGTTGCAGATATTTGTTATTCAGTACGTTTATATGTTATCATGTTATTGACAACGTTTTCTTTTATGATATAGAGCTTAGATTGTGTGAATTTCTTTTTTCGGCAATGTTTTTCAATTCTAGTAGAAATGTTTCATCACCTGCTATGTTAATTTTTGTTTATCAACATGCAAAGTATATATGGGAAAAAAATATGACCATTCTATAAATCATTTGGAAGTTGAGAAACCCTCAAGTGCTGTACGAAATGAAATTTATCTATGATCATAAATCAATTGTAGCAAAATTTGCATACTTAAATACTTAAAATGTACTCCCTCTGTACACTGGGATTCTTATCATTTTGCATTTGCATGGAGACCAAGGTAACGGGATAGAATGAATAAATTAATTAAGTATAGTAGGTGTAATATTGTTAAAATAAATGAAATAGTGAGTGTAATAGTGATTTTATTGTTAAAATAAGTGAAGTAGTGGGTGTAATAGTGTAAAGTGTTGAAAAAGGCGAGTGAAGTAGTGGATGTAATAATGTATTTTATTATTAAAAGTTACTATTTTTAGTAAGTTAAAGAATTGGATGAGACGTCCAAAAAGGTGTAAAGAAATGGAAAGAACGAAGGGAGTAGCTGCTAAATATTTATGGGATTGCTGGTCTCAACTCTCAAAATCAATCTCATGTATAAAAACAGATACATATTTTTGTAGAAATAGGGCTTTGTGTTTACAAATTTAGGGGATGTTTGGTTTCTGCGAAGGAAACGGAATGAAATTCAGAAAAGGATTGATCCCAAATTATTTTATCTGTTTGGTTTATATCCAGAATCATAATGAAAAAATTTATCAACATTATTTTTAATTTTTAAAAATTAAATTATAAACTATTTTCAATTTTTAAAAGTGATTTACATGTTAATATATTTTATTATGATTTAATATATATAAATTATAATTTTAAAAAAAAAAAGAAATCAATAAAAGAAAAGAAAATACCTAATATAAGGTGGGGAATGAACATTGATTAATATTAAGAAAATTTAAAACCTAAACAGATCAAAAGAAATGATAATTTTATAAACCATGCACCAACAAAATAAATAAGCATATTTGTTTCTCTTTCTCTTTATTTATTATCCCGAATCAAACATCCCCTTACATTTTTAAAATTATGCTGAAAATTGCACTAACCTACCAGAGTGCGTAAAAGATAACCTCAACGCAAGTACCAACACCATGACGATTCGGATCCTGTAAAAATTGTTACACTGGTCAATGGTCAACACAAACAGCACACGTAATATGCAAATTGAAAACAGCCAAGTCTTCTTTAGCAACTCCAACAGACTCCTTGTGTTTTCCTTATAAATATTATAAAATATTAGCCTCTTAGTGATTTAGGATATTATAAGGTATGACAACTCCAACAAGCTTCCTTATAATTGATCCTTATATTATTAAATAATAAATAAAAGAAAGGAAGCAAGAACAAAAAAAGAGGAAAACAATTGAAAAGTGGAGGGAAAATAATATTTTATTGATAAAAGTGAAATAAGGGAGCCCTTAAAGATAAGGGATGACATGATGCTCTTAACTTTTTAAGGAAAAGTTAAGAGCCTGTTGGAGCACAATTTTAAACATAATCCCTTATAATTTGAGTTAGGAGGCCTTATAAGGGATCTCTTGGAGTTGCTCTAAGAGCAAGTCCAATGCAATACTCTTCTTGGTATTATTGCTATATTATAGTATCAAATGCTAAAAAACTAATCTCCAAAGGGTGATATAGTTGGATGCATCCTTGGTGCTATTGCTATATTATGCATCCTTAGTACTAAATTTGAAATCAATGATGCATTTATGCATCCATGCCACATCATCATTTAACTAGAATGAGAAGAATTTGTTAAGAATATTCAATAGAAGTTAAAAGAGTAAGGTAAAAGTTAAAAGAGCTGGTTAAATTTGAAACTAGTTATAGAACTAGTTTTGGAGGATGAGTTTTATTTTAGCACAAAAATTCATTTTTTGATTATATATTATAGCAATAGCAATTTAATATCTAGCATTGGCCTTGCTCTAGAACATGTTAGAAATTTTTACTCTCATCATTTCAGGGTTACATTTAGAGATGTTCAAAAAATTGAATCTCGAAATTTAATTCGATTTGTAAAAAAGTTTGAAAAGTCCGGTAAAAAGAAAGCCCAACTTAGTTCAATTTGGTCCGGAAATCTAAGATGGGACTCCTATTTTTAATCAAGCCGACCTGATCTGAAGCTTGAAAAACTCGGTTAAAAGTCCGAGTTTTTGAAAGCCCGTAAATATTTAACAGCTACATTTTAAGTATGCAAATTTTTGCTAAATATCTGAGCCCAGCCCAAGAACCTAAACCAGGCCTCATATTTTAGAGAAAGCCCAGCCCAATTCGATTTTTGAAAAATCCGATCTAACCCGATTCTTAAAAAGTCCGATTTTTTTAAAGCCCAGGTAAAATCCGATCCAAAGGGCTTTTTGTGCATCTCCAATTACAGCCTCGCTAGGAAAATGTAATTAGAGGAACTATTTATACTAGCTTATAGCCCGTGCAAAGCACGGGTTATTTTTAATTTTTTTTAATTCACTTATAGTATAATATATATATATATATATATATATATATATAATATTATAAGCATTACTTTTAATATGTTGGGAGAATTCAAATTTTAGACATTTGTATATAAATAATTTTTAGTATTAAATCTAAATTAATATGCTGTTGGTGAGAATCGAACCTTCAACCTTTCTATATAACATAATATAGTATTAATTTTATATTAAAATGTTGTTGGCGGGATTCGAACCTTAGACCTCCAACTTTTATATTGTTATATCTAGCGGTCATGATCTATTTGAGTTGAAGATCTAACGATTGTGAATAGGGGATATAACCAAAAATGAGGGATAACCAAACTACAAATTATACCCCATTTCGCTTATAGTATAGTACTAGCCCATAACCCGTGCGATGCACGACTTATTTAAAATTAAATATTTTTTTATTTAATTGTCAAGATCACAATTGTTTTTGTGTTAAGAGTAGTGAATTTAGAATATAAATTTTTTATATGTATTTAAATTTATTTTTTCATTTTTGGGAGGTGTTAGCAAACTTTTTAGGAAGGTGTTAACCGATCGACCGATCGACCGACCATTTATACCCTGTTTCGCTTAAAATAGTATAGTATAGAAATTTTCATTGTTTATTATATAGTATTAGTTTGTTTTCACTTTGTTGATTTATAATTTGTTGTAAATTTGCAAACAAATATGTGATATTAAAATTATTTAAAATGATTTTGAAAATATTTGGTTTCCAAATAATTGAAAGAGTCTAAAAAAGTTGGGTGTAGCTGAAAATTTTTAACTCAAATGTGACTAAAAGAGTATGTAATTGAATATTAATTGGAGTGTAATTGAAAGAGTTTGTTATTAAGTTAGATATGTGGTTTATTATTGTATAATAAAATTTTATATGTATCTAATTTGTTTTTTCATTTATGGGAGGTGTTAGCAAACATTTTGAGAAGGTATTAACCGACCGACCAACCAACCATTTATACCCTGTTTCGTTTATAATAGTATAGTAGCTGAAGAATTTTAACTCAAATATAACCAAAAGAGTATGTAATTGAATATTAATTGGAGTGTAATTAAAAGAGTTTGTTATTAAGTTAAATATGTGGTCTATTTTTTGTAAAATAAAATTTTATATGTATTTTAATTTATTTTTTTTCATTTTTGGAAGATATTAGCAAACTTTTTGGGAAGGTGTTAACCGACCAACCAATTATACCTTCAAATTATGATTCCATAATAATCTATAATGTAATATTTGTTTAAAATAGAATTCAATATTAATTTGTAATTGTGTGAAATTTTTATTGTTTGTTGTATAATTTAGCTAAATTGTTTTCACTTTTTTAATTTATAATTTATTGTAACTTTGTTAATAAATATGTGATATTTAAATTGATTTTGAAAACATTTGGTTTCCAAGTAATTGAAAGAGTATAAAAAAGTTGGGTGTAGGTGAAGAATTTTAACTCAAATATAACTAAAAGAGTATGTAATTGAATATTAATTGGAGTGTAATTAAATGAGTTTGTTATTAAGTTAAATATGTGGTTTATATTTTGTAAAATAAAATTTAATATGTATTTTAATTTATTTTTTCATTTTTGGAAGGTGCTAGAAAACTTTTTGGGAAGGTGTTAACCGACCGACCAACCAATTATACCCTGTTTCGCTTATAATAGTATAGTATAGATAGATTTATTATTTTTTAAAAGAAAATTATTTTAGTGTTTAACATCACATAATTAAGGAAAAAAAATTGAACACTTCAGATTGGTCAAGAGAAAATATCATCTAAAAATATATTTACGTTATCGAGTCTAGATTTATATGGCATTAAAATACAAATAATTTAAAACTTACCAAATTTTACAATTATCAAACAATTAGGTGACAATTTAATGAGTATACATCTACTTGTTACACACTTCAAATTATTTCGACAATTTGCCAAGCAGGTAGCTGCAATTTGCTATTAATTTTTTTTTTTTATAGCTGAACCAAATATGGTATTAGACGCCGTTTGGCTAGCTTAAAATTATTACTTATGACTTAAAGTTGCTTAAAGTGATAAGTGGGAAGTGAAAATTTTAAGTTAATATCTGTTTGAATAATTTTATCTTCATAGATAACTTATGAATTATTAAAAATGTAAAGTTAAAAATTAATTTGATAAATTATTTATTTGAATGATAATATTAACTTTTATCAAATAAAATTCTAAAAATAAAATAAGTCATTTGAAAAAGTACCTCCTACTAACTTTTGACTTTAAACTGTTTTTTTAACTTTAAATCAATTTCTGATTTATTACACAAACAGATATTTTTTAACTTAAAGTCAAAAATTGCTTTAAGTCCTGCTTAAAAGCAGTAGCCAAACGGCCTCTTAGTTTGGTCAGGCAATATCCAGTAGTGAGTAGTCAAGTCCCAACTACCTCCTAATCCAGCTCAAAGTGACAATTGAAGTCGCATTAACTGTGGTGCTAGCTGCTATGCTATCCCCTCGTTTGAGTCGCTGCTTTAAATTCCATGATCAAAGCCCACATCTCGGCAACCTTGGCAGCTTCTCATAGATAATCACTATATATTTCTTTCTACTAGCTACTATTCTGCAAGAATATAGAAAGATAGATATCAGAGACTCAAAAACAGAGAAAAAAAAAAACAGATTTTGGGAAAATGGTACTCAACATGAAAAAGTTGACAGGGTATTATGGTGTTATAGTACTGGTGGTAGGTTTACTTTTGTTGAATATTGTAGCAGAGGGAGCGGATCCGTTAGAGAAGGAGTGTGCGGATAACTTTCAGAAACTGACGGACTGCCTGGGTTTTGCCACAGGAAAAGGATCCTCCCCCACCGATGGATGTTGCAAGTCTGTTAGTGGAATCAAAGAATCTAAACCTGTTTGTCTCTGTTACATAATACAACAGATGCACACAGGTACTAACCCTCAGTTGAAGAGCCTTGGTATTCAAGAATCAAAGTTGCTCCAGCTTCCTTCAGCTTGCAAATTGGCTAATGCTAGCTCCAGCGAATGCCCAAGTACTCTACTATTTCCTTGTGTCTTTTAGTAGTAGTATATATAATTCATAGGCTACATATTACAATTAAATTAGTACCATCATAGGCTACATACTACAATTAAATTAGCTATATCTATGCATCTGCCTGCTCATTCGAAAGTTTTTGTGCATTGATTAAGGAAATGATTCATGTGTTATGCAAGCATGGTCCTAACTCCTAACGTACATGTGCAGCAGTACAGATACTGTGATTCTCTGTTTTAATTCTTGTTAAGCTGATAGATATGTGCAAGTGCAATGCCATGCGTCTTCTTGCTCTGCCAAATCGCAATTATAGATGTATAAAATGTGTCCTAATTCGTGCAGATTACTTCATATAGTATACTCTAACAATCAAAGATCCAATTTGATATATGGGCATCAGGTAAGAACAACTTATAATTTGATATATAGGCAATGATTCAATTTGATATATAGGAAATAATATAACATAAAAAACATGAAAAAAACTACTTATTCAAGAGTGCGGAAGAATTGTTTTCAATGAGAACACGGTAAAAACTGTTCTCCATGTAGCGCGACCCCACTATCTCTCTATATAAGGAAGGAATAGGTTTTAGGGATATTATAGGAGGGTTTGATTAGTTTATAATCCTGCTTTCAACTCTCCTTTTTTCTCTGATATTCAAGTGAATGTATGATTCTGCATAACTTGTTCAGTCCTCAATCTCATAGCAAAATTTTAGCTGATAATATAAGTTGGGTTTTTTAGTTCAGAACATCTCAGAATGGAACCTTGATAACACAATCAACTTGTTTAGTCTGGATATACATTCCATTAATAATTATTAGGTCTTGCAGTCTGTTACTAGCTGGTTGTACTGAATTCAACTAACAAAGATAGATGCATGTGGTCTTGAATAGAGTTTGGTGACGCATTGAAAATAACAGGATGGTTAGGGGGATGGAGGTTGCATTAATGGGTATGGACATAAATACTACCAGTGCATATTTATACTCCTAGTAAACATAGAAAATCATGGACAGTATGTAGGAAATTTGTCCACGTATATATGTTACAGTCACGGATATTCAAATTATATAGGGGACATCACACATGCATAGTTGGGAAGGTGGGTCTCAGATATGGTTGATAGATTAAAACTCCAAAAGAATACTGGTTTTTAAATTTGTTGGCACAAACTATTAGAACAACATTGCATATTTGGTTGTTTTTTAACAAAAATATGTCATTTTCCTATGTCTGTACATATAAATATACAAAGATTAATACAAGGACGATAACATGCAGAGCTTTTGAAGTTACCTGCAAACTCTCCTGATGCTGCCATCTTTGCGGATCCAAGTCCATCAACAGCTACACCAGCTGCACCGAAAGGTACATCGTCACCCGCTGTGGCAAAACCTAGTGATAGCAAATCTGCTGGGATTAAGCTCCAAGTTACAGTTCCACACCTTATCGCCGGAATGTTTGTGTCAATCTTCACTGCTGCTGCTTTCTTCTTCTATGCATAATTAGATCCTGATCAACTAATCAGCTGATCATTGAGCTTTTTATGTAGTTTGTCACGCTTTTTTTTTTCTTTCATTAATTTCCTTGTATGCACTACGATATCTTCAATCCACTTGTATGACTTCTGTAATTCAAATTTATTATCGTTTCTTAATCTTCTATGACTCCAAACACATGTATGTTGACTCCAAACACATGTATGTATGGTTTCTGATATCGTTCCTATCATTTGCAAGGCTTAGCCTAGCAAATATCCCTCATCCACCAAAGGTTGAGGGTTCGAATTTTATTGGAGCCAAATATGTATGTGTATATCTAAATTTCTTGTTATTGCCTTGAAATGAATAATCTGTGATATTAGTTCAAGTTCCAATCAAAGAAATGCAGAAAAAACAAAAGTGCACTACTAAGATTCAATCGCCTACTTTCCTGCTATAGAGAAAACAAAATTTGTGGAAATTGGTGTGAACCTCCTATATTACTACATTTTTGGTGATACTGGGGATCAGACAAGCCTCCATATGAAGTGTAACCTTGATGGGGCTCAAAGCTCATGCTGTTTACGGTAAGTAAATAGCAACAGCCCATACGATGATTGCCTGCTGGCCACAAAATTGGGCTGCCTATATACAGAAGAAGTTAAAAATGATTTTTTCATAAAAAATTGTCTCTGACCATAAATTCCACAAATAAGTTTCTTACAGGAAATATAAGCAAATAATACTACATACAACCTGCTTTAATAACCTATACCTTACTTGGATGCAAATTTATTTATTTATTTATTTGCTAATTTTTAACTGTTAAAGTAGAATCTTAGAAAATTATTCCTCTATAGAGAGCTCAAAGATAGCTACAAAGAGTATTTCCTCCGGCTGTCACTCCGCATAGCATTATATACAGCCTGAACCTGGAAACACAGTCAAGTTACAATCTAACTCAGTCCGGAGCAGTGACAATTTCTGCATCATAGTGCCTTATATTTGGACATACACATTTCAACACCCACAGATACAATGCAAGCATGTCATGCAGAAACAATCAAGAGCTTTAAAGGTAGTAAGGTACTAGTGTACAACTTATTATACCTCTTACAAAAAGAAAAATTTAGTCACAATTACTAATAGACTAATCAGGGTGGTTACAAGGGTCAAGGGGATCCTCATAGCAACAATGTGGTTAGAATAATAAAACACATGGCAGAAACATGCTGTAGTCAACAACGAACTGTAAATCTACTGATAAGAGAGACAGAGTTGACCTGCTCGCTGGAAGAAACTTGAACAGGTCCAATAGTTACAGAGACATATTTTCCTTTTGATGATATCTTTTGCTTCACTAGGCCCTAAGTAAACAATAACTAACCTTGATTAGTTGATTTAGATTCATAATCAACAGTCGTTTTATTATTCCCTCCATCCCACAATACTTGTCCCTTTGACTTTTTGCAAAGGTGCATAAAAAAGATAATTCACAAATTTTTTTTCAAATTTTTTTTTTTCTGAATAAAAATAGAAATTTTAAAGATAAGGAACATCATGGTGATCAATCAAATTCACATGCAATTACAATGTTCAACCATAAGCATTATTGAGTATTTTAATTATTGAGTATTTTATTTCACCTGGGTAAATCTTAAGCTAAAGAGTACCAACCACTTGAGCAAGAAAACACTGATCAACCTGAACAAATTAAACAGCTTTAGAAAGGGTTTTCTCTTTTAAGTTTTCCCCTTGGAACTTAGGAGAATCCCTCAACAGCTTTCCATTTTTCTAGATAAGCAAAGATTTTTATACAAGGCAGAGAAATTTGGGGTGATGCTACTACAATCAATTCCTTATCAAGTGACAATAGAAAAAGTTTTCTGCTACAGGTTCACGTGGACAACGTGAGCCAACAAGTATCATGTTGATCATAATTTGACTTGTACTTGTACAGAAAGTCTCAATTTCTCACAAGTTATTGCACCTCTAATGTATTGTGCTCACTGTTTTCCTCATGTTCAATTTTTGTTCGGATTTCTTAATTTCCTTTTACATTTATAGTACAAGAATACCTTTGTCAGTCAAATGACTCAAATCCATGTTAAAAGATATACAGTAGCTAGTTCCTATTTGGGGTCTCATTGTGGTTCCTTGAGATATCAGCTACTATTGTTGCTAATCTTGATTAATATTCAGTCTTGCTTTTAAAATTAGTCATATACTTGCCCTAGATACTATGGTATAATTAAACATAATCTCTTTAAAGAGAGAAAATTGGTCACACATAATTGGTGCTTTAGAGGATACATGTAAAACAAGCGGACTCCAGGGGAATTAAGATAAAAAGAGAATAAACTAATTGGGTGTTCAAACAGATTGCATACCGAGCAACAAGAGCCTGTGTGTTATGCATCAAGCAACAAACAGGTTTGTTTCAACCTGATTCAGACAAATGAATATATATTTACCTCTGGAATTTGCTGTTCAAGAACTGATTCGACGGCAACAACCATAGCTTGCACAAAATCATCGCCTCCTAGTCCAATTGCTGTGAATTCTCTTACTGTTGGATAAGAATTTACCTGGGGAGTGCAACATAAACTTAAAATTTAATCACACATTTCAGAAACCCGTTCCCATCTTAAAATTTGAATCTTTTTGAGCAAAAGTGTGTCTGCTAAAAAATCACATCTTGCCCTTCCCTTTTACTAGTCATTTTCAGTACACAAATAACTTCTAGCACCCTAAACGTTGATATCGATTTGCTACATTGCTTGGTACAGTGCAGTGAGACAAATACACTATGTCGAAAAGAGGTCAAGAGGGAGGGAGGGAGGGAGGGGGATCAGAGTATAGTGTGAACTGTGAACAAGCACATCAATGTTCATAAAAAAAATAAAAAAAATTAACATACCTTGCGATCAAGAGTGAGCCAGTCATCGGGGGTATCATCAGTGACTGTGCCTCCAACAGCCGCATTCGTAGTTTGTCCAACCCTCTGTTCCGTCTTTGACACTTCAGAAATTGCATACTAATCAGTAAGAAGTACTTACATTACATATACAAAACTGCACAGACATGTAAAATACTAAAATCATAATAGTAACCAGCAACATACATAGTTAATGTCAAATCCCACAATGACAGGCTAATTATCAATTTTTAGATGTCTAGTAGTAGTCTAGTACCCAAATAAACAAAACAAAAAGCTAATTACCAAATAATAACCAGTCTCGAATTCCATTACAATGCTGTTCATAATTTTTTTTTAAAAAAATAGCAGAATCCAATGTTAATTAGGATTAATGAAAAAGAAGGATACATGAGAAGGATATGGACCTGAAATAGGATCTTGGTGAGGTGGGTGTTGATGGTGAGAGCAATAACGGCGGAGATGGGTTGTTGGGGCTATGTAAAAATTAAGGATTCTTGTTCTTATAAAGACACATCTCCTGAAGCTGTTATGTATTGTTGTTGATGATGATATGAAGCTTCTCAAAGCACAAGCAGCCATCTTGTCCGCCCGGTATATCAAGATTTCCCAAAGAAAGTAAAATGTTTATTCAAGCTAATACAGATACAACCCCACAAATTAATTGAGCAGGGATCAAAATTTTATCGTGATTATTAGTATTACTCTATATTTTATTTGCTAAGCATTTTTCGAGATTTTTGATTTATGAAAATTATTGTTTGTCCAAAAAAAAGATTTATGAAAAGTATAAATGTATTTTTCTTTTCCAAAATCACCCAATTTTTCTGACCAAAAAAAAAAAGACCCAATTTTGATGATGATCAGACTTCAGGTTGGTATATAATTGCAAGTAAAATTAATAATTTGTTCAAATTTATTGAAGCTTAACTGTAGTCATTTGAAAACTAGAACTTACTAAAATTTAACGGTACGGATCCCATGATTTTACATCTCATTTTAGTCTACAAACTCTTGAAAACGACATTTCTGCAGAATTTAGTTGTCTGAAACTTGAACGTAAGGGAAAATTCAACGGGATCCAAAAATCTAAATTTGGGATAGATTATTTCAAATTCTCCTTCAATAATGATCCAAATGATGATCAAATTTGGATCAGTGAATAGTATTGATCCAAATTTGAATCACTACTATACACTAATCCAAATTTGGATGAAAAAATGTCCAAAATACCCACTTTTTTATACCCCATTTACTGAAATACCCACGCGTGGAAACAGACGACCAAAATACCCATGGGACACGCTACTCACACAGGCGTATCCGGATTACTGTAGCAATCTCCGTCTGCTTCCTTAATGGGGGTTTAAAATCTAGGGTTGAATATGGATTAAAACTGGTATGGCTGTGTAGATCGTTGAAAGACGATTCCATTGACGTATAATATGTGAACGGAGGATGAACGGAGAGGTCGAACGAAGCTCATCGGAACAAATCGGAAAAAATGAACTAAGCTTCTTGGTGTTATAAATTCGGCGAAACAAATGGTTTGAAATTGGTGTAGCCATGTAGATCGTCGAAAGACGATTCTAATGGTGTATAATGGTGTTGAACGGAGGATTCCTTTTTTCCGGCGAAAATCGCCTCAAAATCGCCATTGGGGGAGAAGCTCGCGTAAAATCTGAGGAAAAATGATGATGACGTCACGCATGTCACGTGACATGGGATGCGTCGTACGAGAATGCGCATCTCAGAGACATACGACTATGGCATATGCGTACCACTATTCACTCATCTGTCATGGACGTATCACTCCATTTACTCCTCTGTCATAGGCGTATTCCATGGGTATTTTGGGCGCGTAACGCGAGATTTGGGTATTTTAGTTATGAAACAATAAAAAGTGGGTATTTAGGGCACTCACCCAATTTGGATCATTGGTTTAATATTAAAATAATAATTTTGTTATTTATATATTTTTAGTTTATTAGATTCAAAATTAATTTATAATTTTTTAATTATTTAATTAATAATAGTACATAATTAATAAAATGAATATGTTTTTCATTAATTAAGAACACAATTTTAATATTATTTACGTATATTTAAAAAATTATATCTTTAGTTAATTTAATTTATTAAATATAATATAAATAGTTGATAATGATAAAACATTAAATTTAAGATTAAATAGTTTGATATAATATTTATGTAATATAATATGTAAATAGTAATTTGGATCAAAATTTGGATCACGTTGCTGGAGTTGATCAAAAATTTGGATCAGAATTTGAATCAATTGATGATCTACATTTGAATTTTTGGATCATAACTGCTGGAAATGGCCAAAACCGCGTAAAATTTTCATTTAATCATATATTGACACTTAAGTTGAGATAACTTGAGGTCGATGGAAATAGAATTTTTGTTAACGTGAACTAAATTTATTCTACTATAATCTACAATATATAACTTTTTTTTGCGTTATGATGGTCAATTTATGGGTTGAATAGTTATATGGGTACTCATATTTGGACATTACTTTGCATTCATGTTCATAATCGAACTCAAGTCCCATCAATCAGAGTTTTAATACCATGATGAATAATCGTTTCATTTAAAATCTTCACGTATTAGAGAAAAAACTAGCCAAAACTTTCCCCGAGTCTAAGACTCCAAACTATACCCTAGTTTGCACATTCATTCTCGAATGCCCACTTACTATACGCACAAGTGTACCATTGACCTCTATTTGTCCAACTACATACATGTGAAGCAATCTGTTGTATACACACATACTCACTTGATTCACATCGGCCAATCCCATATGTAGTCCATCACACACGCAAGTGTGACCATCGATCTTTCATTTACTCCCCAACTGCATATCAAACAAATCAATCTGTTGCATGGTTCACTGCTCACTTGATTCGTGTTGATCGATGCCCATATGCAGCTGCAACACACCAACTACTCGTTGATGTCGTGGAAGCCCTTCGACCAAGCATCCATCCCAGCAGTCTTTGCACCATTGTCTAGACTGGAAGGCAATACAACCGCAGCAGTATCGTTCAAGTCACTCTTCCCTCGCGCACGAGATAACCAGATTTTCGAAGTTCCAGTACATTCTGGCCACGTACTAATCAGACGATATATTCCCCCACTTAGCTCTCCCTTCATCCGAACCACACGGCCTCTTTTGATATTCATAGCTCCCCCTACTACAGAGCATCTGTAGCCTTCTGAAGCTAACCGACTGATAAATATTAGATTCTTCCTCAGCTTAGGCACATATCTTACCCCGTTCAAGCTGCGAACTATTCCATCGAACATTTTGATTTTCACAATTCCAATCCCCTTGATCTCACAAGTAGATCCATCAGCCAAAGAAACTGTTTCATTCTTTGTATCTTGGAATTTGTCAAAATGCTCCTGAGTCTAATATCCATTCTCCTGGAGAACTAGTGCCTCGATTAGTTTAGGCACGAGAACCTTCTATCCCGATACTTCCTGAAAACGAGCTAAATCGATTCCCCTACTAGACGGACTATCTAGCAGCTATATAGAGGGAGAAGAGAGAATTATGATGTATTTGATAATGGAGGAGATGGTATTTATAGGAGTATGTAGTAGGTGATAGATGGTGATAGGTGAAGTGTTTGGTTGGTGAAAAGAGTTTGGCAAGAACACAAAAGCTGCTGCGTAACAGAAATATACCCACCCACAAACACACAATCTCCAGCTAGGGAACGACTGGATCAGCCACCCACACACTTGAGTTTTTGAGTTGAAGGGAGTGTAAGCAGTTTGATTTTTAATATTAACAATTGAAATGGGCAGGAGTTGTTAAATATTTAAGACTTGACTATGTCCAGTCTCTACAACTTTAGGCTGCGCCTCTTGGGAGCTAACTTACTATGCAGTCAAACCCCACAATTTAAACGTGGAAATCAGATTGCCCTTCCATGATTCAGAAACACACAGCAGCATTATGTTTGGTTATAATAATTCAACAACTTGTTGCTTTAAAACAAAATAGTCAGTCGTATCTAGAAACTAGAATGAGTTACAAACTAGTATCGACTTCATTATAAATGCTACTATTTATTTTATTTGTCAACTTTTTTACAATTAAAAATTTGAAGTGTTCAAACCAGGTGTTAAATTGGACTTTTGGTCATTCAAACACAGATTGTAAGTAGTCTTTTATATATTTGAAAAGGCTACAAGATAAGAGCAGTTTGTGAACTTGTTTGCAAAAATTTTGTGACTTATTAGAGCCCAAGTGGATGGAAGGAATGACCCAGTCAACCCCTGAAATTTACCAAAAAAAAAAACAAATAAAAGGAAGAGGGACAGGGGAAAGATAGAATGAACGAGAGGTTGAAAGAAAACACTAGTAAATAGTATCTCACTCTGTGCTTCCTAGCTCCTACCACAAACATACACGCACATACATCATATATAAGGCCAGCCACAGCAAAGTGTACTCAGCCACGGAATAAACAAATTGACACGCTGCTTGAACGTGTACAAAACTATTACCAACACTACAAGTAAATCTAAAAAGATACATACATATAGCTGCTTAAATATCTTAGATTCACAAAAACCATATCTCTCAGCCTTTCTTTCTATCTATCAAAATGGTTGCTCCTATGGTGCTATCTCAGGTAGCCACCGGTCTCAGCGTACTGGCAGGAGCTGCTTTGGTAAAGTCCGTGATGGAGCAGAGCAACCCCATGGCTGGTCCAGGTCAGTTCCCCAGGTGCCCTAGTTGCAACGGAAGTGGTCGTGTCAGTTGCTTTTGTTCACGTTGGTCGGATGGTGACAGGGGTTGTCGGACCTGTGTTGGTACTGGTCGTATGGCTTGTAGTAGCTGTGGTGGCTCTGGTACCGGTCGTCCTATCCCCGCTCAGCTCATCATACGTCCTCCTCGCAAATCTTAGTTACACTCTTGCTATGTAAAGTTATACATCACACTGGTATATATGACTAGTTTGTAGTTTCTTTCTCCCATCTCTCCTTTCTTTTAGATATTCAATTATATATATGTTCACAAGAGATTACTTTATTATTGTAATTAAAATCGAGATCATTTGATGCTTGCACAATATTGAGATTTGACTCTATAAACTTGTTGCAAAAAGAAATTCTAGTCCGTTATGTTGAGAAAGATCTCGTTTAAACCAAAGTTAAACCTCCCCAATATATGTCGTTATTAGAACAGGGTGAGCAGCCTCACCTCTCCTAGGATTGGACATCAAGATAGCATGTAATTTCGAGTAATACTCTACTTTGTTTGCTTTGGTGATCATGCATTCACATGCAACAAACATCGTCGTATGAACTTAGGACTGAATTCCTAGCTAGTGATTGATACCACCAGTAACTACCCTTGTGACTTGAGGAGATGAATCACGAAACCATCAAACACCTAATCACTTTGTTTGAGCTTTGTTGCCTTCTAACTACCTTCTAATTCTAGCTAAGCAAAACACACTGGAGATCCTAAATTTGAGTTTGCTTCCGCATTCAAAGTAGACCGATGGCATGTTGAGAGAAATTTGGTTTTGCTAGACAAAAAGAATTTATGCACAACTTCTTGATTGTGTTCCAATCCGAATCGTTCATCGAATGAAACTGACTAGACATTTAAGATGAATTGAACAGAAACGAATTATCAATTGATTGGACTTGGAAGTTTAGTATGGTTTTATACACGGTACTAGTGTCTTCCTTCAAGAAGAATTTTTGACAAATCAACAAATCAAACACAAGCTAAGGTACCTAGGATTATATATAATTCAAGATAAACATGTATACAGAGAAATAGAAATTGATTGATTCAAGACTTTTGCAAACAGTGTACGTCTAATAGAGGTGTACATCTAATAGAGGCCATAAGATTTTTGCAGACTGCACCGTAAGAGATTTTGAACCAACCTTTAATATTAAAATCTTATTAAGTAAATAATTTGTCTCAACTGAAGGTCCAACGAAATATGAGCCTTCCCAAAAAGTTTTGGGCATAATAAGTATGAAGAGTTAAAGTCATCCTCCAACTGTTTAAACTTAAAGAACATTCAGAAATATGAAAGTTGACAAGTGACAACACAAGAAATTGTAGAAATACAAGTGAAGCCAAGTTACATGACACACATTCACCTTTCAAAGGGATCCCCACCTATGCTTGAGGTAAAGGGACACATTGCTGCATCTATTTTCTGTCGAAGGTTGAACCGTTCGGCAATCAAAGGGCGGACATCTTCAACTCCAACTAGGCTCTCCAAAAACGGAATTAGCTGAAGAAGTTCTTTATCAGAGCGGTCATCAAACCAGCTCTCTATCGGGATTCCATTATCCACCTGGAAGCCAAATGCCTGAAAACAAAATAAAAATGTTAATGAAGTCACATCTTATACATGCTCTGTAGTATGTGGATCTAAAACAATCAGGCTTACACCCACATTTTAGGAAGCTTACATTATTCTTGTATAAAAATTATCACGTGTTATTTTTCTTACTCAAGTATGAACCTTTGCTTCAACTATTCGCTATTTGTTACCAACAATTAGAAGAAAACATGTGATAAACTACGCGTTCCAAAACATTGTCCTACATTAATCAATAGTCTTGAAAATGAAAAATTGATTGGAGAACCGGTAGAGGTGCAGCAATTTTCCAAACAAAATAACAGTTCAGTAGACATTTGTTCCAAGGGGAAAAACAACCTAACCACTATATAACGACATTTTGAATCTAGATTGCAGTAAACTTAAGGTGCAAGGAAAAACTGTAAAGTACCTGGGGAGAGTTGTCAATCATTATAACGCGCGCTAAATCTCGGCCAAGAACAGACAGATCTTTGAGATAATTTCCCTCAACGAAAACACAAGATTCACGGAAAACCCGATGGCGAAATATTTTTCTTTTTGGATCTAGTACATTAAGTAGCTGGTCAGCATAAACGCCTTGGCTGGCAGTAAATATTATAATCTCAAAAAGACCCGCTACCCTCTCCAGAAAATCCTGAAGGTAGGGGCGGCATCTAACAAATACTGTATGCTCCATGAGATTAAACTTCACAGAGAATTTAAAATCTGCATCCTCACAAGGTTCTAGGGTAGAGTGCACCAAGGTCTCTGCAAAATAAAGGTATCACAGCCATTGTACAACATCCCAAATATCACATCAACGTAATTTAATAATATACCACTCACTCGAGGAAGTTCTTCTAACAGTCAGTAAAGCACTATAATATGAGAGCCAAAGAATTTATAACAGTACAATTACATCAATCACAAGAACAAATACATCATTCACAGAAACAGGAAGCATGCATTCAGTCATAAAAACACAGAGACACACATACATATTATCTATAATGGATAATTACTGATAAAACAAAAGGGAAGCCGTGCTTGGTATTGCGCCTCTAAGAAGGGCAGTCTCTCTAGTTTCCATTTCTCAACTTTCCTAGCTATAACCTCGTAAGCACTGCTTGCGTTGTTGCATATAGCCTTGCAGGCCTTCCGTAGCATCCAACATTAGGTAAATTCTCTTAGTTCTTACTTGTAGTAATAACTTTAAATACCTTTAAGTAGTAAGTAAATATATAAGTTACTTATATATTAGAAGTAGCAAGTAAATATGCATACCTCTACTTATAAGTCATTAGTTATATGTTTCAAGTCATTAGTTATATTTACACAAACAGCAAGATTATTATAAGTTACTTTTAGCTCACAAATTGTTCAGACAAACGGGCCAGTAATATCAACTTTTGACTTGTAGAAAATCTACTTCCATCAAATATTTATTCCGAGGTCACATGTTGAAGCAGATCAGATGTATTAGCATAGTGCACAAAGTATAACACAAGTACCTGGTTAGTTAAGAAAAACACAGCAAATAGAGTAACCCCAACAAGGCCGCAACTGACCACCACAACACAACAATATAATATATATGTCAACTGTTTGGACCACAGTAGATAGTACGAAAGTTTATGAGAAACTCCTATGTTAATCAAACTCATACATAATGCAGTATGACTGTATAAGCGTATCTGTCAAGTGAGCTTACCGTCCAAGTCGAGAACAAGGGTTGTTGAGGGACAACTCCGAGTCTGTTTAGGTAGCAGCACAGGACGAAAGGTTGGAACCACTGATGCCAACTCTGGCAAGTTTTTTATGAAGAAGTAGGGATCAAACTCATCAAAGTCTTCATATTCATCCTCCTCCATTTGCACATCAGCTGATACACTATTTTGACTGTACTCATCTACACACTCCAACTTCGAGCTTTTTATAAAGGTATGTGACACCTCAGAAGTCAATGTACTACCTCCTAAATCTGCATACGAAGATGAATCATATAATTCGTATATGAAGGGCTGACAATTAAAAATGTATACATTACCGTATTACCAGGGCCTGCAAGACTCATTAATGGAACTTTAAATCTCTTTAAAATAACTCTTACCTTGTATGACATGATCGCTGTTTAGCAAATCAAGCTGTATGTTCTCTTCTGCAGAGTCCACGTCTTTCTGATCCTCAGACTTAAAATATTTTAAAAAATCGACTGGAGAAAATAATGAGTATTTAAGAATACAAGGATGCAGTTCTACAAAGTAAAGATTTTTAGCAGAAACGGAACCCAAAACCCTGTCAAATACAAACATATATATAGTTTACCTCCACTGTCAAGGTCTCCTCCACCATGTTTAGAATTGTGAAAGGGAGGAGAAAATATGGTTCCTTTAATGCAATTTGCACCACCATCATCGCAGACCTACAGTACACCAGATAAAAAGATTCACAAGGCAGTTTCTAATATAAGTGGAAAACTTGCGTCACAAAATATATGCATATACACATGTATACTGTACACATATCAATTTTCAATGCATGTGGATGTGTCAGTATGTCACGAGATCCTATAATGATCGGTCAGCATCCCTATCATAAAAATTAGAGCACCACCATGATTTATGTAATGTAATTATAATAATAGAAGGATGAAAATTATATAATAATAAGTTATAACAAACCTAACTGTAAAATAAACAAATATTCTGCAAAAAAACACAATTATTAAACAATCCAAAAAGGTAGTAAATACTTCATGATTCACAGAAGCACCGTTAGTAGCATGATCAGCATCTCTCCGCATATGCTCAACATCATCATCCACAAAGTTGCATCTAGAGTCCAAATTGTTTATGCTTACATGTTCAACACTTTTCTTTGCTAAAAAATGAAACAGGGATCAAGCATTAAAAACTTCAGTAGGATTCAGAAAATATCAACCACATCGCAAAGAACTTAATAAATGAAGGTCATATAGATTTCTAGACCAAAAATTATAAGAATAAATAAGATAAAGTTATCATCAAATCTTTAATGACATGGAGAAGAAGCTAGTAAAATAAAATTTACAAAAATAAATAAAAAATAAAGAGCCAATTACATCAAAGAAAAATATCACTCTCAATTTAACATCTTAGACAAGATACTCCACAGTTTGATGAATACTTTGCAACAACCGTGAAGTAAATTCTTCGGTGTGCATCTTTTTTTGGCTAAGTTTCTGTGTGCATTTTTGTTGAGGGTAAACAGTATTCAGCAAGGGTGAGGCAAAAAAAAGAATGAAATCAGTTGGAAAAGGGCCAGTTAGTTCAGTCCCATCTGCCTGTGATCTTATTGCATGAATAGATGACACAAACACGACAAAAAAGTTTAGAGTCTGCATTTGGACTTTTGGCACACGAAGTTACGCGAATGGTTTTAGTGTTGTGTTTAAATTTCAATACGGGTATACGACATCGGCATAAAACAAAAGTACACGAAATAAATAACTTATTTAAAATAATATATTTATAATTCTTTTTAAAACACACAATAATAATTTATAAAACATTTGAACTTTAAAACTTCTACTGTGATTCAAAATTACACGTAATATTAAAATATTGAGAAAGTTAATATTGGTGTCATTTTGTATACTTCCATGTATTTTCGTGTCATTTCAACTCGTGTACACCGAAGTACATGAAATTTTTATACGTACATTGTTTATACACGAATAATAAAAGGTCCTGTTCGTTTTGGGTAGTGAATCACACGAAATTATTTCGTGTAGTGTTTGGGTAAAATATACCGCATTCCAGGCAACTTTCCTAGTGGCTCGAGGCAAAATTTACAATACACTATTCATACTCAATAGTCATAACATATAACATAGATTTAAGACATCGACTTACGAACTCGTTGCTTTCTTGCAGAAGATGTTATAAGCTCATTCGCTTTTCTTTCTTGAAGTTGAACATTTTCAGACGCCTTCTTTTGATGCCTTGAAATCTTTGGACTGACGAGCTCTCGAGCAGAACTTCTAGCAGGGACCTTTTTTTTGGTTTGCATCTTGGAGAAGGTTGTTAAGCAAAAAAATGTTTAGGACCTGGCTTTTTATAATTAACGACTCTATCACAAGATGAAATTCTCTAGGGAAAACTTGACCTCCCTGAAATCATACAATCAAAGTATACAATTTCAATCCTTCAGACAATGATTATGCAACAATAAAATTCTTTATGAAGTGGAATGACAGAGAAGAGCTTCAGCTAAAGGACTGCAATCAAATCACAATACAAAATCAAAACAGGAAGAGAAAATAGTAAATAGTACGTAGCATACATTATATATACATATCAATCTTACATGTTGAAGTTTAAACAATTCATCTAGATTTGGGTGTTTCTAATATAAGAATTCTATTAGAACCAGCAGGGTAAATAATTCAGGGACAGCCTAATGACAATAACTAACCCCCCCCCCCCAAGGTCCCCTGTATACTCCAAAAATCCAATATATCTAGAAGGGTAGCTTTCAGCTTTCACTGTGGGAGATAACTATAATCGTCTGCTTGAAAACTTTCCAAGAGGGACATTTTAAAACCTATGGAAGTAATTATGAAAGGTAAATATCAGCTCAGAAGCTTGTGTATAAAACTTTTTAAACAAAGTTTCAAATATTCAAGAATCAGACCCGACCCACAGCTCATGAAAAACCATTCATTTCAATCTGTAGCATAACATACTTTAGTTAAAACCTATACAGAACAAGTATAACAACTTGTACAGTAACACAGATTTTTTTCACTTTCTTACTTGGCACAAATAAGAAATAACTGCTAATCATTAGACTGTGCTGCTTATAGTAAAGCACAGCTACAGAGGCCCTTCACTGAATTATTAAATTCCGAACTACAAGTACATTAGAATGACTGGGGTTTTTCTACATTAGGGATCGAGTCAAACACAGAACGAGATATTCAGGTTGCCCATCCAACCACTTTATAAGTCAAGATTTTTTATATGGTTGGATGAAGCTAGTCCGTGTTCTGATAGACCCATACTATCAAAGGGAAATACCAGCATCTTGACAGCATTGGGGCTTGGGAAGCAGGAGGAGGGGTGAGACAGCTATACGATCAGGACCTAGCTTTATTGCATGCCTAATTAAATTTCAACAGAGTCCAAGAACTTCACTGATGAAAAGGAAAATCGTGCAGACATACACAAATAACTCGTAGCATTAACAGCATACCGACACTCATACTAAAAAACTGGAGCTTCATAGTGCATCCTACCCAGAAGCCTAGCCAGAAACGATGGGTGTTAAACATACCCAAAAGCCCTGTAACACCCTCGAATCTCAAATGTGTCACGTATCCACCCCTTTCTCATAAAAATTTTATGATACAAATTACAACTAGTATCCAGCCTTTTACCATGCAGCTTATTTGACACCAATTAGAACTAATAGTCATAGTAAGTATAGTAATCAAATATTGAAAACTGCTAATCAATTCGCAAGCAAGAACTTAACTAACACAAATCAAGGCTGAATCCATTTCTCGACATCTCACACACAAGCACAAAATGATAAATAACCTAGTTAAAGGTGAAATTTTTAATTAGCAAAACGTAAAACGGAATCATTAAACAGCAACCCTTTTGCAGCTCAAACAAACAGAATTCAAAAAAGGGTTAAAAGGTAAGACCCGCACAAACGAATTAAAATCAAGTTTAGCCAACATAAAACCCTAGAAAACAAGTAACAGGCAAGGCAATAGTCTTGAATCTTGATTATACAGTACATCAAAATAAAAGAGAGTGAAATACAAGTGATTAAAGTTGAGAACTTTATACCAGATATAAATCGAAACCCCCAAATGATTCAACAGCAACTAAATTAGTAGCTCCCGCAACGAAACACCAAGTCAATCCATTAATTAATTAATTGTATATATAAGATAAAAATTGGGGGTTTGAAAAGAGATAGAAATATGAGAGAGAGAGAGAGAGAGAGAGAGAGAGAGAGAGAGAGAGAGAGAGAGGGCTTTGAAAGACTAGAAAAGGGGGAAAAAGGGAGAGAGGGAAAAATTTGAGTGAACTAGTAGTAGCTAGTTTGTGTTGTGTTGTGCTGCTGCAAGAAAAATAAAATAAAAGATCATGATATATAATGTGTACCTGAGTCACATATGATACATACTCGCCTTTTATATTCTCTATCCCTCTCTCTCTATCTATAGATAATTTGAAATTGAAATGATTATGTACGCGTTTTCGAAACTAGGACAGTAGGACGTACTAGGAGCGAGATTCAGATAATCTAATATTCGATTATTTTATATTTTAATTCAAAAACTCGAATTGAATATTTAGTCGGGACATTTGTTATATATTTGTGTTTTAAGTTTCGTAAAATTATAAATTATGTATCTTGAATTATGTCTGTCAACGGATTAGAGATCGGATCGAATTGGATCGGTCTAAATCCATAACCAAATTCATTTAATTTTAACGGATTCGATTTAGATCGAATCACATTTTGAATATTTTAGATATCGATTCATATCCGATCCATTTAGTTTAATGGATAATAAATTCGATTTCTGATATCTATTGCTTCATTTAGAAATTTTTTTTTTTTTTAACTCTATTGCTTCATTTAGAATTAAAATATATAAAAAGATAGTTATGCATATATCATTAACCATTTTACAAAAATTAGTAACACTTAAAAAGTTGCAATCTAGGAGTATTTCATTATGAAAAGTTTAAGTAGCAATCCAAAATTCAAACTATTTCAATAATTTTATCATTTAATTATAGTGTAAAATAAAATTTTAATAAACAAAAATAGTATTTTAGATTTATAAAATGACTATTCAAATGTATTTTTCTCCAGCTTTAGAATTTAACCCATATTTTGATATACAGCAATAAAAATAAGGATAGTACTGTATTGCGGTTTTGCTCTTAGCTAGCTCTCTAACATGAACTAACTTAAATACTATTACTCCTATCAGACAGAGCTGCCCGACAAACCTCTAAGATGCCTCCCACTTCATTCTGATATTGTAAATTCTTCTGCAGTGCATTCACTACAAGCAGCGAGTCCGTCTCGATAGTACTTACATGCTGGGTTGGCTCAACATCAATCCATGAAAGCGCCTCCTGAACCCCGATAGCTTCAGCTTCAAATACCAACACAACACCTGCATTCCTCAAAACCTGACTCCCCAGAAACTGACCATTATGATCTCCAAGAACCATGCCTATCGTGTACGAATTTGCTCCATTAAACACAGAGGCGAGGCATCTACGTTAAGTTTAAGCTGTCCTTCCACAGGAGTGTCCACTTTTTGTCTTCTCTGCCCTCATGATTGCCTACCACCACTTGTTTAGAGATTTTCATGATCGGTAATGTGTTTTGCAAATTATTCATTGTACGCCTTACCACTTCATTTTAAGAAAAAGCCTAATTAGGTGTCAATTTTAGATCACCGTTATTTTCAAAAATTAGCCAAAAACATTTATGTATAATGAAGTACTTCAATCTCGGCCAAGTTAAATTCCACCGCCTACCTACGTTTTAGTTGCTCAATAAGCAAACCGCAAACACAAACTCACTGCTTCCCTTAATTTCTGACCATTGAGCAAATAAATATCGATAGAAGAATTCGGAAATCGTAAAAGAAACAAGTGAAACCCCAACGAGCTTCAAAAGGAATACTGACAAGGGCGGTGTTTGGTTTTTGCTATTTTTCCGCACATTATATCCACTTATTTATAAGCGTAATATCAACCAAACCAAACACCAAGTATTACAAATTTAAAGCAGAAATATGAGTAGTATATGACTAAGGAAATGAGGATTAATAATGTATTAATGTCAGTCATGAGACCTAAATTAGTGAACTTTAAACAAGCATGCCAAAACATAGTATATCCTGGGAACGGGTACGTAGTTATTCAGTTAAGCTGGCATAAAAATAAGTAGTACTAAATATAATGGGACAAATTAAAAAATCTAAAATATTGATATATCTACTGCAGGTCTTGTAGCTGCAACACTGGTACTGAACCAAGCAAAACACAGGTTCCACTTCAAAAACAGAAGACTTCTTTTATCTTGGATGAGGTGGGGGGACATTTGATTTGGCCATTGCAACCCATGAAAAAATTCCAACACCAAGGATAATCCATCCACATATATCATAAATCCAATCACTACTTGATTTCTCCGAGCCCTGAGATACAATAATCATTACATATATCAACTTTAGAAATCAAACACAAGTTCGGAGTGATGAAAACAAGTTGGCATACCGCAAAATTATGTAAGACTTACAGAACTCCCAACCAAAAGTTAGCATGAAAGGACACAATAAAAACCATCATAGAAACTACTGGCCCGTATGAACAAGTAAACATAATACTGATTAAACATGCCTACATAGATAGCAACCAATAAAGAAGCAAAAGATAATGCCACAACCAGAGAAACTAATATGTTTAAAAAAACTCACTCCAAGCACGAATAACCCGTCACGAGCTAGCTAATTTTTAGGAAGGCAATCAGAAAAGAAAATATCAAACCTTTGCAATAGCAGGACCTCCAGCAGGACCTCCAGCAGTCATCTGCATGTGAATTTGCCTGTGCAATTCTGGTGCCTAAGAGATATTATGGTATAGAAATTAGGCAATCATTACAGTAAATTTATACTAAATACGAAACAGTGCCGCCAAAGAAACAAACACGAGATGTAACTGTTACGGGCAAACTATTTAATTTACTTGGAAGAAGTAACTGGACTAAAATTCTGAAGTCAAAGGACGTCTTAACTGCAAGAAGATTGCTTAAAACTAGATAACAAATTGATATACACTAACCTTGTCAGTGGCTGCCAAGGACTTTAGATAGAGCTCATTATCTGGACTCTGAAAAACATAGAGTAGGAAGCATGTCAAGCTCTAGTAGATCAAAACCGGCAGGACCCTAACAGAACATTATAAACATAAATAAAAGGAGTACCTCCGTCACAGCTTTCTCGAAACAATCACGTGCCTGCTCAAAATAAATCCCAGCCTCACAGATGCCAGGAGTCAATAAGCCTTGATTACTAAACGCATTCCCCAACAACCACAGGGTATCATGCTTTCTAGGATTAATACGTAACGCCTCTTCAAATTTCAAAACAGCCTCTGTATAATTTGCCCACAATGCACAAAACATTGCACAACCATAAAAACAAAACAAGCACTAAATTACGAAATAAAGTAAAGTCAAAATCCAAGTAATTTAAAAAGAGATTACCTTCAAGCATTTGCTTTGATGATTCAAGATTTACAAATTGAGAAATTTCGAGTAGTGCTCCTCCCCATCTAGTCAAATTCTACAAAAGTAGAAAACATAAAAAACATAAAAAAGAAACATTCACCTCCCAAACTCAAAACCCAATCACAATAAATAAATTCAAAACCAAACTATAGACTAAAAAAGAAAACATAAATTCATAACAAGAATGACAACCAATTTATCAACTAACCAGCTAGCATTGTAACAAAAGCTCTAATGGGTCAAAAAAGATAATGAATACACATAATGGGTAAAAAAGAAGAAGCCAAAAATAAATAAATAAACAAGTATAAGGAGAGAAGGGGGGGGACTAACAGCAGCGTCTTTGGGGTTCTTGATGTAATTGGCTTCAGCAGTCATGCGAAGCTGCTCATATATCGTAAGGCGTTCAAGTTCAGCCTGAGTGGGTTGTTCCATCGCGATCAAGTATTGATTTTACAAGGATTGTTTCGATCTTTGATCTTGTATTTTAGCAGAGATAAACCCCACAAAATAAGCCTTGGTTAGGGTTTTAAGATGAGACCAAGGACAGACAGGTAGTATAATTATGTACACAATGCGTACAATTCTGGTCGTATATATACATAGTTTAGGATTTTTTTCATAAATACTCAAATTCATAAAAAAAAATTCAAAAGAATTTCTTTTAAAAAAAATATTTTATGAAAATACCTACTTATTTCCAAAAATACAATTTGCAACCAAATCAACCAAATATAACTAGTTGTAGGTTGTAGGATTAATCCTAAACACTCAAAACATGAGAAAAAAGGCTATTAGAGAAGGCACGTTTTGATCTCTCTCGATCGAAATCAAAATCAGGTGATTCTCATCTCGACACTCTCTCACTTCGGTCTCTCTCTGTGTGGACAGATTCGTTTCAAAGGTAAAAAACAGGAGGTTTTTGAGTGCGTAATAACTTCGAGGCCACAGTAATTCATTTCTCAATTTCTCTACTAGTATAAAAATTCAAGTAAGATCCGTGTGCATAGAATCCACGGCCCAAGTATGTAAATTGAAAACCAAAATATGTGAATTACTTGATTAATTAATTATCGTTTTTGTAGTTGAATATATCAAAATTGGTCAAGTTCTTTTTTACCTAAGATGATCTTTTTGCTATGTTATTGTTACTAGTCATTGCTTGGTGATCTGCACATCATGAGTTCATTTTAGATTTATATAATGATGTTTATTGAGAATTGCGATTGGGTTAGTTATTTGGATTGGTTTATTAGTCACTCTAATTAGAGATGCTTTTGAGATCATGCATGCTAGTGTGAGTTTCTGTGCAAATTTCTTGTATTAATTGAGTTAGAAATGTAGATAATAATTGGAAGTGTTTTGTGAGAATTGTATTTGCCTTGATCGTCAAAAAACTAGCTACGTTTGTTAATTGACATCTTATGTTTTTTCAGTTATTGAATTTCAATTTTATTTACTATTTTTATACAACATTTACTATGAGTTTTGTAAAAATGGAATGCAGATATTCATTCTTTGGTTATTATTTTAATGTCATCTTTTAAGTTGATATTACTAGTTTAAAGTTGAACATGAAACCATATTGGTTTTGATGATGACACAATGCAGCAAGCTGATTGCTTGTTACATAATATATATTAGCCTGCTATCAAACTTTATTTTGCAGGATGCTTTGATTGAGGGGGAGTTTTAGCTCAATCTCAAGTTAATATGTAATCATCAAAATCTTAGTTTTGATGATAACATAGTTAGGAAGCTGGTACGCTTGTAATGATATATTATAGCAAGCTTCTTGTGTATATTTCTAATTCTATTTTGCACGACATATAAGTTATGCTATATACAAAGATGTTAACAAGCTGGATATATGTACTGGACTAATATTGTTTTGCAGGATTATTACTTATATTATTTCTTAGCAAAACAGGGTATCTCAGCTAGCTGACAGTACAAGAGTTCTTATAACACAGCAAGCTGACAGATAACACAGCAAGTTGGCAGTCTGTCCAGAATATGAAGGGGAGTACGTTTTTTATAGTAAATATTGTGGAAATCAGTTGTAAGATTGGTCTAATATATTTAAACATGATATTATATATATTAGAACAATACTCAAGTAGAAGTATCATGCTAGACAACTTCCACTCATTAAAGGAATCTTTTTATTTCTTTAATGCTCCACTAAAAACAACCCATGTGCTTTCTTTTCAAGCATGCTCTTTCCAATAATCAAATATTTCATACACTCACAAACTCCACCACCTATTGTCTTGTAGAAAAACTTACAAAGAAAACACATTCATTCATTATCATATTTATTGTTTTCTTCATATGTCACTAACGGATTTATTCAAGAACAAAAAGCTTTGCTCTCATCTCTCTCCACTGAATATATCCTCTACATGAGAATCATTCTGTCAAACCTGCAGGTGAACGTTAGTAGTGCGATTAAATTGAACAAAGCCAAACGTGAGAAGTGCTCTTCAAGACCGTTGCAAGATTGTTCATGGATTGTAGCTCCTGCATTTCACTATAAAGGCTTGCGTGGTTCTCCTCTGAAGAAAAAAGAACCTTGAAGCAACATTCAATAATATAAGAAACAACTTTGCACACTATCTCAAACGAGCTCTTGTACTATATTATATATATCGAGATTTTAGAGAGTTCTAATCTCTGAGTTGTAAATCTTTTTATCCATTGTATTGTTCAACTTGTAAAGCTGGTAGTTGCTGGATTGTCGAGCTTGTGGAACAAGGGTTCAAGGAGCATTAGGCTAGAGAAGTTTATACTTGGTTTAGTATAGAACTTAGAGAGATGTGTTCAGGAAACAAGGGGTTCCAGCTAGTTGTAGTCAGTAACTGGGTGATTAAGGGAGATATATTATTGTATCTTGTAATTGGATTTCATTGTGATCAATAATATATTCTCTTACCAAGTTGGTAAGGGACTAGGACGTAGACCATAGAAGATTAGGGGTCGAACCTAGCTAAAATTCGTGGTGTTCTTTACTTACTACAATTTATCTTTCTGCATTGCATATCTCAGCTAGTTGCTTATTTGTTAACCTATTTGCATCCAGTTAACTCAGCTAGCTGCTTATTCATAAATTTGTTGTATCCAGTTAGCTGCCAGAATATAATTTTAGACAGATTTTTTATTTGATCATTGTTGGTCATAACACCTATTCACCCCTCCCCTCTAGGTGTATTTTCATTTGGTATCAGAGCTTTGGTATACTAATATTTCTGTAACAGGAAATGTATCGATCAAATGGCTGACAATTATCTCGAAGCTAAGTATGATTATAGAGCACCTCTTCTCACTGGCTCGGAGAACTACAATTGGTGGAAATGCAGAATGGAGACTTATTTGTCCAAGAAACCTCTGGTTCTAAGAGTTGTGCAGAAAGGAAACTACGAATTTCTAGACGAGAAAAACGAACCAAAAGATGCTGATGATCTCACTCTCGATGAGATTATCAAATGCGGTTGTAATGGAGAAGCAAGAAACTCTATAATGAATGCATTAGATCAAGCTGAATATGACAAAGTATCTTCTCGAAAGACAGCAAAAGAAATGTGGGATGCTTTGGAATCATATCATGAAGGTTCAAAAACTTTGAGAAAAGTTAAACTTAGCAAATTAATGAATGACTTCGGGAATTTCAAGCTCAAGAATGGTGAAACTATCAAGGAAAGCCAAGCTAGATTTCAAGTCACTATCAACACTCTAAAGAGACTTGGAAAGACCATACCTCAAGATGAAATCAACATGAAAATTCTAAGTGCAGTTCCATTCATCTTCGAAGCAAAAGTCACTGCATTGGAATCATGTTCAACCATCGATTCTATGGATCATTTGGCCGTGTTTGCTGAGTTGGAGCAATTTGAGAGCAAAATTAATAATAGCAAGATGGAATTAGTCAAGACTCCTGTTGAAAAGATGAAGAATTTAGCTTTACACTCCAGTAGCAGCAAGCTGGATTCAGAGTTAGAATCAAATTCTGATAAAGAATTGGCTCTTTTATCCAGAAAAATCAAGAAGATGCTGGGCATGAGAAACAAACTGAAGAAGGAGAAAAGTAGAACTTCTGGAACAAAGAAAGATGTCAAAGAAGAAGCATGCTTTGAATGTGGCAAGAAAGGTCATTACAAAAGAGACTGCTACAAGCTGAAAAATAAGCAGAAGCAGCTAGCTGCCTCCAAGGACAAAAGGAAAGCCAAGGCACTTTTGAAATGGAGTGATGATGAAGATTCAGATTCTGATAATGAATCAAGTGATTGTTGGTCTTGATGATGAGAATGATGCTCAAGGAATCATTCAAGATGGCCTTGTAGATAGTGATGTCTCGGATTCGGATGACAACAATAGTAAGGTAAATTATTTTTCTGATATATATTCTCATTCTTCAATATTAGATGAATTAACCATGCAGGATCATAGAAATTTATCTAATGAGGTGTTCGAAGAGTTAAAATATGAGAATGATAAACTCAAAAAGAAGAATACTCAACTTAAGAAGATCATATCCGAGTTAATGGATGAGAAGACACCTACTAGAAATCATGCTCAAAATCTTACTGATCTTAAGGCTGAGATATCCCAGCTTGAAGGGATAAACAAAGTGCTTATCAAAAGAAATGATACTCTCATGAAGGAACTCAGCGAGCTGAGAGCAGAAATAGATGCTCAAGATGCATGTTTAGAAGAATTTAGTCCAAGGGAATCATGCTCGACGGAAGTATCTCAACAAACTGAAAGAATCAAAGAGTTAGAAACTGAAATCAAGAATCTCCAGAAAGGAATAGGAAAGTTTGTTCAAGGAGAAGATACACTCAAAACAATGATGAGGTATGCAAAGGTTCCAATCGAAAGAGAAGGAGTTGGAATGGCCTCAACCTCACGTCTAAAGTATGATGGCAAACATGGAATCCCTTATGACTATGCCATGCCATGGAGAATCTACCACAAATGTGGAAATAAAGGTCATTTGGTAAATCATTGCAAAGTTCAGAATGCCTATCCAGCTAGCTGGAACAGACAGACAACTCACAAGCAGCTAGCTAACAGAACAGTTGGAACAAGAAATACAGCTTCTAAAGTAGTCCAAATGTGGATCAAGAAATCTGATTTAAATGTTCTATATGTTCTATCAACTAACCATTATGGACCCAAGCAAGTATGGGTACCAAAACGTTGAGTTGGCTCTTTATTTGTTTTGTAGATATGTCTTGTTGTCAAAGTGAGATTAAAACAATGGATTTTGGATAGTGGATGCACAAGACATATGAGTGGTGATAAGTCTCAGTTCCTTACTCTCAATAAGAAAAAGGGTGGAAGTGTCACTATTGGTGATAGCAAAACACTCCAAATTCTTGGAAAAGGAAAAATTGGTAATAGTGTCATCTCTATTGATAAAGTACAATATTTTCAAGGTCTTAAATATAATTCGCTTAGTGTAAGTCAGTTATATGATGATGGACACTCTATTCATTTTGATAAAGAGAAGTGTACTATTAATGTTGGCACTAACAAAGTCCCCCTAGTTGCTAGAAGGGAAGGATATATATATATGTATATATATTGGACTTTGAAATGCAGGATTCATCTTGGTGTCTAGCCGCAGTTGATACAAATCCAGATATTTGGCATAGAAGGCTCGGACATGCTCATATGGACTTACTCAGCAAGATGTCTTCAAAGAAACTAGTTAGAGGATTGCCAAAATTGAAGTATGTCAAGATGGAAACTTGTTCGGCTTGCCAATTAGGCAAACAAATCAGGACTCCACATAAGTCAAAGAATGTGGTATCAACTTCTAAACCTTTAGAGCTTCTTCATTTAGATTTATTTGGTCCGGAAGCATATAAAAGCATTGGTGGAAAACAATATGCATTTGTTATCATAGATGATTATTCTGGATATACATGGGTATTGTTTCTTAGTCCTAAAGATTGTGCTTTCAGTGAATTTGAGAAGCTAATTAAATTACTTGAGAACAAGTTTAAGATAAAACTTGTAAGTATAAGGAGTGATCGAGGTGGTGAATTCCAAAAGGACTTTATTACATATTGTGAAGATAGAGGCATTTCTCATGAATTCTCTGCTCCAAGAATCCCACAACAAAATGGAGTTGTGGAAAGAAAGAACAGGTCTTTACAGGAAACAGCTAGGACTTTGTTGCAAGAGAGCAAGCTGCCAAGGAGTTTCTGGGCAGAAGCAGTCAACACAGCTAGCTACGTTCTTAACAGGGTACTAATCAGGCCTATTCTCAACAAGACTCCATATGAATTGCTAAAGAACAAGAAGCCAAACATAGGCTACTTCAAGGTCTTTGGTTCCAGGTGCTTTGTACTCAAATCTATTGATAGAGATGGTAAATTTTATGCTAAATCTTATGAAGCAATATTTTTGGGTTATTCTTTAACAAGTCGTGCATATAGAGTTTATAATATCTCTAAACGTAGTGTTGAAGAGTCAATTGATATTTCATTTAAAGAATCTAATGTTGATCTGTCAAGAGATGAGGAAGAAATTGCAGGTTCAGACTATGCCAGCGAGCTACCAAGGTCAAATACAGCAACTCAGCAAGCTGACAAAGAAGCAGGCTCAGAAAATATAGCAACTCAGCGAGCTGCCAATGAAGCAGATTCAGAAGATGCAGCAACCCAGCGAGCTACAGTAGAAACTGAATCAAGATCAGCTAATGATAATCAAGCTGAAACCTCTTCTCCAGTAGATGAAACAATTGATAAGTTGTCAAAACTCACCTTGGAAGGTCCTAGAGGTCAGAGATCACAAGAAAAGATGCTTCTCTATGATGGAGATGAAGCCTCCCCACCATCTAAGAGAATTAGAGTCAATGAAGAAGTCATAGATCATCACCATTTTCCAAAGTCAACAAGGACAGTAAAGAACCATCCTCCAGAGTTGATTATTGGTGATAAATCAGAAGGCATCAAGACAAGGAGAAGTCAAGCTAACTTTTGTGCTTTTACCGCCTTCTTAGCTCAAGAGGAACCAAAGAATGTAAATGAAGCACTAAAAGATGAAAATTGGATCATGGCAATGCAAGAAGAACTTAATCAATTTGAAAGATGTGATGTTTGGGAACTTGTAGAGCCACCTAAAGATGCTTCAATCATCGGTACTAAATGGGTTTTCAAGAACAAAGTTGATGAAGAAGGAACGGTCACTAGAAACAAAGCGAGGCTTGTTGCACAAGGATATAATCAACAAGAAGGAATCGATTTTGATGAAACTTATGCCCCGGTTGCAAGGCTAGAGTTAATAAGGATGTTACTCTCATTTGCATGCTTCAAGAAATTCAAGCTACATCAAATGGACGTAAAAAGTGCATTTCTTAATGGCTACTTGAAAGAAGAAGTATATGTCAAGCAACCACCTGGATTTGAGAGTGATCAATTTCCTAATTATGTTTTTAAGTTGAAGAAGGCATTATATGGATTACGGCAAGCTCCTAGATCTTGGTATGAATGGTTAAGTAAGTTTTTGATAAAGAATGGCTTTATTCGAGGTAAAATCGATCCTGCATTGTTTACTAAACTTACTGGTAATGATATTCTAGTTGTGTAAATATTTGTGGATGATATTATCTTTGAATCAACTAATGATAATATGTGCAAGTGGTTTTCTAAGTGTATGCATAGTGAGTTTCACATGAGTATGATGGGTGAGCTCAATTACTTCTTGAGGCTCCAAATCAAGCAAACTCAAGATGGAATATATATGCATCAGTCAAAGTACATCAAGAACTTGCTCAAAAAGTTTGGTTATGAGAATATCAAGGCAAAATCTACACCTATGAGTTCTGCCAGCAAGCTGACTGCAGATGAACGAGGTAAAGATGTAGATGTTCGAAAGTATAGAGGTATGATTGGTAGTTTATTATATCTTACAGCCTCTAGACCTGATATTATGTATAGTGTATATGTTTGTGCTAGGTTTCAAGCTCAACCTAAAGAGTCTCACTTGAATTCTATTAAAAGAATTTTTAAATATTTAAGTGGAACTACTACTCTTGGATTATTTTATCCCATCACAAATGCATTTGATCTTGTTGGGTATAGTGATGCAGATTATACAGGTTGTCAAACTGATCGGAAGAGTACAAGTGGTGTTTGTGCATTTTTAGGACAGAGTTTAGTATCTTGGCAAAGCAAGAAGCAAACTTCTGTTGCATTATCCACAACTGAAGGGGAGTATTTAGCAGCGGGAAGTTGTTGCTCTCAAATGCTATGGATGATTCAAACACTCCGAGATTTTGGAATTAAATGTGGCAAGATCCCCATTTATTGTGACAATACAAGCACTATCAACATATCAAAGAATCCAGTGAATCACTCAAGAATAAAGCATATCGACGTTCGACATCATTTCTTGAGAGACAATGTTGCAAAGGGAAAAATTGAGCTGATCTTTGTAAGGACAGAGTACCAGCTAGCTGACATCTTCACAAAGCCACTAGCTGAGGAGCGTTTCATTGTTCTTCGTCGCGAATTTGGCATGTGTAATGTCTAGCCAGCTAGCTGTTATGGATGTCTGGTACACTTTTATGTGTTACTATTTTCTTTGCATGTATATATTTGCTATGTATTTTATTGTTTTGTGAAATTTAGTCCACTTATTTGCTTTATGTGCTGAATGTTTCTTGGTGGTTAATTAATTTAAGGTATTTGAAATTTTCTATTGAAGGATAACATGTGGATATTCTTTTTGATGAATAAGGGGGAGAAAATTCAGGATTAAAAGTATGTGTGATTTAGGGGGAGTTGATATTTATTCTTATAACTCTTTACTTCATGTACTTTGCTGGGATCATATGGTTAATGCTAAATGTTTATGCGATGCCACGCGATTTTGCTTAGTTGCTTGTAAAGATTGCTAATCCTTTTGCAGGGGAAGCATAAATTCAGGGGGAGTAATTAACTCCTGAATATTGGTGTGTAATCATAAAAAAGGGGGAGATTGAAACCATATTGGTTTTGATGATGACACAATGCAGCAAGCTGATTTCTTGTTACATAATATATATTAGTCTGCTATCAAACTTTATTTTGCAGGATGCTTTGATTGAGGGGGAGTTTTAGCTCAATCTCAAGTTAATATGTAATCATCAAAATCTTAGTTTTGATGATAACATAGTTAGCAAGCTGGTACGCTTGTAATGGTATATTATAGCAAGCTTCTTGTGTATATTTCTAATTCTATTTTGCACGACATATAAGTTATGCTATATACAAAGATGTTAACAAGCTGGATATATGTACTGGACTAATATTGTTTTGCAGGATTATTACTTATATTATTTCTTAGCAAAACAGGGTATCTCAGCTAGCTGACAGTACAAGAGTTCTTATAACACAGCAAGCTGACAGATAACACAGCTAGCTAACAATACAACAAAGCAAGCTGGCAGTCTCTCCAGAATATGAAGGGGAGTACATTTTTATAGTAAATATTGTGGAAATCAGTTGTAAGATTGGTCTAATATATTTAAACATGATATTATATATATTAGAGAAGGCACGTTTTGATCTCTCTCGATCGAAATCAAAATCAGGTGATTCTCATCTCGACACTCTCTCACTTCGGTCTCTCTCTGTGTGGACAGATTCGTTTCAAAGGTAAAAAACAGGAGGTTTTTGAGTGCGTAATAACTTCGAGGCCACAGTAATTCATTTCTCAATTTCTCTACTAGTATAAAAATTCAAGTAAGATCCGTGTGCATAGAATCCACGGCCCAAGTATGTAAATTGAAAACCAAAATATGTGAATTACTTGATTAATTAATTATCGTTTTTGTAGTTGAATATATCAAAATTGGTCAAGTTCTTTTTTACCTAAGATGATCTTTTTGCTATGTTATTGTTACTAGTCATTGCTTGGTGATCTGCACATCATGAGTTCATTTTAGATTTATATAATGATGTTTATTGAGAATTGCGATTGGGTTAGTTATTTGGATTGGTTTATTAGTCACTCTAATTAGAGATGCTTTTGAGATCATGCATGCTAGTGTGAGTTTCTGTGCAAATTTCTTGTATTAATTGAGTTAGAAATGTAGATAATAATTGGAAGTGTTTTGTGAGAATTGTATTTGCCTTGATCGTCAAAAAACTAGCTACGTTTGTTAATTGACATCTTATGTTTTTTCAGTTATTGAATTTCAATTTTATTTACTATTTTTATACAACATTTACTATGAGTTTTGTAAAAATGGAATGCAGATATTCATTCTTTGGTTATTATTTTAATGTCATCTTTTAAGTTGATATTACTAGTTTAAAGTTGAACATGAAAACATATTGGTTTTGATGATGACACAATGCAGCAAGCTGATTGCTTGTTACATAATATATATTAGCCTGCTATCAAACTTTATTTTGCAGGATGCTTTGATTGAGGGGGAGTTTTAGCTCAATCTCAAGTTAATATGTAATCATCAAAATCTTAGTTTTGATGATAACATAGTTAGCAAGCTGGTACGCTTGTAATGGTATATTATAGCAAGCTTCTTGTGTATATTTCTAATTCTATTTTGCAGGATATATAAGTTATGCTATATACAAAGATGTTAACAAGCTGGATATATGTACTGGACTAATATTGTTTTGCAGGATTATTACTTATATTATTTCTTAGCAAAACAGGGTATCTCAGCTAGCTGACAGTACAAGAGTTCTTATAACACAGCAAGCTGACAGATAACACAGCTAGCTGACAGTACAACAAAGCAAGCTGGCAGTCTCTCCAGAATATGAAGGGGAGTACATTTTTTATAGTAAATATTGTGGAAATCAGTTGTAAGATTGGTCTAATATATTTAAACATGATATTATATATATTAGAACACTACTCAAGTAGAAGTATCATGCTAGACAACTTCCACTCATTAAAGGAATCTTTTTATTTCTTTAATGCTCCACTAAAGACAACCCATGTGCTTTCTTTTCAAGCATGCTCTTGCCAATAATCAAATATTCCATACACTCACAAACTCCACCACCTGTTGTCTTGTAGAAAAGCTTACAAAGAAAACACATTCATTCATTATCATATCTATTGTTTTCTTCATGTGTCACTAACGGATTTATTCAAGAACAAAAAGCTTTGCTCTCATCTCTCTCCACTGAATATATCCTCTGCATGAGAATCATTCTGTCAAACCTGCAGGTGAACGTTAGTAGTGCGATTAAATTGAACAAAGCCAAACGTGAGAAGTGCTCTTCAAGATCGTTGCAAGATTGTTCATGAATTGTAGCTCCTGCATTTCACTATAAAGGCTTGCATGGTTCTCCTCTGAAGAAAAAAGAACCTTGAAGCAACATTCAATAATACAAGAAACAACTCTGCACACTACTTCAAACGAGCTCTTGTACTATATTATATATATCGAGATTTTAGAGAGTTCTAATCTCTGAGTTGTAAATCTTTTTATCCATTGTATTGTTCAACTTGTAAAGTTGGTAGTTGCTGGATTGTCGAGTTTGTGGAACAAGGGTTCAAGGAGCATTAGGCTAGAGAAGTTTATACTTGGTTTAGTATAGAACTTAGAGAGCTGTGTTCAGGAAACAAGGGGTTCCAGCTAGCTGCAGTCAGTAACTGGGTGATTAAGGGAGATATATTATTGTATCTTGTAATTGGATTTCATTGTGATCAATAATATATTCTCTTACCAAGTTGGTAAGGGACTAGGACGTAGACCATAGAAGATTAGGGGTCGAACCTAGCTAAAATTCATGGTGTTCTTTACTTACTACAATTTATCTTTCTGCATTGCATATCTCAGCTAGCTGCTTATTTGTTAACCTATTTGCACCCAGTTAACTCAGCTAGCTGCTTATTCATAAATTTGTTGTATCGAGTTAGCTGCCAGAATATAATTTTAGATAGATTTTTTATTTGATCATTGTTGGTCATAACACCTATTCACCCCTCCCCTCTAGGTGTATTTTCAGAACATGTAATAGCATATGCATTTTTTAATCCTAAATTATCTATGTAAGATGCATATGATTGATTTGTTTTTAATAGCATTTAATTCATTAAAGTCTGTTTCTTGTAACGGTCCGCGTCTTTCCTTTTGTAAATTGTGCAATATTAAATTGTTGTTACTTCTTTAATTGAGTGGGAATCAGATCAACTTTTAAGTAATGTTAATTTTCTACTAGCGTGGAATGTGTTTCTTGTTAAATCAAATTTTTTAATGTGCTTTAATTTAGCTAATTAGTATATTAGTTCCTTATTTTAATTTGTCCAATTTAGAGGCTACTTCTTGTTATTTTCTGTAATACATATTGTGCCATTTTATATGGATTGTGTGCCTATAATGGGTGTGCCACATTTATTGAGGCTTTTGGGACATTTATTTGTTATTTGTAATCTGTCGTCAGTTGACGAATTTGGTGTCATTTTTAGATGAATTTATAGTAGATCTTTTGTGAGAAAACGATATTTTATATGTCTAACCATAGGGGACCCCTTTGGGTAGATATATAAAACTGTTCAACTTTATTATGTATACTGATTATAATAATTTTTTACTGTATATTATATTAATGGTTTTTTGACATAGTTTTATCTGTTGTGTTGATATTTTCAGTTCACGTACCAAAGAAGCCTCAACATAATCAGAACAAAACAAAAGTTCTCACCAGCAAGATGATCCAGGTTTTTGGAATGGGAAGCAGTAAGAAGATGACGGATGGAGGCAGATTGATGAGTTTGGTCATGGGAGCAACAAGGAGTTATTAGTTATATTTTTTTAAGTTGTGTGAATATCGATGTATTGTTGGAGGGTGGGGAACTCTTTTTTCCCCCTTGAGTTTTTTTCCCATTGAGTTTTGCTCTTGCGGGGTTTGTAACGAGGCCTACCTATGTAAGGAGTCTTCTTCTCGGATATAGGGGTGATATTGTCTAAACTTCCGGAGGAATCTCTTTCTCATGATAGTTGTAATTCAGGTTACGACCCATGGATTGGTTAAGCATACCTTTCGGTTAGATGATTAGTTTTTATGGACGAAAGAACGTCTCATTTGTTTCCTTTCCTTCTAGGATTGTGTATCTTTATCTTTAAATGAAATCCTTTTCATTTTGCAAAAAAAAAATGTAACTAGTTGTAATCACATACGCAATTGCATGTAACCTATTACGCAGCCATATATGCAACCAGATGCAACTGGTTGATTTGGTTGCAAATCGAAATTTTGTAAATAAGATGATATTTTTGCAAAAAAAATTAAAAAATGCATTTTCACAAATATTTTGAAAAGAGGTAAAATTGCAAAAAAAAAAAAACTTAAAAAAAATGGTATTTTTGATAAATATTCTTTTATTTTTTGATTTGAAAACTTATTAAAGTTATTATGTTATGTTTGTCTTTTTAAGTATCCTTTATTGTTTAAATTTAAAGTGATTAAACATTTCAAAGTTATTGAAATTAGAATGTTATTTTTTAAATCTAAATTAAATTTACGTAATTTTTGAAAGACATTTAAAAATCCTAATTAAATATATCCAATTTTTAGAATAACGTTTTAAATTTAAATTAAATACTAATAAATTTAATATATTTTTCTAAATCAAAATTAAATATTTATGAATTTTAATAATCAAAAAGAAAAATGCTAAAATTACAAAAAAAAAAATCTAAAACCGTTCCAAATACTTATTTGACAAGATCTACTTGGATATATTTAAAAAATAAAAAGGCCTTCATGTATTGTATTATATGAGTTCCACCACTAACTAAAAAATGAGAAATTTTCATAGGTGCCCTTGTATAATTGATTTTCAAAATGGTGCAATTTCGAGTTTTGGTCTTACTAGTGGTATCCCTAAAGTAAGTGACCTTTTCGTTAGTGAAAATGTTAGTGAAATATCAAATCAATATTCGTTTTTGGAAAATTCTTATTGGTGCCATTATACAATTGGTTTTTCTAGATGGCACCATTTCATTGTTAATTAAATGAAATGACTGTTTTTAATTAAAACAAAAGACTAACAAAATAAAAAAAAAAGATTAAGTTGAATGGAGACCATATGAATCGGGTCCAATTATAGAGAGTAAGAGTTAGGGTCCAATTAGAAAGAGAAAAAGAAGTAAAAAAAAGGGTTTTCTCACCATCATCACAATAATCCCATATAAACTTGCAGGTATGTGTTGATTTACTCATATGATATGTTTCGTTAATATATGTTTCACTCATATGATTATATCCACCTGACTTAAACTATTTTTTTTGTTGTGTTTAATCTTTTATTATTATTAAAAACAGTAATTTCATTTCATTAGTAGTGAAATGACACAATTTGGAAAAGTTCAATTGTAGAAGGGCACCAATAAGAATTATCCAAAAAAATTTGTGACTTAACATTTTATTAACGTTTTCACTAACGGAAGGGTATCACAAATGTAATCACTTACATTAGGGATACCATCAAAACACGAAATGACACCATTTAGAAAAGTCAGGTGGGTGTCAATGATAATTTTTCTTAAAAAAAAAATGCTTGTCATTGAGGAACAATTTGGGAACCATTTCTGTTCCCTGTCCCTGCTCATCCAAAAATTATGTAAATTGAATCACACTTGTTCTTCTCTCATTCATAGAAACTAGCATAATAACCCGTGCGAGGCACGAGTTATTTTCTAGAATGGACCAAAAACAGGTGTAATAACTTTATTTGGAAAACATCAATTTAATTTTTATAAACCTTTATTTTTCTTTGACTTATTTTGTTACTGAAATTCTTACTTCATTTCAAGTACAATGTACTTTATACGGACTTAGTTGAAAGTTATATATAAGAGAGTAGGGAGCCTAAGATACATCTCAGATAAGTTCCCCGAGATACATAGATTTTATATTTAAATATGGATGGACATTTTTTTAAAATCATAATTTATTTAAAATTTTATTAATTAGCCTTGCGGGCCCAATGAATTTTAAAGAGGATCTCAGGAAACTTTCCTGAGGTTAATCTCAGGGTCCTTTTTCTCTATATATAATAGGAAACACAACATTTAAATAGATTCAAAATTATAAAACACATTTTGAATAGTTGAGGAGAATTGTCAATTTCAAAAACATCGTTATTAATTGTGAAAAATATTTAGTAAATTGGTATAACAATAAGTGCAATCTTGAAAAAGATAATTTGATACTATTGTACTCCTATATAAGTTATTTTATTTTGTACAACACGTAATTTTAACATTCTTTATTCTGTTTACGGATAAATAAAATGCAATGTTTTAGGTATAGCAAATACAACTTGATTAATTATCCGTGTGTGTAATTTGTGTGTAAGACGTTATTAACCTAGAAATGCTACTATTTATCTGATTAATTAAATGATAATAACCCGTACAAGGCACTAATCATTTTTAAAAAAGAAATTGCACAACACGTAATTATAGCATTCTTGACTGTTCGTTTATTGATAAGTATGTATAGTATTTTAGATATACAAAATATAAGTTGACTAATTAACAATGCTTATGATTTTAACGTAAAACGTTGCTAACTTGCGTAACGTTGCTAGTTTAGCTCTTAGAACAAATGATACATTTTCTTGTTTGTGACATGTAATCTGTATTTACTAAATGAGTACAAATAGTGTAGTTAGGGATGAATATCGGGTCACATCGGAGCCGGGAAGTGATATCCTCGCCCCTGATCCCCGAATTTAAATCCAATTTCCGAACATGTCTCGATCCTCAAATGGAGATTTTTTGCTCCTCGCCCCAGATGGGAAACTAGGATTTCACGGGGAATCGGGGATTAGTCATCTTTTTTATATAATTTTTACATATTTTATAACTGGTGTGAGGCACGGACTATTATCTAGCATCGGACATAAGTATTTATACTAATGTCGTATGAGCATTATTTTGGTCGTGATCGAGTTTCATATATTAAATCAATTATGATATATGCAACCTGAAGGCTATACATTTCTAATAAAGGTGAATTTTGAAATTAATGAATTCCGTGCATTTTTCAAGTTCCATTGATCGATGAGGAATCATTTTAATTAATGACAAGTAGTTTAAATTTTTCTAAATTCATATGAAATATTAAATCAAGATTTAAAAGTGACATCTTTAAAAATTTACCAGTATTAAATCTGTCACAATTTATTACTTAAACTATCATCTTAATTCAAATATTTTCTATAAGAGTAAAATGTGATAATTAAGTTGGTCGGTTAAGTATAATTGCAACAACTTTGTCAAATTTCAAAGTACTTTGTTTTAAAATTTGGTCAAGTTCTTGAACTAAAAACTCAGCAAAGTCTAAGTTAGCAATTTTGATATGCATCATATTAACTTGCTCTCGTAATAGTGTCAAATACACTAATCTTTATCGATCTGGAACATTACAACCTCTCATCTTATTGGGACGACGATCACGCCTATCCCATATACAAACTTACAAAATTTTGTAAAAGATGATGCATTTCCAATCAGATAGGGCTGATATCATATGTGAAAAATGATGAAATTTTGAGTACTTTCAAACATCAAGTTATGTTTCGATCTTGAATCCGAAATATGTCAAAGTACATTGTCTAAAAGCAACGACATGCATTTAAGTATATCGATTATTACGTGTTCATCAACCATTTTTTAAAAGAACATGCATTTAAATTTAATAAAAATTATAAAAATCTAATGAATTTATTATAATTACATATATTACAAATACTAATTATCACTACTATTCTATTAAATTGAATGATTTTGAAATACTCTTAAGTTGACTACATATCATATATCACTAATTAATGAACACGGTCACATTGTGGGTCTTCAAACCGGGGGTTATGCGAACAATGTTGATGTAATGGGTGCAGGATTGTTCGATCACCTTCTCAAATCGAAAGAAAAGGCGCTTAATAAGGTTCTTGAAACAAGAAAATCCACCATAAGAATGCAAGTATGGCTGAAGAAATGCAAAGTATGAATGCTGCAATGGAAGGAGTAACGGCAAAGTTCTCTGATGTAAGTTTCCGGCATAGTGATATAATACCAATAAATTTACAAAAATCAACCATGAAGATAGCAATTCGGATAAAATATATCAACTCCACACTTCGTCATGAAATTTTCGATAAGAACGTTATTTGCCCTCTGTAGGAACTTATTGAGCTGAAATTTCTCTCGGGTGTTGTTTACAGAAGAGTAAAAGAAGCGTGTTGTATTATTTGCAGAGAAGCGTAGAAGCGGTGGGTGGTGTGTAGAAGGAAAATTATAAGAAATGACTCTATGTTTGAATTTATAAGATTTAAAATTAAAAAATAATTATAAAATAAAGTATATATGATGTACGTTTATTAATGTTATTGAGACGTGGATTTGAAAGTAATGTGCCACTCTTATGATTTTGTCGAATTTTATTGCATTTATGATACTCGTACATAAATTTAAAATATTTATAAAAAAATTACCGTTGTATTTATCAAGGTTTGATCAAATTTTACCCCAACAATAATTCTCGTCCATGATGTCGTAGCATTTTCGATAAACACCATGGTAGAAACAGAAATTGATGCAACAATAGAACTACCGGCAATAAACTTGTCTTTGAGAAGATTATCCAGGGGTCCCAAAGAATCATTAAAAACTTTTGTTCAAAAAATACGATCGAGATACTTTTTGTGAACAACATACTTCATATTTGATAGTGGAATCTCTATTGGTATTATATCTTAACGCATGTACCTTCCTTAAGAAAAGCTAACAGTTGCCTTTTTCTCATTCAGGTTGCGCAATTCACCCAAACTCACACTTTCAGATTACATAAAAACTTTTGATGTTTTCACCTTAAATATTACGTAAGCTCATCCTCTTTTTCTTTAAGAAGAATATCGAAAGTCCCATGGCCCATTATATCGAAAATGTCTACATACATCCCGGAGTGGAGACCGACGATGTTTCCGTTTATGTTAAAAATGGACGTTCATGAACATCCTTGTGATAGGTCCATATGATGGTTGAAGAAGTGCATGTCCTTATCGTAATCGATCTTTCCATTTTTTTTTAATTCTTTTGAACATATAGTGTCGTTGGTCGATCAGTGGAAACAACCATGCGGATGGGCATAGGTAACCACAAGTTGGAACCTTTACAAGTCATGCTCTCCTTCTCGAGCAAAATTGAATTTGTATACCGAATGGGTATACCGATCGACTCGAAAAATTAGAATCTCGGACTCCTTGAGGTTTTTGCAGATATGGGCAGGATACTCTATTGGGTCTCCACTGAACATCACTAGAAGGTTCGCTGCAATTACCTTTTGGGATTCAGGTATTTCTAAGCAATGGATGATAGTGAAAATTAAGGTTTGATTGGATTTTACCCCAACAATGGTACCCATCCATGGTACAGTAACTTGTTCAATATACACCAAGATATTTCCATTGTCTAATTTTTCTATGAAGGCTGGAGATGAAAAATGTGATTAAACAAGAGCCATTGTGAAGAAATTTGGTTGTAGGGAATGAAAATATAGATACAAGATAGAAAAGAATTGTGCTTCAAATGAGACTTGTGAGATATAAGGAGGGAGGGAAGTGAGTGGTATTTATTAGGGGAGTTGAAATATACTTTAAATTTAAATTCTTGTACTTTTTACAACCAGCAATAAACATAAAATATTAAAGAAAAAACACCTCTTTTTCATTTAAATATTTGAAAGCATAATCGAATCATTTTTTGAAAAATTAATGTTGTAGCTTAACCGGGATATTGATGGAGGGGGAAGTGGAGGGATATGGGATGACAACTAATGTAAATTTATTTCAACTTTTAAAATTTTGAATTTTCTTCTCACAAGTACCAACAGTCAATAATAAAAATAAGAATGTCCTTTTCATCCAGATCTTTCAAAGTAAAACAACTAAATTTTGAAACAAATGAACTAAGAGTGTGCTCTTGTACACATGAAAATTATACTTTGTCCATTCCAAGAATAATATCTTTAAAGGTGTCACATCCTACACGTTGAATACCAAGAATATATTTCACACGGATTCTTCCACTTTTTCATCGTATATATTTTAAATTATATCCTTACATAAAATAAGCATAAGAGGGATATTATCCAAATTTTTGGTCTAGTCACTGTATTAAGCATATGATCCATTGGATTAAAAAGTTAGGTTAAAAGCTGTCCATTTGATTATGAATATAAATATACAACTGTATAATATATTACCGTCTTTGGTTTGCTTTGATTGGATACACCTATTATATCCTTATGTATAATAAGCGTAAGAGAGATCTTATCCATAATTTTGGTCATTGTACCGCCAAAATAATCTCAACTGTCGAATCTAATATTTTTAAAAATAGACGATCATGATTCTATCATATTAAAAATAAAATTGTAATCTATAAAGGATATAATTAGAAAAGATTGTATCAGAAGTGAATTTTAAAAAGAGAAATTATAATCTAAAAAGCATATAATTAAAAAATGTTGATTAGAGTTTAATTTTAAAAAGAAAATTATAATCTGAAAAAGATTTTTTTTTTGAAACAAATCTGAAAAGGATATAATTAAAAAGGCTGTATTAGAAGTGAATTATTTATTTATTAATTAGTAAAAAAAATTCATATTTACTTTTTAAACTCTATCTTGAGATCTAAAAATCAGATTTGGATGATTTTACAGGCCACGCGAAACTCATAAAATTAACTTTAATTTAGTGATGATGTAATAATTATTATTCACATGGAAACACTTAGAATCTGAAGCAAAAATATTATTACGAATGTTTACATTAATCCTGTTTAATGTAGAAATCCTACACTGATAATGTTATTCAATGTAGAAAACCTAATTATATATGAATTAAATTATTGACATGCACCTTTTTATATTTCAAAGTAAATACACTTTTTAGTTAATAGTAAAATATATTTTTTTTGCTAGATCCAATGGTTTTCATCTATTTATTATTAATTTTGTCGTACTGAGGAGTAGCTACCGATTATCAAAATTTTGGACAAAATTCCTCTTACATTTAATATTAAAATTGTATTTGGTTGTTAGTAGAACTATCTTCAAATAATAACAAAGGTATTTTGATAATCAAAACGAATTATAATTAGAATTCATGAATCGAACATAATTTTCAACGTAAAATAAAATTTGAAGAATTCAAGATAGAATACAAATATTAAATCGAAAGTATAAAATCTTATATATATATATATATATATATATAAATTTTTTAACAACAATTTTAGATGTAAATTAATAACATTTAAATTTTTGAAAAATTAATATAATTATAGATATTAAAAAACGAGTTGCACGGGTTACAAGCAAGTATTATATAATCCATATAAAAAAAACATTGCTATCGTCACCTAGATAGCAACATAAGGGGGTGTATTCAATTCAGATTTTAACGTATTATTAATAATCCATGGATTTTGGTAGATTGTTGCTGATTTAATATTCTACGTAGAATCCATACAGAATTGGTAGAATCCATGCAGAATCAACATAGAGTTCGTTGAGTCTACGTATAATTGAGCTTAAATCCACTAAAATCTCTTGGATTTTGGTGAGATTTCAAAAAATTAAAAAAACACTGTGAAATCCAACAAAATCCACGGACTTTTAAAATCCTTCAAAGTCAATAAGTTTTTGAATACCATTAAATTTTAATAGATTGTTTATAATCCATATTGAATACCTCTAGATTTTAAAAGATTATTTAAAATCTAGATTGAATATCCCCAAAATTTTAAAATCTAAATTTAATACCATTAAATTTTAAAGGATTGTTTAAATTATTTATTGAATACACCCATATTTTAGGATTAAATATCAAATTGGCCACTAAATAACTTGACATATCTCAAATACACCACGGATAAATTCGGGATCTCATTTAAAATACTTTTAAAGAAATAAATATCAAACAAATACCTCTATATATGTACTCGGGAAGTAAAAATAATTTTTATGAAGTTCTACACATTTTTCTTAAGTGCTACTCTATCCAAATGAAGATTATAAATTCTAGTAATTTTGATAACATATTTAGATTTTAAGAAATTAATTTACTATTTAATTTTAGTTAAATCAAAGAAAATAACTATAAAATTAAAAATAAATAGTATAATTTCTTAAAATCTAAATAAATTATCAAAAATACTAGAGTTATTAACCTTTCGTTTTGTTATGGTAGCATTCAAGAAAAATGTGTATAACTCAATGGAAAATTATTTCTACTTCCCGAGTACATTTTAAAGGTATCTATTTGATATTTATGTCTTTAAAAGTATTTTAAATGAGACCCCGAATTTATGAGTTATGTATTTGAGATATATCAAGTTATTAAGTGGTCAATTTGATATTTAACCCTAGATTTTAATGGATCTTTTAAAATCCTTATTGAATAGCCTAAACTTTTGAAATCCAAAAAAATCCTACAGAATCTAGATTGATTATCTACATCTACTCTTTGTTTCATTAATTTCTCTGAAATCATGTTCTTCGAGTACTCTCATTTGGATTACTGCTATAATATCTCTATTCTACACACTTCCTGAAACTTTTATTTCTTGATTCGAGCCTTGGTCTCTATTTAAAGCAACACATCTTCCTGAGAAATTCATAGTTGGCTTTTGTTTGACAAGTTGCATCTGTTCTTTGATTAAATTATCTCCACAGATTATTAGGTCCTGTTTCGCATATCACACGTTTTTTATGGGGAGAAACAGTGAAGAGCAGAGTGTCATACCAAATTGATGAAAGATCAGTTGATTCAGTATATACTAAAGTTATTAGAATGCATAGTTTTTCACACTACATCTATATAGCAACATTTAGTTATGTTCAGTAATGGTAAAAGTCTCATTAGTCAGGCATATATTGAAGTTGATCAGGAGTTATATTCGGTTATGGTTATATTCGATTCTCTGTACGTGTTTGTCTATCAGAAGCTGATCAGTTTTATCATGTAAACTTAATATGAAAAGAAAGCTCACATGATGATTCCAGCTTACATAATAGTAGAAGCTATATTACTCCATAATGTTGATTTGAGATGTCAGGGGATAGCACTGATAAGTGGATTTATATCCACTTGGATCGCTTTAATTCGGCTTAAATTGATTGTCTTGGACTCAAGTTTATTGTAGTTTTGATGTGTTTTGCTTAGTTGTGCAGAATTACAAGAATGTCGATTATGGGTGATGCTTCTATCGTGTTTGGAGGATTAATTGATTAAAATTCGGATTTTCCGGGAAGGTTGCGCAGTCTACACTGTTTTGGCCATATCTGGAGTTCTATAAGTCCGTTTGAGGCCCGTAAGCTGTCCACGCGAAGCCTGGAAGATTTTCTACAACTTAGGATCGGATTCGTGTGCGCAAGTTGCGTGTGGTGGGAGCAGATTGCGCGATAAGCAGACTGATGGGAGCAGGAATTTACTGTTTTGCCCTTTTCAAGTTCTAATTGTATTTTGGGCAGTTTTTAGTACCTTAATCGAATTCTAATTGTAATAGAAGGCAATTTCTTGCTGGGCAAGACTTGGAGTGCCTATATAAACACATCCAACCCCTTGTAAATTAGACAATTAGAATTAGGAATTAGACAATTAGATATCTTGTACATAATATAGCTTAGATCTGCAAGGGAGAAAAGGAGAGAAGGATTCAATGCTCGTGACAAGCAACGGATCTAGATCTACTTCATCTTTTGTATCATAGATTTGTTTTCTCAACTCTTGTTTTATTAATATTATTACTTTCTTTCAAATCTTGTCTTCTATCATGGTTTCAATAGATCCCATGATGACGAGCGGTTCAATTATGAACTAATCGTTGTCATGGGATTCTAACGGATTTACTTATGGAACTTAGTATCTTGATTGCTTAAAGATCTGTGTGTGATGTATATTTGATATCCTCGTATGGTTATGCTTAATTGATAGATGCGTAGCTAACATCTAATCTGTTAATCTCTTGTGAAGTGAAAGTGGATCTTGAGATTTAGAACTTGCCATGCTAGCATAGGTTCATGATTGTTATCAACATGATTCGTAGTATGAGATGAGAATACTTATATTGCCTTGTGTGATCTTTATGGATAACTTGTTCTTCAACCGTTATGTTTTCAAATTCTATAGACATATAAGGTCTAAGCATAATTGGTGTCTATTCATCTTCTATCTCTTTTGTGGATGTATGTTTAGTTTGGTATACGTATACTGAGAGGTAGCGTGTACTTGTTTCGTGTTGTCCGATCAGATATCATATCCATTGCACATAGTGATTAAAGGCGTCAGATCTAAGCGAAGTATTTAATGAAGTTAGGATTCCATGTTTTTCTCGCATATAAGTAGTTAGTAATTTTTACTTTGTTAATTTGTATCTTAGTTAATTATAGTTAGTAAAAAACTTAATATTGTTAATGGTCTTAGCAGTGCATAATAACCATACATTGTTGCATAGGTACAAAACTGAATTGAAACCTAAGATCTCTGTGGGAACGAACTTGACTTCTATCTGTATTACTTGTGACCACGTACGCTTGCGTGATTTTGTGTTAACAAGTTTTTGGCGCCGCTGCCGGGGATCATCGGTGTTTTATTTTTGGTTTATGTTCTTGTCAATAGTGGTCGTTAGAGTTCACTGACTCGGATTTGTTTTTCTTATCTATCTTGTTTAGTTCGGTGTGTTCAGGTACTTGAGTTTTTGAAGATGGCATGCGAGGAGTTGCCATGGTGGGCATATTCGAGGACATCCATGCCTTATCAATGTGAGCGGTGTTTTGGCGTTCATTATCCCTCACAATATTGTTACTACGAAGGAGTTGATCCATATGACAATTATGAGGAACAACCATATTTTCAATACCATCCTCAACAGTACCAGCAAGATGTTCCAGACATGTCATATTTCTTTGGAAGTGAAGAGTTTCAACATCAGCAACCTACTCCTACTTTTCAGTCAGATGAGGTTGATGATTTAAAGGAGATTAGGAAGGAGATTAGGATGCTTGTAGAGGGTCATGAGAAGAATCTCAAATCTATGGAGACACTAGTTGCTCAAGTTTTGAGTGTCTTGGAACAAGAGAAACAGCAATCCATACGAGAGGCAATTCCAGAAAATAACGATGACTTGGAGCAAGGTACTGCATGCATAATTGAAGAAGACAAATTCCAAGAGGAGGTGAGTGTTCACAAGCCATGTGAGGAATTTGATCAAGCTAGTGAGGTGGATGATTTGGAAAGGGCACAATTTGAGACAGACACTGATGAACTGCACAAATTTCAAGAATTGGTATGTGCGTACCAAGAGGATGAAGAACATGGGAAAGATGCAGGTCTTCTACTTATCTCAGAGTTTAAAGATGGAGGGAGCGCATTAGAGCCAATGGAGGAAGTTCTCTTTGAGGAACCAAAGGCTTCAGAAATTTACATTTACCCTCCTCCATTATATTCAAGCGTAGCCCCTGAGTGTGTGTTGTTCTACAAATTGACAGATTTTGGGTCAACAGAAGAAGGCATTGGAACAGGACATATTTGTTATACGAATAGCCCAAGCGAGGAGAAGGGGCAGAAAGTGTGCCGCCGTGATGACGATGAAGTCTCGCGAAGAGAGGACCAGGCAAACTATTATCATCCTTAATGGAGGCTTGGAAGTAACGTCAAGCTATTGACGTTAAAGAAGCGCTTCGTGGGAGGCAACCCACGCATTAGTGTAGGAAAAAAAAAATTTCTTTCTCCTCAATTTTTTTTCTCCTCCTATATTAATATCCCTACACCTAATTCTTTCCTATTTTAATTCCAAAACCCCCCATCCCTCTTCCAAAATTCTAAACCTATATTTATTCTAATTTTTTTCTTTAATTCATTAAATCCTTTTTCTATCTTACATCAAAATTCATACCCACTCAAAATTTTTTCCTTTTCACGTTCAAATTTTATTCACCCAATCCCTGCATTATATATACACACCCATACATACAAATCCAATTCCTCTTCTATTTATTTAAATTCAATTCTAAAGAGGAATTAATTACAAGTTCACCTCTTTGATTCGTAATTGGTTTATCTTTTTCTCTAATCTTATTTTTATTACGAATTTGTGTTCTTGTAATTGGGTTTTTGTAGTATTCTTGTTATTTGGGAAGTGGCCAGTCTATGGAGCTCGTACGCATTGTCCTCCACCAGATTCATTCGAGGAGGGTTATGATTCAGCTGGTTAGGTATGTTTTCTACTTTCCCTCGTATTTACTTCCATTCAATGCGGACATTGAATATTTTAAGTTTGGGGGTAGGTTGAGGTGATTAGTAGTTGTTGTTGTATTATGTGTTCATGTAGGATTTCATGTTTTGCATATTAGTAGTAGTAATTCATGCATGTATGTTCGTAATATTTATGTTTGTTTCATATAGGACATTCTGTTTTTATTTTTCGTATACCATGTGAGTTCATATTAGTTGCATTTCATAGCATGCATATTTCATGATCCCTTAGAACGAGTTAATTCTGATTGGTAGGTAGGTGTCTAATTGAGTGTGGTAATGATGAATAGAGGGTTGACTTATAGTTTCTATGAAATTGACTTATGTGTTTCGGAAACAAAACTTTGACACAGTCTCATTGGGTGCTTTTGGGCTAGGTTGAGGTTATGCTTGTTTGGATGTTTTGAGATTTAATCACTTGTTTATATTTAGAATTTTCGTTATTCCCTTGATAGCGTAGTAGCACTAAAGTCTAAGTTTGGGGAAAAACAGGGATTTCATGCTAGTTGTTGGCTAGGTGTCAAATGGCTAGTAGCCGGCTCATATTTATATGAGTAGTCTAGGGTTGGAATTGAGAATTCTCATTCCAGATTGCATAGAAAAAAAAAAGCAGAAAAAAAAAAGATACAAAAAAAATTCAAAAGTTTCAACTGTTTATATGCAAAATTAACCAGGGTGAGCTCTTTAATACTCGAGCTATTAAGTTCGCGGGGACTTTGTGCCTAGTGACCTAAGGTTTTTATAGTCTGGGATCCACTAACCCAACGCTCGCTACATGGGTATTATTGTATAAGCCTTTCGGGGTCTCATCCATTGCACGGTTAAATAAGCATGATTGTATATATGTGTCGTAGTAGTTAGTAATAAAGCATGAATTTCTGTCTACCTTGGATAAGGATGGAGGTGTTCCTAGGTTATGAAGTGTCTAAAGTCTATTCTATTTATAAACCTGTGATTGTATTGACAAAGAGCATGTATGATCTTTGACCTAGTTTTGGGAGTATTTCTGATGAGCATTGCACACACGCACGTTTCTGTTCATGTATTGTTAGTATACGGGAACTTGGTCGAGCTCTATTTGGATTTAGTTGCATTCTTTGAGATATTTGCTTGTTAGTTGGTTTTGGTTAGTTTGAAGGGGCTCGTTGCATTTTTCATATTAGTTGCATTCATGCATTGCATTGCATTAGGTTAAATGGATTTTGTGGGTACATTCTCTATAGGCCCTCACGAGACCTTACTCGTCCACTAGGGCTGCCTAGGGGTTTAAAGGGCTTGTTGCATATGCCAAATGCAATCGTGATCACCTACGGAAGTGGTACTAGTTAGTTAGTTAGTTGTAATTGTTTATGCTTGAGGACAAGCATCGGTTTAAGTTTGGGGGTGTGATAAGTGGATTTATATCCACTTGGATCGCTTCAATTCGGCTTAAATTGATTGTCTTGGACTCAAGTTTATTGTAGTTTTGATGTGTTTTGCTTAGTTGTGCAGAATTACAAGAATGTCGATTATGGGTGATGCTTCTATCGTGTTTGGAGGATTAATTGATTAAAATTCGGATTTTCCGGGAAGGTTGCGCAGTCTACACTGTTTTGGCCATATCTGGAGTTCTATAAGTCCGTTTGAGGCCCGTAAGCTGTCCACGCGAAGCCTGGAAGATTTTCTACAACTTAGGATAGGATTCGTGTGCGCAAGTTGCGTGTGGTGGGAGCAGATTGCGCGATAAGCAGACTGATGGGAGCAGGAATTTACTGTTTTGCCCTTTTCAAGTTCTAATTGTATTTTGGGCAGTTTTTAGTACCTTAATCGAATTCTAATTGTAATAGAAGGCAATTTCTTGCTGGGCAAGACTTGGAGTGCCTATATAAACACATCCAAACCCTTGTAAATTAGACAATTAGAATTAGGAATTAGACAATTAGATATCTTGTACATAATATAGCTTAGATCTGCAAGGGAGAAAAGGAGAGAAGGATTCAACGCTCGTGACAAGCAACGGATCTAGATCTACTTCATCTTTTGTATCATAGATTTGTTTTCTCAACTCTTGTTTTATTAATATTATTACTTTCTTTCAAATCTTGTCTTCTATCATGGTTTCAATAGATCCCATGATGACGAGCGGTTCAATTATGAACTAATCGTTGTCATGGGATTCCAACGGATTTACTTATGGAACTTAGTATCTTGATTGCTTAAAGATCTGTGTGTGATGTATATTTGATATCCTCGTATGGTTATGCTTAATTGATAGATGCGTAGCTAACATCTAATCTGTTAATCTCTTGTGAAGTGAAAGTGGATCTTGAGATTTAGAACTTGCCATGCTAGCATAGGTTCATGATTGTTATCAACATGATTCGTAGTATGAGATGAGAATACTTATATTGCCCTGTGTGATCTTTATGGATAACTTGTTCTTCAACCGTTATGTTTTCAAATTCTATAGACATATAAGGTCTAAGCATAATTGGTGTCTATTCATCTTCTATCTCTTTTGTGGATGTATGTTTAGTTTGGTATACGTATACTGAGAGGTAGCGTGTACTTGTTTCGTGTTGTCCGATCAGATATCATATCCATTGCACATAGTGATTAAAGGCGTCAGATCTAAGCGAAGTATTTAATGAAGTTAGGATTCCATGTTTTTCTCGCATATAAGTAGTTAGTAATTTTTACTTTGTTAATTTGTATCTTAGTTAATTATAGTTAGTAAAAAACTTAATATTGTTAATGGTCTTAGCAGTGCATAATAACCATACATTGTTGCATAGGTACAAAACTGAATTGAAACCTAAGATCTCTGTGGGAACGAACTTGACTTCTATCTGTATTACTTGTGACCACGTACGCTTGCGTGATTTTGTGTTAACAAGCACACCTACAGAAATGAATGTGTCAAATAGCATGTTCCAGCCAAGTACTGCATTACACCTTTTGAAGGAGAAAAGACTGACTTCTAGGATCCATGCATCAAAGAAAAGCTTTCACATCTGTCACCTGATGACAAGTGAAAATCGCCCAAAGTTGGCTTTTGGGTTTCAGTGGCACAATCATATGGAAGCAACCATCCTGCTTTAGACAAAACCCGATTGAAATCATTTAGATTTTGAGACGTTCTTACAAAGAATTCCTCATAAGAAAGTTTCTTTTCCATAGGAGAAACTTAATCCAGGAAAAATATTTTAAAATAGTGCGGATTTCTTGATGAGGAGTACCTTGTTATCCACACTTCAAACTACAAGGATGCAATGTTAGCTGGGGAGAGCTATCCTTTTTCCAGAGGAAATTACTTCAGGTGCTGTTTGGAAGCTTGCATTTCATTTCAAATCAAGAATTTCAATTCCAGAATTTGAATTCCCGGATTTCAAATCCAAATCCACTGTTTGGTAACATGATAATTTGAATTCCTGGAATTGAAATTCTAGCTTTCTATTTGAAAATTTATGGTATTTTAAATGTTGAATTTAACTAGACAAGAGACAAAACATTATTTTTCTAATGCATCATGTTACATCAAATAAATTATATCCAAAATATATCATTGCACTTAAAAATAAAAACTAGTTTGGAAGTACACAATGATTTAATGTTCGCCAATACAACAGAAACTGAAAATAAAAGAGCTCTAATCAGTCACTAATATTCAACAAAACCCAATCTGATTTATCACTCTCCGGTAAACTCTTGAGCATCTCGAACATATCAGGTGTGCCATTCATAAAACTTTTCACACCTTTCAGGACATCCATTCGAGTAATACGAGGAATAGCAGATATAACATCATATATCTCTTTGCTTGAAGGTTTTGAAGGGCCTTGTGCTCTACTCACGTACTCGGTGAAGGACTCGGCAAATTTAGAAACAGCATCAGCAAGACGATCTCGCTTTATCCTCTTGTTCGACTCCCCAGAAATAGTATCTGAACCACTGCCAACCTCATTCTCCATCTCCATGGCAAAGGCTGACTCTTCATGTTGCTCAGCACCATCACCAGTGGCTCTATCTGAGGCAAAAAGAGTGCAAATATCATCCCAATTATCAATGCATTTGTTCTGATATGCAGAAGCACTAGAATTGTCCTGTACACATAACCAAATAAAGTTAATAATAGTAGGTGTAACAGCAGATCAAAACGCATAGACTAGTGATCAAAACACAAACACTGATCATGTTTATAGTACACTTTTAAGTCCTGTATCAAGATATTACAGTAAGTCCTGTCCCAACCCAAAGGTAGTTCCTACTTAACATATTACAGTAAGTACACATAACACATAGTGTAAGTTGTAGCTCAGATTTTTAATCAACGTAGTGGGGCAGTATAACACAACTATTGCAGGAAATCAAGACAATTCTGCAAGCACATATGAATCAAAGTAAAAGAATCAGATACCAAAATTCCAATCCCAAAATCTGGGCATAAAACAAACTGCAACCTGAAACCAGAATCAATTCTCTCCAATCTTTGTAACCCTTTTAACAGCATTACAAAAAACCTTGGAACACCAGAACTTCTTTTAAACCAAGAAATAACCTTTATAGACCTCTGGAAGCAGGACAAAAACAAGCAAAAAAACTCAGAATTACCCTCCATTTTTTCCAAGAAGATGTGGCAAAAATTCCGATAAGAACACCTGCCCCCGGGGTCAAAAGGAAAAAGAACAGCAAAAACACCTTTGATAGCAGGACATAAACCAGCAAAATACAGACCACACCTCTTCCGAAAACACACTAACACCTCTACCTTAATTATTTACACTTAGTGTCAACAGAATGTAAAGTGAACACAAATTTCATTTGATTAGCAATGCAGACTGCAGAGTATAACGTGTCCCTAGCTTACTGGTTCAGTTACAAAGTAGTTTTGGTTGGATTAGCATTTTAAGTAGATTTGTTAACAGACAGCAACACTTAAATCCCATCTTTTTCTGGACATAGCTTTTGTGTGACATTAACCAGAGAATTACCTTTCCAGTTCACAGAAGCAAACTCCACCAGCTCAGACCAGGTAAGATGGCTAGGAAACACAACACCCAACTGAATGAAATCAACCAGATACAAAACCATCTAGTAAAAATCCCTACTACCTTATACATCACCCAGCAAAATCATCTAGTAAAAATCCCTAATACCTTATAAATATCAATCTATCATCATTCTAACATATTGCAGTGGTAGAGCTTAAATCCACATATTTACTCAACTGAATGGTTCAAAAAGCACACAAAAATATCATAAATTTGATGTTTTAGCTCTGAACAGAATTAATACCTTACAGTAGTTCTTCCATTCTTCAAGTTCTTCAATAGGTATCACCAACATCTTCCGCTCTTCATCCCACCTAAATTTGGTGTATGTTCGAATTTCAGTAATCACGGAATAGTGTTTCTTCCATGATTTGATCCGGTTCTTGACATTAGCAGCAGTTAAAGATATGTTCATTTTGGTTCTCAACTTGTCATCCACAGCTTGGTAAGCTTGCTGTTTGAAATCCCCATCACCTTTATTTCCTTCATTTATTTGCTCAAATAGTGTCGACGTGAGTATAGCATCCATTTTAGAATTCCATGTATTATAACTCCTCCTAGTAAGAGCGGTAGCAGGAGCCGGAGCGGGTGGTGGAGCCACGTGTTGTTTTCCTTGTCTATTCATTGCTACAAACAATACAAACAAGTTACACAAGTTATATTATAATTATGCAGTCAAAATTGATCAAAAATCATGGATGTCGGGAGATTATTGGTCAAAAACTCTGGAAAGCAACTTAAATACCAAAATTCATCTAATGCAATATGCACTCTGCAAAGGAGTTGCTCAGATAGGAATTGTTAGTAATATTCAGTCAAATGCTGGATTACTGTAACGATCTTGGTGGTCATACCGTTAGCAGTATGATGTATAAAGGTCTAACATCTTTAAGTATTTTAGTCATCACAGTAAATGTAAACACGAAACCTACTGTTACAATACAGCAGTAGCAATACAGAACAATTCAGGAGGTTATCAACATAAAGTAGTAAATGTATAAAGGCATGTGTGAAGATTTTGAGGCTTCTCTGAAAATTCCTTTATTCGTAAATTATGTCAGTATCCATCACCTAATTCAGAGTCCATCTTTTAACCCTTTTTTTTTCAAAGTCATTTTTGACATTTGTTTCTTATGCAAAACATGTAGTACTAAAGCCAGACAATGGTAAGATGATTAGATGATTACATAATGGAATTTGCAAGTTACAAGGAAACAAAAATGGTTGCAACCCCTGACACTCGGTTGGATTTAGGGATTAGGAGATCTTCAACTCAGCCAGTACTACCAAAGGAAGAGCAAGCACACTCCAAAGGGTTTATTTTCATTTCTAGCTGACATAAATGCCATCCGATGCAAAATAACACAATTTATTGGGTTTGTGATTCCCATACAATTGCTGGCATGTTTTGCTTAATGCTCCTACACTAACGGTTGAGGAGGATAGCCTGAACCTTGCGCTACAAAGGCCAGATTATTTCTGTGCATGCCTTGCAATCCTCGTGCTTACCCTTTAGACGTAACCTGCCTTTTGATTAGAAAATCTTTTAATAAAGAAGCTTTAGTTTAAGCATATAAACATATTTTAAAGTTCCTGACTGGGCTACTTCTGTCAGATTTATGCTGCCCCATATGAAAGTATTCTAAAACGAATGTGAGCCTATGTTTTCATCAGAGAAAATTGCATCAAGCACAATCTAGATGGTGTTTTGCTTAGTGATACTCCTTAGGTTTTGATGATCACAAACAGCAAGCCAAATGACTTATTATTAGATATAAAATAGCATGATATTTCTGTATGCACTAACTTGGTTTTGCAGGGTACTTTGGCATACTGATTATTTAAATCACTATCATGAATCAGCAAGCCAAAGTCATAGTACTGGTACAGTTTGACAAGCCATTTGCTCAGAGACAGATCACAAACAGCATGTCATTAATTTCAGAAGTGCGAAAATCAAGGAGATTTTATTGGAATTGCTTCCAATCAGTTGCAAGGATCTTTTAAATATATAATACGTATATTATATATATCTGAGCTCATTTTAAAACTATCCTTATTTGCAAAAACGTGTTTCCTTAATTATAAGAAGTTGTTTTCGATTAAAACTCTTATCCTTATTCAAAACTTCTTCTACTCTTTTCTCTCACATTATTTTCAGAAGAACTGGTTGTACATCTTTGTTTCCTTCTCTTCTTCTGTCAAACATTAACATTAACGTTGTAAACCACTCTAACAACTTGAACATTGGATTGGATTCAAACGTTTTAATTTGTTGATTAGTTTATGACCGTTTATGTTAAAGGCTTTATATACTTGTTCTTGGTTTTAATTTTCGGTTGCTGAAAATCTAAGAACCACAAGAACATAAACAACTCAGTTTTACCTTGCAAAATCTTTCTCTTTGATTCTCTCGAGCTCATTTATAAATATCCTTCATATTGTTTATTTAGAGAATCTATAGTTTAGTTGTATCATTTATCAATTGTATCATTCTGATTGTAAGTGCTTAGTTGTTGGACACTTGGATTGGAATAATAGGGATTCGAGATTTGTGATAGAGAATTATACTAGGGTAGTATAGCTTGGAGAGCAGATTCTGTTTCAGGTCTATTCAACAAGCCATTTGTGTCAGCAGTCGGGTTAGAGGTTGATATATTATTGTATCTTGTAATCGATTTATTATTGATCAATAATATATTCTCTTACCAGGTTTTAATTATTGATCAATAATATATTGTTTTAATTTATTATTGTGGTGTTCTTTATTTTTCCTGCACTTTACTTACTCCTTGTGCATTTATCCTACCATTTACATTCAGCGTACCATTTGCATCTGTTAAAATGAAATCTGTAAGCTATTTCTGGTAATTATTAAAATTGGACATAGTTAGCCATTTACACCTATTCACCCCCTCTAGGTATGCATTTTCATTTGGTATCAGAGCTTTGGTATACTAACATGTATGTAACAGGAAGGTATCGATCAAAATGGCTGAAAACTATCTTGAAGCTAAATCTGATTATAGGGTTCCTCTCCTCACTGGCTCGAAAAATTACAACTGGTGGAAAGGCAGAATGGAAACATATTTGTCAAAGAAGCCACTGGTCTTAAGATTTGTGCAGAAAGGAAACTATGAATTTCTGGACATATATGTTCAATAGTAGTGTAATAATTTATTTAATCTGAATATTAATTTATTTCGACACAATATAATGAATAACGGGTGTATAACTTTTTTATCGATATAATCTATTGATAAAATTTGGTTTTTTCAATTTAATCGGTTTGGTCATAACCCATTTATTCATGTGTAAAATGAAAAACTATTTGTATTATTTTTATTACAAGTGTTAAGTGAAAATTTACATACTTCTATAAATTATTACGATTTCTATAATCATTAATAATAAAGATTACTTGAGAAGTAAAGGATCGTCTGTACTATAATTGATCGAAAAAGAAATTGGAGTGGTATTCGATAGGGAATAATAAAGGATGCCATGTAAACAATTTTTACTCGTCATTTTACCAAAAAATAAATTTACTTACATATGTAATTTATATTTAATATTGAAATAATAACTTTAACGTTCAAATAAAGTTTACTAATTTTTAAACAAATTAAATAGAATAAATTTAATATATGTTTAATAGGTGTAATTAATGACTAATTAAAATGCCATTAATAGCTATTTAATGCAAGAAAAGAATTTTAATAAAAAAATATAAAAAATGAAAATTCAAAAAAAAAAAAAACCTTAAACTCTTCTGGTGCATTTCCGATCTCTAAAATATGACTATAATTGACCGAAAAAGAAATTGGAGTGGTATTCGATAGGGAGTGAACATATATTCACTCCCGGGGAGGTTATCAAACTTGGTTATAATGGAGAAGCTAGAAACTCTCTAATGAATGCTTTGGATCAAGTAGAGCATGACAAGGTTTCTTCAATAAAAACAACAAATGAAATGTAGGATGCTTTGGAAGCCTATCATGAAGGTTCGACATCTTTGAGAAAGGTGAAACTTAGCAAGCTAATGAATGACTTCAGAAATTTCAAGCTCAAGGATGGTTAAACTATCAAGGAAAGTCAAGCAAGGTTCCAGGTCACCATAAATACACTAAGAAGACTTGGAAAGAATATTCCACAAGATGAGATTAACATGAAAGTGTTAATTGTAGTACCATTCATTTATGAGGTTAAAGTCACAGCCTCGGAATCTCCAAAAATCGATACTATGGTCACCTAGCTGTATTTGCTGAGCTAGAACAGTTCAAAAGCAAGATAAATGATAGTCAGGTTGAAGGTGTTCGGGCTTCTCTAGCCAAAATGAAGAATTTGGCTCTTCATTCTACAAACAGCAAGCCATCAGAATCTACAAATAGCAAGCTAGCAGAATCTGATGAAGAACTTGCACTCATTACAAAGAAGATCAAGAGGCTGATTGAAAAGAAGAACATAATGAAAAGGGAAAGAGGAGGTTTCTCCAACAACAAGAAGGGCTCTAAGGACTCCAAGGAGCAAACTTGTTTCGAATGTGGCAAGCCTGGTCATTATAAAATGGACTACTAAAAATTAAAGTAAAAAAAGCTTGCTACATTCAAGGACAAGAAGAAATCAAAGGCTTTACTGACTTGGAGTGATGATGATTCAGATTCCAGTGATGACTCAAGTGAAGACATGGTGAATTTGGCTCTTGTAGGTCTGAATGATGAAGTTACTTTACAAGGATCCATGAAAGATACTCTTGTGGATAGTGATGATTCTGATTCAGAAGATGATGCTAGTGAGTTAAACAATTAATTCTGATTTACCATCTAATCCTACTATGCAAAATGAACTAACCATGCAGGTACCTATTAATATATCTATTATTAAGTTAATGGAATTGAAGAATGAGAATAATGAGCTTAAAAAGAAGAATGCTCATTTGAGGAAAATCATTTCTGATCTAATGGCTGAGAAGGCTCCTACAAACAAACATGATGATCTTATTGCTGATTTGAAAGAAAAAATCGTTCAATTCGAGGGAGTCAACAAAGTAATTCTAAGGAGGAATGAGGTGCTCATTAAAGAACTCAAGGATCTGAAGTCAGAGATTGAAGCTAAAGATGAAAGTCCGAAAACATTCAAGCTTAGAGAATCTAGTCAAGTCGAGTCTTCAAAATCTATTGAAAAAAGATTTCAGCAAGCTGAACTCATCAAACAGCAAGTTGAACTGACCACTCTCCTGGAAAAAGAAGTCAAAGATCTCAAGCAAGGCATGGAAACTTTTATTCAAGGAGAAGACAAATTAAAGACAATGATGAAGAAGACAAATGTACCTTTGGTCAGAGAAGGTGTTGGCTTAAACTTCAACAAGAAAGATGACGTGCTCAAGTATGATGGAAGGAATGGAATACCCTACAACTATGCTATGCCTTGGAAAACATGTAACAAATGTGATGGAAAAGGTCATCTGGAAATGAATTGTGTTGTCCAAGTCAATCATAAGAGGAAAATAGCATACCAGAATGGACCAGTCAGACAACAGTCAGCATACCAGAATGCTTCTGGCAGAAGGCAAACAACTAAATAACAGAATGGAAAAAAGCAAAATCAGTCACCAAAAGTGGTCCAAATGTGGATCAAGAAATCTGAATGAATGTTTTATATATTCTTGCTGCTAACCAATCTGGTCCCAAACCTATATGGGTACCAAAAAATTGAGTTGGTGTTTGTTTGTTTTGTAGATATGTCTTGCTGCTAAAGTAAAGTCAAAGCAATGGATTTTGGATAGCGGATGCACTAGACATATGTGTGGAGATAAATCTCAGTTCATAAGTCTCCAAATGAAGAAGGGTGGAAGAGTTACTATTGGAAATAACAAAACTCTTCAAATCCTTGGTACCGGTTTTATTGGTAATAGTAATATTTCGATTGATAAAGTTTAATATGTCAAAGGTGTTACTTACAATTTTCTTAGTGTCACTCAGTTATTTGATGATGGGCATCTTGTTCATTTTGGCATTGATAAAACTATTATTACTATTGGTACTAACAAAGTCCCCCTAGTTGCTAGAAGGGAAGGAAATATATATATATATATATATATATATATATATATATATATATATATATATTGGACTTTGACAGGCAGGAAACAACGTGCTATTTTGCTGCAATGGACAATGACCCTTATATTTGGCATAGAAGATTGAGACATGCACATATGGACTTGATTAACAAATTATCAAGCAAGAAACTGGTCAGAGGGCTACCCAAAATAAAGTATGCTAAGACAGAGGTCTGTTCAGCGTGCCAATTGGGCAAACAGATTAGAAGTACACACAAAGCAAAGAAAAAGGTATCCACTTCTAAACCTTTAGAGCTTCTGCACTTGGATCTCTTTGGTCCAGAATCTTGTAAGAGTATTGGAGGTAAACAATATGGTTTTGTAATTGTAGATGATTATTCTAGATTTACTTGGGTATTGTTTCTTCGCACTAAAGATTGTGCTTTTAATGAGTTTGAGAAGCTGATTAAATTACTTCAGAACAAGCTTGATACAAGACTTGTAGGTATAAGAAGTGATAGGGGAGGTGAATTTATTCACAAGGACTTTATTGCTTATTGTGAAGAAAGAGGAATCTCTCATGAACTTTCTGCTCCAAGGACTCCACAACAATATGGAGTGGTGGAAAGAAAGAATAGGTCACTTCAAGAAATAGCAGGGACTCTATTGCAAGAAAGCAAGCTGCCTAGAAGTTTTTGGGCTGAATCTGTGAATACAGCATGCTATGTGTTGAATCGAGTTCTAATCAGGCCTATTTTGGACAAAACTCCATATCAATTGGTGAGAAACAAGAAGCCAAATATCAGTTACTTCAAGATTTTTGGTTCAAAGTGTTTTATGCTCAAGACAATTGGTAATGATGGTAAATTCGATGCTAAATTTTATGAGGCTATTTTTCTTGGTTATTCTTTAACAAGTAGAGCTTATCGAGTTTATAATATTAATAAATGTATTGTTGAAGAATCTATTGATGTTACTTTTCAAGAACCTAACAATGATCTGTCAAGAGATGAGGAAGAATTTGTAGGTGAAGGTGAAAACATGTAACCTCAAGTTACTGGATCAAGTCAGCAAGCTAATAGCACTGCTGATGTTGGAAGTCAGCAAGCCAAGAAGGATACAAATTCGGGCAATCAGCAAGCTGAAGTTGAAGATGCAATTTCTAAAATGGCAAAAATGACTTTGGAAGGTCTTAGAGGTTCAAGGGCTACTGAGAAACTATCTATCTATGATGGAGAAGATCATTCACCACCGGTAAAGATGAGAAAGACAACTCATGAAGAAATAGCTCAACATTCTTTACCGAGGTCAACAAGGATGGTCAAGAATTATCCCCCCGGTGTTGGTCATTGGTGATATTACAGATGGAGTCACTACAAGGAAAGGAAAGGCTAATTTTTATGCTCATGCTACCTTTCTAGCTCAAGAAGAACCCAAAAATGTCAACGAAGCATTAGAAGATGAAAATTGGATTATGGCTATGCAAGAAGAATTGAATCAATTTGAGAGATGTGATGTTTGGGAACTTGTCAAACCACCAGAGGATGCTTCAATTATTGGAACAAAATGGGCGTTTTAAAACAAAGTTGATGAATTTTGCACCGTTACTCGAAATAAAGCAAGGCTTGTGGCTCAAGGATATAATCAACAAGAAGGCATTGACTTTGATCAAACTTATGCTCCTTTTGCTCGTTTAGAATCAATAAGAATGCTTCTGGCTTATGCATGTTACAAGAAATTCAAGCTATATCAAATGGACGTGAAGAGTACGTTTCTAAGTGGCTTGCTGGAAGAGGAAGTTTATGTCAAACAGCCTCCTAGTGTCGAACATGAACAGTATCCAGATTATGTATTCAAGCTAAAGAAGGATCTCTATGGTTTAAAGTAGGCCCCTAGAGCTTGGTACAAATGGCTTTAGTAAGTTTCTACTCAAAAATGGATTCATTCGAGGTAAAATTGATCTCATATTATTTATTAAGCAAAATGGTAAAGATATTCTTGTTGTACAAATATATGTGGATGATATTATTTTTGGATCTACTAATGAATCTATGTGTGAGTGGTTTTCTAAGTGTATGCATAGTGATTTCAAAATGAGTATGATGGGTGAGCTCAATTATTTATTGGGTCTTCAAATCAAGCAATCTAAAGATGGAATTTTTGTACATCAATCTAAGTATACAAATAATCTGGTCAAGAGATTTGGCTATGAGGATGTTAAGCCAAAACCAACTCCTATAACCAAAAACAGCAAGCTGATTGCAGACGAAAATGGTAAGGATGTTGATATCAAAAAGTATCGAGGTATGATTGGATGCTTACTATATTAACTGCTTTTAAACCTGACATCATGTATAGTGTGTGTGTGTTTGTGCAAGGTTTCAATCCAAGCCTAAAGAGTCTCACTTAAATGCAATTAAAAGAATTTTTCGATACTTAGTGGTACCATTACTCTTGGTTTGTTCTATCCTATTACATATACTTTTGATCTTGTTGGGTATAGTGATGCAGGTTATCAAGTTGATAGAAAGAGTACTAGTGGTGTTTGTACATTCCTTGGACAAAGTTTGGTTTCATGGCAATGCAAGAAACAAACTTCTGTTGCTTTATCCATGGCCGAAAGGGAATATCTAGCAGCTGGTAGCTATTGTTCTCAGATTTTATGGATGATTCAAATGCTAAGGGACTTTGATATCAAGTGTAGAAAGATTCCAATCAATTGTGACAACACTAGCACCATAAATATTTCGAAAAATCCGGTGAATCACTCAAGAACGAAGCATATTGATGTTCGACACCATTTCCTGAGAGATAATGTTGCTAAAGGCAAGATAGAGTTGGTTTTTGTTCCAACAAAATTTCAACTAGCTGATATTTTCACAATGCCCCTTACTGAGGAAAGATTTTCAATCATTCGAAGGGAGCTTGGCATGTGTTATGTGTAAATCAGTGTGTTGAATGGTATTTGCTGGTCAGGTTAGCTTACCATTTGTCTCTTTAGCACGTTTCAATTGGTGTACTAATTGTCTTTACATCTGGCTTACCATTTGTTAGAATTAGTAATTTTATGTCTGGAACTTATTTACATTAACTTGATTTAATTTATTATTCGTTGTTTATCTGATTTAACGATAACGTGTTATGTGTTTATTTGATTAATCCTAAAAATTGTCCCCTAAAATTATCAACATAAAAAGAGACAGGGTTGTTTAGTATTCTCAATATGCAAACAATACACATTTGAACGAGGCGATTAGGCTTTCTCTCTCTTCAAGCGGTGATTTTTAGGGTTTTCTCAATCACAATGACTCATCCTCGTACTCGAAAATCATAGTTTCAAGCTAACAAGACTTCATCTAAGCTGGATACTACTGTTGTTGATTTGGGCAAAAATGCTCCTGACAGCGCGAATGAGGTTTCGTAGACTACTGATTCGAAGAAAGTTAAGCTGACGTCTCCATTGTTTGCTTCCCCAGAGTTTGAGACTAGATATCAAGAAATGGAATTAGGTATTCGTGCAATCATTCCAGGTCAGCTAATTTCAAGTAAGTTCATTCCTGTTCTTACTCAATGTGGAGTTGTTAAGATATTTCAAGATTTGGGTATGGAATCGTTTTTGTTAGATTTGCCTAAGGTCTATTATCCCGATCTCGTTCATGAGTATTATGAAAATCTTCGTGCTAATAAGTTTGGTAACTGTATGTCTATTGTTGGTGGTAAAAAGATTCAGTTGAACCCCCCTGTTTTGAGTTCAATTTTAAAGTATGAGAATGATAGTGAAGTGGATGTCTATACTGCTCAAGGTCATGTGTCTTTACCTGATTTTTCGTTTGTTGATCAATTACAAGTTTTGCTTGGTGATGTGAAACTCATGGATGCTACACCCCCTTCAACTACCATGGTTACCCCGTTAGCTCATTTGTTGTTTAAGCTGTCTAGGTCTCATACTAGTACAAAACTGGGCTTTTACTTTTTGGCTTTTTGGTCTTATACATCGGTCAAATGGCGACATATAAAGGGGCGACGTATAAAGTATGGGTCTTTTACGTCGCATAAAAAAGACGACGTAAAAAATAGAATATACGTCGCCTTAATAATCGACGTAAAAAACCAAAATGCCGACGTATATGAATCAACATAAGCGACGTATAAAAACAAAAAAGCCGACGTATATAGATTATGTTTTATACGCCGCCCATCCAAGAACCGACGTATATTGTCAAAATTTTTTTTTTTTTTTTATTCTGTAAATGAGGACGACACCTCGTAAAATTTTTATATCAACAGAAAATAAATATACAACCTAAAACAAAAAACTCAGGTCCAAGAAACTTCTCAAGGACATACCCAAGAGAAGAAACACGAAAACCAAACAGAATAAAAAGAAAACAAAAAAAGGAAACACAAACTAGCTAAAAAACCTCCAAAAAGATATTACACCAAGCAATCACTCCAACAGCAACCAGGGACAAGAACCGAGCCAATAGAAATAGCCCTGCAGATCTTACTCCTCTGTCATTTCAACATCAGTCAATCCAGGCAGATCACTCTCACCCTTCTTCATGATTACCAAGTTCAAAACTGAAAGATCAGGACTTACAATGCATCCTCTTACAGAGTAAAAACCTTTTTTGGATTTGAAATCGAGTAAAGTGGAAGATGGGTAATCATCTCCTGATATGTCCCAAAATTATGGAGATCTATGAAGATTATATACCTGCCCAGATGATTATATACTAAAAAAATCATATGCAAACAAATAAAAACATCAGTTCCAGCTGGAAGATTGTATCCGTTTTTGTCTCTATTATAACCTCCTGTAGGATTGAAGTAATCAAATTAAATTTATTAGTAATGTAACAATCAACCTCAATGGGATCACTGGACATCACTGGACTTTGATTTGCAGACTTTGCTGAATCCGAATTAGACACATACTCTAATTTTGTAACCGATTCAAAGTTTATCTCCTCGTGACTGAGAACTGAATCAATCTCTGCCTGAGCTTTCTTCATTTGGCAGGATGCTGCATATCAGCAAGTTATATGCAGCAAGTTTACACAGATAAGAATCTTTAAAAAAATCATATGTTTGTAATAATGTCGATCAACAATTGTTATCTTTCTTACATAGGAGTTAATTAACTTCTTATTATATGAAATAACACAGGCATAACAATAATACATACCTGTGCTAGGAGGAAAATAGCCCAAGTAAGGACAACAGCTGTTGTTTCATGGCCAGCTATAATCTTACTTGGCGATCATCAACATCGGCTCCCCTCATATCGACTAGGAAACGAAGAAGACTTGCATCCTGCACACTTACCGGGCATGCTAAAATTTACTTTTCTGTGCTTCAAAAAGTTATTGTATTAGCAGAGTATTTCACACAATACCTACCTTAAGTTCTCATGCTCTTGTAGGGACATAAAACAAGGCCCTGGCTATGGTTCCTAAAAAAGTTTAAATAATGAGATAATAGTTCAACATAATATTCAATCTGAATAAAATTTTTAGTTAAGATAAAGGGTAGTAAATGCTAAACTTTGACAATATGCATAATTGGAAAATAAAAAAACATCAAAGTCTTTCAAGGAATTCCAAAACAATTTACAACAGAAAACAGAGCGCTTATAAATACTATCATCTATTTCTTGATCTTTTTTTTCTTTCTTCATACACAATGTAATCCATCCATGCTGTTGAAAGTCATGAAATTTGACAGAAATTCAAAAAAAATAGCTTAAGCAGCAGAGTTAATGTAGAGGTCCTTGAGGTCACTTTTGAGATCCTGGGTTGTATGTTCCAGGTCGAACAATGCCTGAGAACACATTTGAAATAGATATAACAATGAATAATCGTGTTGACATAATAATTCACAATCAAGGTTACAGACTCCTCAAAGTCAGTTGGTTCAAGCAAGGGGCTTTTCATATATGATGTATAAAACATCATTACGAGAACAAATCGAACAGGAATTGAGTTGAAAAGTGTCGAATTGATGAAGTTCTCCGAAAGGCGATTTCTAGGATTTTGAGTTTGAGAAATTTGGGACAAGATATCGAAAATTGAGGGATGAATTCGTCGTATTTTGATGAGAAGAATACGAAAATGCAATCCATTTTTGTGATTGATGAAGTGTGTGACTGGAAAATCAAAATCGCCGGTTAGGATTAGCGAGAGAGAAAACTGAGGCGTGAGAAATCGAAAATTGAGAGAGAAACTGAGTTTTTTTATTTTTCATAATTTTTTTAAATATGAATATACGTCGGCTATACTAATGGCATCGTACATATATATATATATATATATGTATGTATATGTATGTATATATGTCGGGTAGTTTGAAATGCGACGTATATGTACTAGACTTTATACGACGGGAAAAAAATATCGACGTAAAATGTCCTTTTTTACGTCGGTCAAAAAAAGACCGACGTATATGTTGACAATATACGACGCCTTTTACCTGAACCGACATAAAAAGTCATCTCAAAAGGGTTATATACATCATTCTTTTAAAAATGCGACGTATAAAGTATTATATACGCTGCCTATCTTGATGTGCGACGTAAAAAAGGCAACGTAATATGTCAGTTTTGTGCTAGTGTATTTGTCGGCGTTTAGGAAACAAATTGAATTTCACATGTCAAGATGCTGTTGTGGTGTCTATGCTTATGACAGGCAAGTCTTTTGATTTGTCTTCTCTGATTTTGAACAAAATGATGGCTACACTGGACAAGTCTGTTAGTGGTATCCCATATGGTTTGCTTCTTACTCGAGTGTTTGAGTTTTTTAAAGTTGATTTCAAGAATGCTTTTAAGATTATTGTGAAAGATGGTATTGATCCTAAGTTTCTGGCTATGAATAACCTTCAAATTGAGAATGGAGAGGTTTCAAGGATTCTACCTCCACCTTCAGATTCTACTCCTGATTTTGGTGAACCTTCAACCCCTGCTCCTATTGCTTCAGACTTCTCTTCATCTGGAATGTTACTTTTGAGGTCTTTGCAGACAGATATTATGCTTATCACTGGTCAAATCACTGAGATTAAATCCGAGTTTCAAGCAATCAGAACTGATCTAAAGGATGTCAAAGCTGAATATCAAACTACCAAGGTGGCTATAAAGGAGTTCATTAGTGAGATCAAGATGGTCAAGGAGATGCTTCTCAAGACAGCTGGAACTACATCTGCAACTCACTTTGCTATGGAAACAGATTTGGGACTTGAAATTTGATAGTGTTAGTGCCCTAGAGACAATGTAGTTGTGCTTCTAGGAAAGACTATTTTGTTATTTAATGATTATGTTCTACTGATTATTCTACATTAATTTATTATGTCTTAATTTACTGCGATATAAATGTTAGAGTAATAAATGTCCTTGGAATATAGAACATGTATTCTATATCTTTAAGTATGTGACTTAAAAATGAGATTATATGAATAGTGTTTATATTCCTAAATATCCCTAATCGAGCATTATTAATATGGGACAATTATAATGCATAAAGATTAGTATGTTTGTTGATTGATGACCACATCTCATTGGTCATAGGTATAGTGATACTAAAGTCAAGAATATAGGTGCATGTAATATTCTACATGGTACTGGATTAACCCACGGTGAGATTCTACATGTTGATAATGTCATTAGAAAGACTCACAGTGATAATGGTGTAATGATCCTTAGACTTGAGATCATTATATCTCTATACGAGGATTAATATACTTTGACTACATTAAAAGTTACCTTTGACCGGGTGATGATAAAGGTGTACATCGGGTATATTATGAGTCGTATGAGAAATATGAATGATAGATAAAGGATTTAACCCTCCTATTATTAGGAGAGATATTATTGGCCTCTTGATTGAGTGAGATTATGAAAATGCATGGCCATGCTCAAATATTGATTTGTTTTAATAGTCTACTCATTGATCAAGGAAAACCGGATTAAACGTTGAAGAGGATGACTAATAACATGTCTCGAGTTTAATCTATAATATTTGGTTAAAGGGATTATATTACACGGAAACATTAATCACGGAAGGTTTAATTGGATCACCAATTATTATTATTACTTGGGTAGCAATGATGTATTACTAGATGCCGCTCATTATTTATAATTTTATTATTGGATATTAAAATTATTGCCAACGTAATAATAACCTAAAGGTTTGCACAATAAGAACGTTTAAAAGGAGTTTTAATTTAAATTACGAATTTAAATTAAATTATTAATTTCGAAATTGGATATTTAATTAATTGAGCTGGTCTTAATTATAATTAAATAGAATTCGAATTTAATATTAAAACCAAATCAGAATGGGTTTGGAGAAGCCCAATTCGATTTAGGGTTTAGCCCAATCTCTCTTCCCTATAAATACATTATGATGTATTGTTTAAGGATAGACTTTTGCAATTCATTAAAACGTGTGGGAGGCTAGAGAGAGAGAGAGGCAGGTTCTTCGGCTAGGACCGGCTCTGGTGATCGTTGGACGATCAAGCGTTCGTGTGGACTACTTTGGCAACGTAGATCTCGAAGAGGGCTGCGTGGTGATTGCTTTGGACATCCATCTGTCATCAATTTGTTAAAGCTTCATTTTAAGGTAAACGTTCATAACTACGAATTAAACGTCTTGTTTTGCATGGATCCTGCGATTGGGTTTCGATTTTATTGTTTTAATTATTGTTTTCCGCTGCGTTTGATGCTCGAAACCCTTCAATGGTATCAGAGCTACTTGCAAAAACGTTTTAATTCGGTTATATGTTACAGTTTTGATGTATATATATATATACGAGCGTGTTTGATGATTGTCATGTATGATGCGTTGATTTTGATATATATATGTATAAACTGTATGTTGATGATGATTGAGATGATCATATGATGATTATATAATCTGTATATATACTGATATATATATGATTTATGTTTGTTCTTGGTATGGGGATTGTATACGATACGATTTCTGTATACGCTGCTCAGATTTGGTGAAATCTGTGTCTAGTGTCCGATTTGCGCAAACGATATATGTTTTCTGACTGGAAACGACCGTCATTGATAGCAAAGCTATCATTGACTCGTCTGTAAGGCGTTTGACGCCGTTTAGTGCCTGAAAACGGCGATTTATTATTATCAGAATTTGATTCTGATTTTCTGATTTTTTTGTGTTATATGATTTCTTTGATTGGATCATCTGAAATATGATATGGTTACATGTTCTTAATTGTTATATGAGCATGGTGATTGGTTATGGCCCTAAGACCAATAAGATAGTGGTTTTGATTTTATGGTTTGGTTTCTAAATACGACTTGCATGTCGTTGTTTCTTGTAATTAATAAATCTCGAATGTAACTCGAGTTCATCTTGTAAGTTTATTAGTGTAGCATGTTTTTCAAGAATTCAATGTAACTTTTAAAGACGACAAGAAGAACAAGGAAGCAAGGAAGCGATTCCCCACGAAGATGCAATGGAGAAGACTTGTATGTAATTGTATTTTGTTAACCACCATAGATTGACCTTGATCTTTTCATTATCTTGAAAAGATCACATAGGATGGGCCATAACCAAACACGTTTAATTTATGCACTTTACATATATATGAATGTATGCGATACAATGTATGTGTAGAGATAAAGATGCATGTTTAATTAGATTAATCATGTATGTATTAGATACGACACCCATGCCATGCCTGCTAAACAAGATAAAATCGGTAACGATTCAAGATTTTAAAATTAACAAACGATCATGAGATTCTTGTGTTTATGAAATATGGATTTTTAAAACACAAAATTAAATATGGGTTTTTTTGATATCTAAAATTGGGATTTTCTGATAAAAGCGGATATGCGTATTCGTAAGTTTAATGAATATTAAGTGTGACCATTGGGATCCTCCATCTACCTGGGAAATGAACAATTTAAGATGTCAATTTGAAATATTTGGTTCAATGAAAAATTGAGGATCTCTTTATGATGTGATCGTGATCGTTATAAATTTTCTAAACCCCTTAACAAAATATTAAGTTTTAATCAGATGCTTTCCAATGAATGAACACTCATCGAATCCTAGATCGATAAGGGGAGGTCTGTCAGTGGCAGGGGACTCCTGTCTATCGTGGTGAGATGCGACGAATATAAACGGTTATATTCGGCCGTTGTATCATTGGGTCTAACTTAACTGAGTCGTCATAATAAGGTGAAAATAAACGGTTATATTCAACTATTATGAACTTAGAAGCATAGAGTTTGGTTAAAAATCTATTAGATAGATAAGATCAATCGTTGTTCACCAAACTATCCAAGAATTATATATGATATAATTGACAACTGTTGTCTACCTAAATAATCATGTTTTAAGGACTACCAGTGGTTGACTTAGGACATGACGAAATATGGATCTTGGCTCACTAGAAAGATTTGTGGTATATACTTTTCGAATTAATAGTAAGGGCTATTAATTTGATAAAAATAGTGGGAGATATATATTTTGAATATATATGAATAATCACTTGAACATAACTTAATAATACCGCAGACTAATTATTTTATACATTTTAACATTGTGGATATTCAAATGGCAAACAACTCAAATAAACTTCTCTGTACGATCAGTCCTCGAGAAGGACAAGTTGACAGGAATTAACTTCCTAGATTAGTAAAGGAATTTGAGGATTGTCCTCAAGCAAGAGCGAAAGCTCTATGTCATATATATTCCACGCCCTGGATCTCTCTCTGAAGGTGCAACGGAGGCTCAACGAAATGCTTATCAGAAGCATTTGGATGTTGACACCGATGTCACCTGTTTGATGCTTGCGACTATGAGTCCTGAGTTGCAGAAACAACATGAGAATTTTGATTCTTATATGATGATTGAGCACCTTAAATGTATGTTTGAAGGACATGCTCATCAAGAGAGATTTGATACAAGCAAGGCCTTGTATGTGTGTAAACATGGTGAAAAGGAAGGGAAACTGTCAAAATTATTTGGAGGATCTAAAGAAACTGAATGTTGTTCAGATTTCTGATTCAGGTATTTATGTTATAGAAGTCAATTTGTCTACTTCTTCATCATGGGTATTAGATACTGGATGTGATTCCCACATTTGTATAAATGTGCAAGAACTTGGAAGAAGTTGAACTTTGGCGAAAGGAGAAGTCGACCTACATGTTGGCAATGGAGCAAAGGTTGCTGCTTTAGCTGTAGGGATTTATTATTTATCGTTGCCCACCGGGCTTATTTTAGAACTTGAGGACTGTTATTACGTGCCTGCGATTTGTAGAAACATTATTTTCGTTTCTTGTTTGGACAAGATTGGTTTTTCATTTTTTGATTCAGAACAATGGTTGTTCGTTTTCATTGAATAATGTTACCTATGGGGTTGCACGTTTGTTTAATGGTTTATATGTTCTTGATCTTGATACTCCTGTCTATAATATAAGTAATAAACGTCTTAAGACAAATGACTCAAATCAAACATACCTCTGGCAGTGTCGTTTAGGCCTTATAAATGAGAATCGCATTTCCAAATTACATAGGGATGGATACTTGGATAAGTTTGATTTTGGATCATACGAAGAATGCGAACCGTGTCTCATTGGCAAAATGACTAAAGCTCCTTTTACCGGTCAAGGTGAGAGGGCCACCAATGATTGGAATTGATACATAGTGATGTATGTGGTCCAATACGTACGATGGCAAGAGGTGGCTTTTATTTTACTGATGATTTTAGTAGATACGAACAAATCCGAATCATTTGAAAAATTCAAAGAGTATAAGGCTGAAGTTGAAAAGCAATTAGGCGAAAGTATTAAAACTCTACGATCTGATCGTGGGGGAGAATACTTAAGCTTGGAATTCAAGAATTTCCTAAAGGAGTGTGGTATCGTATCACAACTCACTCCTCCTGGAACACCACAATGGAATGGGGTGTCGAAAAGGAGAAATCGTACCTTGTTAGACATGGTACGGTCGATGATGAGTCATGTGGATCTTCCAATCAGTTTCTGGGGTTATGCCCTAGAGACGGCTACACAAACACTAAACTAAGTTCCTTCAAAATCGGTTCAAAAGACACCATATGAGATATGGACTGAGAAACGTAATAGCGTGTCATTTATGAAAGTTTGGGGTAGTGAAGCGTTTGTGAAATGTTTTATCTCTGATAAGCTAGGACCGAAATCAGACAAATGTAATTTTGTAGGATACCCATTAGAAACTAAAGGGTATTATTTCTATAAACCTTCCGAGAACAAAGTGTTTGTTGCTCAAACGGCTGTATTTCTAGAGAGAGAATTGCTTTCTAAGAAAAATAGTGGGAGGACAATATATCTCGATGAGGATCGAGAACTATAAGATAATGTTGAACCAGAGTTGGAACATGAGCAGAATGAGACTCAAGATGTTAAGAACGATGTTGCTCAAGAAACACAGGTCGTTCGTAGATCCAGTAGGATTTGCCATGAGCCGGAGAGATATTATGGATTTCTCCTGACTCAAAGTGGCGATGTGATGCTTATAGATAATGATGAGCCTCTCACCTACAAGGATGCTATGAATAATTCAGATTCTGAGAGATGGCTGGAGGCCATGAAATCTGAGATGGATTCTATGTATGAAAACCAAGTATGGACTTTGGTTGCACCACCTGATGGGGTAAAACCCATAGAGTGCAAGTGGGTTTTCAAGAAGAAAACTAACATGGATGGAAATTTGCAGACCTACAAAGCAAGACTAGTGGCGAAAGGTTTCAAGAAAATTCATGGTATTGACTATGATGTAACTTTCTCACCGGTAGCTATGGTCAAATCCATCAGGATTTTGCTTGTGATAACAGCTTATTATGACTATGAAATCTGGCAAATGGATGTCAAGACCGCTTTCTTAAATGGGATCTTAGAAAAGGATGTGTACATGACAAAACTTGAGGGTTTTATCGATTCAAGGTTTGCTAGAATGGTTTGTAAGTTGCGACGATCCATTTATGGATTGAAGCAGGCCTCAAGGAGATGGAACATCCGTTTTGATTAAACAGTCAAAGAGTTTGGCTTCATAAAAATGAGGATGAGCCGTGTGTTTACAAAAAGGTTAGTGGGAGCCATGTGGCATTCCTAGTATTATATGTAGATGATATATTATTAATAGGGAATGACATTCCTTCTCTACAGGCTGTGAAGACTTGGTCGGGAAAAAGTTTCTCGATGAAAGACTTAGGCGATGCTACCTACATCTTAGGGATCAGGATCTATAGAGATAGATCTAAAAGATTAATCAGCTTAAGTCAGAGTACATACATTGACAAAGTACTGCATCGTTTTGGGATGCAAGAGGCAAAGAGGAGCTATGTCCCAATGTCTCATAGGATAGCGATCTCAAAGGAAAACTATCATATATCATCAGATGATAAGGACCGTATGAGTAAAGTATCATATGCTTCGACAATTGGTTCTATAATGTATGCAATGATATGTACTCGTCCTGGTGTCTCGTATGCTTTTAGCATGACGAGCAGATACCAGTCTAATCCAGGTGAGGGTCACTGGATAGTTGTCAAGAATATTCTTAAGTACCTTAAACGGACTAAATATTCGTTCTTGATATATGGAGGAGATGCGAAGCTGGTTGTAAGAGGTTACAATAATGCTAGTTTCCAGAAAGATAGGGACGATTCTGTGTCCCAGTCTGGATTCGTGTTTTGTCTAGATGTAGGTGCTGTAAGCTTGAAAAGATCAAAGCAAGAGGTAGTAGCTGATTCTACAATGGAAGTTAAGTATATTGTTGCTAGTGAAGCAGCCAAAGAGGCTGTTTGGATTTGGAAGTTTATTAGAGGACTTGGTGTGGTTCCATCGATCGCAGATACAGTTGATCTGTATTGCGATAACAATGGAGCCATTGCGCAGGCTAAGGAACCAAGGTCCCATTCCAAGGCAAAGCATATAATTAGAGGATATCACCTTCTTCGAGAGATTAACGATATAGGAGATAACATATATGTAAAGTGCATACTAATGATAATGTTGCGGACCCACTGACTAAGGATTTATTGCATCAGAATCACAAAGGTCACACTAGTTCCATGGGTATTAGATACATGGACGATTGGCTCTAGTGCAAGTGGGAGATTGATAGTGTTAGTGCCCTAGAGACAATGTAGTTGTGCTTCTAGGAAAGACTATTTTGTTATTTAATGATTATGTTCTACTGATTATTCTACATTAATTTATTATGTCTTAATTTACTGCGATATAAATGTTAGAGTAATAAATGTCCTTGGAATATAGAACATGTATTCTATATCTTTAAGTATGTGACTTAAAAATGAGATTATATGAATAGTGTTTATATTCCTAAATATCCCTAATCGAGCATTATTAATATGGGACAATTATAATGCATAAAGATTAGTATGTTTGTTGATTGATGACCACATCTCATTGGTCATAGGTATAGTGATACTAAAGTCAAGAATATAGGTGCATGTAATATTCTACATGGTACTGGATTAACCCACGGTGAGATTCTACATGTTGATAATGTCATTAGAAAGACTCACAGTGATAATGGTGTAATGATCCTTAGACTTGAGATCATTATATCTCTATACGAGGATTAATATACTTTGACTACATTAAAAGTTACCTTTGACCGGGTGATGATAAAGGTGTACATCGGGTATATTATGAGTCGTATGAGAAATATGAATGATAGATAAAGGATTTAACCCTCCTATTATTAGGAGAGATATTATTGGCCTCTTGATTGAGTGAGATTATGAAAATGCATGGCCATGCTCAAATATTGATTTGTTTTAATAGTCTACTCATTGATCAAGGAAAACCGGATTAAACGTTGAAGAGGATGACTAATAACATGCCTCGAGTTTAATCTATAATATTTGGTTAAAGGGATTATATTACACGGAAACATTAATCACGGAAGGTTTAATTGGATCACCAATTATTATTATTACTTGGGTAGCAATGATGTATTACTAGATGCCGCTCATTATTTATAATTTTATTATTGGATATTAAAATTATTGCCAACGTAATAATAACCTAAAGGTTTTCACAATAAGAACGTTTAAAAGGATTTTTAATTTAAATTACGAATTTAAATTAAATTATTAATTTCGAAATTGGATATTTAATTAATTGAGCTGGTCTTAATTATAATTAAATAGAATTCGAATTTAATATTAAAACCAAATCAGAATGGGTTTGGAGAAGCCCAATTCGATTTAGGGTTTAGCCCAATCTCTCTTCCCTATAAATACATTATGATGTATTGTTTAAGGATAGACTTTTGCAATTCATTAAAACGTGTGGGAGGCTAGAGAGAGAGAGGCAGGTTCTTCGGCTAGGACCGGCTCTGGTGATCGTTGGACGATCAAGCGTTCGTGTGGACTACTTTGGCAACGTAGATCTCGAAGAGGGCTGCGTGGTGATTGCTTTGGACATCCATCTGTCATCAATTTGTTAAAGCTTCATTTTAAGGTAAACGTTCATAACTACGAATTAAACGTCTTGTTTTGCATGGATCCTGCGATTGGGTTTCGATTTTATTGTTTTAATTATTGTTTTCCGTTGCGTTTGATGCTCGAAACCCTTCAAAATTAGCTCAGGCTGTTGCTAAGAATGGTCAAGATGGAGAAGACAAGGATGGTGAAGATGTGTCTCCTAGTGTTTCTCCTACAGACTCTTAGTTTTGATGAATTAAGGGGGAGAATTTTAGGAGAATGTATTAATTATGTTTATGGTTTGTTTTTATTCGTTTTTATTCTAGTTTATTTTGAACTTATGTTAAGGTGTTTTTGAACTTATGTGTGGTCGTTCTGAACTTATGTGGTATCTGGTTGTTTGTTAGATATTTGTTGGATTTTGTGATGGTTGAACTTGATGAATTAATAGTTAAGTTGTTTTTATGGATATGTTATGTTTTAAAATGATATTTGATTATTTACTGGATTGTTGTTTTATAATTAATCTTGAGATGCAGGGATTTAGGGGGAGTTATTATAATTCTCCTAAATTAGTTGTAATCATCAAAAAGGGGGAGATTGATACTCCTTAGGTTTTGATGATCACAAACTGCAAGCCAAATGGCTTATTATTAGATATAAAATAGCATGCTATTTCTGTATGCACTAACTTGGTTTTGCAAGGTGCTTTAGCTTACTGATTGTTTAAATCAGTATCATGAATCAGCAAGCCAAAGTCATAGTATTGGTACAGTTTGGCAAGCCATTTGCTCAGAGACAGATCACAAACAGCATGCCATTTGTCAACAGTCCAGAAATTTCAAAAGTACGGAAATCAAGGAGATTTTAGAGGAATTGCTTCTAATCAGTTGTAAGGATCTTTTAAATATATAATACGTATATTATATATATCCGAGCTTATTTTAAAAGTATCCTTATTTACAAAAACGTGTTTCCTTATTTATAGGAAGTTGTTTTCGATTAAAGCTCTTATCCTTATTCAAAACTTCTTCTACGCTTTTCTCTCATATTATTTTCAGAAGAACTGGTTGTACATCTCTGTTTCTTTCTCTTCTTCTGTCAAACGTTAACATTAACGTTGTAAACCACTCTAACAACTTGAACGTTGGATTGGATTCAAACACTGCAATTTGTTGATTAGTTTATGAGCGTTTCTGTTAAAGGCTTTATATACTTGTTCTTGGTTTTAATTTTCGGTTGCTGAAAATCTAAGAACCACAAGAACATAAACAACTCAGTTTTGCTTTGCAAAATCTTTCTCTTTGATTTGATTCTCTCGAGCTCATTTATATATATCATTCGTATTGTTTATTTAGAAAATCTATAGTTTGAGTTGTATCATTTATCAATTGTATCGTTCTAATTGTAAGTGTTTAGTTGTTGGACACTTGGCTTGGAATAGTAGGGATTCGAGATATATGCTAGAGAAGTATACTAGGGTAGTGTAGCTTAGAGAGCAGATTCTGTTTCAGGTCTATTCTGCAAGCCATTTGTGTCAGCAGCTGGGTTAGAGGTTGATATATTATTATATCTTGTAATCGGTTTATTATTGATCAATACTATATTCTCTTAACAGGTTGGTAAGGGATCAGGATGTAGATCATAGTGGATTAGGGGTCGAACCTGGCTAAAAGATTGTGGTGTTCTCTATTTTTTGTTGCACTTTACTTACTGCTTGTGCATTCAGCTTACCATTTACATTCAGCGTACCATTTGCATTTGCTAAAATGAAATTAGTAAGATGTTTCTGATAATTATTAAAATTGGGTATAGTTAACCATTTACACCTATTCGCCCCTCTAGGTGTGCATTTTTACTTAGAACCTTGTATATGCAACAGATCATGTGACTGTCGGATTTAATTTCAAATGTTAATTTTAGTTTTAAAGGTTAAATTTGAAAGATATCCGGGAAAACAAATTTTTGACAATACACAAATTTAAGAAAACCACAATTGAGACTAACATAAAGCCTGTTTGGCTCACCTTTTTTTAAGTCCTTATGAACTTATTTTCGGGTAAAAAATTTCATATTTTTATAAAAAAAATTTATACAAGTATTTAATGTATGTTTAAGATTCTACAAGTTGTAAAAAAGTTTTTTCCAGTTTTATTCTGAAAAAAAATTCCCCAAAAACATCCACAATATAGAGCGGGAAAAAGTTTTCTTTAACAGTGTTTTCAGAATAAGGCGTCAGAAGACTTGCCTCTTGTAGCATGATTGTAAATGCTCTTGTTATATTCCTTTGGGGTTGTCTAGTCTTTTATTAGTGCTAGTGACTAGTGTAGCTGTCAAAGCTCTGTCTTGTTTTTTTTTCACGGGGTTTGCCCTAGTTGATCTCTTTTTTTCGTTGGAGTAAAACTTTGTTTAGCAAAAAAAGAAAAAAGAAAGAAAAGAAAACCACCAACTTATATTTATATTATGTATGAACACTCCTTACAGAATTCTGCAGAACATTGTAAACAGGGTTCAGTTGGCAGAATTGCACAACCAAAAAAAACTTGACTCATGCTTTTAAGAAACATTACAACTGGTCTGTCGAGTACATAACATTACAATAGAGAGCTGATATTACGTATAGTACCTAAAACAAGCTATGCTGCGACTTGAGCTCAGTATGACGATCTCCCATCGCCTTCCGTAATAACATCCTTGAATGCTCCACCACTGGGGATCATAGGTAGCACATGCTCTTGATGTGGTACTATAACATCTAACAGATATGGCCCAGGATAATCCAACATCTTTTGGATGGCAGCCTTAAGGTCACTTACCTTTGTTACACGAGCAGCTTCGATATTACAAGCTTCTGCAAACTTCAACATATTAGGAAATATTTCAGATTCATTTGCTGGGTCACCCAAGTAAGTATGCGCTCTGTTGGCCTTATAGAACCGATCCTCCCATTGAACAACCATACCTAAATGTTGATTATTCAACAACAAAATCTTAATCGGAAGTTTCGATGCCCTTATTGTTGCCAACTCTTGGACATTCATCATAAAACTTCCATCCCCATCGATGTCAACAACAACACAATCAGGTCTTCCAACAGCAGCTCCAATCGCAGCAGGCAAACCGAAACCCATAGCCCCTAAACCACCTGATGTCAGCCACTGACGAGGCCTATTATACTTGTAATATTGAGCTGCCCACATCTGATGTTGACCAACCCCAGTACTTATAATGGCCTCCCCATTTGTCAGCTCATCAAGAACCTGAATTGCGTACTGTGGAGGAATAGCTTCGCCAAAAGTCTTAAAAGCCAGAGGATTATTCTTTTTCTGCTCCATTAATTCCTCCCTCCAAGATGAAAAATCGGCCTTAAAGCTTCCTCCTTTATTCTCCAATATCTTATTCAAACCCTCCAAAGCCAACTTCATGTCTGTGCAAACAGACACATGAGGTGTCTTATTCTTCCCTATCTCTGCAGAATCAATATCAATATGAACAATCTTCGCTCGGCTAGCAAAAGCTTCAAGCTTTCCTGTCACACGATCATCAAACCTCACCCCAAAAGCAAGCAGCAAATCACTCTTATCCACAGCATAATTAGCATATACAGTACCGTGCATTCCCAGCATTTGAAGTGACAAATCATCCGAACACGGATAAGCTCCAAGCCCCATTAAAGTACTCGCCACTGGAATCCCCGTAAGTTCCACAAACCTCTTCAACTCATCCCCACTATTCAAACACCCTCCACCCACATACAAAACAGGCTTCTTAGACTCCGAAATCAACCTAACCACCTGTTCTAAAAGCCCTAAATTCGGAAACTTAGGTAACCTAGACAAATAACCAGGCAACCTCATAGGTTGATCCCAATCAGGCACAACCAACTGTTGCTGAATATCCTTAGGAATATCAATCAAAACAGGCCCGGGTCGACCGGAAGTAGCTAAAAAGAAAGCTTCTTTAACAATCCTAGGAATATCCTCAACATTCAAAACAAGATAATTATGCTTAGTAATAGACCTAGTTACCTCAACAATAGGAGTCTCCTGAAATGCATCAGTCCCAATCATTCTGCGAGGAACTTGCCCCGTAATCGCAACAAGAGGAGTACTATCAAGAAGAGCATCAGCAAGCCCACTAACCAAATTAGTAGCTCCAGGCCCTGAAGTTGCAATACAAATTCCAGGGCGCCCTGTAGCCCTAGCATACCCCTCAGCAGCAAATATTCCACCCTGTTCATGCCTAGGAAGAATATTCACAATTGTCTGAGACCTAGTTAAGGCCTGGTGGATCTCCATTGAAGCTCCTCCAGGGTACGCGAAGACGTGTTCCACGCCTTCGCGTTCCAGGGCTTCGACGAGCACGTCGGAGCCCTTTCGAGGCTCATCGGAAGAGAACCGAGAGATAAATTGTTGAGGCGGGGCTTCAACAGGGGTGGGTTTGGACATGACATTTGTGATCCGAAGAGTGGCGGGCCGGCGAAAATGTGAAGAGGGTTTGATTGGAAGGGTAAATCTTGAAAAGGGTCGTTGAGATTTGGGGAAGAGAGAGGGTGGAGAGGTGGTGATTTTGGGTTTCAGAGCGGTGGCCGCCATTGTTGAATGCTGAAGAAAGGAGAAAATGGTTTGTTTTGTTTTATAATAGGGTTGGTTGTTATGATGGAATATTGGAATGAAGGAGATGTGAGTGGTAATGTGAGAGACTGTGAGTCCGCTCAATTCGACCCCTATGTACTGTATTGTTTTGTTTCATATTGAGAAATCTTACAAGATATTTTTTGTATTGATATATAATGCACTTGGGATCATTGTTGTAAAAAATGGGAATCTATATGGGATCATTGTTGCAAAAAATGGGAATCTATATATACTAGACAACTTAGTCCGCTTCGCGGTTAGTAAATTTTTATTGTTCGATAATGAAAATAGATAAATTAATTTTTATTTTTTTAAAAGTTAATTAATATTTTAAAAATTTCCTAAAAAAGTGATTTAAAACAGTTTGTATGAATTATTAGTTGGAATAATACTCTCACTATATATCAAAAATTTTAATAATTTTAAAAAAATTATAAAATATGAAAAATAGCAATTACAATATTAATTATAAATAAATAACGTTTTGAAAGCCGACACCTCTCTCATAACATGCATGCTCAATAATAACATAAGAATTTATATAATTAGAATATGAATTTATTTTGACACAATATAATGAAAGAATATGTGTATAGCATTTTTATCTACTTTATCGGTCGAGAAAATGGTTGAGTTTATTATGTACAAAAATAAAAAAATTGTCGATATTATTTTATACAAATTCTAGATTTTAACCAAAAGGTTATACTTCTATAAATTATAACGATTTTCATAATCACTGATGAAAAATTGTTTGAGAAGTTAAGATTGTTTGTCTTACAGTCATCCAAAAAAAGTTTGCAAAAATCTTCAACATGTAATAAAAAATGACGCAATGTGAACAATTAATGACACAATGTGAACAATTTTAAGTCGTTAATTTATATAAAAATAATCTTAAGTTTATAAATATTATTAATATTTTAAATTTGAATAATAATTATAATGCTCAAATAAAGTTTATTTACCATTTATATAAATAATATGAAGTAATTAAATTTAAATGTATATATATATATATATATATATATATATTCATAAGTGTAATTAATGATTATTAAGATGTGTTAGTCACAGAGACATGCCTGTACTCATATAATAACAAGCCTAAGTATGTGTAATGTTGTGCATTACCTACATGACCTCTTAACTGAGGGAACCTCTAGTTGTAGAGTTTCTGGTTGTTTTGTACTTATAAGAGGCATCAAATTCTAGTTGTGTAACTGTACTTATAAAGTCAAGAATAATGCTTGAAAGAAGTTCCAAGGTTCATGCCTCAAAAAAGAAGATAAAGACTATCAAATAATCACAGTTGGGATTTGAAGAGAATGAATATTTGCCTAAGTACCAATTCGAGAAGTATGTTTGTTATATTCGAGAAGTCTAGCATTCGAGAAGTCAGGGATTCGATATCTCAAAAGACACTGTTCGATATCTCTGGAGGTCAACTAGTCAAAGCCTCATTCGAGAACTCAGAGATTCGACATGTCTAATACTCTATTCGAGAACTCAAGAAGTTAGCAAGTCAAAGCATCATTCGAGTTCTCTAAGAGTCAACAAGTCAATGCTCTATTCGATATCTCAAGGACTAAAGAAGCTATTCGATATCTCAGGGATTCGATAAATAAAATGCTCTATTCGATATCTCAAGGATTCCTGAAGAAAAGACTTATTCGAGAAGTGATTCGATATGTCAGTTCAACAGTATTCGAGAACTCAGAGTTATCGATTAAGCCAATTCTAGTTCTCGAATCACCAACAGAGTTACTTCTCGAATACAATCTTGGAGACAAAATACTGAAGAATTGTACAAGTCAGAGACCTGCAACAAACCAAGACGCTTTATGGACCACATGCTGTAAAGCACGTTGAAAAGCCTACAAAGAAGCTTGGAGAGATAGTATAAGAGACAAAGAGCTAAAGAAGTGGATCTGAACAGAGTTCTAAGAAGTCAAATCCGTAACAGTTTGGATGTTTACTCAAATAGGATAAACACATTAAAAAGCAAATTTGTTTGCAACCTTATTTGTTGTAAGCAAGTTGTTCACGTATTATAAGTGAACAATCCTACTTCTTTAGCAAGTATCAAACAGAGTGATCTAGAGTTCTTCCAAGTAATATCTCTCTAAGAAAGAAGCTGAGAATACTAACATTTGAATTCACAGATTGTAGCAGATCTTTATCTAATACAATATTAGATTAAAGTGATATCGTGTTCTTGTGTTTATATTCCGCACTCACATAATCTGTTAAACACAAATACACACTCTGTTACACAACCAGATTCAAACCAAGTTAAAACAACCTTCACCTAAAACACTTATCGTAAGAAAAGTTTGAGAATCCATTCACCCCTCTCTGTATTCTCGTGTGTGTTTTTCAATACTCAACAAGTGGTATCAAAGCAGGCTGTTTATTCAAAACAGAAAATGATCATGAATACACCAAAGACTACAGGAACGGTGAAGGTCCCTAAGTTTGACAAAGAGAACTACAACCTCTGGAAGATCAAGATGCAGTTGTTCATCAAAGCTGCTAATCCTCTATATCCTGAGATACTCAAGAATGGTCCCTTTGTCCCACAACAGGAGATTCCTGAGTAGACGGATGGAACTTTAACCATTCCAAGATCCTATGTGGCTAAATAACCATCTAAATGGACAGAGACAGAAAAGGAGATGGTTGCCCTTGATAGTCATCTCATGCTGTTGATCATAGATTCTATGGAGATGTCAATGTTTGCCAATATAGCCTCCTGCAAAACAGCAAAGGGGATGTGGGATCATATTGAGGTATTATGTGAAGGAACAGAGGAAGTTAGAGAAAACAAGAAACAGATACTGGTCACACAGTATGAAGCTTTCATGGCTCAGTCCAAAGAAAGTATTACTGATATGTTTGAAAGGTTTCACAAGTTAGTGACTGAGCTACAGATGAATGGTAAGGTTTACAGCACCAAGGAGTTGAACATGAAGTTTCTATTGTCTTCACCAAACCACCTAGAGCAAAGGGTCATCTCTCTAAGAGAAAGAGATTTGAACAAAATCACATATGATGTGCTCTATGGGGTTTTAAAGACTCATGAGCTTGAGTTGCTTCAGAAGAGGGCTATCCAAGCCAACCAAGGTAGAATGGTAAACACATCATGTGCCTTGATTGTCAGCAAATCTGTTCAAGACCTAGAAGCATCTACAAGTCAGCTGAGGATAGAAGAGATAGTTGATGATGAAGAAAATGAAGGTGAAGTGACTGAACCTGTTGAGGAGAAGGAAGAAGAAGAGTTCTATACTCTTGAAGAGCTAGATGGCATGGAAAACACTTCATATACTTTCATGGACAGAAAGTTTCCAAACATCAGATTCAAGAGGAACCAACCCTTCAAACCTAGACCCCAAAACCATTCATTCAACAAGAGCAAGGCACCTGTGAAAGCAAACAAGAACAAATTCAAAACTAACCATGTAGATAGGTCATCTGTAAGGTGTTATAGATGCAATGACCTAGGGCATTTTGCCAGTGAATGCAAGAAGCCTAAAAAGAAGGATAAGGAGTTTCTAGAGCTTGAAGCCAAGTATGAGGCCCTTCTGAAAAAGCAAACACAAGGCAAGGCCTACATAGCTGAAGGGGAGTGTTGGGATGACTCTGATAGTGATGGAGAGGAGCAAGAATTCTGCAACTATGCCTTGATGGCTGATTCCAAGGATGAACAATCTCTATCTGACTTTCAGGTACCATATCTCACTACCATAGATATGTCTGTTTCTGAGTACAAATGCATGGTTAAACAACTATCTATTGAAATGTTTAATATTCATACTAGTATGACTGCTACTAATGAAAAGATTTCTAAACTGTCTGCTAAGAATGAATTGTTAAAAAAGAAGAATGAGGAATTTGAGCTAACTGCTATGCAAGTAGATAACCTTAAAAAAGAAGTTGAATATTTGCAGAATAAGGTTCTATGTGCTAGTCAGGTTGAGAAGGCTCTTAGGGATGAAATAACTGAGAATGAATTCAAACTGAAAGCCTTTAAGAACTCCTCTAGTCTACTGCAGTCCAACCATGAGAAAAATCAAGCTAAACCCAAGGCTGCCATTGGACTTGACTATGGCACTCTTAAATAGAGGAAAGGTTATGCTATCATTGAAGATGACATAGTTGTTCAGGATGAAGTGCCTCACATTCTGAAAAAGACCGATTCTCCAATTTTTAAAGAACCAACATTTGAAATTGATGAGGATGCCTTACTCATTAAGCAAATGTTGAATGATGAGGATGAGGCACAGTCTAGTGAACAACCAGCATCCTCTAAGAGTGAGAGTGTCAAGGCAAGAGCCAAGAAGCCAGTAGGAGGTAGACCTAGACCTGAGAAGTTTGTGAAGTTTGTTTCAGCTGGGAAAAATGAATCTGAGAAGAAAGTGGCTAATAAGAAACAAAACAGAAATGGCAAGCTGGGGATAAACAAGAATAATAATTATGCTTATGTGCCAAATGCCCCTAGGAAAGTTTGTCAAAACTGTTTTAGCACTAATCACTTAACTCATGCATGCAAGAAACCAACTGGTAGTGTAGCTAAGCCTTTCTATGATTGTTCTGTGCCTTTAAGACATAGAGATTCACCATTCTGTGATAAAATTGACTGTATACCATGCAACATGAATGTTATGACTAGCTGTTTTAATTTGAGAAGACAATTCATGGATGGTTGCATCAGTCACAACATTCACACACACTACACAAGGCCAGAGTCTTCAAGTCCTCCTCGAGTTAGGAAGGTACCTCTGTCACCTAACTCTAAGAATTTAGATTCTAAGACTTCTAACAATGACAAGAAGACCAGTCCTAAGAAAGTTGATTAGCATGCTGTTTTTGATAAATCTGTTTCTAAGCCAAGTGGACCCAAACTTGTTTGGGTACCAAAGGAGAAGTAATACCTTTGTGTTTGCAGGGCAAAGAAAGTGAAAAGAAGGTCATGTGGATTTTGGACAGTGGATGCTCAAATCACATGACTGGTGATATGGCCCTGCTATCAAAATATGAGGAGAAGGCTGGCCCAGTGGTTGCTTTTGGAGATGACAGCATGGGTAACACATTGGGATATGGCAAGTTAAAAGTTGGTAATGTCATCATTGAAGATATAACACTAATCAAGGGTCTCAAGCATAATCTGCTAAGTGTTGGTCAGTTTACTGATAGAGTATTTAAGGTAAATTTTGACAAAGATGAATGTTTGATCACCCATAAGAAGACTGGTGATTTTGCTCTATCTGGAGTAAGAAAAGGAAGCCTGTTTGTAGCCAATATGGACTCTGCAAACAAGGACAAAGTTTTTTGCTTCTACTCAAAAGCATCAAATGAAGATTGTTGGCCATTAATTCTCTAGTCAAAAGAGAGTTAGTGAGAGGCATGCCCACACTTGAATTCTGTCAAGAAGGAGTGTGTGAGGCTTGCCAAAAAGGAATAATGAAAAGGTCAAGCCACAAGTCAAAGACAGTGACATCAATGACCAAGCCCCTGCAATTAATTCATATAGATTTGTTTGGGCCTGTCAATATTATGTCACTCTCAAGAAAGAAGTATGCCCTAGTGATGGTTGATGACTACATAAGGTATACATGGGTGGAATTTCTAGCATCAAAGGATGAGGCTCCACAAGTAATCATTGAGCACATAAAGAAAGTTGACAAGGAAGCAAAAGCCAACAATGCAAGTGTGATTGCATTGAGAAGTGATAATGGAACAGAGTTCAGGAATGCCTTACTTGAAGCATTTTGCAAAGAGAATGGCATTTCTCAACAGTTCTCAGCTCCAAGGACTCCACAACAAAATGGAGTAGTTGAGAGAAAGAACAGAACTCTAATTGAGGCTGCTAGAACAATGTTGCTTGATGCAAAGATGCCTACATGTTTTTGGGCTGAGGCTGTGAGCACTACATGCTACATCCAGAACAGAACCCTCATCAACAAAAACACTGGAAAGACACCTTACAATTTGATAACTGGAAAGAAGCCTACTCTAAAGTATGTTCATACTTTTGGAAGCAAATGCTTTGTGTTGAAAGACAATTCAGAATATGTTGGGAAGTTTGATGCAAAGGCATTTGAAGGAATTTTTCTTGGCTATTCTATGGAGAGAATTGCATACAAGGTTTATGTCATCAGTCAAAAGAAAGTTATGGAATGCACAGATGTGACATTTGATGACAGCAAACTACCTGGATTAGAAGAAGCCAATGATGAAGATAGAGATCCATTAAAGTTTGATAATCTAGATGATTCCGATGAAGAGATTGAAACTGAAGTTGAAACTCTAGTTCAACAAACTCAAGTGAATGATGAAGCAAGAGAAGAATCTGATCCAACCAACAGTGAAGATACTAGCATCCAAGACACACCTGTGAATAGTAGCAACTTCACGGGGGGAGGAAATGAAAATGATCATGTCTTGAATGATGAAGCAACATCAAGGTTGAGAAATCAAACTGAGCACTCAAGGAAATGGGATAGGTCACACACACTGTAGAGCAAATTATTGGAGATCCAAATGCAGGAGTAAGAACTAGGAGAGCAACTCAAAATGAGTGTCTCTATGGTTGCTTTCTATCTCAGATTGAGCCTAAGAAACTTGATGATGCACTGTTGGATCCAGATTGGATTGTTGCTATGCAAGAGGAGCTAAATCAATTTGAAAGAAACAAAGTATGGGAACTTGTGCCTGCACCAAAGAACAGAACTATTGTTGGAACAAAATGGGTTCTAAAGAATAAGATGGATGAAGATGGTGTAATAGTGAGAAACAAAGCAAGGTTGGTTGCAAAAGGATACTGAAAGGCATATGACACAGCCTATTTGTAGTTCGAGGACTCAACTCAACTTAAGCTTAGATTGTAATAAGTAAATAACTTTAACTGTCACAGGAATCTCAGAAGGTACTATCTGTCAGAAGAAAAACCCTAAAGTCAATCTATAGTTTTGATGTTTTACACTGGAAGAAGCTTAGATTGCTGATCAAGCCTCAGTATAGCATCAAAGAAGTGGATTTATTTCTAAGACAGAGATTTCTAGAGTGACAGGTTCAGACAGAATACAGTGAAGTACAAGAAGGAGAAAGAAATGAGAAGAAAAATGAATCACATTTTTAATGTGAAAATTAAAGGACAGTCATTGAAGTTAGTCGTTCATGAACCAGACCGTGCATGGAACGTCAACAAAATATTCAGTGGTATTCCTTTATTACTTTCAGTGATTCAGAAAAGAATTAAGACAATCCAAGGATATATAATTATTCTTCTTTAATTAATTTAAATCAAGTAGTCAATTTAATTAATAAATTAATTCATCAGGAATTAATTCATTAATTAAATTAATTATTAAATTAATTAAATCTGAATAATTATTATTTAAGTAAGTTTAAATTAAAAAGATTATTTATTAATCAGTTTAATTTAAAACTGAAAAAAAAATGAACTAGCAAGACAATCAGAGATTGTCTTGCCGATTGTCTTGAAGGAGTAAATCAATATAGCAAGACAATCTGTGATTGTCTTGCCGATTGTCTTGGTGATGATTAATTCCGAATAGCTTTAAAAAAGAAGAATAAAAATCTGATTTGATTGTCTTGACGATTGTCTTGACAGTTCAAATCAGATTGTCTTGATAATGATCAAAAAGAAAAAGCTTCAGACAGAATGATAATTTTTGATAAAGCAAGACAAAGATCTCAGAATTTGATTGTCTTGTCGATTGTCTTGGAAGAACCTGATTGTCTTGATGATTGTATTGCCTATTGTCTTGGCAGTACAAAAATGGTTGTCTTGGAAGAATAGATTGTATTGCCTATTGTCTTGACAGTTATATTTGAAGATAAAGAGGCAGTGAATATTATATATGAAGACACAGACGACAGAAGACAACACAGACAAGAATATTACATTCAAGGCAGTTTACTCTCTTCTCTCTCATCAAGAACACAACCTGCAGGAGCAGAAAAATTCATAGAAAATCAAGTTCATCTTATTTTTAATATCTGATCCGATAGAACTTGTTTACTTGATACTCTTGTACTATTAGCGAGTTTTTACTCCTAATCTATATCTTGATTTTTATTAACAAATCTAGAAAAATTCATGTCGAATTTTCTAATTTGTTTTTATTAACTAGATATAAATTCTGTACTGTATTTGTAACAAACCCCTCAAGTTAATATAATTTTATATTCAACTTGAATTTTGTTTCATTTAATTCCGCTCAAATTTGTCAAAATATAAATTAAATTATCCGGACAAATTTCGATTAAACAGTACTGTTTGTATTCAACCCCCCCTTCTACAAACATATTGGACCTAACAGATACTCTCAACAGGAAGAGATTGACTTGTCAATAAGATTTAGTTAGTTTTGACGGCATAATTAAGCAGATTTAGGTAGTCAGTTTTGACAGCATAATTAGGCAGATTTAGGCAGCAGATTTAGTTAGTTTAGGCAGCAGATTTAGTCATTTTTGGCAGCTAATTTACAGCCTTAATTAGCTCTGCTGTACCTATAAATACAGGGGCTTGTTTGTATAACAGATTCATTGAAAAATAAGCATTTTCATTCATTTTTCTGTCATGGTATCAGAGCTGATCTCTTAATAATCTGCTCTTGTATTTCTTGTCTAGTTTTCCTGTCAATTTTTTTTGGAATTCGTCTCCTTGTTCTTGTTTCTTCTTTAATCATGTCATTAGAGCAAGGAAATAACTTCCTTGTTCGATTTAATGGGAAGAAATATTCTGCTTGGTCTTTCCAATTTGAAATTCTTGTCAAGGGAAAAGAATTATGGGGTCATGTTGATGGCACCGTTTCTACACCAGCCACCGAAGAAAAAGAAAAGGAAAACCTTGCTAAATGGAAGGTGAAGGATGCTCAAATTATGTCTTGGATTCTTGGGAGTATGGAGCCCTCCATGATTCTCAATCTCAGGCCCTACAAGACTTCTAAAGATATGTGGGGATATTTGAAGAAAGTTTACAACCAAAGCAACGCAGCCCGACGTTTTCAATTAGAGCTTGAGTTGAGCCAACTCAGTCAAGGGAGCATGACAATTCAAGAGTTTTATTCTTCTTTCGAGAATTTATGGGGTGAATACACTGATATTGTGTACGAGAGTGTGCCTTCTGAAGGACTAGCTGCTGTACAAAGTATACATGAGACGAGTAAACGTGACCAGTTTTTGATGAAATTACGAGGTGATTTTGAACCAATCAGGTCCAACCTCATGAATAGGAATCCAGTGCCTTCAATTGATGCTTGCCTCGGAGAGATTTTTCGGGAAGAATAGCGGCTTGTGACACAGACTTTCATCGATCAAAAAGCGCAGAATTCTTCTCCAATTCCTGTTGCATATGCTGCCCAAGGAAATCATAGAGGTGGAAGAGATATGAGTACTATCCAATGCTATAGTTGCAAAGGATTTGGACATGTTGCTACTAGTTGCTCTAAAAAATTCTGTAATTATTGCAAGAAAGCAGGGCACATCATCAAAGATTGTCCAATCCGTCCTCCAAAGAAATCTGAAACTGCCTACGTTTCAGTTGGATCCTCAAATGCTCCTAATCTTGGTCAGTCTTCTGTTACTCCTGAAATGATCCAACAGATGATAGTTAATGTATTTTCAACTTTAGGAATTTCAGGTAACAAAAATTCTGCTCATAAGCCTTGGTATTTTGATTTGGCTGCTTCAAATCATATGACTAGCACAACATTACCCCTTAATAATGTCCAAAAATATAAAGGAGATCTTCATATTCAAACCACTGATGGTACTCCTTACCTATAATTGCTGTTGGTGATATTTCAGTATCTCTGAATATTGTTTTTTCTCCCTAAAGTTGTCCGCTAATCTTATATCTGTTGGGCAATTAGTTGATAACAATTATACTGTTCAATTTTCAAATTCTGGTTGCTTTGTCCAGGATCAAGTGTCCGGGAAGATGATCGCGAAGGGGCCTAAAGTGGGACGTCTATTTCCTTTACTTCCATCACCCTCTCTAGTGTCAAATTATGTTTCTTGTAATTCCGTTGAATGTAATAATCAAGTGTGGCATAAACGGTTAGGGCATCCAAATTCACACGTTCTTAGTGTTTTAACAAAATCTGGTTTACTTGGAAATAAATTTTCGAAGTCTTCAGAAATTGTTGATTGTGCATCTTGCAAACTTGGTAAAAGCAAAACACTTCCTTTTCCATTGCATAAATCCCACACCACCAAAGCTTTTGAACTTGTGCATACTGATGTATGGGGTATTTCACCAGTAATTTCTCATCATCACAACAAATATTTTGTTACTTTCATAGACGATTTCACTCGTTTTACTTGGGTATATTTTCTTCGATCTAAAAGTGAAGTCTTCAATGCATTCAAAACCTTCCATGCATTAATTGAAACACAATTTTCTGCTAGAATCAAAATTTTGCAATCTGATTCAGGTGGTGAATATATATCAAATGAATTTCAATCTTTCCTTCAAAGTCATGGAATCATATCACAACGTTCTTGTCCATCAACTCCACAACAAAACGGCGTGGCTGAGAGGAAGAATCGTCATCTTCTTGATGTCGTTCGAACTCTTCTCATTGAGTCTGGTGTTCCATCTCATTTTTGGTGTGAAGCCTTGTCCACTGCTGTTTATTTGATTAACAGATTAGCATCCCCCACCATAAACAATGAATCTCCCTACCTTCGTTTGTATAAAGATGCACCAGATTATTCTAATCTTCATATTTTCGGATGTGTTTGTTTTGTTCATCTTCAACCACATGAAAGAAATAAACTTACTGCTCACTCTGTCAAGTGTGCTTTCTTAGGCTATGGTGGCACCCAAAAAGGTTTTCTTTGCTATGATCCTAATGCCCGTCGAATTCGTGTGTCTAGAGATGTTATTTTCTTTGAAAATCAGCCATTTTTTATCACACCAATGACTTCACATCCCCCATATACGGCTATATTACCTCACTTTCCCGAGTCATCAACACCAACACAAAGATTTAAACCAGGCCATGTTTATAATAGACGCACTTCTCCCATTACGGCTCGTACGACTCTTTCGGAAACACCTGATCCTGATCCTATTGTATCAACTTCCAATGATCCACCTCCAATTCAGAGAAGCTCAAGAATTTCAAAACCTCCTGACAGGTATGGTTTTTCAAATCCAGTAGTCATGACCACTACTTCGTATCCTATTTCTATTCCTACTTGTTATAAACAGGCTATGGAAGATGAGTGTTGGCAACAAGCAATGGAAACAGAACTTCAAGCTCTTGCGGAAAATCATACTTGGGACATTGTTTCCTTACCTCCAAATTTCAAGCCAATTGGAAGTAAGTGGGTTTATAGTGTGAAACTCAAATCTGATGGCTCACTAGATCGATACAAAGCTTGACTGGTTGCACTTGGCAATAAACAAGAATATGGAATCAACTATGAAGAGACATTTGCACCAGTTGCAAAAATGACCACAGTAAGAACCATTCTTGCTGTTGCTTCCTCTAAATCTTGGTCTTTACATCAGATGGATGTAAAAAATGCTTTCTTAAATGGGGATCTAAAAGAAGAAATTTACATGAAACTTCTACATGGTATGGCTTGGATAGCTCCAGATAAAGTTTGCAGGTTAAGGTGCACTTTGTATGGGCTGAGGCAGTCTCCTAGAGAATGGTTTGATAAGTTTCGCAGTACTCTCATCAACTTCTCTTTTACACAAAGCCAATATGATTCATCTCTCTTCTTTCATAAGACAACAACGGGTATGGTTTTTCTCCTGGTCTATGTTGATGATATTATCATAACTGGCAACGATACTGTGCTTCTCTCTAAGCTTAAAAAGATGTTGCATAGTACATTTCAAATGAAAGATCTTGGGAATCTTCAATATTTTTTGGGTCTAGAAGTTCATTCTCGAAATCGAGGGGTATTCTTAAATCAGAATAAATATGTCAAAGATATTATTGAGCTGGCTGGTTTAAAGGAAGCTACTGCTGTTGATACACCAATGGAGGTGAATGTTAAATATCGAAAAGATGAAGGGGAGCTTTTGCCTAATCCTTATTTATACAGACAGTTGGTTGGTAGCATTATCTACCTAACTCTTACAAGACCCGATATCTCCTACGCTGTTCATATAGTTAGCAGATTCATGCAATCCCCTCGGCATTTTCATCTTGTTGCAGTAAAGCGTATTATTCGATATTTAATTGGGTCACCTACGCGTGGTCTATTTTCTCCTACAAACTCTGATCTTCATTTAACAACATACAGTGATGCCGATTGGGCTGGATGCCCGGATACTAGACGATCTACAACTGGATGGTGTGTTTTCCTTGGAGATGCCTTGATCTCTTGGAAGTGTAAAAAACAGGATCATGTATCTAAATCTTCCACGGAGGCTGAATGTAGAGCCATGTCTGCAGCTTATTCTGAAATTGTTTGGTTACGTGGTCTTCTTTATGAGCTTGGAGCTTCTCAACATAATCCTACTCCACTTCATGCTGATAACAAAAGTGCCATTCAGATTGTTGCCAATCCGGTATTTCATGAACGAACAAAATGTTAAATATAATTGATGTGTTTTAATCAGTGTTTTAGTGTTACAGTGAATTATCAGAGTTTAGCTGGAAGCGGTCAGAGTTTAGTGTAAACTCTGACAGATGGAAGCTCGATAGAGTTTGTCAAACTCTGTCTGGAGGCAATGTCTACTGGTCAACGGTGATTGAAGATTTATTATGGAAGCGATATCTTTGAAGATTGGATAGCTATTAAAGAGATCGAGTTGACTTAGGAGACGTGTGACAATCTGTAATTGATATCATTGTATAGCTGATTATTAGGAATATCAATTAGAGATTGTATCGAAGCTGTATATTTTATAAATACAGTTAGGTTAACCCTAGAAGGGAGTGTGCAACGAATTATCTTTATTGTAACCTAGCAGCTCTTTGTGATAGTTTACATCACGAAGAGGGTTCTTAATACCAGAAGTTTTTAAGTGCATAAACGTCTTACTTGTTAAACTCTCATACGAATTTGATTATTAATTGTGTATTAGGCATAACAAGTGGTTTCAGAGCCAATCTGTTACTTTATTACAGGTTAAGATCCAAACACAACAATAATCATGTCAGCAATTCCTCCACCAACACCTACTGTTTCTGAAAAGGCTCCTACTACTGTGAGTCGTTATGAACCAATCAGGGTTCCTATTCTCAGGCCATTAGAGTATGCTATGTGGAAGGTCAAGATGACTATGTTTCTGGAGGCTACTGATCCAGAATATCTTGACAGGATTTATGAAGGCCCTCACAATCCTACAAAGCTATCTGTTGCAGCTGCTGGTGAAGAAGCTAAAATAGTTCCAAAGGAAAAGAAGGACATGACTCCTGAAGATCTATCATCAATTGCTAAGGATGCAAAGGTTAGGCATTTACTGCATAGTGCTTTAGACAATGTTATGTCTAACAAAGTGATTAACTGCACCACTGCAAAAGAGATATGGGATGCTCTTGAAGTCAGATGTCAAGGAACTGCTGCTATTAAGAAGAATAGGAGAAACATACTCACACAAGAGTATGAGCATTTTGAGGCTAAACCTGAAGAGACCATGACAGATACATTTGATAGATTCTGTAAATTGCTTAATGATCTGTCATTGGTCAACAAAGAGTATGATCTCGAAGACTCTAATCTCAAGTTTCTTCTTTCTCTACCTGAAAAGTGGGATGTGAAAACAACCACTATTAGAGACAACTATGATCTTGCTGAAACAGAGATTGATGAAATCTATGGGCTGCTCAAAACTCATGAATTGGAAATGGAGCAGAGAAACAGGAGATCAAGCAGGAAGGCAAAGTCTGTTGCTCTTAATGTTGAAGAGAAGCCTGAGAAGAAAGAGGCATCAAGAAGGAAAATGAAGGGAAAAGCTTTGGTCATACACTCAGAAAGTGAATCATCAAACTCTGATTGTGATTCAAACTCTTCTGAATCATCTGACTCTGAGGATGATGAAGAAGAAATGAGGAAAATGGCTGTATTGATGGTAAAGACCTTCAAGAAAATGGGCTTCAAGAATTTCAAGAAAAGGAAAAGGTTTTCTAGAGATTCAAATGAAGACAGGAAAAGCTTCAGGAAGTTTGATAAGAGAGATTCTAGGGGGAAGAAGGATAAGTCTGAAATTCAATGCTACAAGTGTAAGGAGATGGGTCACTATGCTCCTGAGTGCAAGAAGGGTAAAACTGGAAAGGTACTCTACACTAAAGGCAGAGATTGGGCAGACACTTCAGATTCTGATGAAGAAGTGAACTATGCTCTCATGGCTACCACTGAATCAGAAACTTCTGAAAATCAGGTACCTCTAACTACCTATGCTTATAATATTGATGACATTGCTCAATTAAGAATTTATCTTAAGTCATTACATATAAGTTATAGGGATCAGACTTTAGAGAATGAGAGGATAAAATCTGAAAATTCTGAACTTAAGGTTAGAAATAAACTTGTTGAAGAAAAACTTGAAAACATGCAACAAGTTCAGAAAGAGAGAGATGATGTTGTTTCTTTAGAACAGGATGTGCTTCAGAAATATAAACAACTAGAATCTGAGTTGGAGGAAGCAAATAAGAAAATTAGGACTTGGACTAATTCTGGAAAGGACACTCAACAGATTTTTCAAACAGACACTGTTGGTCTAGGTTATAATGAGGGAGATGAACTTAGATTTCAAAATCAAGTTAAAATCAGACCTCATTTTGTACATGGAACCAGTAAATTTTTGTCTGAAAATGAAAAAGAAGCTGTTAAAAGTAAACCAGTAAAAACTAGTGTTAAACATGTTAATATTGGTTCAATGACAGATAAACAACTCACACATAAACTGAAGGAGTTAAAATCTGTTAAGAACAGAGAGTGTCAAATAAGAACAGAAATGGAAAAGTAGGCATCACTTCAGGAAATAAACCAATGCTTGCTAGTTATGCTCCAAGAAAGACATGTCATAACTGTGGTAGTACTAAGCATCTTGCAAATTTCTGCAAGAAAAACAAAAATATAAATTCTTTACCTTCCAAGTCTGAGGTAAAGAAGGATTTTGCTAGAACTAAGCCACAGACTTTATGCACACACTGTGGAAGCACTTGGCATTCCATTTATACCTGCAGAGAATATCATGCTATCTATCATAATTACTATGAACTGAAACCCAATCTGAAATGGGTTAAAGTTGATACTGCAAGTGTAAACACTGATACTGTTAGCTCAAACTCTGATAATGTTAATTCTGCTGCAAAAGCTAACAAAGTTAAGAATGTCAAAGGATCCAAGCAAGTCTGGATCCTTAAATCTAACTCTCATTAATTGCTTGTGATTGCAGGGCAACAGGGAGGCAACCCTAGTCGTGGACAGTGGATGTTCAGGACACATGACTGGAAATAAAGCCCTGCTATCAGACTATGAGGAGAAGGCTGGCCCAAAAGTTTCCTATGGTGATGGCAATGTAGGAAAAACATTGGGATATGGCAATATTAATCTTGGAAATGTCATCATCAACAATGTAGCTCATGTCCCAGGACTCAAGCATGACTTGCTGTCTGTGAGTCAAATCTGTGACAAGGGATATCATGTAGATTTTCAACCTGAATATTGTGAAGTTATCAGCAAATCTACAGGAAAGGTTGTTCTAGTTGGTCATAGGCAAAACAACATTTATGAAATCAAGCTCTTAATAGACTCTGTTGGAAAAGCTGTTTGCCTGTCTACAAGAATGTCTAGTGAAGAGAGTTGGAATTGGCACAAGAAACTCTCACATTTGAACTTGAACAACATCAATGAATTGATAAGAAAGGATCTTGTAAGAGGACTCCCAAAGGCTCTGTTAAATGTTGATGGCCTATGTGATTCATGTCAGAAGGCTAAACAAAGGAAGTCATCTTTCAAGAGCAAGACAGAATTTTCAATCACTGATCCCTATCATCTTCTGCATGTTGATCTCTTTGGTCCAGTAAATGTTATGTCCATAGCAAGAAAGAAATATGCTTTAGTCATTGTTGATGAATACACTAGATTCACTTGGGTGTATTTTCTAGCAAAGAAGGATGAAACTACATTAACTCTGATAGAGAATGTGAAGCTTCTGGACAAAGGATCAAGTAACAAAGTCAGAATCATCAGAAGTGATAATGGAACTGAGTTCAGAAATTCAACAATGGAAGAATTCTGCAAGGACAATGGAGTGAAGCAAGAATTTTCAGCACCTGGTACACCACAACAAAATGGTGTAGTTGAAAGGAAAAATAGAACCTTGATTGAAGCTGCCAGAACTATGCTTGATGAAGCAAAATTGCCAACTTATTTCTGGGCAGAAGCTGTTCAAACTGCTTGTTTTACTCAAAATGCTACACTGATCAATAAGCATGGAAAGACACCATATGAGATGGTGAAGAAAAAGAAGCCAAACCTGAAATACTTTCATATTTTCGGGTGCAAATGTTTTGTTTTGAAGACTCATCCTGAACAGTTGACCAAGTTTGAGCTAAAGGCAGATGAAGGAATTTTTGTTGGCTATCCACTGTCAACAAAGGCATTCAGAGTTTACAATTTGAGAACTAAAGTGATCATGGAATCTATACATGTGTCATTTGATGACAAGAAGATAACTGGACTTGAAGACAAAGATGATTATGATCAACTGAACTTTGAAAATGAAGATTTAAACTCTGATGAAGTAAACTCTGATGAAACAACTCTGACAGACTATGTTGAAACAACATCTGAACCTCTACTGGTAAACACTGGAGAAACTTCTCAGCCACAACAAAGGGAAGAACCAGTTGAGGGGGAGCATGATCAAGATGAAGACTCAAACACTGATACTGAGTCAACTGAAAAATCTGGATCAAACTCTGATGATTCAAATTCTGACTCTGGGCAGTCAAGTTCACGGGGAGTCTCAGAAAATGAAGAAAGATCACAACAAAATCAGGAGAGCATGGATCAAGGGGGAGGATCACATGCTGACAGAAGTCATTTGCCTTCTGCTAGGAAATGGACTAAATCACATACACCTGATTTGATAATTGGTGATCCAGATGCAAAAGTGAAAACAAGAAGTGCTACTGCAAGTGAATGTCTGTTTCATGCATTCTTGTCTAAAAATGAACCAAAGAAAGTGGAAGAAGCTCTTCAAGATGCTGACTGGATAACAGCAATGTAGGAAGAGTTGAATGAATTTGAAAGGAATGAAGTTTGGACCCTTGTACCAAGGCCAAAGAACAGATCTATTGTTGGTACTAAATGGGTTTTCAGAAACAAGATTGACAGTGAAGGTGTTATCACAAGGAACAAGGCTAGACTGGTAGCAAAAGGCTATTCACAGCAGGAAGGAATAGACTATGATGAAACATTTGCTCCAGTTGCAAGATTGGAGGCAATCAGAATTTTTCTAGCATATGCCTTTCACAAGAAATTCAAAGTGTTCCAGATGGATATGAAAAGTGCTTTTCTGAATGGGAAGCTTGAAGAAGAAGTGTTTGTTGAACAACCACCAGGATTTGTGGACCCCAAATATCCAGATTATGTCTACAGGCTAGATAAGGCACTATATGGACTTAAGCAGGCATCGAGAGCATGGTATGAAACACTTGCTCAATTTCTTCTAGAAAGTGGATTCAACAGAGGAACAATTGACAAAACTCTGTTTTATTTCAATCAAGGAAGTGACCTCCTTTTAGTTCAGATATATGTTGATGACATTATCTTTGGGTCTACTAATGATAAACTCTGTAAGAAGTTTGCCAAGCTCATGCAGTCCAGGTATCAAATGAGCATGATGGGAGAGCTTAGTTACTTTCTAGGCCTACAGGTGAGACAAACAGATGATGGTATTTTCATTAATCAAGAAAAATATACCAGAAATCTTCTCAAGAAATTTGGTATGCTTGACTGTTCATCTGCATCAACTCTCATGGCAACAGCAACTAAATTGGACAAAGACACAGGAGTTTTAGTGGATATGACAAACTACAGGGGCATGATAGGATCTCTTCTTTACTTGACAGCTAGTAGGCCTGACATCATGTATGCAACCTGTCTTGGTGCAAGATTTCAGGCAGATCCTAGAGAGCCACATCTGACACCTGTGAAAAGAATCTTCAAGTATCTCAAGGGCACCATATCATTAGGTCTGTGGTACCCCAGAGAATCAGATTTCAAGCTACTTGGGTATTCTGATGCAGACTTTGCAGGCTGCAAGATAGACAGAAAGAGCACCAATGGAAGTTGTCAATTTCTTGGTGACAGACTTGTCTCTTGGTACAGCAAGAAACAGAAATCAATTTCCACATCTACAGCTGAAGCAGAGTATATTGCAGCTGGTAGCTGTTGTGCACAGATCTTGTGGATGAAGAATCAATTGCTGGATTATGGATTGAGGTACAGTAAAATTCCTATTTACTGTGATAATCAAAGTGCTATTGCTATGACAGGTAATCCAGTACAGCATTCAATGACCAAGCACATCAGCATAAGGTACCACTTCATCAGAGAACATGTGGAAGAAGGGAATATCGAACTACATTTTGTGTCTACAGAACAACAGCTTGCAGATATCTTCACTAAACCATTGAGTGAAGCTACATTTACAAGACTGGTCAATGAACTAGGAATGGTCTCTGGTTCTGACTAGGAATGTTGGTTAGATTCAAATTTTACTTATGTAATGTATTACTCATATTTCCTTTATTTGTTAAGTGCTAAGTCAACTTTGTTGATTAAATACTTTATGCATACTCTGTTAACATGCTTTTTCTGTCAAACTCTGTTAAACTCTGTCAGCATGCCTGTATGTCATACACTGGTAATAAGTTGATAAACTCTGTGAACTCTGAGTTGATTTTTGTCTGAATGAAAACACCGATGAAGAAATATGTATGCAGCATGATTCTCAGCAATTAATCATGAATCTTTCTGAGTTATTGTGATCTAATCTTAGATTGTACAGAAAATTAACACAGCATGATACTGGTTCATATTTAAAGCATCTCTTAGTTTATCTTGTCCTAAACTCTGAGTCTATAAATACTGTGTGCATTGCCTTTCATGAATAACTACTGATGTTGATGAACTCTAAACTCTGATTATTAGTTATACACTGGTAGATTAAAAATGCTTACTGCAATACCCCAAACAAAATGTATATAGGTTGCTATACTCCTTTGAGATTATGTTGGATACTAGGATGACCCAGGAACCTATTGGTATATAATATGTGCTAAAATTCTCTGATTTTTGGTGACTAGTCAAATACTAGGATGACCCAGGAACTTATCAAAATGATAAGGGCTAAGATTTTTGAATTTTTGGTGACTGGTTCCAACCTCTAATTACTGGAATGAATAGAAGAGTAAAAGGCAATTTGGCTGACTATCTTTTTTGTTTTTGGCACTTGGATGGCTGACAATAATTTTTGACATTTTGTCCGGCTGTAATAAAATTTTTAAGCACTTGAGGGACTTCCGTCAAGAACCGTTAGGATTTAATCCCAAAACTTGAAATTGACAGGGGTATTTCCGGTAATTCATGTTCCAATGTATTTTGAACTCTCACCATTCCACCTGCAACCACCATCAGACATGTTCCCAAAGGTACATGAGCTGTCATCGTGTGCGAGAATAACAGACTCCCCATCAGACACAAACCATCCACCTGTTGTTGACTTATGGCCTATCACATTCAACTGATAAAAACAATTATCTTCAATCTCTTCATCGAGTATCATTGCTGGCAAGTTCTCTTGATCATCAAGTGTTTCACTTGTTGTGAGAACTAATTCAGCGGACCGTTCTTCACTTACAATGTTTGAAGAATCATAAGCCTTTGAATTCCCAGCGCCATCAGTTTACCATCAAGATTTCTCTCTATTATAAGGCTTGTTTGGTTGCAAGAGGACTCTAAATCCAGACCCCTTATTCCACATACTGCATTCCCAAGTTGATGATTATTTATCCCGTTCATTTGTCCAAAAGTAACTTGATTTTTAACTTCTGACTTTGCCAGGGAAGAGGCACATCTTTGACCTGCTAAATCAACCCTCTCATATATATGACCTGCTAAACCAACGCTCTCATGTACCTCCTGTGATTCTTCTAGTTGAGCTTTATTAACAGGAGTTATCCCTAAACCAGATTCTGAAAATTGATTATGCTGGTTTTCAAGCAAACTATTGGAAGCATTAGCATCAGTATTGGCCATGTCAACATTTGAATGTAAACTCTGTATACCACCAGCTACCTCAAATCTATCGAGTCTTTTGTTCTTGGAAGGAGTATTGTACTTTGGACTTGTTGACCTCAAAATAGACTTTAGACAAGCATCATTATCCTTCTAGTTGCATTCATTAATTACCAATCTATTTGCATCCCTTGTAGCTATCTGAGAAGGTAAACATGTATGAACACCACGAGATGATACTATACCTTTCGAACTTGATCGAGTACCATCACGAACAGACCGTGATCTATTCATTCGCCTATATGCCTTTCCTGCGAGCCCAATGGGGTTCTTTACCTAGTGGAGCCTTTGGTCTACCACTACTATCCATGGAATCCCCAGGTGGTGAAGAAGCTACTACAAGTCTATCTATTGCTTTACTGAAAGTATAGAATATCACATTGCATATTTGAACAATTGGAAAAATGCCACAGAATATCTTATTTTCTTATCAGACTATAAGAAAATGCCACAGCATTTTGGAACCTGCTAACAACCCAACACCACCACTCCGTTCTCCCCCTCCTATCTCTCCCGTTCTTCTAACTCCAGCAGCCGCCACTCCCCTTCTTCTCCCCTCTTCCCATGTGCCTTCATCACTAACCCACAACTCCAATTCCGCCTGCATCACTCCAACCCAGCCCCAATTCCGGCCTTCCTTCACATCCGCTTCTTCCTTCACAAACCACCACCCTTCCTCTTAATTAATAATTCACAGACCCTGAATTACAATTGAGGCCAAGTGCAGTTTCCCCTGATCGCAGACATAGGCTGACGCAACATAGGTGATAGGACGACTAGCTTTCCCTAGTTTGTGGCTATCGAAAATCTCTCTGTTGGTTAGAAGTACAACAATGAGAAATGAGTTTGTGGCTATCAAAACATATGCAGTTACCCTTCTCCTCCCTTCTCCCCTTCTCCTCCCTTCTCCCCATTCGATATAAGATTGAGAGTTTAATTATATACCCCATGCTGAAAAGTCACATTTACCCCTAACAATTTGACGGCGTTATCATCGTTTTGACGGAAGCCCCTCAAATGCTTAAAAATTTTATTACAGTTAGACAAAATGTCAAAAATTATTATCAACCATCCAAGTGCCAAAAACAAAAAAGATAGCCAGCCAAATTGCCTTTCTCTGAATAGAATTAAAAAAAAATTAGAGGGGGTATAAAATAAATTAAATATTACTGTATATAGATTGATTACTACAGAGTTTAGCTTTCATCATACAGTTAGTGTTTCCTATGACAGTTTGTGCATCCAGTGTTTATTGATTTACTTTATGGATTTTATGAAAAATTAGATGCTCTAAAAATTGATTCAGTAAACTCTGCTTCACACACACATATTTTCACAACTGTGCAATTTATGAAAGGGTTTTGGTGATAAAGTTGGAGAATTGACAAACGCTGCTGATTCGTGGTTCGTACTCTAAGGTAAATTTTCATTTGGATAATTTGAAAATTTTGGAGTAAATAGGGCTTTTCACACTTGTTAATAAGTGTATTGTTGATTTGTGGTTCGTAATGTATTCGAGAAGTGGCTAAGTGATTGATTCGAGAACTCGAATTGACTTAATCGATAACTCTGAGTTCTCGAATAGTGTTATATTGACATATCGAATCAGTTCTCGAATAGCTCTTTTCTCTGGGACTCCATGAGTTCTCGAATAGAGAAATAGACATGTCGAATCTCTGAGTTATCGAATGACACTTTGACTTGTTGACTCTCAGAGATGTCGAATAGTGTTTTCACAAATATATCCTCGACTTGTCGAATGCTAGACTTCTCGAATAGAACAAAACACTTCTCGAATTGGTACTCTGTTCTGTTCCTGATTTAATTGTGATTATTGTTGATGAATTTGTTCCTTATATGATTACTTTAATTAGTTTTCATATTCTTCTCTTTGATTTAATTCCTTTAAGAACAGTTCATAAACATAAAAAAAAAATTGCAGAACACACTGAATAAGATTAGAGAAACAGAATTTTTCATTGATAATAAGAAAGAGATTACATGTAAGAATTACATCTTTTTGTTCTCTCTATCTACTAATCTATTCAACAGGAAATAAAAAGTGAAATCCAAACCACTCCATTGTTATGCCTGATGATGTCAAAAAGGGGGAGAGAGTTGCTAAAGACAAATGCAAGCAATCTCAAACTCTGATCAGAAAGGATAAAGCTGGAGATGGAGGAGCAAGTAGTAAAGGAAAGAGCGAAACTGAAGAATTTCAAACTCTGAAAACTAGCAAGTCTTCTAAATCACAGTTTGTTGGGATAAACACTGATACTCATGGTACTTCAAAGACCAAGAGTTTGTTATTACCTTTTAATCCACAGACTGATGAAGAATTGGCTGCTAAGTTGTTTATTGAAGAGAATGAGGAAGGAGTTACAATTGAGGACATTGAAGCTGAAGAAAAGAGTTTACAAGAAGAACATCTCAAGGCTTTAAAGTCTGGTAAGTTAAAAAGAGGAAAAGCTCCTAGGCCTGTTGTTAAAGGTGTTGTGATCAAGGAAAGGGCTGATGTTAATCAAAGATCTCAGTTTTCAAAGGAAACAATGGCAGCAGAAGCTCAACTCAAGCTGAAAGGCATTGAAGGAGAAAGTTCACAGAAGAAAGTTACAACTTCTGTTGCATCGCAAGTTGTGACCACACCTTTACAATCTTCTCAGTTGAAATCAGTTTTTGGGAAAGGAATAATTCATGATTCAAATATATTATTTGGAGTTTCTATGAATATTTTTGATGGAAGAGCCTTGTCTGGTAAAGTTGGAAACAATAAGGGTGGACTAGGTTCACACAAGGACAAAAGGCAATATACTGGTCCTAGAGATCCTTCTTCACTGGCTGTTCCAGGTCGTGGTGTCACTCAAGAGAGTTTGGACACACTGGAATCAGTACAGTTAGTTCATCAGAAGAGTTTAAAGAAGGATTTTCTCTTGTACTTCATGGCTGATGGGACAGTATTTAGAATTGGTGAGAATGATATTGGCTTGAAATATTGGGAAGAACTAGAATATGTTCTATATCTTTTCAAGGTGAATAGTCAAAGGACTCAATCAGTTGCTAATGTGCTCAGACAGAGGATGCTTCAGAATTTGGCAATTAGAGGAGAGAAGTATAATAGCAGATATGTTCCTAAGTACAGGGATTACAATGGAAATCTTATTGAAATGAAGAAAGGTACTGCAAAATTAAAGACTGATTTGGGAATCACAGTACTTGATTTCAATTCACAGTCAGAAGAAGTCAAATTTATCAGACTGGGAAATGAGATGAGAAGAAACAAAATCTATGATCTTAGAGCTGCTATCTATCAGACAGATGAGAGTGATCCTCAGCTTAGAGAGATTAAAGAAGCTGTGGAGATTGAGCTTGAAAATGCAGAAAGAAGATTGCTTATAGAATATCTCAGAGCTACACCAGATCTTGAAGAGATTAGAGATTAAAGTCTGTAAGGATTTTCTTATTCTCTGTAGATTTTGTTAAGTAGAAGCTTAAACTCTGAATTTGTATAAACACTGTATTTGTCTATTTGTTTTGACATCATCAATTACTGTTATTAACTTGTGCATTTTTGCTAATGAACAAGTTGGGGGAGATTGTTAAATATAATTGATGTGTTTTAATCAGTGTTTTAGTGTTACAGTGAATTATCAGAGTTTAGCTAGAAGCGGTCAGAGTTTAGTGTAAACTCTGACAGATGGAAGCTCGACAGAGTTTGTCAAACTCTGTCTGGAGGAAATGTCTACTGGTCAACGGTGATTGAAGATTTATTATGGAAGCGATATCTTTGAAGATTGGATAGCTATTAAAGAGATCGAGTTGAATTAGGAGACGTGTGACAATCTGTAATTGATATCATTGTATAGCTGATTATTAGGAATATCAATTAGAGATTGTATCGAAGCTGTATATTTTATAAATACAGTTAGGTTAACCCTAGAAGGGAGTGTGCAACGAATTATCTTTATTGTAACCTAGCAGCTCTTTGTGATAGTTTACATCACGAAGAGGGTTCTTAATACCAGAAGTTTTTAAGTGCATAAACGTCTTACTTGTTAAACTCTCATACGAATTTGATTATTAATTGTGTATTAGGCATAACACAAAACACATCGAAGTTCATTGCCATTATATTAGAGACGCATTTACTCGTGGTGTTATTAACCTCCCACATGTTAGTACTACTCTTCAAACAGCTGATGTCCTCACAACAGCTTTGACACGCCAACGACATAATTTTTTTTGTGGCAAATTGATGCTTGTAGATTTACCAGCATCAATTTGAGGGGGGATGTCAATATAGATTTAGTCAGTTTTGACAGCATAATTAGGCAGATTTAGGTAGTCAGTTTTATCAGCATAATTAGGCAGTAGATTTAGTCAGTTTAGGCAGCAGATTTAGTCAGTAGAGGCACATTAGACAAGACAATGTTTTACAAGAAGCATGGTAATGATATTATCCTAGTTCAGATCTATGTGGATGATATCATATTTGGCTCTACAAATGAGAAGCTGTGTGATAAATTCTCTAAACTCATGCAAAGTAGATATGAGATGAGTATGATGGGAGAGTTAACATTCTTTCTTGGATTGCAAGTTAGTCAGAGGAAGGATGGTATCTTCATCAGTCAAACCAAGTACATCAAGGATTTATTAAAGAAGTTTGACTTAGAAGACTGCTCACCTGCAAAGACACCCATGGCCACTACCACCAAATTGGATGATGATGTCAAAGGCAAGAGAGTAGATATCTCAGTCTACAGAGGCATGGTTGGTTCTCTACTATATCTCACTACAAATAGGCCAGACATCATGTTTGCAACATGTTTGTGTGCAAGGTTTCAATCAAATCCAAAAGAGTCACATTTGATTGCTATAAAGAAGATCTTTAGATATCTGAAGGGCACTCCAAACTTGGGTTTATGGTATCCTAAGGACACAGGGTTCAGTCTGGTTGGTTACTCTGATGCTGATTATGCTGGATGCAGAGTGGATAGGAAAAGCACCTCAGGTAGCTGCCAGTTTCTTGGACAGAGGTTAGTCTCTTGGTACAGCAAGAAACAACAATCTGTGTCAACTTCCACAGCTGAGGCTGAATACATAGCTGCTGGGAGTTGCTGTGCTCAAGTGCTTTGGATTAGAAATCAACTTAGAGACTATGGACTTGTGTTGGAAAGAATTCCAATCATGTGTGAAAACACAAGTGCAATCTCTATAGTTGCCAATCCTGTCAATCATTCTAGAACAAAGCACATTGACATCAGATATCACTTTATTAGGGAGCATGCAACTAATGGAACCATTGAGTTACATTATGTTCCCACAGAGAAACAACTAGCTGATATATTCACTAAGCCATTAGATGAAGCCACCTTCACAAGGTTGGTTAGTGAGATTGGAATGCTGAATTCTTCAGAATCTGGCTAAGTGAAAATATCAACCAGATTGTTGCAGCAGTAAACACTTACTTTATCTAAATTCTCAATATTTTTGAAGTAAGTGCTGGCTGAAATATGATTTATAAATATTTCAAATCTGTTGCATATATTGAAAATCATATTCGAATTAGCTTGAAATTTCTATGAAATTTTAAGACTATCACTATTTAATTTGTTAGAATATTCTTCATTTGAATAATTCTGGTAAATTTTGAAAAGATAGTGAAAATTAACTTTTATGAGTGGAAAGTGTAGCTCGATAAGTCCGACTTCTCGAATGACTTTCATGTCTATGGTCGACTTCTCTAACAAGTCTATTTGGAACACTCTTGAGTTCTCGAATAGTGCATTTTGGAGAAATCGAACAGAGACTTGCCTGAGTTCTCGAATAGAAAATTTGAGTTCTCTAATGACTGAGTTCTCGAATAGAACATTTGAGTTGTCGAATCATTTGAAAAGGCTGAATTTTTGCTGAATCTTAACCGTTTTTGGATTTTTATCCAGAATTTTTAAATCACTCATAAAAACATATTTTTATTTAATTTGGAATTATTTCTAAGTTAGATAATAGCCAGCTGTGAGTTACAAACTGCTTGAGATATCGATTAAGCCTTTCTTGACTTATCGAAAAATTGATTTCTACTTCTCGAATGACTGACTTGTCGATACAAAACATATATCTAATCGACAATTCAAGTACTTCATATTTATACAGCTTTACATCTATTCGTTTCATTTCATTCGATTTCTCAAGCATCTAAAGTTCCAAAACCTCTGAAAACCCTAACTTCAAAAGCTAAATTTCTTCTTCAACCTTCATTCACTTCTCTCATCTCTCTGTGTAACAATGGCGAATACCCAACTCACGATTCCTACCCACACCAACTTCATTGCTATTACTAGTGATGTGGAGGCACCCAATGTTAATTTCAAGTGCTTTGTTCGTTGGATGTCTGAGTCCTACATCAAGGATGCACTTCTAGCCAACCCAACACTGTATCTAGATTTGCTAGAACAATTCTGAAGGACTACTACTGTGGAGGTCATTGCTCTTGAGAATGCTATAACCTCATACGTAGTCTACTGCAAGATTCAGGACAAGGAGATCACCATCACTACTGCAGACATGAATCAAGCACTGGGGCTACAACAAGGAGTGTATGACCCACTAGCCACTAATGCTGAATTGGAGGACTTCTTTGATTTTATCAACTACTCAGATAAAATCAAACTTGGAAATTTGAATAGGAAGTTCTTGAGAAAAGAATGGAGCTATGTTTTTGCCACTCTTCTCCAAGTCTTCACAGCAAGGAAGTCTAGCTTTGACCAAATCAGCACACCTGTTTAACAAATAGGCTATGCCCTGGCATATGGGAAAATGATTGATGTTGGACTAATCATAATGTAGGAGCTGTATGGGAGACTTAGTAAGAACTCAACCAAGAGAGGTAATGAAATCTTCTGCCCTCGTTTTATTCAATCTGCTCTTAATTTTGTAGATAATAAACTAATTGAATTACCTGGGATGAATAGAAATAGAATAGGCTATCCGAAATCCATGACCAAACTCATTTTTGGTAGCTTGGAGACTAGGAATGATGTGGATGTAAGACTTAAAATAACTCCCCATATGGAGAGTTTATTTAGGACTTACCCCCATAACATGCCAATATTTGCCTGTAAATCTGAGTTAGATAGGCCCAAGCAAGTAGAACAAGATGCTAACCCAGGGCCTGCTAACCAACCCCATCAAACAAACACTCTACCAAGCACAGAGCCACCTACATCACCCTCTCAACAGGGTGGTGTTAGTAAAAAGGAGAAGAAGAGAAAACAGGTTGCTTCTGAACCTCTAAAAATCTTAACTGAAGCAGCCTTAGCTATAGAACTAGGTTTAAAAAGTGAGGCACCTGAGTCACCTTTACACAGATCAAAGAAGAAGAAAGTTAAGCAAACCACCTCTTCAGTCACACAAATGGCTGAAGTTGTAAAATCAGGGGCACACAGTTCACTAGATGTATCCTCTCAACAGGATGCATCTATAGAATCAAGCATCCTCCCCAATGCACAATCCTGTAATGAGTCAGCACATGGGAGTGATAAGGCTGGCACAACACAGAGTGGAGAGCACATCAATATTGAAACTCCCTCTATTTCTCAGGGGGAGTTGCCAAAATCCATTCTAAAAGACACTACTCTTCCAGAATCTAACACTAAAATTTCTTTGGAGCCTGCAACTCAAGCAATTGAGGAGCAAGGCATTGATCACCAAGAATTTTCTTCTCTTGGTGAGCCAATGGACTCAAGTGACTTAGTGCATGACAATTTGCTCACCACCCAGGAACCACATTTAGATGGTGAGGGAATGCTAGCTGGGGCATATCCTAATGACACCATCAAAAGCAAAGAGGATTCACTAGTTTTCACTAGAGACTCTGTGCCTGTGTCAACTATTGGTGTAACTCATCCCACTTATGTGGAGACACCAGTAGTAGAGTCATTCCATCCGGTTGCAGAAATTGCATCTGTAACTGAGGAGTCTAGCTTGCCTAGCTCTAGCTCTGACTTTATGTCACAATGGCTGAAGCCTGTGCAACATGACAGTGCTTCAGGATCAGGGTCTGTTCCACCACAATTGACGGTTAAAGCACTTCAAAGCTTAGTTGTGGATCAGATTCATGAGTTTGTAAAAATAGCTCAACATCTTGTCACCTCCAACATTTCAAATTCTGATTATGAAGCCATTCTGCTATGCCATAAGGAAGATGTGGAGATGCAAAAGGAGAAAATAACAGATGAGGCCGAGAGAGATGGGAATGTTGATGCCTGGCTGCAATGGAAGTATGATATTACTCTCAATGAAGCCCTCAAATATCTAAGAGAGGAATATCTCACCTCACTAGGTTCAAATGCTAAATCTCTTACTCCTGGTGAGGTGTATGAAGCCCTGAATGATTCTTACAAGGGATTCCTCAAGGCTGCACACTATCTTGGCAAGGGTGTTAAGACAGAGGTCAACAAAGTATGTGATGAAACAGCCAAGACAGTGGGAGATATCGAGAGAGAATTTGCTGCCCAGTTTCCAACTATAGATCCTGTTCTCAAAACCATAAAAGACTGTAACTCTACCTGCATCAAGATGGACAATGGTTTAGCTTTGCTTCATGATACTGTCAGCAATCTAGCAGCTCAAGTCCAGAATCTCTTTGGTCAGACTACTGATGCCAATGCTATAATGAGAACCCTCTTTGCCAATCAGTATGGAGATAAGTTGGTGACTGAAGTCCCTGTGCACAATATGTCCAAGTTTGAAGTGATGAGGCTCAAGGAACAATCTCTCTCTGGTTTTAAAGCTACTGAGCTATTCACCAAGGTGGATACTCTAGAAAAGGAAGTGAGCTCACTGAAACAATCAAATGCTTAGCTCACATGCACTGTTGCACTCCTCCATGAAAAGTTGGACACTCAAGCTACCTCTACAGCTGAGGTTCTTCTTCATCAACAACAAATGCTGTCTGCTATGATGCAGCATATGGGACTCCCTCTACTTGGAGATTCTGTCAACCCTACCTTCTCTCATCCAAAGGCCCCTGCTAACGCCTCTGTGCTTGACAACAAGCCTAAGGGGGAGAAGAGGACCGTAAGGAGCTCAAAATCACAGGGGGAGAAGCCTAGAGAGGAGAGACCTAAGGAGAAAGGCATAGTTGTTAAGGAGGGTGGTCAGTCAAAAACAAGGACTACACCTCATGTTCAAGGAAAATGGAGATAATGTCAATAAAAGAATGAACCTACTTAGTCACTATCCTGCCAACATTCTGAAACCAGTACTTGAAGATTTCAAGAACTCAATTCTGCTTGAAGAACTGGATGCAATGGCAGAAGTCATAAGAGCTATGGATGAGAATGCAAGGAAAGAAAAAAGAAAGAAAACGGAAGGAATATGATGACCTACTAGCCAGACATATGGAGGAGGAATCAAATGAGAATGGCTAGTACTTCACCATATTGTGTAAGATTGTTCACCCTGCAGTTCTATCCATGTTCTTAATCAAATCTACATACTTGTACTCTTCAAAGTTTTATCTTTATGTATATTAGGCTTGTTATCAGGCATGAAATTGTGACTAAGGGTCTTACTCACAATTTGGGGGAGATTGTTAGTCACAGAGACATGCCTGTACTCATATAATAACAGGCCTAAGTATGTGTAATGCTGTGCATTACCTACATGACCTCTTAACTGAGGGAACCTCTAGTTGTAGAGTTTCTGGTTGTTTTGTACTTATAAAGGGCATCAAATTCTAGTTGTGTAACTGTACTTATAAAGTCAAGAATAATGCTTGAAAGAAGTTCCAAGGTTCATGCCTCAAGCAAGAAGATAAAGACTGTCAAATAATCACAGTTGGGATTTGAAGAGAATGAATGTTTGCCTAAGTACCAATTCGAGAAGTATGTTTGTTATATTCGAGAAGTCTAGCATTCGAGAAGTCAGGGATTCGATATCTCAAAAGACACTGTTCGATATCTCTGGAGGTCAACTAGTCAAAGCCTCATTCGAGAACTCAGAGATTCGACATGTCTAATACTCTATTCGAGAACTCAAGAAGTCAGCAAGTCAAAGCATCATTCGAGTTCTCTAAGAGTCAACAAGTCAATGCTCAAATCTGTAACAGTTTGGATGTTTACTCAAATAGGATAGACACATTAAAAAGAAAATTTGTTTGCTACCTTATTTGTTGTAAGCAAGTTGTTCACGTATTATAAGTGAACAACCCTACTTCTTTAGCAAGTATCAAACAGAGTGATCTAGAGTTCTTCCAAGTAATATCTCTCTGAGAAAGAAGCTGAGAATACTAACATTTGTATTCACAGATTGTAGCAGATCTTTATCTAATACAATATTAGATTAAAGTGATATCGTGTTCTTGTGTTTATATTCCGTACTCACATAATCTGTTAAATACAAACACACACTCTGTTACACAACCAGATTCAAACCAAGTTAAAACAACCTTCACCTAAAACACTTATCGTAAGAAAAGTTTGAGAATCCATTCACCCCCCTCTGTATTCTCGTGTGTGTGTTCAATACTCAACAAGATGTCATTAAGATGCTATTTAATGCAAGGAAAAAATCAATAAGAAAAATAAAAAAAGTGAAAATTTAAGAAAAATATTTTAAACGCTTCTGGTGCATTTCCGTCCTCCAGGCATTATAATATAACTAGGTAACAAAGCCGCGCTACGCGCGGCACGAAAATATTTTTAAAAATTGTATATATAACATCATTGTTCGTTGAGTTTTATTATTTGAAAGTTGATATGATAAATTGAAACTTGTGTAAAATGTAATTAAATTTGAATGTTTAAGAATTATAGAGAAAAGAAAAGAAAACATGTTTTAGTTAAACTCTTAAGTGTTAATAATAATTTTTCAAAAATATTGATGACATCAATTTTGTTGCATAAAAAATGCTTTTGAAATTCAATATTGATAAACATTTGTAAAGTTTGACAATGGATAAGTAAAAGTAACATTTTTGAAATATTTTTGTTGTCGATGCCATTATGAAAGACATGATTGCTTAGTTTGTTGATAAATTTGTTTGTATGATGAAGAAAAGAAGCAGAATGTAAATGTGATAAGAAGTGTGATTGACTTAACTTGTCGATAAATTTGGTTGTATGACAAACAAAAGAGAATTCAAATGCATTTTGTAAGTCATGCTTCATATTTTTTGGAGTGATCCGACACTTGTATATATTCATTTAATTTTTTTTAGCATTATTTGTAAGAACTTTATTTGTATGTAATATTTAATTTAAATTCATGGACACATGTTCAAAATGGTATTCACATATTTTAATACTTCTATATCAAATCTTATAATAAATATGTACATGTAATTATATTTTATCTCCAATAAAAGTGAATCTAAAAATTATTGGATTATGAATAAACACTAAGTCGTTTAAAATTAATTATTTAAGGAAAATGAAGATTTTTTAACATATTATCAACTTCATCAACTCCATAAAGGCCTCTTATTTTTTAAATTACACTGTCAACATAATTTTTATAATAAAAATTTATAAATATTAAATAAAATGTTATTCAAAACCGACACCAATCTCATAACATACATGCGAGGTTAATTTATTAGTATTAGTATGAGAATGTGTTTAGTTAGAATATTAATTTATTCCAACACAATATAATGAAACAACGAATGTATAACTTTTTCATTGATTTAATCATTAAAGAAAAAGGTTGGATTGGTTCAATTTAATCGAGTTGATCATACCCCATGTTTCATGTGTAAAAGTAAATTATATAATATTACTTGTATTTTAAATTGTAGATGTTAATTGAAAATTTTATATACTTCCTAACTTATCAGGATTCCCACCGATTATGAATTTATCGAAAAGTTAAAATCGTTTATTTATTATTCCCAAAAAAATTGCAATGATTTTGAATAAGGATTAGAAATGAATATATAAATAATTTTAGTTTATCATTTTAACTTGAAATAATTTTACTTTTATATGGATAATTAATATTTTATATTAATATAATAATTAAAAAATTTTGATAAAGAAATAATAATAACTAAAATGTTTTATATAGATAATTATAATAATTATTGGCTAAAATTTTGTTTTAAGTATAAAATAAAGTGTATTTAAAATAAGTTTAATAGGTACAATTAATGACTAATTATAATCCTATTACATGTAAGAAAATTATTTAATAAAAAATCAAAAATGTGAAAAATCAAGAAAAAAAATTTGAAGCTTCAGAGTGAAAGCCTCTTCAATCTCCGACTATTATAATATATGTAGATTGGTATTTTAAAATTTTCCTAAAAAATAGTTTGTATGAATTATTAGTTGAAATAATACGCTAATTATATATCAAAAAGTTTAATAATCTTAGAAATATCATATTATGAAAAGTAGCAAATACAATATTAAATAGAACTAAATAACGTTTTGAAAGCCGACACCCCTCTCATAACATATATGCTCAATAATAGCATAAGAATTTATATAATTAGAATATTAATTTATTTTGACACAATATAATGAAACAATATGTGTATAACATTTTTATCGACTTAATTGCGCAATAAAATGATTGAGTTTATTATGTAAAAAATAAAAAATCTGTCAATATTATTTTGTACAAATTCTAAATTTTAACCAAAAGATTATACTTCTATAACTTATAACGATTTCCACAATTATTGATAAAATATTGTTCGATAAGTTAAGATCGTTTGTCTTACAATCGTTCGAAAAAAGTTTGCAAAAATCTTCAGCATGTAATAAAAAATGACGCAATATGAACAATTTTAAGTCGTTAATTTACATGAAAATAATCTTAGTTTTATACATATAACTAATATTTTAAATTTGAATAATAATTATAATGCTCAAATAAAATTTGTTAATCTTTTATATAAATAACATGACGTAAATTTAATATATATATATATATATATATATATATATATATATATATATATTAATGATTATTAAGATGCCATTAAGATGTCATTAAGATGCTACTTAATACAAGAAACAATTAAATAAAAAAAAGAAAAAATGTGAAAATTTAAGAAAAATATTTTAAATGATTCTGGTGCATTTCCGATCTCCTGGCATTATAATATATATAGATATATATATATTATAATGTTCAAGAAAAATATAGATATATATATAAGAAAATAATTTTAATAAGAAAAATAAAAAACGGAAATTCAAGAAAAATACCTTAAACTGTTCTGGTGCATTTCCGATCTCCTGACATTATAATATATATAGATATAGATATATATCTATATATATTATAATGCTTGGAGATCGGAAGTGCACCAGAACAGTTTAAGGTATTTTTCTTGATTTTTCGTTTTTTTGATTTTTTTATTAAAATTCTTTTCTTACATTAAATAGCTACTAATGACAATTTAATTAGTCATTAATTACACCTATTAAACATATATTAAATTAACTCTATTTAATTTTTTTAAAAATTAACAAACTTTATTTGAATATTATAGTTATTATTTCAATATTAAATACTAATAATATATAGTTATGTTTATTTTTAGGTAAAATGACAAATAACAATTGTTTATATTGCGTTATTTTTTATTCCCTATTCAAGATCATTATATTTTTTTTCAGATGATTATAGGGTTGACGACCTTAACTTCTTAAACAATTTTTATTATCAATAATTTTAAAAGTCGTAATAAATTATGGAAGTTCAAGATATTTACTTCATTTCTGGAATTGTATACAAACAATACATATAGATTTTTAATTTTGCACATGAATAAATTATACATGAGTTATGATCAAATTGATTAAATTTTACAAATCCAACCTTTTATCGGAAGATAAAATCAATAAACAAGCTATACAACCTTTGTTTCATTATATTTTGTCGAAATAAATTAATAATTTAATTAGAGATAGATGTGCCTGAGGATGATCTCAGGTAGCACTGTGAGATTCAAAGCTTTCTAAACATAAATATAAGGGCATTTAAGTAAATTAAAGTGAAGAGAATTAATATTTACAACATTGTCACTCAGAATTTGTATTGCAAACACATATAACCTCAAGGAAAGCCCTAAGGCCATCATCAGGAGCAGTTTTCTCTTCTAATTAAATAAATTTTTACATTATTATTGAATATGTATATTATGAGAGGGGTGTCGGCTTTAATAAACGTTGTTAACATTAACTTTTCAAGCAATCTTTATTATCAATGGTTGTGGAAGTCGTAATAAATTATGGAAGTACATAGATCTTATCTTAATGTCTGAAATTTGTATACAAATAATACAGACAAATTTATACTTTTGCACATGAATAAATTACACATGGGTTATGACTAAAATAATTAAATTGAACAAACCCAACCTTTTGATCGAAAGATTAAATTGATAAAAAATTTATACACCCGTTATTTCATTATATTGTGTCAAAATAAATTAATATTCTAATTAAATAAATTTTTACACTATTACTGAACATGCATATTACGAGAGAATATTACGAGAGGGGTGTCGGCTTGAAAAAATGTTATTAAGTTATATTCAATATTTTTAACTTTTGATTGTAAAGACTATGTTCATATTGTAATTTTTATTTTTTTTATATATTTATGATATTTTAAGATTATCAATACTTTAGATATATAATAAGAGTATTTTTCAAACTAATAATTCATATAAATTGTTTTTAATCAATTTTTTTTAGGAAATTCATAAGAGACCAATTTAGCAAAAAAAATAAATTAAAAGTGATAGAAATAAATTTATCTATTTTCATTATTTTAAAATAAAAATTTATAAACCGCGCAAAGCGCGGATAAATTGACTTATACCGAATGTGACCAACAAGGCAAATGAAATACCTCAACAACAAATAACATTGCACCATCTAAACAAAATAGCACAAAGTATTTAGGAAAACTAAAAAAATACATGATACAAGTATTCAAGCTATTATTAGTGTACAATTATTATTAATTCTATACTAATTAAGATTATCTGGTATTCAAACTGTGTAAACAAGTTTTTGGCGCCGCTGCCGGGGATCATCGGTGTTTTGTTTTTAGTTTATGTGCTTGTCATCAGTGGTCGTTAGCGTTCACTGACTCGGATTTTCTTATTTAGTTTGTTTGTTTCGTGGTGTTTTCAGGTCTGGAGATCGGAAATGCACCAGAACAGTTTAAGGTATTTTTCTTAAATTTTCATTTTCTTGATTTTTTTTATTAAATTTCTTTTCTTACATTAAATAGTTATTAATGACAATTTAATTAGTCATTAATTACACCTATTAAACATATATTAAATTAACTCTATTTAATTTGTTTAAAAATTAACAAACTTTATTTGAATATTATAGTTATTATTTCAATATTAAATACTAATTATATATAGTTATGTTTATTTTTAGGTAAAATGACAAATAACAATTGTTTATATTGCATTATTTTTTATTCCCTATTCAAGATCATTATAATTTCTTTTCGGATGATTATAGGGTAGACGACCTTAACTTCTCAAATAATTTTTATTATCAATAATTGTAAAAGTCGTAATAAATTATGGAAGTTCATGATGTGCCTGAGAATGACCTCAGGTAGCACTATGAGATTCAAAGCATTCTAAACATAAATTAATAAGTGGAGATATTGTTCAAGAATTAATTGAATATTTGAGAATTAAACAGAATTAATTAATATGCTAATTCATAGAACATAGATTAATCAATAATTAATCCCGATTTTTAGAATAATGTTTAGGATTAAGAAATTTGTTTTGCTTTTTCTGAGTTAAGAGTGTTGTTAAACCAAACTTATGGAATATTTAGGTACAGAGGTGTTTTTTTAGTTAAGGAGGTGGGTATGACAGAAAAGAAGACTTGTAATCGTAATCGTAATCGTTTAATATCTTTACATAAAAGTAAATATGTTTGAAAAAGTATTTGCTTGGGTACATCCATTCTATACTATAATAAATGAAGTGGTGTATAATTTGTAATTTGGTTATCCCATTTTTAGTTATCCTTTATTTTTGGTTATCCCACATTCATAACCTTAGATCTTCAACTCAAATAAATTATGACCGTTAGATACAATAATACTAAAAGTTGTTATATACAGAACTCTAAGGTTGGATTTCCGCCAACAACATAGTAATTTATATTTAATACTAAAAAATATTATATACAAAGATGTAAGGTTCGATTTCTTAAAATAACATATTACAATTAATATTTATAATATTATTATACTAAACTATAAACAAATTATAAAAATTAAAAGTAACCCGACTATAATAAGCGAAATGAGGTATAATTTGTAGTTTGGTTAACCCCCATCTTTGATTATCCCCTATTTTTGGTTATCCCACATTCACAACCGTTAGATCTTCAACTCAAATAAATCAACCGTTAAATACGACAATACTAAAAGTTGTTATATACAGAGCTCTAAGGTTCGATTCCCTCCAACAACATAGTAATTTATATTTAATACCAAAAATTATTATATACAAAGATGTAAGGTTCGAATTCTTACAATAACATATTACAATTAATATTTATAATATTATTATACTAAATTATAAACAAATTATAAAAAATTAAAAGTATCCCGTGCTTTGCACGGATTATAAGGTAGTGGGTATTAAAAGTAGTGTAAGATATTTTAAAATTTCAAATTTTTTATGGAATGACATGATATAATATACAATAAATTTTGATTCTTGAATGAATGCACACAGAATTCTATTTTATTATTAAAAAATTACCAAGTACACATTTGATAAATTAAAATTTGTGAAAAATTTTAGGAAATTTTTTAAGATTTTTATCATTTTCCATTAATTTTTGTTTACCAGTCACTATCCTATATTTCGTATTTTTATATAATCAATAATTTTTTTCTTATATTTCTTATTTATTTACAACAAAGTTTAATATTTTAGTTTCATTTATATTTTTGTAACTAAATTTGTTTTTGTTAGAGCAAGTCCTAACAATTTGTCTATTTGAATTACTAAGTTAAAACTTAGAAATTAGCATAAAATATCATTCCAATATTAGTGGTTCCTAGTGCCTAAAACCCTAGGAACCACTAGTGATTCACTATTTTTGAGGAATATCTAGTCCTTCTAACTCCATTTTTATTAATTAAAAATTCATTTTTTTTTAATTTTGTATTTTTATTTTCTTTTTTACATTTAAATTTATTATTTTAATAATAATAAAGAATGAATATAGGAATGATGGACAAACAAAATCCTTAAATCACTACGAATCATTATTTTATCATATTTATTTATGAGGAACATATTAAAGATTTGTTGGATTTGCTTTGACAAAAGAGTAACAGTTATAGTACTCCCTCCGTCCCAATGGGATGTTAATATTTTCTTTTTGCACGGAAACCAAGATAGTGGGTGTAATATTATTAAAATAAATGAAGTAATGGGTGTAATAGTTATTTTATTGTTAAAATAAATTAAGTAGTGGGTGTAATAGTGTAAAGTATTGTTAAAATAAGTGAAGTAGTGGGTGTAAGAGCATTCCCATCCCAATCCCCATCCCCATAATTTGAGGATTTGTTCAACTTTTATTCTAAAATACCCCTCCATCCCATTCCCCATTTTGGGGTTTAGTTTTAGGGTGATAACTCAAGTCTCCATATTTAGGGACTTTGTTCATTCCCCCAAAAGCTTCCCCAAACCCCCTCTCTCTTCATATAATAATATTAAATTGTATTTATAATAGTGGGTGAGTTTTGGTAGTTAAAATTGTAAGTGAAAGAGAGAGAAAGAAGTAATATAAAAAAGAATATAGGGATAGGGGAATGGAAAATGGGGAATGAGATGTAGAAACTTTTTGATAATTTTGGGGATTTACTATTTTTATTTGGGGATTTACTATTTTTAGTAAGTTTTTTGGGGTTGGGGATGGGTGATGGGGGATGGGGGATGGGATGTGAATGCTCTAATAGTGTTAAAACTTACTATTTTAGGAAATATTAACAATCTATTGGGACTTTCCAAAATAGAAAGTGTTAAATCTATTGGGACGGAGGGAGTAGTATATAGAAATTAATTGTTTATAAGAATCGCTTAGTAAAGGACATGTCCAAAACAAAGTTGATCCTCTATAAAATGGCCCAATATAGCACCCTCAATAAAAAAAGAATGGCCCAATATGGCAACAATTTTAGCATATTGAATATGTAAACTAGATCTCCTAACCAAATAAAATCCACATGGTTTACCTTTCAGCCCAAAACAAGGAGAATCCGACTCAATTTTTTTTTATTTAAAAAAAATAGGTTTTGTTTGTTTATCAAAAAATATTTTAAAAATGTTTTCTAACTTTATTAAAAAAAAATGTTTTCTAACTTTTCAATGTTTGTTTAATTTACGACAAATATTATTTAGAAGTCAAACAAAGATCAGAAACTTTTTAAATCGAATATTTTTTCAAAAATTTTCATAATATTATGTGATATTTTGCCGGTATTGTATTTCGATATAATTCATATACGAGAATGTATATTATTGACAAAAAAATTGTGAAGGAGTAAAGTTAAATGATTTAGAATTGATCAAATTATGAAAATGAAAGTGCTCAACTCAAGTGAATTACTAACCAACACATTTCTTAGCTATTATAAACATGTAGATTTTATTAATGGAAGAATAAACCTCCTTGCAGAAAAGAGGCATTATGCAAGGGAAGAAGCCCAACAACACATCCAATCCTAGGACTAAAGAAGACTCAAAACTAACACAAACTATGCTAATGAAAGAAACATTACCCAGAACCAGGCCGATCATGAGATTTCCAAAGCTCCTATCAAAAAAAATTTTGTGCCTCCACAATAATATACAAAGCATTAAAAAAAAAAAGAAATTGATATCGTAAAAATTTGGAAGCATGTCCTTCTTAATGAAAATCATCGACAATCCATTCAATCATCATGCTTAAGAAAATTTTCAAGATTAAGGCAGGAAGCTTTTAAACTATCATCACTGGCATACTTCAACTTGTCTACACTAAATAAAAAACTAAAGATTTGCTTATAAAATTGAAATTGGTCGAATCTAAAACGAAGTGATGTATCAACTAGATCGAGTAAGTGCATAAAATTGCCAACGAGAGGAACATATAGGAATCGTTTACTACTTTTTTAGGGTTCTTTAATTGAATTTTACTATTTACGTATCTATAATCTATCTATATTTTTAAATACGTGCTTCTTTGTTAAACCAAAAAATAAAAAAGAAGAATTATGCCCTTAATAATTTTTTTTTTTTTTTTACTTTTGTGTTATTTGATTCTTAATTTTTTTGGTGCTCTTTAAAGTAAAAATTTAAAAAGTGTGCCCCTAATATTATTTTTTGTGTTTCTATTTTTAATTTTTTTTGCTGCTATATATACATACATAAACAAAAATGAGCCCCTAAAAATTTAAATCTTTTGGTGCCCCCATTCAAGTGAATAAGCGGTTTGGCATCAGGACCGGCTCTGCCTAGGACCATACTAATGAAAAGAAATCCTGATTTGATCAGTTTTAACTAAGGATTATATGACATGATGACAAATCAAAGAAGGGAAAGTACAACTCAGCCACACTACGTACTAACCGCGCTCTCAGCATCATCCTTGTTCACCCTCATTCATCTTATTCTCATCGCAATTCATCTCATTCTCATCGCCATACTGCTCATACGTAATCCACCTCTGGATAGGCGGAGGTGCACGAAAACCCCATCATCCAAAATGGGCATCATACGTATAATCCACCTCTGATGAAAATGTTGCACTACATTCAATTCCCTTGCCCCCTTGCCTATAAATAAATTCATCCGATACTAGAAATGATACACCGAGCAATTCTTTCCATGCTCTTATCTTCTCTCTCATTTGCTCTCTCTCTCTCTCTCTCTCTCTCTCTCTCTCTCTCTCTCTCTCTCTCTCTCTCTCTCTCTCTCCCTCCTTCTCTCTCTCTCTGTTCAAGTAGTAGTTTTATTAGTAGCTTCTTTAATGTTATCACAGCTAGCATATTACAACACGTTATCAGAAGCCCTGCCTTGAGAAGGTATAATTTTATACATATATTATATTAGTGATAAGTCCAACATTTTTGTGGGCCCCATAGTACTAGTATTGCGATAGTTGGGGCATATTCAGTTGTAGACCAATTTCAATTGTTAATCGGGCAACTAACCGCATCATCTACAATAGGTAGCATTTGCGTAAAATCAAGGAAGCCACTAACTCTGGATGGAGCTGCATGAGAGGAACCATAGAGCTGCTCTCACTAGCCGTCTCTTCATCATGATGAAAATCAAATAAAAAATCGTACTAGTTCGATTCATTAATGGCCTGATTAACAGTGACATCTAAAGAGGGTTCGACCTACCATATGCTAGCTCAGCATAAAGCCAGAAAAAAGATTGTAAACGAACCGAACTATTCGCGAACAAGCTTGAGCTCGGCTCGTTAAGAACTCATTTCGTTCGGAAAGCTAGCTCGAGCTCGAACATGAAAAAAATGTGCGTTAAGAAAACTAGCTCCAGCCGAGCTATTGACTTGTGCGGTTCGAGCTCGACTCGAGATCGACTCGAGATCGACTCGAGATCGGCTCATTAAAGCTCGAAAAATTGCTAATTTTAATATTTTCATTTTTCCATGATACTACTGATAAAAGTTAAGTCACAATAAACTTTCGAAACAATAACAGAAACCACCACCACCACCAGTTCAAGGTACTGGGCACATAGTGTCATAAATCTTTTACAAATTCTTTCAAAGATTACATGTTGAAAGGTTCGAAGTTTGGAATCTAGATACATTATAATTAAGAATGAGGAACTAAAATAAAAAGTTGCCCATCCTTATCCGACATGTCTAGCCTCGACACCAACTTTAACTTGATCCACCATTCCACATTTCCACCTGTTCATCAAGAAAAATAAACTCATTATTCAATGTAAATCTGCTAAAACTAAAACAATTATATGCAAGCACTCGTGGTTGAAGTTAAGCATCTTATATTGCCAATACTAAAGATGTAAGAACCCTAATTTTTGGTAATATTTCCTTTTATTTAATATCTTGTGACATTGTCATTATGGAACCTTTCTAGTCATCCCTGTTGATTAATAGAATTGATTGTCTGAGAAACTGCGTTGTTGCATTTATTATGTAAGATATAAAGGGAGATTGTGAAGGCAGGAGTCTTATTGTTATTAATATTTATAAAACTTGGATTTGAGAATGGTTAGAGTATTAAAGGATTTATTAAGAATTGTGACGAGGAATTATGGACATTCGAGGAATTTACACAATAAGTACTTAAGGAATTATAGGGGAAATCTCTACGCGACAAAATATTATTACGAGAGATTAATTAAGATACGATACGAATTAAAGATTAAATAACGAGCATTGGTGGAAGAATAATAATACAAGGAGTAGTATTGCATGCAAGCCCATGCAACCAAGTGGTTAGAAATCAAACAAGTTAGTTGGCCATTGGAAGATGAATAGTATCTAGTTGGTTACTTTTTCAAAAAGGGGAACACATAGTACATGCACCCATGCTTGCTAGTACACTACCTATGCTTACATGTGATATGTATCACCCAACCTATTACCATCAATTATTTACCAAACACAAACACAAACACAAAACACAAACTTTTCTCTCCCCCCCTAGTAGTTGCTCTCGGCCAAGAACACAAAGTGGAGAAGAAAATTCTTCTCCTCCCCTCTTCCATCACTCATAAATCTTGCCATAATTCCAAGGTCATCTACATCATCTAGACAAGGTATGCTAGCAATTTCACTCCATTTTATCCACCCATTTTCAAGCTACAAATTATTCAAGCTTGAGTGAATAGTAACCAAGTTTATTTTTCCTTTAGATCTTGCATTGTAAGTGTTGTAGGAGACCATCTAAGGTGTTTTTGAGTTGTGTAAAGCTTATCCAAGGCCTCTAGGAGCTCAAGAAGGTATAAAAATCTCAAACCCCCTTGGTTATGTTTTATTTATAAAGTATGGTAGTAGATCCATGTGTTTTAGAACTAATCTTGGATGTATATGTATTGGATAGCATGGATCTTGAGTTTTGATGTTGAGATTGTGACTTTTATGACTATGGTTAATATATATATCTCCATGAGTGTTATGAACCATGATCTAAGTGTATTAAGTGTTGATTATGTTATGGAAGTATGAAAAATGATTGATCTAAGTAGTTTGAGCTTGCTGAGTTTTGTCCAGGAACTTTATTGTAGCACGATTTTGAACCCCCAAATGATGTCCCCTGATGTCCTACCATATATTGTTGGAAAGATAATTGAATGTAGTTTCTGGAAATGTAAGGTTCATGGTTAGGTGATGTGTAGAATTTTAGTTATGGCCGGAGGAGTGAAATTTGTTTCTGGACTATGGACTGCATTAAGTGACCCTCTTGTGAACCTTGTTTAAACACCTTAAAATATATGTGGGATCATGGAAAAATTTGAGAATGTAGGGAATGCAGTGGTGAAGACCACCCAAAAGGAATTGGATTAAAATATGAATTTTTAGATTTTATAAAAATGCTAGAGTAAAATTCGCGCAATGGAAAAAGTCGATTAGTGGAACATGATTCTAGGGTTAGTGGTTATGATTCGAACGTGGTAACTAAATTAAGTCGAGTAAGTGACGAGCGTAATCGAGTGATGACATGGACCTATAGTGGGGCTAGGGAGTCATAAGACGAAGTCGTTAAGTTAATTTCGTACCCCCTTAAAACCCCGTAATTAAAGAGATATTGTTAAGGTACTAACGAACGATTATTGCTTATGTATAGATCGTTCGAATCCGCACGCTCGACCACCCCAACCAAACCAAGGCAAGTTTACTTTTCAAAACTTATCCATATACAAGGACTTTTACTGTTGTGTTTGTAGTTTTCAAATTATATCAAATGCTATGTTTATCGAAATATTGATGCAATTGAGATTGAACAAGTACATGGTATGCTTTTACCCCTTGAACTTAGATTGAAATGTTTTCTTCGGACAACGACTCTAGCAATAGAGGTCGTATCGGTCCGTATATACTATTGACCGGGGAGCGGTATATTATTATATCGTATCTAGTTTGCGAAAACCCGAAGGGTCATTCGGGTAGTATAGTATACTCAAGTAACTATTGTTATATCTTTGTAAATACTCGAAACCCTATCTTGGATTAAAAGTTTATTTTATCGAATAATTATTTTATTAATTATTAATATTAAATCTTAAAATATTATTTATTAATCATTGTTCATTATTTAAAGGCAAAGTTAATCGAAGATACTTTTAATACTTTCAAACTCGAACTCTTTCAAACTCAAAACATTTTCGAAAACCCCCGGTCAGATTCTGCTTCCTGTATGATTTCAAGAATCATCGGTCGACTGATGTCGGACCTCAATTACTCTATTTTCAATCAAAATCAAGTTTTAAAAGAAAAGAAAAAGGGACTCTGGCAGGTGTGGGAACCGTTGACGAACGATTCCCGGGATGTGTAAGCGGCCGTGAGCCAGGCGGTCCATCACTTATTATTCCGGCCCAGGTGTTGCCGAAGGATGATTACGGATGTAGTTTTCATCGAGGGTGATTACGGATGTAGTTTTCACCCGAGGGATAGTTACGGATGTAGTTTCTATCCTTCTACCGGTAGAGAAGACCCGCGGATTTTTGGACTTGGATGTGGCGACTGATCATCGTCAATCCTTGTCAGGTTTTTATGTTTTCTTCCAGTCCCATCCTCCACTTTGGAAAAATACTCAAACACTGCTTCTTGGGCCTAAGTGCCAAGTTGCTGATAGTGTGGTTTTTGATGAGAAAATATTGACATCGTGCAGTATCTAGAACTGCAAGATTTTCTATAAAGATTGGCACGTGTTAGTGCACTCTTGCAATTGTCTCAAAGAATGAAATGTTTTGTATGAGAAACCTTCTAAGCTAATGGAAGGAAAGAGGTTTGCAATGATGTATTCCTTGTACAGTATGTTAATCGTAGAGTGTTTTGCCGAAAATGATATACTCATATGTATATATTTTCAAACTTGAGATATATTGAAATGGGAACCTTATAAAGGGTTCATATGTTATTCTTAAAGCTCCTTAGTGAGCATAGATGTTTTATTCAAACTCGGACATATATATTGTCCAATTATGTTTTGAAATCTGAGATATATGCCCATATAGTTGGGAACGTTTTCGAAATGAACCATATTATTATTTTACAAAATGGTGAACTTGGTGAACTTGCTGAGCATTATGTAGCTCATTCTTGCTTTATAAAAACTTTTCAGAAAGAGAAGAATTTGGTCGGTTAACTCCGCGACAGCAGAAGAGGAGTAGAAGATTTACCCCGGAGATGATTCAGTTCCTGATAAATACTGCATAGTGAGTCTGATAGGTTTTCAACTGTAATAGTAAGACTTGTCTTCAAGTGTAGTTGTATAAGTGGAATTGCGTAAGACTCTGATTTGTACAAATGAATTGTAATATTTAGTGGCACTTTTGATTATCGTTTCTGAGACTCTAACTTGATTGTGTGTAAGATTGAGGTATGAATGGATGTATTGTTGAGTTGTAAAGTTAATACAGGTATGATATGGTTGAATGGTGGCGTGACGACCTGAATCTTTGACCTCATATTTGAGGGCGTCACAGAAATGGTATCAGAGCGTTAAGTTACAGTACTCAGAAACGAGAGTGTTGAGAGTTGAGTCTAAGTAGGAGAATGACATAAGAGATCGTAGTGAACTTATTATTGGACTATCGGAAGAGGTACCGGTGAGTAGAATGGACTGGAGTGTTGACTGAAGGTATTATACTAGGGTCGATAGAATCCTTATAGACCTTCAGAATGATGAATAGAGGTTTGAGAGTCGTACATGACCTATCATTGGTGATGATATAGGAAGTAGAGCGAAATCTCAAGAGCAGCTGATGTAGAGGCGATATTGCCAATATGATCGGATGACTAGGCTGGCATAAATTCTGTGGCCCATAGTCCTCCAGAGTTTAGGAGGCGGCATTTTAAGAATCAAGAAGTTTGGACTTCCCTACATAATTAAGGGTACTTAGTACTTGGAGTAATGAAAGTCTTTTACTTTGGTTATAAGACCCGATTTTCGATAAGTAACGGGTTTACCTGAAGGTTGGTCACTGTGTCGTTGTGGATTCCATTACCCTTGATGGCGAATTTTTACATGTGTTATGCGAGAATGTTATCATAAGACGAGCGTGCTAGATAATTCCACGCATGATTCGAACGCTAGAGCATGGTAGTTCAACTTAGAGAACAAACGAGTGAGATTAACAAAGGGACTCAAGAGAAGTTGAATATGGTTGCAACGAGCGATACAGTGATCTCAGAGTCCACCAAAAGAAAAGACCAGCGGGTCTAGAGTGGGATCCTTTGATAGAGATGTTAGCAAGGACTACGTATATACGTATTGTAGACCTCAATATTTTGGTATATGTTCACATACACACACCCGCCACCGAACCTATGGACTGCATTGAGATCCCTGAGAGATCTCTTTGATCTGTTCCCAAGGGGAACTGGCCACTTGTGATTCATGTCGGAAGGCATGAAGTAGGACCCCATAGACTTAGCAGGTGTCCCCGGAATGATGTGAAGCTTGGTCTTCAAGATAAAGCACGGAAATGACAGATATATTGGTGAAACCCTAACTCGATAAATGACTTTAAGATGATGATTGAGAGACGCACTAGTTGGTGTCTTGTATTACGAAGACGAAGAGATGGAGTTACCCTCATAGTGGTGATAATGAGATGCACGAATGATTATTAACTTATTTTGATAACTACCGGCTGGTGCACTACTTCATTTTAAACTGTTCACTAACCATGTTACCTCGATTAGCTTATATCAGGTAACCCTCCTAGCTTTCTACTTCAAACTTGTGGAATAACAACCAGTGATATACTTTCTCTAAACCGGGACTCATCCAAAGTATCTAAATTGAGCCCGAGCATTCTATTTGAAGTTTATAATTATTTCTGCTCAGGACTATTTACACTCTCTTTCAATTATCCAAGGAATGTTCCACAAATATTTCCTTAATTAATCGACGAATACTACTTAACAAATATCGATATTTAATTGCTTCTTTCATACTTGCATTCTTCAGTTGAGCTCATAAATATTAAACAAATTACTGAGGACAGGGATGATCTAATGTCCAGACATCCCTCATGAATTCTTTTCTTCTATTCAAGATGAGATTGTACATCGTACATTGAAATCATAGTAAGGATATCATTTTGATATTGGTATTCCGAATTTAATTCTATTGTCGGATCTGATAAAGCATGTGTACGGAGGCACCCTTGGGTGGACCGTTTCACTGATAAGTAATATTTGATGAAAGGTTATCGATTGTTCCGATACCTAGAACATTCTCTTCAGATTTTACAGTTTTCTTTTTCAAACTTAATAACTTCCTATTTTCATTCGTTGTCCGAGAAGCCTAAAGTTTCTTCAGTGGCTACGATGTTGAAATTCCGTTCTATCCAATGGAAACTGGCTAGTCGTTATGTCAATATGAATGACTAGTTGATCGTTCCAACTACTCAAAATTGTAATGTTGTGAAGAACACCTAGCTAATTGTCCTAGCTGGTGGTGATGTCTCAAACAGGTGAACTAGCAAATTTTGTCTAGCTAGTCGCTAGTGTTTCTTGAAAAGGACTAGTTATTGTTTCACTGGTCCAACTCCCAATTTAATTCATTCTGCAATGCATTTTGCATGTGGTAAAGCATGATGACGAAAGTTTTGACGAATAACTTGATGAAGACCTAATGAGGTCGCCCACTCAACTCGAATCCCACCCATCTTCGTATCAGACTCTATATCACTTGAATATTTTATTCTTTCATTTCATACAATGAGAATTCATTTGAAACCATTGATTACTTGAGTGACAAACTACTTCATTCTTTAATTGTCATGGAGTAGAATTGCTTTCTATTGGCTGACCTTCATCAATGCGACTTTAGATTTCCTCTTAATATTCAGGAGGAAAAGTATCCACCCGATGTAAGAATTGTATAAAGATCGTCTTTATTACTTTTGTACCCAACAATCATTGCCCTTGTGCAACATTCTCTATGGTGTCATATTACAGAATTATCAGGACGGGAAGGAATAAACCTTGTTGTATTCTTTCTGTCCATCCTTACATCTCCAAAAATCGAGACTCCTAGTATTTGGAACCATCAACATTCTTGGAACATCCAATGTGGAATTCTTATTGAGATTATCTATTGGACCTTGTTATTTTGAAACCATTCCTTTCAAAGTGATTACTCTAAGGTGAACGGGAGGTACAATTGTGAACCGTTACACTAATATGAGATCAAAAACCAAATGTTGTAATTGTGCAGCCAGAGCGTTATGCCGAGTAATTATTGAAGTAGAGATAACATGTCAGGGCATACCACAAGACCTTTAATATTGGTGTGGGGAAAGTTATAAGAAATGATGAGGTGGTTGGGAGCACGCTCCTACCAACCGTTGTCAGGATGTTATATTAATGAATTCTGGAGTTACCAAGCCTTTTCCTGATCCAAGAAATGCAAATCGATTGCGATGTAAAACATATCCTTGGAGGAAACTAACATGGAAGTGAGATGGACGAGAAAGGAAGAAATATCGTGGCAAGAATGTGAAGCTTTACTTAGCTTAAAGGGATTGATGCACATAGAGAGACATATAGTTTAACAGGCCCCTAATAGCAAATGGATGCATGGAGATATGCCAATGATCCTTCGAGATTACCACCTAATCAAGTTTATTGGGAATCGCAGCCGCATGCAGGCCTCAGGCTGATTGGCGCCAGTTGTGAAGGAGGACGAGCGTATGACATCTTACATATACCATCGAGAACTGATACCCTTACCGGAAATGGGGGGATTGTTGATTAGTTAAAATGAGTAGTTGTTATTTTTCAAGGATAAGGTTGAAGAGAAGGTTTCACCAACTCAAGATCGACCTCTGTACGGTGTCAAATTTGGCATTTCACACTAATATAAATGTTATAAAATTGTGGTAGTATCGTTTGAATGGACTAATGAGTCGGAAGCCTTTATGGATTAATGAACAAAGTTTTGGGATGAAATGAGATATTAGCAACAACCTCGTTGTTAGCCATGCTTGATGATAAAAGAGGACTTGGAGAGTCACGATGATGCATCTTTCAAGAGTTTAAGAGGTGTGCTGATGCAGTAGAAAGGGAATGATAGCCTATACTTCTAAACAACATAAAGGTTACGGGATAGGATAAATTAACCGTGAGTCTGGGATTAGTCATGATGGCGTTCACACATAAAACTGAGACGTTAACCTTATGAGAAAAGTGTGAAAGTTCTCCACAAGTGCCATAAGTATATCTTCATAGTACAACTAAACATAAGAAAGAGAAGGTGACGAAACGGAGCAGGGAGTATAATGGAGAAATTTGTTATTACCTAGGGAAGGCCAGTGTGGTGGCCGATACCTATAGAAGGGATTATTCGAAATTGGAATTCAGTCAGTATTGACCAAGAAAATAGAGTATATACAATAAAGAATAATGTTAGAGGAAAATGACTAAATTATGGGAAGGACAAAGATGTACAGAGAATTAAGGGAATGTTTGGTAAACTGAAATGAAGAGTGGTATTGGCAAACTATTAAGTACGAACGCGACATGCCAAAAGCAGAATGATAGAGATCTAGTGGATTAATTCCGCCTGTAGAAAATCTTGAACGTGGACAGAATTATAATGAATTTCATAAGTAGGTCGCCGAAGACCGAGCCAAGAGATGGCCCTAGTTGATTTATAATTGTTGGACCAAGTGATTTACCTATAAGAGACTTTCCATTTAGAAGATTATCGAATTATATACGGAAGAAGAATTATCTAGACGATCGAATTTGTATTTAGTGTCGTGCCTTAGATTTCAAAGGGAAATCGAGAATAAAAACTTATCCATGAAATGAATGTTGTTATCACGATCATCGCCATGCGAACGTAAGGACGTCTCCTGTAGAGCGTGCTACGAAAGAGAAAGTTTCGCTTCTCTTACGTTACGAAGAAGTCAAGGAACGAGGGACATAGTAGCTGAACTGGTTCGACTTATACCGAAGACTATACAGTATCCATAGCAAGTGGTAACGGCTGACGGGAGGCAATACCTGCCTGCTAATCAAGCGAAGGAATATGAGGAATACCGTGCGAATTGACGTTGCCTCAGATTACAAAACACGACCACAAAGCATTCACGGGCCAACGATACAAGGACTCAACACGGATACTATGAACAAGGTAGAAGAGGAACGTGTGAGTAGTGGGATAGAAATTTTTAATCATAGAACAACCGATAAGGAATACAGGTCGAGGAGAGTATGCGTTGAGGAACAACATTAAGGCGTTGGTGAGACGAAGGGAGAGAACAATAGGGTTGAAGTGTCAACCTGAGAGTTGGAAAAGGTAAGGTTGGAATTGTATCCACAACTATTATCCTTAGGTTCTTAAGATAGAATCCTTTTAAGGAGAGGAGACTGCATTAACCCTAACTTTCGGGAATATTCGAAACCTGGACGAATAGTAATTCTATGGGTGGATGAGAAATCTTTGCAACCACGATATGTACGAATTATCAAACGAAGATTTCGAATTGATATTACGTCTTTACGGTACAGACGAGTGTATGTAAAAGTCATTATATTTTTTTTACGAAATCCATTGTTTCGAAGGGTCAAATTTTATGAGATATCTAAGGAGATCGTGGTAAGGCATGGGGTTCCTGTGGGCATTGTATCTGGTAGAGACCCAAGGTTCAACTCCAGGTTCTGGAGGATTTTTTTTCAGGATTGTGTGGGGACCAAGTTAAACATGAGTACTGCATACCACCCCCAATCAGACGGACAGAGTGAGAGAACCATTCAGACCATAGAGGACATGCTGAGAGTATGTGCCATCGATTTTAAGGGAAGTTGGGATGACCACTTGTCGTTGATCGAATTTTCCTACAACAACAGTTACCATGCGAGTATAGGAATGCCCCATATGAAGTTTTATACGGACGAAGATGTCGGTCTCCCTTGTGTTGGGAAAAAGTTGGAGAGCGGAAGATTTTAGGGCCTGAACTGGTCCAACAGACAAGAGAAACTATCGAGCTCATAAGAGGACGGCTGGTAGCAGCCCAAGACAGACAGAAGAAGTATGCGGACCAGACCCGCAAAGACAAGGAATATGAGGTAGGAGAGTTGTGATGTTGAAGGTATCACCGTGGAAGGGATTGATGAGATTTGGTAAGAAGGGGAAGCTAAGCCCAAGATTTATTGGACCTTTTGAGATCTTGAAACGAGTTGGGAAGTTAGCCTATGAATTGGCTTTACCCCCGAGCTTACAGCAAGTACATAATGTGTTCCACGTGTCCATGCTACGACCATACCATAGCGACTTCCGACATGTGATAGAACATGATCAAGTGGATCTGCAACCAGACTTAACATATATCGAGCAACCCGTTGAAATCATGGATAGAAAGGAACAGGTGCTGAGGAACAAGGTTGTCAAACTAGTGAGAGTCTTGTGGAGGAATCAGAATGTCGAAGAATCAACATGGGAACTAGAGAGCGCGATGCGTGAAAAGCACCCCCAACTGTTTTCAACCTGATTCCGGGACGGAATCCTTTTAAGGAGGGGAGGCTGTAAGAACCCTAATTTTTGGTAATATTTCCTTTTATTTAATATCTTGTGACATTGTCATTATGGAACCTTTCTAGTCATCCCTGTTGATTAATAGAATTGATTGTCTGAGAAACTGCGTTGTTGCATTTATTATGTAAGATATAAAGGGAGATTGTGAAGGCAGGAGTCTTATTGTTATTAATATTTATAAAACTTGGATTTGAGAATGGTTAGAGTATTAAAGGATTTATTAAGAATTGTGACGAGGAATTATGGACATTCGAGGAATTTACACAATAAGTACTTAAGGAATTATAGGGGAAATCTCTACGCGACAAAATATTATTACGAGAGATTAATTAAGATACGATACGAATTAAAGATTAAATAACGAGCATTGGTGGAAGAATAATAATACAAGGAGTAGTATTGCCTGCAAGCCCATGCAACCAAGTGGTTAGAAATCAAACAAGTTAGTTGGCCATTGGAAGATGAATAGTATCTAGTTGGTTACTTTTTCAAAAAGGGGAACACACAGTACATGCACCCATGCTTGCTAGTACACTACCTATGCTTACATGTGATATGTATCACCCAACCTATTACCATCAATTATTTACCAAACACAAACACAAACACAAAACACAAACTTTTCTCTCCCCCCCCTAGTAGTTGCTCTCGGCCAAGAACACAAAGTGGAGAAGAAAATTCTTCTCCTCCCCTCTTCCATCACTCATAAATCTTGCCATAATTCCTAGGTCATCTACATCATCTAGACAAGGTATGCTAGCAATTTCACTCCATTTTTTCCACCCATTTTCAAGCTACAAATTATTCAAGCTTGAGTGAATAGTAACCAAGTTTATTTTTCCTTTAGATCTTGCATTGTAAGTGTTGTAGGAGACCATCTAAGGTGTTTTTGAGTTGTGTAAAGCTTATCCAAGGCCTCTAGGAGCTCAAGAAGGTATAAAAATCTCAAACCCCCTTGGTTATGTTTTATTTATAAAGTATGGTAGTAGATCCATGTGTTTTAGAACTAATCTTGGATGTATATGTATTGGATAGCATGGATCTTGAGTTTTGATGTTGAGATTGTGACTTTTATGACTATGGTTAATATATATATCTCCATGAGTGTTATGAACCATGATCTAAGTGTATTAAGTGTTGATTATGTTATGGAAGTATGAAAAATGATTGATCTAAGTAGTTTGAGCTTGCTGAGTTTTGTCCAGGAACTTTATTGTAGCACGATTTTGAACCCCCAAATGATGTCCCCTGATGTCCTACCATATATTGTTGGAAAGATAATTGAATGTAGTTTCTGGAAATGTAAGGTTCATGGTTAGGTGATGTGTAGGATTTTAGTTATGGCCGGAGGAGTGAATTTTGTTTCTGGACTATGGACTGCATTAAGTGACCCACTTGTGAACCTTGTTTAAACACCTTAAAATATATGTGGGATCATGGAAAAATTTGAGAATGTAGGGAATGCAGTGGTGAAGACCACCCAAAAGGAATTGGATTAAAATATGAATTTTTAGATTTTATAAAAATGCTAGAGTAAAATTCGCGCAATGGAAAAAGTCGATTAGTGGAACATGATTCTAGGGTTAGTGGTTATGATTCGAACGTGGTAACTAAATTAAGTCGAGTAAGTGACGAGCGTAATCGAGTGATGACATGGACCTATAGTGGGGCTAGGGAGTCATAAGACGAAGTCGTTAAGTTAATTTCGTACCCCCTTAAAACCCCGTAATTAAAGAGATATTGTTAAGGTACTAACGAACGATTATTGCTTATGTATAGATCGTTCGAATCCGCACGCTCGACCACCCCAACCAAACCAAGGCAAGTTTACTTTTCAAAACTTATCCATATACAAGGACTTTTACTGTTGTGTTTGTAGTTTTCAAATTATATCAAATGCTATGTTTATCGAAGTATTGATGCAATTGAGATTGAACAAGTACATGGTATGCTTTTACCCCTTGAACTTAGATTGAAATGTTTTCTTCGGACAACGACTCTAGCAATAGAGGTCGTATCGGTCCGTATATACTATTGACCGGGGAGCGGTATATTATTATATCGTATCTAGTTTACGAAAACCCGAAGGGTCATTCGGGTAGTATAGTATACTCAAGTAACTATTGTTATATCTTTGTAAATACTCGAAACCCTATCTTGGATTAAAAGTTTATTTTATCGAATAATTATTTTATTAATTATTAATATTAAATCTTAAAATATTATTTATTAATCATTGTTCATTATTTAAAGGCAAAGTTAATCCAAGATACTTTTAATACTTTCAAACTCGAACTCTTTCAAACTCAGAACATTTTCGAAAACCCCCGGTCAGATTCTGCTTCCTGTATGATTTCAAGAATCATCGGTCGACTGATGTCGGACCTCAATTACTCTGTTTTCAATCAAAATCAAGTTTTAAAAGAAAAGAAAAAGGGACTCTGGCAGGTGTGGGAACCGTTGACGAACGATTCCCGGGATGTGTAAGCGGCCGTGAGCGAGGCGGTCCATCACTTATTATTCCGGCCCAGGTGTTGCCGAAGGATGATTACGGATGTAGTTTTCATCGAGGGTGATTACGGATGTAGTTTTCACCCGAGGGATAGTTACGGATGTAGTTTCTATCCTTCTACCGGTAGAGAAGACCCGCGGATTTTTGGACTTGGATGTGGCGACTGATCATCGTCAATCCTTGTCAGGTTTTTATGTTTTCTTCCAGTCCCATCCTCCACTTTGGAAAAATACTCAAACACTGCTTCTTGGGCCTAAGTGCCAAGTTGCTGATAGTGTGGTTTTTGATGAGAAAATATTGACATCGTGCAGTATCTAGAACTGCAAGATTTTCTATAAAGATTGACACGTGTTAGTGCACTCTTGCAATTGTCTCAAAGAATGAAATGTTTTGTATGAGAAACCTTCTAAGCTAATGGAAGGAAAGAGGTTTGCAATGATGTATTCCTTGTACAGTATGTTAATCGTAGAGTGTTTTGCCGAAAATGATATACTCATATGTATATATTTTCAAACTTGAGATATATTGAAATGGGAACCTTATAAAGGGTTCATATGTTATTCTTAAAGCTCCTTAGTGAGCATAGATGTTTTATTCAAACTCGGACATATATATTGTCCAATTATGTTTTGAAATCTGAGATATATGCCCATATAGTTGGGAACGTTTTCGAAATGAACCATATTATTATTTTACAAAATGGTGAACTTGCTGAGCATTATGTAGCTCATTCTTGCTTTATAAAAACTTTTCAGAAAGAGAAGAATTTGGTCGGTTAACTCCGCGACAGCAGAAGAGGAGTAGAAGATTTACCCCGGAGATGATTTAGTTCCTGATAAATACTGCAGAGTGAGTCTGATAGGTTTTCAACTGTAATAGTAAGACTTGTCTTCAAGTGTAGTTGTATAAGTGGAATTGCGTAAGACTCTGATTTGTACAAATGAATTGTAATATTTAGTGGCACTTTTGATTATCGTTTCTGAGACTCTAACTTGATTGTGTGTAAGATTGAGGTATGAATGGATGTATTGTTGAGTTGTAAAGTTAATACAGGTATGATATGGTTGAATGGTGGCGTGACGACCTGAATCTTTGACCTCATATTTGAGGGCGTCACAAAAGAGGTATCCGCTAGACTATAATCTAATTAAAGATAAATTAAATACAATATTCATCTTCAAAGATCATAACTATTTTCTTCACCCACCATAAAGAACCATGGCTAAGTTACAACAATTAAGTAATTTATCTCTGCAGAAGAGTGTTTATCTCGAGTTATTTGGTTGTAGTTACAAAAATCAGTCATGGATGTAATTACAAGGAAAAGTGATCAGTTCATCTAGTTATGTTGTTGAAAGGTCTAACATATAGTGATGCCGATGCCTTTAATTATAGAGGGAGAGTTATAAGCATATCAATTTAGTGCTAAACCATTTAAATATGCTAAACACATCTCTGTGTCCTAGTTATACTTCAATCACTGACTTGAATTATTTTACAGTATCTCATATTAATTCAGTTCAAACTATTATAAAATTAACATCGACTGCCACACATTGGACATTGATTTTGTCGCAATATTTCCCTCATTTAAAAATTTACATATTTTTTATCCTCTTTCCTAGAAGCCCCCCCTTTTAATCACAGAATATACTAGCAATATTAGTACTTCACTCTATCTACTTAAACACCTTCACCTCTGAAATTGTTTTTCTTTGTAAAGGTTTTCGTATATAATTTCTTGATTTTCTCTCTATATACATTTTACAGAATCATCACAGTAGTAAAGAGTTTCCAAAGTTCCAAACTACACAATTCTATTTCAGAAAACCTCCTATGAAATCTGCAACTCATACTTACGATTCCTTGAGAACAATACATATCAGTAACGACGTACTGAGTAACATTATCCACTTAATTTTACAGTATATGATCAGTAAATTGAACAAAATCAAGCACTTGACATCAAACAATCAAACACTTGACATCAAACAAACAGTTGAACAATAAAACTACAATAACTGAGCTTAAAAACCAAAAGAAACATCTTACCTGAAACGCGATCAAAAACATCAACAGTCGATTCACCCTCTGGAAACCTATAAAAAAACCTCCAATACCTCATTCTAGTCTTTTTCACAAGGTAATAGAAACTGGTAAAATTATACTAAAATACTTACAGGTTTGTTAGCTGTTGGCATGCTGCTTTCCTTCAATTTAAAGGTATCACAATTTCCTTGTCTTCCTTCTGCATTTAACATTGTAAACAAGTTAGATTTGTCATTTAACTATTTAAGCATGTTAGATTCGGTACCCAATCTGCTCCGCACAATAACATTTCAACGGTTTCAGGTTTCAAGCAAGAACGGTGGGGTTCAATCACTCAATCACTAGCACTAAAGGTTGACTACGAAGCTACAGTGCTAATAGGAATACTTAATACATTACACGCCATCTTGGATAAAATAGGACATTTTGAAGTATTCCCTTTCCACCAAGCTAGAACATTAAATTTTGGCAATTATTTTCTCACTCAAGTACTCCTCCAATTCTGACTTCGTGGGCTCAACAATACCACCACTCTCCCTAATGAAACTCTCATAATCATTTATCCCTTGTAGTGTCTATGTCACTTAATTCATTAGTGAAATTTGCATCGGAAGAAGATATTTGACTTGATTCATTCTTTTCTATATTAAATTCTTTCGCTTCCTTGCAATATTCTTGATAAAGATCATTCAATGAGTTCATCAAATAGGTCAGATTTTTTTCAGATTCACTTGTCATCAGATAAAGGATGGGAAAACAAAAAGCTGGCAGCTTCATTTTAAACCGTGGATCCATAACGGCACCAATAGACATTACCAAATTAGCCCCCCCCAATATTTATCAAACTTTAATTTCATGACACGTGCCATCTCTCGAATATGCAAGTTCGAGTCAAATGATTTTTTATCTATTACCTGCTTAACCAACCTGATTTCTGATAGAAAAAGGTTCGAAGTTGAATATTCGGTCCCGAAAACCACTTTTGTAACATCAGAAAAAACCTTGAGAAAAGAAGACACACCCTCAACTCTTTCCCAATCTTCGTGATCTGGCACATAATCTCTAAACCCCCCCTCAGATTTGGCATACATCAAAAAGGCATCTTTAAACTTAATAACACATGATAGCATATTAAAGATGGAATTCCAACGAGTTGGAACATCTAGAATTAATTTCTTTCATTTCAAGCCTAAAACCATAGAAATTTCAGCAAACTTAATTCTTCTACCTTCGGAGGCAGCTACATATTTACCCCATCCCAAATTTTATTAATAATTCCCTCAATTGGATTGAACCCATCTTTCACACATAAATTCAATATATGTGCACAATAACATGCATGAAACATTTTTCCATCGATTGACAATTTTTTCGTAACACTAAAAGTTTATTTCAGATTTCGCAAAGCAACATCGGTTGCCTTCGCATTGTCTACAGTTAACGTTCCTATTTCATCAACAATTCCCCAATCATTCAAACACTTAAACAAAGCCTCAGAAATTATATATCCTCTATGTGGGGGAGGGACATTATAGAAATTAAAAACTCTCATGTTAAGCTTCCAATTGGAATCAATCCAATGACCCGTCACAACCAAATAACCAAGTTTCTGATGTGATGAAGTCCACATATCCGTCGTAATATTAATTTTTCTAACAAATTTGAAAATCTCTCTTAATTTGTTTTTCAGTTTCATAAGTGGCCATGTAATCTTGTTTAACAGTTTGCCAACTTATTTTTTTGCCAAAACGGGGAAGATTTTCTCATGATCACATCAAACATAAAGTTTTCAGCGTGCCTAAAGGGTAACTCATTTACTAAAATATAATGAGAAATGACTTTTCTCATCTTAGAATGATAATATTGGAAGTTTGCAAGTGTTACCTCGGGCGATTTGTCACCACTACATTTGATGTTTTCATCCATGTGCAACCAAACATTTATCCACGTGCCTATTGAATGTTGTTTGTACACCATATGCTACCATATTTCATTTTTATCTTTGCATAGTTTTAAAACCGCAAACTTCTGATTATTCTCCATAATAGTGTCTAAATATGGCAAGCAACGCAATTTTTTCTTTCTTTCCTTCTTTTGGTAAGGTTTCGGCTGACTGGATTGTTGAGTATTAACGGTGTTGCTGTTGTTTTTTTTTCCTTTTCTGGAAATCTACTCTTGTTTAGGGCCAGGCTGTGTTGATATGTCTATATCATTAGCTTCACCCGTATCTTCAGATTGTGTATCATCGCCAAGACTTCTTAATGGTTCTTGTTCAAATTCCACATTTTCTAAATAATTTCGATGCCTGCTTTATTTGGATGTCATCGCTGAAAGTGAAAGTGTCCTAAACCAATCATGTATGATGAGTTAGGAAGAACTTTTATGTAATCTATTTAATTTCATTCATATTAATAGAGGACTGGTTTGTTTTCATTACGGGCTTTATCAATTTAAGTGTTTAAACAAGATGTTCCATAGTTTAGAGTAAAGCTTTTAGAATTATGATGAGATTGTAATAGTGAGATCTAAAAGATGAAAACTCTAAACTAAAATTGTTCCTGATCGTAGGATAACTAATTGGTAGTTAGTTAATCCGTAAAGATTGGTACATACTATGCATGCTTCAATATGAAGGATGTCTGTTCTCATAGGAATTTGTGTGATGACACTATAGCTAGTATGTAGGTGCTTATTAGAGAATAAGTTCATTGAACATGACTCGAATAGTTGAATAACAAATGGAGTTCACTCACGTGTTAGTAGTTGTTCATATAGTGATTGTTATACAAGTGTCCTTAGACTTGAGGTAATCATAGTCATCTTGTGTACATTGAACTATACTTTGGTTTAGTTCTTAATCTCTAGGGACAATAATAAGGCCTCTTCTAGGGACACGAAGATAATGATTGATCAATAGAGGATCTGCCCCTTCCAGTTAAGGAAGAGAATGTCCTATGTTATTCCAATTATGCTAGTTCAGGAATCTCTAGCCAGTGTGAATGAAATTAGAAGGAAGTTTCTAATTTGCATTAAAAGGAACTAAGCATAATGAATAGGAAATCATATGATTAAATTAGATAGGCTTGACATAAGTTCCATGCCTTTTATTTAATCGGGACATTGTAGGACAGAAGGAATTGATTGTACGGGAACCATTCACTGACTAGGTTCTAGGTTTTCTAAGCAGTGAATTCATATTATCTGGATAGTCGCGATATGCTGAGAAGTATCCCTCACGATGTAGAATAAATATGATAAATTATATAATTAATTATATTTAATGAATTAGAAGAATTCATATAAATGATAATAAAATAGTTTTATTATTATTTATTTCTACTACCGGCTTAATATTGAATCTACAGGGTCACACAATAAAAGAGACTGATTTATTAGTGGAGGAATTAATAATAATGGTTAGCAATTATTTATTTGTGAAATAAATAATTTATTAGCAATTTTATAGTTGATTAAATTAGATTTAATTGATTATAAATTAATTAAGAAGAGTTCTTAATATTATTAATTAAGGATTTAATTTAAGAAATTAAATCAAGAGAGAATTATTTTCTAAATAGTTTAGAAAAAGAATTAATGATTAAAAGAATTTTAATTATACAATAATCGATTAATGAGATTCATTAATTAATAGGGTTAATAATTATAGAAAAATTCAGCTTAGATTTTGCTTATAAATACACTGCTATAAACCCTATTAGCCTCAAGCCCTATTAGCCTCAAGCCTTTTAAAGTAAGTTTTCAGAAGGAGGCAACCCTAGTTCTCTCTCATCCTCTTCCTCTCTCCTTCAATCATCTTTTTGTGGAGTGCTTCACACTTGAGGAGCAGCCGGTAGGACCTCTCTTTGTCTCCCTTGGATCACTTTTTAAAGGTTAGAAATCGATTCCGCAATTTTATACATGAATCGTATGTATATTTTATGATTTTTTATTGTCGTATAATCGAAATACACGCTTCTGTTGTGCATAAATCCCTACAATCGCAATTCTCAATTCTGTTAAATCTGGAAAAACAAAAATGGAGACATGAGTCAGGACTCAATTAATAAAAATGGAAATATCTGATGGTTGATGCTCTTAAGCAGTTAAACACACAAATCACAATTAATCAGAAGTACAGATACTGGTTGTTTTTACCTTATCATACTATTCCTTTCATTACGAATACACTTTAATATGAAAGAATCATCACAACTCATATTCACATTTAAAAAATAATTTATTCAAAAAATATGAATAAGAAACGCTAGCCTAACCAGGTGAGACGACACTAGGGCTAATGTGTTAGTTGTTGAGAAAGTAGCACACACTTTGAAAGAGACAAAGAGTCATTTTTGAGTTTGAATTAGCTCTTCAACTATTTAAAATGGCATAGAAAGTCATTACAGTCGTATGGGTTCTATTCAATAATCAACTAGTAAAGGGGCTCACTAGCAAAAAAAAAAAAAGAATCAACCTAATAGTCGTATGGTTGTTTTAACCTAGTAATCAGTAGACTCTAGACAAAATTGCCACAAGAATGAAACTTAGCTAGCTAGGATTAACTAGACCAAAACGAATCAAGAATAAAATCAAGAATTCAATTAGACCTAAATAAATCAAGAATAAAATCAGAATCAGAACAAAATTAAAATTCAAAATTAACTAGCTAGAATTAACTAGATTAATTAGACCAAACGAATCTTCAAAATTCAAGAATCAAAATCAGAAGTCACAAAATGAAGTAAAAAAGTAAAGTATAAAATATAAAATTTGGAATCAAATTTGTGCGTGTAGAGATTGAGAGATTTACCATACTGAGATAGTGATTGAGACTTGAGAGTGGATTGAGACTGTGAGAGAGGTTAGTAATATTTGTGCGTGTATTTGTGCAGCTGTGCTTGTCGCCGCTGTTGTCGACTTAGTTAAGAATTAGGAATTATGGATTTACTGATTTAGGAATTAGGATAGAGTATAGACGATAGAGTAGAGTTTAGTAATATTGCGTTTGTGGCTAGTTTTTTAATTATTAGGTATCAGGTATTTGATTTGGGCTGGATTATTTTTACTTGGGAGTTGGGCCTAAATTAGTGGAAGCCTTTTGCAGTTTGCTTTTTATTAATTTTTTTGTCGAGCTGTTCGATAGTGGCTAGTTTCGGCTCGGCTCGTTTTGCTTCGATAGAAGCTCGAGTGCGACTTGGTTCACTAACGAACTCGAGCTCGAACACATTTTCTGTTCGATAAGTAAGCTCGGCTCGGATTGATTCATCAGAAAAAAAGAAGCTCGACTCGACTCAGTTCGCTTATAACCCTAGCCAGAAGTACTTAATGATGAGTTCTTTAGAAGCCTTAGCTAAAAGGGTTAAGGTGCTTCTTGGGACACCACTTAAGCATCCTTATAAGCCTTTATGATCTTCTTGAATCGTGATAAAGGAAATTTATGTTTCTTGAAGTCATGATTTTAATTGTTCCAACCATCTATTAGCATTGGTAATTCCAATAACAACTAAGTAGATATTTTGGTTGTGGAGGGATAACTAGTATTGTGTTGGATTGATTAACTTAATTCATCAACTTAATTCATCGACTTGTGATTGTGTTTGAGGTATTGTTTGAGGTCAAATTTATGTATTGTTTCTAGTTAAATTGACCAAATTTTGTATGATTTTTAAAAATTCTCTAATTTACGTTTTTATAAATCTAAAACTGTAGATTATGATAGATGATTTATATTTTCTTATCATATTTATTCATTAATTACATTTAACAAATAATATACATAATTAAAGTTATAAAATTGATTAATTTGATAAAAATAAATCAAATAACGGAGAAAATATTTGAGATTTCGATGATGACACTAATGAGCTTCTTGATTAGTTTAGTATTGATTTATAGTTTGTGTGAAGTGCACTATTATTTTAAGAATATTACATATAATATCAAAAGAATATTTAATATCTAAAGTATTACTAAAAATCTCATGTTCAAATTTCGTAAACCACATTTAATATATTTTTTATTCTAGTAAAAGGCAGTATATTATTTTGACTCTATAAATATCTCTTATTATCATATTAGTTTATTATTATATTTTGTAATTCATGTTATTTTTAAATAAAATTATTTATATAAAAATATAAATAATAAAAAAATGTTAAAAATAATTAATAATACTTGGATCGATATTTGTGTCTTTGCAATTAAATGTTAACTACAATATCCTTCTAAAATCAATTTGGTGTACAGATAACTTATATATTACCACTAATCATTTTATTTTAAGAATATAATTTTCTTTTCCAACGCTCAACCTATTTTAACTAGGCTCCATATTGGTGTAAATGTGTCCGTTTCTCTAAGGGATAAGATTGTGTTTATAAATTTAATAAAAAAAATCTATAAATTGCAGTTCATTAGAAACAAAGTCTCTCATATATTTTGCCAATAGGATTAGCAATGTTTCAAACAATCAACTAAATCATTTTTGTCAAACAGAATTGATGTATTGTTCATAATTTCTTATTTCAATCACATCATTTTTTGTTGAAACTCTTAGAAATCTCCTGTTTTTTCCCGACATGATTTCTCAGCATTCCCATAAAGGCAAGGACAAGGTCCTTTCTGGCTATGCTTTTAATGATGGTGGTGTCTTAAGCTCGGAAGCAATCAAGCTTATTGACAGTGGTAATCTTAAGGTAATTTCTGAAGCCTTTGGTAAATCTGTTTTAGACATGGATAAAGAGATTTTTGAAGGTGTTTTTGTAAAGGATATTCTTGACAGTGCATTAAAAGGCACTCTAGATGACCTTCTTAGTCAAGTAGTCCCATTAGAAAAACCAAAACGGAATGGAATATTGCGAATAGGAACAAACCCTAATGTTCCTCAGGCTGCGGTAACTCAAGGATGTGCAAGATTGGTTGAGGATCAACCCACTGTACTCATGGAGGTGGAGGAAACAATGGTTGAAATGGCATTGTATCAGGAGCTGGTGGGTGGTGGCAACATGGCTTAATTTCTGGGTGTCAGGATTGTTACCATATTATGACTAGTGTTCTTTGTTTTGGTTATCTAGTACATGTATCCTAGCTAGTTGCATCTTGTTGTGTCTCAGTGGTCGTGTTAATGATCTTCTCTGGACTTTTAGTATCTATCTCCATTGTTACATTTGCTTGGTTCTTAGATAAAAATATCATTTATGGTAAATCACATCTAAAAACTTATAAATAATTATTTTTTGCCAAAGTAAAAAAAGAGTCAAAACAGATCGTCTTTTTGCCAGGATAAAAACTTGTAAATTAATATTTTAATTAAGTAATTTGTTCGCAAAATAAAAAAGTCAAAACAAATCGTTTTCACAAAAGTATAAAACATATATATTAAAATCGACCGTTATGATGTAAAACCGACTAGCTTTAACCCGACCAATCAAAACCGACAGTTAGTATAAATCCGACCGTTTAGTCGGTCGAAAATGACTCTGTTTCTTGTAGTGTATAAAAAAATTCTGTAGAATTTGAATTCCAAATAAAATAAAATTAGATAAAAAATCATAATCTACGTATTCGAAACAAAATGTAATTTTAATCATGATAGGAAATAATTTTTTTAAGAATATATGCTTTTCAAAGTTAATAGGGTGTATTCAATCTAGATTTTTTTTTTTGATTCCAAAAGTTTGAGGGTATTCAATGGATTTTAAAAAATTCATTAAAATCTGGGTGTATTCAATGGGTGTATTCAATAAAGAATGTAATCATATTCAATTCAGATTTTAAAAAGTATGGGGGTATTCAATCCAGATTTCAAATAATTTTTTTAAAATCCGGAGGTATTCAATATGGATTACAAACAATCTATTAAAATCTGGTGGTATTCTAAAACTTATTGACTTTAAAGGATTTTAAAAGGTGATGGTATTTAATTCAGATTTTAAAAAGTATGGGGGTATTCAATCCAGATTTCAAATAATTTTTTAAAATCTGGAGGTATTCAATATGGATTACAAATAATCTGTTAAAATTGGTGGTATTCAAAAACTTATTGACTTTGAAGGATTTTAAAAGTTCGTGGATTTTGTTGGATTTCACAATGTATTTTTAATTTTTTGAAATCTCACGCTCTACCAATTCTGCATGGATTCTACCTCGAATATTAAATCACCAACAATCTACCAAAATCCATGGATTATTAATAATCCATTAAAAAATGAATTGAATACACCCCAAATAAAATTATTCTAAATTATTAAATATTAATGATCCAACAGGGATTGATATTAATCATTTGTTGAAGTTGTTTAGTTACTTTAATTTACGTAAATTTTAGAAGTAGAACAAAAGAAAAATGATATACTGATATATTGTTGATTTAGCTGCATCTAGCAGCATATGTCTAGAATTCAATTAATTAAATTTCTCATATTCTTGTAATTGTTAAAACCTAATTCACTTTGCGTTTATTATATCCGGATTCTTGGTTTTATATTATTTAAGAAAAAGTAAAAATTCAAATCATTATAAACAATTGAGTAGTGATATGGGCTAAAAGTAAGCCATAAAGACACATTTAATGTGGCATTAATTAGATCCGGAATGGTCCAAACGTGGGGCCCACCAGATGATCCCAAACCCTATTTATAATATTAATTTCGTAATTAATATTAAGGGTAATAAACAGCTCAGCAAGTAAAGAGTCAAACAAGGATATTACTCTTGCCTGACTTAGCCTCCAAGATACATATTTCAACATGGAAACTGATTCCTATAAGGAAGAGATCTAGAACCTTCCTCAAGGAAGACTTATCCACCAAGTCTCTGACTCCTACCATAATTCTAGGGCTTCTCAGCCTATATAAAGGGTCTAACCCCTCATCTCAGAACCACGTTTTTGGGCAGAGCTCAATACGTCACTTACGTTTTGGACACAGTTCCATACGTTACCCACCACGTTTTGGCTTAATCCTCGAATAAGGACATACAAGCCACTGCATCCTAGGTGAGCTCTCGCCGCCTTAGCCTCGAGGGCACCATCACCTAGAACTACGTTGGCTTGATTCTCTAGTAATACAGAGATACGTAGGCATCTTGTGAGGACCGATCAGTCTCGAATGCAAGAACAGCCATTAAAGCTCGAAACTCAACCACCCTTGCATTAATTACAAATCATAACCTAGTTTTTATTCCACAACAAGTAGTTTCAAAAGTTACCATATGTCTATATGTACAATAATTGATGATGACTTCATAAATAGGAGTTTGGTAACTATTTATTTTTAAAAATATCAATTTTGAAGTATTTTATAAATTGTGTTAGTTAAAAAGAATTTGAAATTTATATATGATTATAAATCATAACAAGAACAATTAATAATTATATCTTATATAAAACGTTAGAATACATAAACCCTATTCTCTCTCAAGTTAGCAGAGGGGCTTCCACTGGTTTTTCTCCAGTGGAAAGCCAAAATCCCTTAATTTTCTTTCGTTTTTCGTTGATTACCTTTCAATAAAACCCAATCTTTTACGTGTTTGTGTGTTTCTCCTTTCGTATTGTGTGTTCGTGTCTTCTTTTTTGGGTGTTTTGTTAAGTTCTTAATTACTTATGTTTGTGTTTGTCTGGTATTGGATCTATTGAAAATGATTTTGTTGATGATTTTGTGGATCTGGAAAGCCTGCATCGAAGATGGGGTGTTGACGAATATTGTAAGAGCTATCACCTTTCACAACTAAAGATTTGTCATCCTTTGGGGATTTCCACATTCGACATGTTCATAGCCGGTTTTCGGCATGTAGATAGCTGGGATGCCGTTCCTCTAATCCCAGTTTATTCAATTGGGGCTTCTGATGTCCTCGATTTCATTTTTAGTTTCAAGAATTTTTAAATTCCAAATCAGCTAATTATTTTTAGTTGATTATTTGTTTTCCACATGTTTGTATTGGTAGTCGGGGATTTGTCCCGGTAGTGTTTTGGTTTATTAAATGAAAACAGCTTTATTATCTGGCAAAAAAAGTTACATCTTATATTAATTAACTAGAATTCAATGTATGGTGAATAATTATATTTTAGTAAATTTATCAAAATAATGATTGCCTTTTAGTTGAAAACGTAATCCCATTTCTTTAAATGCTTTAAATGTAAATGCCGCTTTATCATACAGTAAAATCTTTATAAATTAATATCAAAATTATTAATTAACTAAAATTAAAATTTATAATGTTGCTATTATATTGAAAACAAAGATTAGTATTGAAAATATTAATTTCTCGTGAATTATATATTTACCTATTATTAATTTAGGGAATTGATAATTGACTTATATGGATTGATATTTAAATTAATTGATATGTAAATGACATAATTATTCATGATAAAAATAAAATCTATGAAATTCATTAATGAAAAATCATAGATAGTAGTATAATTAATTAAAACTTCTAAAAATTAAAGTTGAAATTTAAATAATAATTATAGGAAATTAATTTCCCTTAATTTATCAAGATTTGTAGCTTTTACATCAAACGTGAAATGAGAATTTAGTTAAGGGAAAACTAAGGCACAACTCACAATATACTGGTTGTGGTATTAATATATACTAACTTCATTACCCGCATAAGCCACGAGGATATTCTAACTTTATTACGAGATTTTACTTTTTAATAATTGTGATCATGATTATTCTTCAATTTGTTGCAATGTTGCCTAAATATAGATTAACTCACTATTTTTTCAAGTATTCTTACTTTCTAACAGGTTGTGTCCAAAAATTTCTAATATACAATTAATTAGTCATCTAGTTCAATGATTTTAATTATAAATTTAAATTCATTATATTAGCATTTGTCTTTGGCGGCGGGGGGGGGGGGGGGTGGTTTAGAGTAAAATCATAGAAAATTGGAATGCATAAATGTGAAATAATATTAAAAAAATGTGGGATATTGCGATATTTTGGCTTTTAGTAGTTCAACTTTGGCCGTGAACACCTTTCAATTTGTAGCGGTGTTCCCTAAATAGCAAACTCTCTTCTCGAGGGCTCCATTTTCAACTTGATCTGTATAAGATTGATAATATCTACCAAGATAGCCTTCTTCTTATGAGTTTTAGTCTCTGCTGCCTCCTTTTCACTATGTATCAGCATTGCCTCTCTCTCCCCAAACCTCGGCGAACTCCTATTAATATGTCTTTGTGGAGCCCTCTTCCTTGCCCAACTAAAATAAATTCGTTTGTCCTTGATGAGAGGACATTAAGCTTAAAGATTAATCTCTCCAGAGTAAAATCATAGAAATTGGAATGCATAAATATGAAATAATATTAAAAAAATGTGGGATATTGCGATATTTTGGCTTTTAGTAGTTCAACTTTGACCGTGAACACCTTTCAATTTGTAGCGGTGTTCCCTAAATATCAAACTCTCTTCTCGAGGGCTCCATTTTCAACTTGATCTGTATAAGATTTATAATATCTACTAAGATAGCCTTCTCCTTATGAGTTTTACTCTCTACTACCTCCTTTTCACTATGCATCAGCACTGCCTCTCTCTCCCCAGACCTCGGCGAACTCCCGTTAATATGTCTTTGTGGAGCCCTCTTTCTTGCCCAACTAAAATAAATTCGTTTGTACTTGATGAGAGGCCATTAAGCTTAAAGATTAATCTCTCTAGAGTTCAATCATCGAAACCTTAACAAACCCATAACGATTATTATTTTTATCTCTTTTTTGAGGCAGAACAATGTCCTTGATCCTTCTTTCTTTTCTAAATAATAACCAAAGATCTTTTAGCTGAACAGAGTCCGGGAGATTGGTGATGAATCCTTTATTTTTTCTCTATCCGTTTTGAATGACTCATGAGGGTTTCTTTACATTCTTTTTTTTTTCTCCTGCCTTGAAGAATGACTATCAATTTTGCTCTTTGGATACTTGGTTCTGCTTCAGCAGGGCTTCCTTGTAATCTAGCTTTGAATTTTCTTTATGAATTCCTAGACTCATAAGGTGAATTTGGTGCAGCGCCTTTGTAATTTCAAGATCATCACCCCTACAACCATTTCTTATTAACTTCTCTAAATTTCTGAATATCTTCCTCCATACTTTGTGGTTTTGCTTCTCCCTTATTCAACTCTTTCTTCAATAACAGTATATTTCTCAACAAGTTTTCCTCTTACAGTCATTCCAAAGTGATTCATCTTTGAACCTCATCCTTACTTTTCCTTTTGAGTTATAATCTATTACCCTCTCTCTCAATTGGTTCTCCCACTACTGATTTCCTGGGCCGTAATTATTAATCGTCTTATCTCCCCAATTTCTGAATTTCTTCTTCCATAACTTTTTGCTTTCACTCACTATCCTGAAGCGAATATCCCACCAATTTTCATCGATGTAGAAAGCCTTAGATCCATTTTTGTAATCCTGACTCCCTTCTTCATTGTCATCTTCATCCCTCAATCTAAACCTGTTTGGATCTCAATTTTGTGAAGGATGAAATTTTCTCTCCCTTATTTCTCTCTCTTCTTTCTCTCTCCATCTATTTAGTTAACTCCGTTAATATATTGTATTTTGTATGCAAATATAGGGTTTTAATCAAACTTATTTCAGATTATTAATTTTTTTTATTTTCATCTCTAAGTATACCCTCCATCTTTCACTATGTTATGAACAAATTTTATTTGAATCGAGTTTAAATTCAAATTAAAGTGATGAATATGTGTGTGTGTATGTATATATGTACATACATATATGTAAAAATAAATTCAATTTGAAGAATGATATGAAATATGTGTGTGCATGCGTATTATGTAACACTCTAGTCCCACATCGAGTAGATATGGGACTTTAGTTCAGTTTATAAGCCAAAGTCATACTACTAAAGCGCACTAACTAATCATGATCTTAAAAAATTGGTACAAATTTTAATACAAGCATACATAAAAAATGCAACACATAATGAGTTCATACCTTAGTTTTCCTTAGGTAGGTGTTGGTACACTCGTCCATAACTTGGTCTAATAAGAGCTGCCATAGTGCCCTGAGTTGCATTACAGTGTTCTAAAATTTTTTGAAATTTTGAGAAATTTTTGATTAATTTATAAAAAATAATTTACTCACTAAGAATTATTTTTGAATAGTAAATTTTATTAAAAATCAAATTAAGATATCAAATACTAATATATTATTAAAATATATTTGATTATTACTTTGACTAATTTCCATTTGCTGCTTAACCATATCAAGAATTAAATTGATTAGACCTGATTATCGAATTTCACGAATATTTTTATATAATTATTATTTATATTTTGTTACAAATACGACTAATTTATCAAATAATTTTATTACTAAAATAAAACTGATTATTATTATGGCAAATTCCTGTTTTTCTACTTATATTCTTAATCGAGAACCCAATAGATTAGTCCCTATTCTCAAATTTTATGAGCATCTGTATAATTATTATTCATATTTTAGTATACTCATATACTAATTTATCGAAAAACTTTAATCTAAATACATGCACCCATATAAACTATAAATTGAAAAATTTAATGTGGCACATTTTTTCTCAAATGATGTTTAGTTTGTCTCACTTCCTAGGTTCTCATTTTTGTAATAGATTTTGGATCAACCTTTTAATTAAATTTTCTCAAACAAAATTCCGTAATTACTAAGAATCAAATATTTTATTGTATTTGATATTGATGAATAATTAGTACTTGAAGTAAGACACAAGAGTTAAGAAAATATGTAAAATTTTAAGCATTTTATATGAAATAAAATAAGAAGTTATTATTAGAGTAGACATGTAAATTCATGTATATAGACATAAATTAACAAAATCAATAAAGAATAGCATGTGGAAGTGAAACATTCATTACATCTTGAATAAAAAATCAAATTAATTAAAAAACAATGATGGATATAAATAATGAATTCTACAATTTAACCAAATACATGTGTAGCTCAATGGTTATACGGGACAACTTAATGACATTTGAATTGCTATGTCTTGGGTTCAATCCTCAGACATAAACGTAAATTACATTGAATAAAATTTCTATGTTTTTTCATAACATATCATTATAAGGGACAAAAATGAAAATTACATTGAATAAAATGTGACATGTTGTGCTATTATATATATAGTAGATAGTAGATTTACGCGATTCTAAGAGAAAATTAAGTAATATATGAAAAGAGAGGAGTTAGACAATTAAAATGAATTAATTATAAAATAAATGCACATTTGCATTAATCCATTGATATTAGACATATTAATATACAATACTTTCATCAACACTATGAATTTGTCTGTAATTTTAGATTCTTGAAATCTAGAGATCAGTCGGTTAACTAAAATTTCTCAAATGGACCAATTTTTAAATAAGATTTCACTTTTTGTATATAATTATTTTTCATTACTCAACATAATATTAAAAAATTAAAATAAGCGACCCTTCTTTTTTATTTTTTTTTATTTTGACGAACAAAGTGAAAATTTTATTAAAATTTCAAAACAATCGGGACAAATCCCCAATTGGCAGTACCACTTGGATTAGAACCAGCAAAAATAGTCATATTCCCAAAATTGTTTAATAACATAAATTGAAACAATTCTCAAACTAGAAAATGGTACAACACCAAGACTGATAAAAGGAACATTATATGAGGCATATGAACCAATACAGTCCAGAAACTTCAAAGAAGCTGATATCCATAGATCCAAGATAAGCTTTGTAGGCATAACAACCTCCTCCAAAAGTGAGCCCAAATTAATCCACCCGAAAGCCTCTATAAACTGAGCCTTCAACGAGCCAAAAGGCCATACTGCTAGTCGAACAATACATCCAAACAAGACACAATACAGTCCAGAAACTTCAAAGATTACCGCATCTACATTGATCTGGATCCTGACTTCCTCTTCCGCTATTTTTGAGCTGATATCCATAGATCCAAGATAAGCTTTGTAGGCATAACAACCTCCTCCGAAAGTGAGCCCAAATTAATCCACCCGAAAACCTCTACAAACTGAGCCTTCAACGAGCCAAAAGGCCATACTGCTAGTCGAACAATACAACCAAACAAGACACGCAAAGACGTCGAAACATAACAAACTAACAACCCAAAAAGATGGGCACAATTAACAACCTCGATAACAAGGTACCTGAAAAACTAGTAAATAGTAAATAGAAATTAAAGATTCAGAAATGAAGGAAATTAAACGGGATTAGAGGATGGGTGGGACGGATGTGGGTTTGATGAAAGGATGGGAGCGGTGAAAAAGATCGGAAGCTATGGAAGCAATAAACACACTTGACACAAATTTTATTAATCGAATAGCAAGAAACCCCTTGCACAAAAGAGGCATTATATAGAAGGCTAAAAATCCAACAAACACATCCAAATCACTAAAAACACCGAAGAAAAGACTCGATCACTTGACACATACTATGCCATAACTCTACAAAACATAACATTAAATTTTATAAGAAACCCATCAGGCACATTACTTAGCAGCATCATTCCTCTGTTCACCGCCATTCATCCCATTCTCATCGCCATACCTAATCCACCTCTGAACAGCAGGCGTCAGCACCGGAACTCCATTTTCTATCGTCGCATTCGGAATTGAAGACGAGGGCACTGGATCTGCATGGGAGGAAACCATAGAGCTGCTCCCAATAACACCTGCAGCCTGTTTTTCAAGAAGATCAAACAGAAAGTCGTAATAGTTGGTTTCATGATTAATCACCTCAAGAATGTCATCTTTACGAAGGGTACGACGTCCAGCATGCTCAGCCTCAACCCAAGACTTGATGGTAAGTTCCTCAATAAAGAACTCAGCAGCCTTTGCTAAGAGGATTGGAGCTTCTGTGGCCACCATTTCAACATCCGTATCGGCTCTCATGATCTTCTTCATTCGTGACAAAGGAAACTCATGTTTCTTGAAGTTATGCTTTGTTTTAGCCATCTGTTGGCGCTGGTGATTCCAGAAACGAGCAAGTGTTAGCTTCCGATGTAGAGCAATGGCTTTGTGGTTGGGTTGAACCATTTGAACTGATGAAAATTTGTTAGCCTGATTGAATTGTTGCGGTTGTCTTTTAGGGTTGTTTGAAGCCATATGTGCTGGATTCGAGATTTCTTCTAGGGCGTTGATACTAAAATGAGCTTTAATTTCAGTACTTGGTACTGGTTTTAGTTTATGTGAAGTGCATGTTTTATATATGAAGTTTTCAAGCTGGAAATCTGTTGGCCACAGTATCCCTTGTTCAATATTATTGTAAGTTTGTAATTAAATGGTAACTGAAACCTTCTTTACATGGTTAGATATCATAAAGAACAAATAAATAGTCAATCAATTTGTTATCTATATTCACTAAATCCTATACCTAAGGATGTCTCCGGAATTTCTAATCTTCATCTTCCGTCTCTATTCAGTAATTAATTAGACAGTCATGTTACTTATGTTTCTTTAATTTGGTATCCAAAAATATTTTTTAGTTATTTTTGTTTAAGAAAATTAGTTAATTAAATCTTTAAATTAAATAGAAACAGATGAGGACGAACAAATGTATACGGAGAATAATGAAAACATAATCTCAGAAGAGACCATTTCAAAAAACGGGAAAGAGGCGGGCTCCCAAGGTGGAGTTTGCCTAGCATTATGAGTCTATTAAGTTGGAATTGCTGTGGGCTTGGGACCCTGCGGAAGGTTCAATTCCTTAAGGAAATGATTTTCCAAAAGAAACCTAACTTTGTGTTCTTGTGTGAGATTTTATGCAGGAAAGATAGTGTGGAGAAGGTTAAGAAGTCGATAGGTTTTGATGGTGCTATTATAGTTGAAGCTCAAGGTCATAGTGGTGGACTTGCCTTTCTTTGGCGTCATAAGGAGGAAGTGTCTTTAAATTCATTCAACAAAAATCATATTGATGTTGATATTTCAATGCAGGGGTGGCAAAGCTTCAGAGTTACAGGTATATAAGGGGAGCAAGATAGAGCTAAAAGGAAGGAGACGTGGAACTTGATCCATTCATTAGCTAGCTATTCTATTCTCCCTTGGTGTTTAATAGGGGACATGAACAATGTACTAAGTCAGGAAAAAATAAATGGGGACGTCCTTATCCAAATTGGTTATTGCAGGGTTTCCAAGAGGTGATTGAAGAGTGTGAGTTAACTGACATGAATATGGGAGGATATCCGTTTACTTGGAAGAGGGGGCATGGGACTGCTAATTTGGTTGAAGTTAAACTGGACAGAGCATTGATCTCAAGAAGTTTCATGAATCACTTCAAAGATTCGAGATTAACAAATTTGGAAGTCACAACCTCAGATCACTGCCCTATTTTGTTTGAGCCTTTTATTCAGGTTCAATGGTTTCGGTTAAAAGGTTTAGATTTGAAAATGCCTGGATTCGAGAACCTATGTGCAAGCAGTTGATGGAGGAGTCATGGAACTTATATCAGGGGCAATCTTTCCAGGTTAAAATAGCAAAATGCTTAGGTGTGCTTCAGGAGTGGGGTAAGACTATTACTGGTAGTTTTAAGCGGCGTATTAGTCATAGCAAAAAGATATTAAAAATAGTGAAGGGTCGTAGAGATTCAGAGTCTGTTAGCAAGTATCAGGAAGAATTAAAGAATTTGTCAGAGGTTTATATACAACAGGAAGTTTTCTGGAAGCAAAGGTCAAAGAAATTGTGGCTTAAAGAAGGTGATAGTAACAGTAAATATTTCCATGCAACAACCAAGAATAGAAGAAAAGTTAATCAAATTAGTAGGCTGCATAACAGTGAGGGGCAAGTAGTGGAGTGGGAATCGAGGCTTCAGGATACTATGGTGGATTATTTTAAACAATTATTCAAGTCGTCAGATACGGCTTGGACTGAAGTGATTGATTGTATGTCTTCGAAGATCACAGAAGATCAAAATGTGGAAATGCTTCTCCCAATAGATGACGAAGAGGTAAAACAGGCCCTGTTTCATATGCATCCAGACAAGTTGCCTGGACCAAAACGGTATGAGTCCAGCGTTTTATCAGAAATTTTGGAATATTATGGGGAAAGACATCATTCATCTGGTGAGGAATTTTTTCTTAAATTGCACTTTTGATGAGCAGTTAACTGAGACTAATATTGTGCTTATTCCAAAAAAGAAAAATCAAACATATATGACTGATCTTAAGCCTATATCGTTGTGCAATGTGGTGTACAAAATCGTTTCAAAAGTGTTGGCTAATAGACTCAAGGGGGTGATGGATATGGCTATTCAGAATCTCAGAGTGCTTTCATTCCAGGGCGTTTGATCACAGATACTATCATGATTTCTTATGAAGTGATGCATTACATGAAAAGGAAAACAAAAGGGAAAGGTGGTTGGATGGCACTGAAGTTAGATATGAGTAAAGCTTAAGATCGAGTGGAGTGGGGATTTTTAAAAGCAGCTCTGAAGAAGTTGGGTTTTGCTGATAGGTTAGTGAATCTGTTTATGGCATGTGTAACTTCTGCAAGGTATAGAATTAATCATGCTGGCAGGGAGATTGGAGATATTGTGCCAGAAAGGGGTCTCCGACAGGGTGATCCTTTATCTTCTTATTTGTTCTTAGTGTGCACTGAAGGTTTTACTTCTATTATCCGGGAGTATGAGAGAAAATGGCTGATTAAAGGGATTCAAGTAGCTAGAGGGGCTCCGTCGATATCATACATGTTTTTTTGCAGATGATAGTTATTGTCAAGCTAATGAAGTGTCTGCTCATCACATTGTGGATATGTTAGCTAAGTTTGAAACAGCCTCAGGTCAGAAGATTAATCAAGATAAATCTTCAGTGTTTTTCAGCAGAAATACTAGCTCAAAGATGAAGGAAAAAATATGTGAAGTTTTGAACTTTCATGAAGCGAATGATAATACGCATTATCTTGGTCTGCCAAATATGTTAGGGAGAAAGGAGTCAGCCATTCTGGGGTATTTGAAGGATCGATTGCAGAGCAGAACTCAAGGATGGGATAAAATTATTTATCTAAGGGGGGGTGGGGGGAAGGAGATTTTATTGAAGACAGTGGCTCAATCTCTTCCTAATTACGCTATGAGCGTTTCTTTATTGCCTTTGGAGCTCTACAGAGACATGGAGAGGATTATGTGTAAGTTTTGGTGGAAGGGGTCGAATAACAAGGATAAGGGGATACATTGGATGTCCTGGGAGCGTATGTGCAAGAGTAAATTTAATGGTGGGCTTGGGTTCTGTAACTTGCATGATTTTAATGTAGCTCAGTTGGGAAAGCAGGGATGGAGACTGATGATGAATCCTCAGAGCGTAGTTAGTCGAGTGTATCAAGCAAGATATTATCCGAATGGCACGTTTTTAACTGCGGGGTTGGGGAATAGCCCGAGTTTTATTTGGCGTAGTGTGCTGGAAGCTCAAGTTTTGCTGAAAAGAGGTATGTATTACAGGGTAGGAGATGGATCTAGTGTGAACATTTGTTTAGATCCTTGGTTGCCTAATGAGGAAGATCCTTATATTCATACGGTTAGTGCTTCTATAGAAGGCCAAATGGTTTCATCTTTGATGATCCCAGGTCAAAATCAGCGGGACGAAGAGGTGGTCACAGACATTTTTGACACCAGAGATGCAAATATGATTCTGAGCATTCCTCTACAGTCTACAGGGGAAGACTCTTGGTACTGGAGTAAGGAGAAAATGGGTAACTATACGGTTAAGAGTGCATATTTGTTGTTGCACGAAATTAAAGGTGATCATCAAGGGAGTAATAATTCGGGGTTTTGGAGGAAAATGTGGAATTTAAAAATTCCATCAAAGGTTAAGCATTTTCTTTGGAGGGCTATAACAGGTTGCTTACCAACAAAAGATCAATTGAGAATTAAGAAGGTGACTGTAAATGCTTTGTGTCCAGTCTGAAATGCTGAGGAGGAAAGTGTAGTTCATTCTATTATCACTTGTTCATTTGCCAAGGCATGCTGGGATAATCTGAACATCAACTTTACAGTAGATGTCTATTATTCTTTCTTTGAGTGGATTAATTCTGTCTTTACAGTGTGCAGAGGTAAAAACTTACAGCTGGTAACTATGCTGTGTTGGTCTTTGTGGAAAGGAAGAAATGATTTGGTCTGGAATAACAAGGGTATGGTAGTTTCAACGATAGTGGAGTCCGCGAAGTCAATCCTTAATCAATGGCAGAGTGCTCAAGACAGGTCCTTTGAACCATCTCTTGGGTTTATGACTGATATTGATGGTGATGAGCACTAGTGTGTTCCAAATGATAATAAGATTAAGGCCAATACGGACGTTGCTATTTTGAAAGCTCTCAATGCTTTATTTTTTCAGCTGTGGCTCGAGATCATGAAGGCAGGTTAGTAGAGGCAGTATCCAGGTGTGAGAAAGGCCAGCTCAATCCAGAAGTGGTGGAAGCATTAGGCGTCAGAGAAGTATTAAGCTGGGTAAAGAAGAAAGGCTGGGAAGGAATGGTGCTCAAGACAGACTGCATTGTGGTTGTCCAGGCTATTCGAAGTAGTACTTTTTTTATGTCATACTTTGGAAGGGTGATTACTCAATGCAAGCGATCATAAGAAGAGTTAAAAGATAGTAATGTGTCTTTAAGGTTTGTCAAACGGTCTGCAAACAAGGTGGCTCACTACTTGGCGAGACACACTTGTGTTATTTCTGATCGTATTTGGAGAATGGATAATATCCATTCGGAGTTCGTTGATGTATTGTCGAATGATTTGAAGTATTAATGAAATTTTATTCTGTGGCAAAAAAAAATCTTTAAATTAAATTATTTGTCTAATACTTTCAAAAAATAATGTTTAGAGTACTTATGTAAATAAACATATTATAAATTTAAAAATTGTTTGATAAAATTTTATGAACACTAATAATTTTCAATTAGTGTAGGATAACGGTTTTTATTGGTTCTAATTTCTAAATAGTACTATAACAATTCAATTTAATATTTAAACGAGAGAGACGGAAAGGGGTTTAATAAAACTGTAGTTTTGCAATTGAATGGTAACCACAGAGTTCTTCCTCTTGATAATACCATTTTGTGAAAAAAAATATTTAATATATCTTAAATATTTTTTATTTTAAATTTAAACTTATTTAACACCTAACATTAAACCAATATCAATCCGATCCTAAGTGTATGTCAAGTAATTTCTAATGTTTAGCCTCAAATAATTGCTCTGAATGCAACAAATTTTTACGAATTTATCACCATTTCAAATGCAAATAATTAATGTTACCTAATTAATCACATATAAATAATAACCACATACAATGAATATGTTTTCATTTTCAACGCTTATCTTTTTGTTAAAACGTTTTGAAATTATATATCCACTATGTGGGGGAGGGACATTAAAGAAATTAAAAACTCTCATGTTAAGCTTCCAATTGGAATCAATCCAATGACCCGTCACAACCAAATAACCTAGTTTCACAACCAAATAACCAAGTTTCTGATGTGATGAAGTCCACATATCCGTCGTAATATTAATTGTTCTATCAAATTTGAAAATCTCTCCTAATTTGTTTTTCAGTTTCATAATTGGCCATGTAATCTTGTTTAACAGTTTGCCTACTTATTTTTTGCCAAAACGGGGAAGATTTTCTCATGATCACATCAAACATAAAGCTTTCAGCGTGCCTAAAGGGTAACTCATTTACTAAAATATAATGAGAAATGACTTTTCTCATCTTAGAATGATCATATTGGAAGTTTGCAAGTGTTACCTCGGGGGATTTCACTACAAGAATTTTTGAATCAGACGACACTTCGACGAAAAAGCGTTGGCTGGAAATTTCAGACAACGGTTTTTTTTCAAGCTTTTCGTTGTATTGTCTGATCATGAACTTAACAACAGTTTTAGAAACTGTCGTCTAGAAGCTCAAAATAGACATACATTTTACAACGGTTTTTGAAAGTGGTGTTGTTTAACAGATTGTCTTACAAAGGTTCTCAAAACCGTTGTAAAACTTAGACAACTGTTTTTATCTGATATTGCTTCAGATGCAGTCACACAACGGTGACTAAATACTATTGTCTGATTTTAACAACGGTTTTTAAAAGCATTGTCTGAAGAAACTTCAGACAATGCTTTGAACAATGTTTTCAAAAAACGTTGTTAAAATCAGACAAGTGTTTTAATAAACGTTGTATAAAATGTAATCAGATAATGGTTTGTGAATACTGTTGTCTGAATTGCATGCAACAAACAATGGTTTTGTACTCTGAGTTTTTTATCTCTCACACAAGCGTTTGTTAGTTAAAAACCGTTGTCTGATTTTACAGTAGGAAAAAAAAAATTGGAACTGGGCACCCCTGCCAAAACATACCAAACATCAAATGCAATACAATGCCATACCAAACAAACATCAGGCAACAAAACATCAATCAAGAACTGTTATGTTCAAAGTAGTAAACAGAATTATCATATTACAAAGTTTATGTAATTAAAAGTACACAAATTAAATTTCATCAAGAAAGTTGAATTGTTTCGCCTACGACATCTCGCATGTAGCTATGTTCCTCTTCCTCGAGCAAATCAGCATCGGGTAAATTGGGCACAAAACAGTCATTCTCAAGTTCTACTTCCACGGATCCCTCATTTTCATCATCATTATCTTCATAGTACTTTTTCTCTGGTAGTTTCAACACCACGGACCATAATTTATCAAGGGGATCGTCGATGAAACAAACTTGCTTAACATGTTTTGCTAACACAAATGGATCGTTTGAAAACCCCAGCCTATTCAAATTAACCAATATATAACCCAAGTCATCTTCCTTGACCCCTTTGTTTATATCTACCCACTTGCACCGAAAAACAGGGACCCTAAAGTAGTTATAGTCCAACTCCCATATACTTGTTATAACTCCATAATATGTATGTGATGTGTGCTCAATATTTTGATCCTTACCCTGCACTATCATTGTATCAGCTTCAACGCACACACCACTACATTGAACTTGATGCGTATCATCACGATCCTTGGTAGCAAAGGTAACTCCGTCCATTTTGTAGCCGCTGAACGTAGGCACAGCCTTGTTAGGCTCATCTGCAATCCATCTTATCTCCTCCGATATCTCTTTTTCATCAACCAAATCTGAAGCAATCTTAAAAAAAAATACAAGTTACACAATGATTAATATGAGCGGTAGTTTGTAAAACATGCAGAAAACTATTACTAAACACACATAATACCTTTTCTTTAAACCATTTTGGGAATTTATTATTTTGTTTGTTCTTCAGCCACATTTCATCATTTTCATGTTCCGGATATTTGGTCATTAAAAATGCCATGTGTTCACTGCATTTAAGTAAAAGAGACTACATAAATAATGAAATAGTGACATAAAATATGGACTGGATTTTTCTAGTTAAAAGAGTGCAGAAAATGGTAAATGTAATGAAAGTAATTTTACTTACTCAAAATATGGCCTAACAGCAGTAGTATTTTGTAGAACACATAAATGTGCTACGTGCAAATCAGTGCTGCTCGGGGTTATCACAGTTGCACCGGATAATGGCCTGCAAATGCCATCCTTGGTATGTCTACCATTTTTAGGTACCCCAATAGTTGTTTCTTCATGGTCCACCAAACATTCAACCGCCTCTTCCGCAATATAGGACTCAACAATGCAACCTTCTGCACGAGCCCGATTCCTTATATATCCCTTAAATGTCTTCATGTATCTCTCAAAAGGATACATCCACCTAAGGAAAATTGGTCCACAAAGCTCAACTTCTCTTACAAGATGAACGGAGATATGAAACATTAAATCAAACAAGGAAGGGGGAAGTATTTTTCAAGCTTGCACAAAGTTTCTACCAGTTGCGACTGCATTTTCTCCAACTTATCAACCTCAATGACTTTACTGCAAATTGCCTTAAAGAAGAGGCAGAACCTGATAATAGTGTTCCTGACTTGTTTTTGCAGTGACGATCAAATCGCAATTGGGAGCAAGTGATGCAGAATCATATGACAGTCATGAGATTTCATTCCTGTAAGTCGAAGATTTTCCATTGAAACTAGACTTCGAATATTTGAACAAAAACCATTGGGCAACTTCATGCCAAGAAAGGATGAGCAAACAACTTTTTTTTCAGAATGAGTTAAATTCCAAGATGCCAATGGTAACTTCTCTTTTTTTTTTCCAGGAGTTTTTGGCCTTAGTTCTGTTCTTATTCCCATTTCGGCCATGTCAAGACGGACTGATTCCTTGTCTTTTGTCTTCTTTGGTATATACCAAGTAAAGCTTCGCATATGTTTTTCTCGATATGCATCACATCGAGAACATGCCTAATCGGCAAAAACTTTGAATACTCAAGCTCAAAGAATATAGAAACCTTCTTCCAAACTGGTCGAGCATCACCTTTCTTCAAGCGAGGTTGGCTTTGTGTCTTACCATAGACATGACCCTTTAAATGTTGTACTCTTTCAAGCACCTCCTCTCCGGTTAATGGAACTGGAGCCAATTCTTTTTCCACGGTGCCATCAAAATCTTCTTTCTGCCGACGATATGGGTGCTGACGGGGCAACCACCTCCGATGCCTCATGACCACACACTTTCGGTAATTAGCCAGCCTCGTAGCTTTTGTTTCATCAACACAAATAGGACACCCGTTATACCCTTTAATAATATTGCCCGATAAGTTGCCATAGGCTGGATAATCACTAATAGTCCATAACAAAATGCCTCTTAATAAAAAATACTCTTTCTTGTAAGCGTCATACACTCGTTTCTCTTGCCACAACTTTTGTAAATCTTCCACAAGTGGTTGAAGGAACACATCAATATCATTACCAGGTTGAGTTGGTCCGGATATCAACAAACATAGCATTATATACTTCCTCTTCATACAAAGCCACGGTGGAAGATTGTATATTGACATCAAAACTGGCCAACAAGAGTAATCAATATTTGTGCTGTGAAACGGATTAAATCCATCCGAGGATAGAGCTAACCGAAGGTTTCTAGGATCTGAAGAAAAATCTGGCCACTTGGTGTCGACTTCTTTCCAAGTTTGTGCATTTGCCGGATGTCTCATTTTATCATCCTTCACTCTCTCCGTGTCATGCCAAGTCAAGTCCTTGGCTGTTTGAGGTGAGTTGAACAAAGTCCTCAAACGTGGTAGTAATGGAAAATACCATAATACCTTGGAAGGAATCCCTTCCAATTCATCCCCTTTTTTGTTTAACTTCCATCTAGAGGCATCACAAATACGACACCTCGTCTCATCTTCATCTCTCTCTCCACGATATAGTAGACAATCATTCGGACATGCGTGTATTTTTTCATACTCCATTCCTAAAGCACACAAGCTTTTTTGAGCTTCACTGAACGAAGAAGGAAAACTGTTGCCGTTTGGAAGCATAGACCCAACCAAAAGTAGAATTTCAGAGAAGCCACAGTCAGATATCTGATATTTTGCTTTCAAGTTGTATAACTTTACTAAAGCCTTCATCTTTCTAAATCCTTCACATCCCGGATAAAGGGGTTCATGTTCAGATTGAATATGGTTAAATAAATCTGAGAAATCTAGGGAAATATCATCATCACTACCACCATTCTCTATTTTCAGCGGGATTTGATCCACGGATTGTGAACTGTCGGTCTCCTCCGTGATAGGCTCACTTTCTTCTGTATTACACTCTACGTGCCAAATCCAACGCGTGTAGGTCTGATCAATACCATTGCTGAAAAGATGGTCCCTCACTGTTCGACCTTTCCAAGCTTTACTATGTGCGCATTTTATACATGGACAGCTGATTTTATTTTCATCATATCCGTTCTCATATGCAAATAACAATAATTCTTCGACTCCTCTTTCGAACTCACGTGTTCTTCTATCAGCTTTTAACCAAGACCTGTCCATCTTTTAAAGTAAGATAACAATAATCAGAGTCATAGCAGTAACCAATACTAACATTACTACACATCTTTCACAAACCTTGTTGCAAAAACTTTATAATTTCTCATTTTCACTCCTCTCTCTTTCATCCTTCTTCCCCATCTTTACTTTTCTTTACAATATTTTATTTTCCTAACTTATCTATTCCTTAACAAGGACAGAAACCTCTAAATTCATATTCTTTACTTTCTACTCATTACATCTTTTTTAACCAGTATATAAGTAGGAAAAAGAACCACACATCCTGTTTTAGTAATATGTCCAGTGCTTATGCCCTGTTCCTGAGTTTTTTTTACAGATTGTGTGGTAATTAATCTATCATAAAGTTTTATGATAGATTATAGCTGTCTATCGTTTAAAACAGTAGTAATTGATATAAAGACCAAAACGTGAGCAAATTAGGTTTTCATTTTCTTACAAACACATCAATATAGACAACAAATTAACATATCATTATCAATACAAATCAAAATATCATGAAAAATTACCTTAATGGAGATGAGGAATGAGGCGATTTTGAATGTATGCCTGCACAGAGTTTCTTCACGAAAATGTCAATTTTTGGATGAGGAGATTTCAGTGTAGGGGATGGGAATGGTGGAGAATCTGCAGGATGTCAGTGTAATGGTAAAGAATGATGGGATTTGAGTGAAGAATGGAGGAATCGATGGTGAAGGATGGAGAAATTGAGTAGAGTTTCTTAAAGAGGGGAAAGGGTTTGAACTAAAATTTCTAAAAGTGGGAGAATGAGCTTGAATTGGTAAAGGCATAAATCCCGACTATATCAAAATACAATGACATTCTACAACGGTTTGTTAAATTACCAAACCTGATAGAACAGTTGTATTACCTGCATTCAGACAATACTTTTTAATACAAAACCGTTGCAGAATGTTTACACTATTTAGAGGTTTAAACCAGTCCCAGACAACGGTTTTTTTATTTTTACCATTGTATTTATAAACCTCACACAACGAGACATTCTACAACGGTTTGTTAAATTACCAAACCTGATAGAACAGTTGTATTACCTGCATTCAGACAATACTTTTTAATACAAAACCGTTGTAAACTATTAACACTGTTTAGAGGTTTAAAACAGTCTCAGACAACGGTTTTGTTATTTTTACAGTTCTATGTATAAAGCTTAGCCAACGATTTCTTGTCTATATCGTTAATTAGAATATAACTATGCGATTAAATATTATTTCGAATTCTTATTTACACGTTATAGTTGAAAATATTGTTTTAGATTAATACGGTTCAATATATCACCAAAGACGTGATAATATTAAGGTTTTTATATATGTAGTACAAGTTAACCATGCATCTAGTAGACGTTATAATGCGAATGTACTATTAAAAGTCGTATCTAACGACATGATCATATTCACGTTTTTATTTAGCAATTGACAACAATGATCGAATAGATATTATATGCTACTGTAAAGAACGATAACATCATTCATGTAACACACCAGTTCGTTAATGTCGTCCATCATACAATGTACGTACAGATATACAAATACAATTGATAACGTCTTATTCCTTCCTAACTTGTATCGTAATAATTACACGTTATAGTTGAAAATATTGTTTTAGATGAATACGGTTCAATATATCACCAAAGACGTGATAATATTAAGGTTTTTATATATGTAGTACAAGTTAACCATGCATCCAGTAGACGTTATAATGCGAATGTACTATAAAAAGACGTATCTAACGACATGATCATATTCACGTTTTTATTTAGCAATTGACAACAATGCATCAAATAGATATTATATGCTACTGTAAAGAACGATAACATCATTCATGTAACACACCAGTTCGTTAATGTCATCCATCATACAATGTACGTACAGATATACAAATACAATTGATAACGTCTTATTCCTTCCTAACTTGTATCGTAATAATGAATTAATCACAATAGGTACATATTTGTAATTGACTGATAAAATACGGATGACATAAGTCGTCACTTGAATCGGTACATATTTATAATTGATTAATAAAATACGGGTGATATTAGTCGTTATTTTCTTAAAAATAGTGTTATAATGTTGATAATATATAAACTTATGAAAAAATAATAAATAACTAATTCAATTACTCATAAATATTTCACAGTTTTTATTAATAATTAATTCAATTTTTTTTGGTTAAAAAACTGAAATTAAGAATTTTATAAATAAATAATTAGAATATAATTATTTTCCACCCCGACTTTCATTTCCCCCTTATTTTTTGAAGCCCAACTTTCATTTCCCCCCTTCTTTTTTGGCCCGATTTCAATTTCCCCCCATTTTTTTGACCCGATTTCAATTTCCCCCTCTTGCCTTTACACACTTCCCAATTGAATACACAATTCAACCTAACTCCCAATTCATTCTCTCTCTCTCCGTCTCACAATTCATTCTCTCCCCCGTCTCTCTTTTTCGGTCTCTCTCTCCCCTCTCTGTCACTATATTTCTCTCTCCCTTATGGCCCCTTCGAAGAAGGCAAAATCCGATCCCCATGTAACTGCAAACCTTTTGAAGGCACTGAAAAAGAACAAGGCAACTAAGTCACAACCCGTGAAGAAGAAGGGGGTTCGTGAAGAAAAAAGGTTTGTTGAAGAAAAAGGGGCCCCTGAATCGCCTGAATCAGTGAAGAAGACGGGTATTTCGAAGAACCTAAAAGGTAAATTAGCCAAAAAGAAGTAAAAAGAGGAAGCACCAGTGGCAAGTAGACAAGAAGGGCTTAGGCTTTTAAAACGAGGACCAGTTACCATGCATAGGAATGTTAGGCGAAAGATGTTGGGATTAAGCTTACGGTGCTTTTTAATGCAAAGGGTGAACCATACGGTCCAGCAGCCACTGAAATGGCATATTATGTTGGGGTTCTTGCCCGAACTAAAGCACCCATATGGTATGATAATTGGAAACGCGTCCCGAAGGAAAGGAAGAACAAAATCTGGGATTGTGTACAGGTAAAACAAATTGCATTCCATAACTAATTATTTTTTTATTTTTGTAAAATTATGACTTAATTTGGGGGTTTGTAATGAGTTAGGAGGTCATTTCGCGGCAAGACTCCGTTGTTTCGGGTTTGCATGTGGTCTTAATCTTTGTTTCGGGTCTGCATGTGGTCTTAATCTTTGTGGTTTAATAATTTCATTATACCTTGGAACAAATTTCGTTAATTGCTTCTTGATTTTTTGATGAATTGTAATTGTTATTGGAAGTTAATAAAAAGGATGTGAGTCCATGGCGATTATACGAATTTATTTTGAGGTTTTCGTTGATTTTTGGTCAGGTCGTGTTCTTGATTGGGTTACCAGAGTTTATGAACTTTCGGTTGTGTGTTGATTATGTAAAGAATGATGGTTGATTGAGTTTAAATGTATGTTATGGTGCTATGTTGCTGTATCACTGAGGTGTTGGTGTTTAAAAAGGGTCAATTGGTAATGTCTGTATGTATGTGTATTGTACTCTCTTTTTGTTTTTTTAATCAAGTTAACATGTGTGCTAATGAAAATGATTATATATGTAGATGGCATACGTGGTACCACCAACAGCGGGGAGTGTTATTATGAAATCGGCGTGCTCGAAATGGAGGGAGTTTAAGAGTAAATTAACAACAACTTATATCCTTCCGCATAAAAATCAGCGTGAGCTGTTAGAGTTACCTCCGGCTGATTACTCGTTCATCGAGAAGGCACATTGGGACATTTTCGTTGCTGACCGTCTATCTGATGATTTTGATGTGAGTTTTTGACCTTATTTGTCTACAAAATTCTGAGATAGCAAAAGTAATTAGTAGTACAACATTGTTTCTAATATTTTTTGTTTGTTCTTCAAGGGCATCCACCAACAAAAAAGGAGGAAAATGAGTGAATATGATCACTGCATGTCTCGAAAGGGTTATTCCAACCTAGAGCATGAAATGGTTAGTAATCGTTACTCATATTAGAAAAAACATGTATAAAAAATATGTTTATTTGTAAAATATCTTTCATCATTAATGTGTTTTAATGACACTGTATGTTTTTTCAAACATGTTTACACATACAGTCTCAAGGTGATCCTGAAATGGAGATAGACAGATCAGATTCGTGGGTCCGTGCACGCAAAGATAAAGATGGGAACTTTAAGTCTGAGAAAATTAAAGAAATTGCTGATGATATTGTAAGTTGTTCATTTATGTAACTTTAACTTTATCATACCATTTATTTTCTAAATAATACTCTTTATATCTTTTGTTTCTTAACTACTTCCATTTGCTGTCAATTATTTTAGGAGAAAATGAAAGAAAGAGTTAAACAAGGGGAAGTTACGGTAGAAGGCTCTGATGATGTCTTGACCAAGGTGCTCGGTAAACCTGAGCATGGAGGACGGGTACGTGGGCAAGGGGCTTATGTCAAGCAGTCTACATACTTTAAACTTCCGAGGCAGAGGAAGAAAGGCAAGTCAATAGAGGACAGAATCCAAGAAGGTGTTCATAAATTTATGAAAGAAGAGACTGAAAGGATAATTCGGGAGCGAGATTCCTTTTGGGTCGATGAGATGGCAAAGATGAAAGCGGCTTGGTTGGGAAAGACTACTGAGTCTGATTCTAGTCCAAATATTGGATCACAACAAGGGAGTTGTTCCAAGGGCGCACATGCTATGATGAAGGAGTTGGAGTTGCAAGGTGCAAGAAAAAAATTGGATCTTATTAAAGATGGCATGTTTGTTGGAGAGGAAAATCATATTCAGGAGAAGACTGAGTTGGATAAAAAGAATGAGGAGAAGACTGAGTTGGAGAAAAGGAACGAAGAGAAGACTGGGGCGGGAAAAAATAATGAGAAAAATATTGAGTTGGAAAAAATTAATGAGGGGGAAATGGAGGGTGTACAAGTCGAACATGATCAAGTAGCTGGTAAGGTGGGCGTGCAACCTGAATTGGCTGTTATGGAGTATGAATTGGCAATCGACTCTCCTATAAATATTGTTGCTTATGCAACAGTGGATACAAAGGTTGATGTCGTTCATGGGAAAGCTATAGAAGAACAGAATGCACGAGTGTCTATTACTCGTGCAATTCAAGGATCTACAAAGATTCCTTTCCCAATCAAGGATGAAATCGAGACCGTTGAACAAGCTGTTGGAACTTATATTTCATGGCCAAGAGACCTTATAATTGAACTGAAGACAAGCACTGCAGTGAATGGAAGTACAAAGGTAAAATTTTTATTTTTGATAATTTAACAGATCTACATTCTTTAACACATGACATTCTCAATTTTCTTTTTATAATCCACTTCAGGGAAGTAAGAAAATTATGGGAAAGAAGTTTAAAAAGGTGAAAGATTGTGGGAAAGCACCTGAAGTAGAAGAAGAAGAAGAGTATGTGTTGGAGTTCGGTCCTGATTACCCGCCTCTTGTGAAGCGTTTGTGGCTTTGGGCCAAAAATGCCTTGAAAGACGGTCGTGTAAATTCTTTTCAGCTATGCCAACAAGCCTTTGGATCAACCGATAAAAAGGCTCTGTTTTTATCAGATTTGTATGCTTTGTGCTCTGGGGGTGAAATATCGGGGTCTGTTATTTGTATGTTTGCTAAGTAAGTATCGTAGTTTAGAATTTTCTTTGGCTTTCCAAATACTTGAATAAAACTTTTAGTTTGTTGAGATGACTGTATACTTTTTATGCAGTTCACTCCAGGATTACTTGAAAAAACAGAAGATGTCTGACATGGTAACATTTGTTGATCCTGCGACGATAGGCGCCCTCGGTTGTGGAACTGCAGGACAGAGGTTGCAAGCCCTATCTAACAGATTCAAGAACTCTAAGCCAAACCAATTATTTCTGGTCCCATATAATCACGCGTTAGTACTTATTTTTTTGCCTATATATATGTGCTTAATGTCATCTTTGTTGCATGTAATGCCATGATATAGTTTAAGGAGCCTGAATAAATTTATAGTTTGTGAATCTAGGCCTTGTAAATAAAATCAATCTGGCCCTTATAAATAAAATCCTTATCCTCTAATAAAGATACATGTTCTCATTTGTGTTCATGGAATAATAGCAACCATTGGGCGTTGACGGCTGTAAATCCGGATACACAAATAGTTTACCATATGGATCCTTTAAAGCGGAGAATTGCAAGTGAAGAATGGACAGAAGTTGTTGACAAGTTAGTACCACATAAGAAATATATTTCATTTGGAATGACATCTATATTTATTAAGAAAAGTGTCTTAAACTTGATTTATGTTATATTGCCGTAGTGCCATCAAACTGTACAAGGACAAAGCAAAGAAGTTTCTGAAGAAGAAAATAATGTGGGAGAATCTTGCGGTAATATCTTTTTCTTAGTGCATATCTTATATGTTTCTCTTTTACAAAACATAGTTTGGCCGTATATATAATTTTATTTAATGTTTCTTCAGGGAGTTCCTCTCCAAATGGGGAGTAAAGATTGTAGTCTATTTGTGATGCGCTATATGAAAGAAATATGTCTAGACAAGGAACTCCAATTTTCTATAAAGGTATGATTCCTAATTTCTGAATTTTTTCTTAATCCTACTACTTCATGGTGAAGCCTGTTTGTGACTTGGTCTGTTGTTTCATTTTATAGTGGCTACGCAGAAACAACCAAAACTTTTATGGCCTGCTTGAGCTGAATGAAATAAGGACTGATTTCGCGAAGTATTTCATGAAGAACCACGCCTCTTAAACTTAATCGTATAGCTGGGTATTTTGGGTTGAACAAATCTTAAACTTTGGGGAGCTTCACTGTCTAGTTTATGGTAAATCTTAACAATGTTCTAAGCTTTTAAGCTTAAGTGAATATTTTAGTCCATCTCTTTTGTTGGTATGTTCACCTGAAAATATTTAATCTTGTGGTTGGATTTGGTTGGTGGTATTAGCGAAGTGACACTAGTACAAAAATGATCTTTTACGTCGCCTCTTATACGTCGGTTCCGGCCAAAGGCGACGTATAAAGCAGTTATATACGTCGGTTCCGCATAAAGGCGACGTATAAAGCAGTTATATACGTCGGTTCAAGAAAAAGCCGACGTATAAGGTCATATTATACGTCGGTTGAGTAAAAGGCAACGTATATAATGCTACTTTATACGTCGGTTGAGAAAAGGCGACGTATATAATGCTACTTTATACGTCGGTTGAGTAAAAGGCGACGTATATAATGCTACTTTATACGTCGGTTGAAGAAAAAGCGACATATAAAATTCTATTTTATACGTTATCTTTTTCTCAACCGACGTATAAAGTATCAATTTATATATCGACTTTTTATTACCCATCATATAAAGTATCCATTTTTACGTCAGCTCTACATGTAACCCGACGTATAAAACCTTAAATTAAAAAAACTCTAATTTAAAACCTTTACTCTCTTCTAAACTACACATCCTCTCGCCGCTCTCCCTCTCTACCCTAAATCGGTGATTCCAATTCTCCAGCCAATTCACCATTCCTTCTTCTAAAATGACCCCAGTATCGTGTTACCCTACCTCGATTCATTCTCTCTTCAGCCGTACTCATTGTTAAGCTATCTCTCTTCAGCCGTACTCTATTCTTCCCCAATTCAAACACCACCCGTTGTTATACTCCTCAATCCCCAATCTCTCTCTCTCTCTCTCTCTCTCTCTCTCTCAAGTTTCAATTCTCTACTCCATAAGCTTACAATTCATGTATCTAGCTCTAATTAATTTGATTCTCAGGTATTCAATTCTTAAAATTCATGTATAAGCTTACAAATGTTTACTTTTATATATGTGTTGTTGTATAGTTTTCTGATTAATTGAATTAGCTGTTTGTGTGTATCTAGTTTTAATTAATTTGATTCGATGCTTCGATTATTGTTTTATTATTGTATATATGTTAATTTTTATACAGTTTGTTGTGTGTAATTGGATGTTTGTAATTTCGACGAACTTATAGGCAGTCAATACTATACACTTTTTATGGGAATATCTGCGAGGTCTTGAATTTTGATGAATTTGTGATTAATTTGATTTGTGAGTGATTTAATTGTTGAATTTTTGTTTTTGATTTTATTGTACGCGTTAATCTGAGTTTTTCTTTTTATTCCGTTGCTGCATTATGTTTTGAATTTTCGAGAAGTGTTATAATGCTGGAACAGCAAAAGGTGGTTCTCCTAGAGCTCGTGTGGCTTCTTACAAGGTGTGCTGGCCTCCTGTGAATAAGACTGGTGAATGCTTTGATTCTGACATACTGAAAGCCTTCGACTGGGCCATTCATTAATGCTTCTTTACTGTTATATTATTATTGTTCTTAAATTAAAATTGATGTTCCTCGACTTCTTTGACTGAACTCATGATGGTTTTCTTGTCCGATATTGTCAAGTTCAGATTTCAAACAACTTATGTGATTAGGAGTGACTTTTGGTGACACTGGACTGGACTGTAAAAGATTATATAGTTTTTATGAACTTCCCTGCAACTACTCTATGTAGTCTATACTCCCTTGTCATCTTAAAAATATATTAAGCTTTAGGTAAAATATGTGATATACAAACTGACAGGGAATAATACTAACAGGGAATTAAGAATTAACTATAAATTTAATATACAAAATTCTACATTCTTGAAAAACTTGTTGATACACATAGCGCTTTTGGAAAGTTTTTCCACGACCAAAGTTGATGCTGGGTATTAGATAACGGACCTCATTTACAATGTCCACTAAAATGGAGCATGATCGTAATAACGTGGCAATGGGTTAAGTGTTTTGTTGTAAAACGTCATTGGCTGTCACTTACGTTTAAAGTTTTCCTTATGATACATTGCGGTTTGGATGCTGGCTATTGCAATAAATTCATACCAAACAGCACGGCTCATTATGTATATAGTGTAATGTGTTCTGTGTGGAATGCAGGTTTGTAAGCACTTTCTGGAAGCAGTGGAGAAGAAGCAATATGGCTGGTTTTGGGTCTGTCCAAATGGTGGTAAAAATTGTCATTATAGGCATGCACTTCCGCCAGGATATATATTAAAATCTCAAATGAAGGCCCTGTTAGAGGAAGAGGTGGAGAAAATATCAGTCGAAGAAGAAATTGAAAACCAGGTGACTTCCAACGTATTATTATTTGATATTCTTTTACAGATGTATCTGCATCGCTATAATATTCTTATAATATTCCATACAATCACATCTACTAACGAAGGAGGAAGAATCCTTTTTCCCATTTGATGATTTTTTGACTAAAATGGTTCTTTGGTTTCAGCGTGCTAAGGTAACTACTTCAACTCCCATGACTCACGAGTTATTCTTGGAATGGAAGAAGAAGAAGATGGCAGCACGGGATGCTGGCTTGGCTGCCGAGATGGCAGAGAGAGCAAAGAATGATCGTAGGAGGTATTACTTAATGCTTTAATCTGCCAATATATTACTTCCATATGCATTTTTTTTAGTTAGGATTGTATTATTCTGTAATCTATTAAACGCGTCTAAAATTTTTTGCTTTCCTATACAGTGGCCGTGAGCTGTTCCTTTCTGATTCTAGCTTGTTCATTGATGATGCTGAGGCCTATGACAATTTCCTTTTTGTAGATTGCTAGTTTTTTTTTTCTTATTGCTCTTTACCTATTGTGTTATACTCCAACATGGTTCAAGCTCTGCCTATTTCGGAATACAATGAAATAACCTGTATATATTAGTAATTAGATTCGAATTTATCATGGAAAGCAAATCAAGTCTATCACATAGTATCAATGTGACAGTGTGTTACATTAAAAATTTCTTGTGGCCTAAACAATACTACCTTATACCTTCTTATGTTTTGCAAAAATTGTGGCTTGCTGGATTCTCTAAAGGCATACAGGATATGCATAGAAAGGCCTCACTGGTACTTGAAGATGCAGTTAGAAATATTTACACTGTTGTGGCATTTTTTTTAAATTCATGTTATTATCACCTTTGTGTTATTTCTCTCAAAGCCTGGCGAGTGTGACTTGGTGTTGTACAGACTACATAGTATCATTATCTGTATGCTACTGGATATTTGTGTGTGTGCATATATCTTTATTTTCTTCTCCATTAATGCCCTATGCTCTTTGATTTGCAGGCACATATTCAAACCTTAAGGGGTCGTGTACTTGAAACAATTCTAAGCTTGCGGTTTTTTATTTTTCAATATGGGATTGTGTACAAGCTCCATCTTACCGGAAAGGATACGTCTTTTGCAGTATGTTTTCTGTCTGTTTTGTTTTGATTACTTTCATGCCCACCCAAGTTTTTATCAAGTGTTGCAATGCTTTGGTACTCTGTTAGAACTAGTCATGTACTGTAGATCTTCTCACAAGTTCAATCTAGCTAAGGTACTACAGGTGTCATATGGGGAAAAATATTAATCATAAACACCTGTCCTCTGTACTCTGCACATGGAATACTCCCTTGGCCATACAATAGTGCAAGAGTTCCATTTTTGGAATTTAAAATCTTAATTCTTAATATTTTGACAAATATTATTACTGCCTCCACTATTGTAGTATATGGTTTTACGAGCAACGGGGTTAGATTAAACACTACTGGAATTCAACTATCCTCTTTTACATTTTTTGTTCTTTTGAAAATTCAAGGGCATTGCGACCTGAATTCTGAAGGTATGACTTCTGATTAATGTGTATCTCACTGTGTCTTGTTAAACCGTGACATGATTTGAAATGGAAATGCAGGATTTGCGTTATGAGCTTTTCGTGTAGCAGTTGAATTGGATCCACAAGGTGCTTTTATGGACTGGAATCCTAATGACTACAATCCATGCATGTGGTCAGGTGTTTATTGTGTCGATGGTCAAGTGCAAATACAGTAAGTTCTAATCTTACTTGATATAAATATAACTGGTTATAAATCATTTTTCGTATTATTGAACAGATATAGGAATGAAGTTCAGGCACTCATGTATCTTTGTTTGTGTATTTGCAGTTGAGGCCTAATTCCATTTTCGATTCCAAGGGCGCATCGGGTTAAGGATTTTGAAGTTTTACTTATTTGGAATTTTATGTAATAGAAGTTTAGTAGTTGTATTAACTATTAAGTGATTAACACTTGTTGAAACAAAATCCTGATTGGGGTGGTTTAAACATTTTTTTATTATGTTGATGGTATGATTCTGGATTATTGTTAATCAGTTGTCTTCTGAATATTTTGGTTGTTGGCTGTTTCTCATGGGTTTCATGTTCAATTGATTTTGATTATGTGAATTACTGTAATAGCAGGTTTAAACAAAAAGGGGTACAGAGAAATATAATTTTTTTTAAAAATTTTTTTTGATAATATACGTCGGTTCTTATATTTAACCGACGTAAAAGGTCATTTTTGTAATAGTGACATTATACGTCGGTGTTTTGGACCTTATACGTCGGGCTTTTTTCTACATTATACGTCGGCTTTTTCAATATAATACGTCGGTTTTTTAGCGACATATATTTAGACTTTATACGTTGCCTTTTTAACCGACGTAAAAGACTCGAGACTTTATACGTCGCCTCTCTATACGTCGCCATTTAACCGACGTATAAGACCTATTTAACCGACGTAAAAAGCCAGTTTTGTACTAGTGTGAATGGTGAATTGATTGTGTATGTTAGTTGTAATGGTTGATCGTTTGGAGAATGTTGGTTGTATGGAATGAATGGAATGGTTTTTGATTTTGGCATGTTTATTTTACACTATACTGCTTTTGATTGTATATACAAAAACCGTTGGCTACTTTCCTTTTAGCCAATTAGAACATTGTTTGGAATACTTGTTATTCTATCTAACAGACAATGGTTTTTAATACCCAAGGTTTATAAGAAAACCATCGTGTGCTGTATAACCAGACCATGCTTTAACAACTAGACCGTTGTATAAATAAAAGTCACACAACAGCAAAACAAATGCAACAATTGTCTATAAGAAAACATGACAATGCTTTTAGCAAAATGAAAGCGTAGTGTCTTACATATTCAGACAACAAGTAGTAAGCACAAAAGTGTGGTGTACATAAACCACATACAACACAATAACAAAATGAAAACGTTGTAGGTTAAACACTTACACAATGCTTTTGCAAAACTAAGAACGTAGTGTCTTATACATTCAGACAACAATTAGTAAGTACAAAGTGTGGTGTACTTAAACCACATACAACACAATAACAAAATGAAAATGTTGTAGATTAAACACTTACACAATGCTTTTGCAAAACTAAGAACGTAGTGTCTTAGACATTCAGACGACATGTAGTATGCACAAAAGTGTGGTGTACTTAAACCACATACAATACAATAACAAAATGAAAACGTTGTAGATTAAACACTTACACAATGCTTTTGCAAAACTAAGAACGTAGTGTCTTAGACATTCAGACGACATGTAGTAAACAAAGAAAGTGTGGTGTACATGTAACAAATACAACATACTATTCAAACTAAACCGCTGTCTAACTACATTTCGCACAACACTTTTTTAGAGAAAGACCAATGTCTATAATATAAACAAACAATAGTTTTATATTTTATAAACCATGGACCTTGGAGAAATTAGACAACAGTTCGACTCTTAGAAACACTTGAGTGACATGAAATTGGACGATAGTTTCTTGTGAAACTGTTGTCTATACTAGCTTTCATACAATAGTTCTGAAACTACGTCTGTTGTCTTTCTGCAACAAAGACAACGGTTAAGCTGCTGTCGTCTGATATGCGTAACAGACGGCATTCCAATAGACAACGGAAAATGAGGGCTTCAGACGACGGATAAAAACCGTTGTGTGGTCGATTTTTTCTTGTAGTGTTTGTCACCACTCGGTTGAAACTGAAGCTACATTTGATGTTTTCATCCATGTGCAACCAAACATTTATCCACGTGCCTATTGAATGTTGTTTGTACACCCTATGCTGCCATATTTCATTTTTATCTTTGCAGAGTTTTCAAACCGCAAACTTCTGATTATTCTCCATAATAGTGTCTAAATATGGCAAGCAACACAATTTTTTCTTTCTTCCTTCTTTTGGTAAGGTTTCGGCTGACTGGATTGTTGAGTATCAACGGTGTTGCTGTTGTTTTTTTCCCTTTTTCTGGAAATCTACTCTTGTTCAGGGCCAGGCTGTGTTGATATGTCTATATCATTAGCTTCACCCGTGTCTTCAGATTGTGTATCATCGCCAAGACTTCTTAATGGTTCTTGTTCAAATTCCACATTTTCTAGAATAATTTCGATGCGCTGCTTTATTTGGATGTAATCGCTGAAAGTGAAAGTGTCCTAAACCAATCATATGATGAATTAGGAAGAACTTTTATGTAATCTATTTAATTTCATTCATATTAATAGAAGATTGGTTTGTTTTCGTTACGGGCTTTATCTATTTAAGTGTTTAAACAAGATGTTCCATAGTTTAGAGTAAAGCTTTTAGAATTATGATGAGATTGTAATAGTGAGATCTAAAAGATGAAAACTCTAAGGAAGAGAATGTCCTATGTTATTCCACTTATGCTAGTTCAGGAATCTCTAGCCAGAGTGAATGAAATTAGAAAGAAGTTTCTAATTTGCATTAAAAGGAACTAAGCATAATGAATAGGAAATCATATGATTAAATTAGATAGGCTTGACACAAGTTCCATGCCTTGTATTTAATCGGGACATTGTAGGACAGAAGGAATTGATTGTATGGGAACCATTCACTGACTAGGTTCTAGGTATTCTAAGCATTGAATTCATATTATCTGGATAGTCGCGATATGCTGAGAAGTATCCCTCACGATGTAGAATAAATATGATAAATTATATAATTAATTAATTATATTTAATGAATTAGAAGAATTCATATAAATGATAATAAAATAGTTTTATTATTATTTATTTCTACTACCAGCTTAATATTGAATCTACAGGGTCACACAATAAAAGAGACTGGTTTATTGGTGGAGGAATTAAATAATAATGGCTAGCAATTATTTATTTGTGAAATAAATAATTTATTATCAATTTTATAGTTTATTAAATAAGATTTAATTGATTATAAATTAATTAAGAAGAGTTCTTAATATTATTAATTAAGGATTTAATTTAAGAAATTAAATCAAGAGAGAGAATTATTTTCTAAAGAGTTTAGAAAAAGAATTAATGATTAAAAGAATTTTAATTATACATTAATTGATTAATGAGATTAATTAATTAATAGGGTTAATAATTATAGAAAAATTCAGCTTAGATTTTTCCTATAAATACACTACTATAAACCCTATTAGCCTCAAGCCTTTTTAACGTAAGTTTTCACAAGGAGGCAACCCTAGTTCTCTCTCATCCTCTCCCTCTCTCCTTCAATCTTCTTTTTGTGGATACTTGTGGAGTGCTTCACACTTGAGGAGCAGCTGCTAGGACCTCTTTTTGTCTCCCTTGGATCGCTTTTTAAAGGTTAGAAATCGATCCCGCAATTTTATACATGAATCGTATGTATATTTTATGATTTTTTTATTGTCGTATAATCGAAATATGCGCTTCTATTGTGCCATAAATCCCTACAATCGCAATTCTCAATTCTGTTAAATCTGGAAAAACAAAAATGGACACATAAGTCAGGACTCAATTAATAAAAATGGAAATATGTGATAGTTGATGCTCTTAAGCAGTTAAATACACAAATCACAATTAATCAGAAGTACAAATACTGGTTGTTTTTGCCTTATCATATTATTCCTTTCATTACGAATACACTTTAATATGAAAGAATCATCATAACTCATATTCAAATTTAAAAAATATTTTATTCAAAAAATATGAATAGGAAACGCTAGCCTAACCAGGTGAGACGACACTGGGGCTAATGGGTTAGTTGTTGAGCAAGTAGCACACGCTTTGAAAGAGACAAAGATTCATCTCTGAGCTTGAATTAGCTCTTCAACTGTTTAAAAGGGCATAGAAAGTCATTACAGTCGTATGGGTTCTATTCAATAATCAACTAGTAAAGGGGCTCACTAGGAAAAAAAAAAAAAAGAATCAACCTAATAGTCATATGGTTGTTTTAACCTAGTAATCAGTAGACTCTAGACAAAATTGCCACAAGAATGAAACTTAGCTAGCTAGGATTAACTAGACCAAAACGAATCAAGAATAAAATCAAGAATTCAATTAGACCTAAACAAATCAAGAATAAAATCAGTATCAGATCAAAATTAAAATTCAAAATTAACTAGCTAGAATTAACTAGATTAATTAGACCAAACGAATCTTCAAAATTCAAGAATCAAAATCAGAAGTTACAAAATGAAGTAAAAAAGTAAAGTATAAAATATAAAATTTGGAATCAAATTTGTGCGTGTAGAGATTGAGAGATTTACCATACTGAGACAGTGATTGATACTTGAGAGTTGAGACTTGAGAGTGGATTGAGACTGTGAGAGAGAGGTTAGTAATATTTGTGCGTGTATTTGTGCAGCTGTGCTTGTCGCCGCTGTTGTCAACTTAGTTAAGAATTAGGAATTATGGATTTACTGATTTAGGAATTAGGATAGAGTATAGACGATAGAGTAGAGTTTAGTAATATTGCGTTTGTGGCTATTTTTTTAATTATTAGGTATCATTTTTTATTAATTTTTTTATCGAGTTCGATAATGGCTAGTTTCGGCTCGGCTCATTTTGCTTCGATAGAAGCTCGAGTGCGACTTGGTTCACTAACGAACTCGAGCTCGAATACATTTTCTGTTCGATAAGTAAGCTCGGCTCAACTTGATTCATCAGAAAAAAAGAAGCTCGATTCGACTCAGTTCGTTTAGAACCCTAGCCATAAGTACTTAATGATGAGTTCTTTAGAAGCCTTAGCTAAAAGGGTTAAGGTGCTTCTTGGGACACCATTTAAGCATCCTTATAAGCCTTTATGATCTTCTTGAATCGTGATAAAGGAAATTTATGTTTCTTGAAGTCATGATTTTAATTGTTCCAACCATCTATTAGCATTGGTAATTCCAATAACAACTAAGTAGATATTTTTGTTGTGGAGGGATAACTAGCATTGGGTTGGATTGATTAACTTAATTCATCAACTTAATTCGTCGACTTGTGATTGTGTTTGAGGTCAAATTTATGTATTGTTTCTAGTTAAATTGACCAAATTTTGTATGATTTTTAAAAATTCTCTAATTTACGTTTTTATAAATCTAAAACTGTAGGTTATGATAGATGATTTATATTTTCTTATCATATTTATTCATTAATTACATTTAACAAATAATATACATAATTTAAGTTATAAAATTGATTAATTTGATAAAAATAAATCAAATAACGGAGAAAATATTTGAGATTTCGATGATGACACTAATGAGCTTCTTGATTAGTTTAGTATTGATTTATAGTTTGTGTGAAGTGTACTATTATTTTAAGAATTTTATAAGTTGGTAAAGTGTAGGTCGCTATAGTCCCCTCTTTGGTTTAATAGAGGCAGCTAGCAACTACATAGTTCATACATTATTTGTCATCAAAAGTTAATAATATTCTTATAAACATGTCCAATTACATCTTACCTGGAAAATAAGTATGTGTTTGTTTAGTGGATGGAAAATACGTTTTTTTTTATTTTTCAATTACGATGTTTAAAAATTTTGTCGAAAATACTTTTATAAATTAAAAAACCCTTTGAAAAACAAAAATGTTTACATTCAAATACTTAATATTCTTTTTGTAAATATCTTAGTTTTCTTTGCCAATATTATATGACAAATAGATAAACATAATACAATAATATAAAATTAATGTGCCTCATATAATTATCCAATTATACAAGTAGGATAATTGTTGTTGGCTATGTTATTACTTCTCATTTCTAACATTACAACAATTCAATTGAGTATTTAAACTACATTATTAAAATAAATTAAACGTCTTGTGTGATTTGTAATTTCATAATTATTAAATTGTAAAATAAATAGTTAAAATATTACATATAATATCAAAAGAATATTTAATATCTAAAGTATTACTAAAAATCTCATGTTCAAATTTCGTTAACCACATTTAATATATTTTTTATTCTAGTAAAAGGAAGTATATGATTTTGACTCTATAAATATCTCTTATTATCATATTAGTTTATTATTATATTTTGTAATTCATGTTATTTTTAAATAGAATTATTTATATAAAAATATAAATAAAAATATTATAATAAAAAAATGTTAAAAATAATTAATAATACTTGGATCAATATTTGTGTCTTTGCAATTAAATGTTAACTACAATATCCTTCCAAAATCAATTTGGTGTAAAGATAACTTATGTATTACCACTAATCACTTTATTTTAAGAATATAATTTTCTTTTCCAACGCTCAACCTATTTTAACTAGGCTCCATATTGGTGTAAATGTGTCCGTTTCTCTAAGGGATAAGATTGTGTTTATAAATTTAATAAAAAAATCTATAAATTGCAGTTCATTAGAAACAAAGTCTCTCATATATTTTGCCAATAAGATTAGCAATGTTTCAAACAATCAACTAAATCATTTTTGTCAAAAAGAATTGATGTATTGTTCATTTCTTATTTCAATCACATCATTTTTTGTTGAAACTCTTAGAAATCTCCTGTTTTTTCCCGACATGATTTCTCAGCATTCCCATAAAGGCAAGGACAAGGTCCTTTCTGGCTATGCTTTTAATGATGGTGGTGTCTTAAGCTCGGAAGCAATCAAGCTTATTGACAGTGGTAATCTTAAGGTAATTTCTGAAGCCTTTGGTAAATCTGTTTTAGACATGGATAAAGAGATTTTTGAAGGTGTTTTTGTAAAGGATATTCTTGACAGTGCATTAAAAGGCACTCTAGATGACCTTCTTAGTCAAGTAGTCCCATTAGAAAAACCAAAACGGAATGGAATATTGCGAATAGGAACAAACCCTAATGTTCCTCAGGCTGCGGTAACTCAAGGATGTGCAAGATTGGTTGAGGATCAACCCACTGTACTCATGGAGGTGGAGGAAACAATGGTTGAAATGGCATTGTATCAGGAGCTGGTGGGTGGTGGCAACATGGCTTAATTAACAATATTTATCTGGGTGTCAGGATTGTTACCATATTATGACTAGTGTTCTTTGTTTTGGTTATCTAGTACATGTATCCTAGCTAGTTGCATCTTGTTTGTGTCTCAGTGGTCGTGTTAATGATCTTCTCTGGACTTTTATTATCTATTTCCATTGTTACATTTGCTTGGTTCTTAGATAAAAATATCATTTATGGTAAATCACATCTAAAAACTTATAAATAATTATTTTTTGCCAAAGTAAAAAAAGAGTCAAAACAGATCGTCTTTTTGCCAAAATAAAAACTTGTAAATTAATATTTTAATTAAGTAATTTGTTCGTAAAATAAAAAAGTCAAAACAAATCGTTTTCACAAAAGTATAAAACATATATATTAAAACCGACCGTTATGGTGTAAAACCGACTAGCTTTAACCCGACCAATCAAAACCGACTGTTAGTATATTAAATCCGACCGTTTAGTCGGTCGGAAATGACTCTGTTTCTTGTAGTATATAAAAAATTTATGTAGAATTTGAATTCCAAATAAAATAAAATTAGATAAAAAATCATAATCTACGTATTCGAAACAAAATGTAATTTTAATCATGATAGGAAATAATTTTTTTAAGAATATATGCTTTTCAAAGTTAATAGGGTGTATTCAATCTAGATTTTTTTTTTGGATTTCAAAAGTTTGAGGGTATTCAATGGATTTTAAAAAATTCATTAAAATCTGGGTGTATTCAATGGGTGTATTCAATAAAGAATGTAAACATATTCAATTCTGATTTTAAAAAGTATGGGGGTATTCAATCCAGATTTCAAATAATTTTTTAAAATCTGGAGGTATTCAATATGGATTATAAAAAATATATTAAAATTGGTGGTATTCTAAAACTTATTGACTTTGAAGGATTTTAAAAGGTGATGGTATTTAATTCAGATTTTAAAAAGTATGGGGTATTCAATCCAGATTTCAAATAATTTTTTAAAATCTGGAGGTATTCAATATGGATTATAAATAATCTATTAAAATATGATGGTATTCAAAAACTTATTGACTTTGAAGAATTTTAAAAGTTCGTGGATTTTGTTGGATTTCACAGTGTATTTTTAATTTTTTGAAATCTCACTCTCTACCAATTCTACATGAATTCTACCTAGAATATTAAATCACCAACAATCTACCAAAATCCAAGGATTATATTATTAATAATCCGTTAAAATATGAATCGAATACACCCCCAAATAAAATTATTCTAAATTATTAAATATTAATGATCCAGCAGGGATTGATATGAATCATTTGTTGAAGTTGTTTAGTTACTTTAATATACGTAAATTTTAGAAGTAGAAAAAAGAAAAATGATATACTGATATATTGTTGATTTAGCTGCATCTAGCAGCATATGTCTAGAATTCAATTGATTAAATTTCTCATATTCTTGTAAATGTTAAAACCTAATTCACTTTGCGTTTATTATATCCGGATTCTTGGTGTTAGATTATTTAAGAAAAAGCAAAAATTTAAATCATTATAAACAATTGAGTAGTTTCAAAAGTTACCATATGTCTATATGTACAATAATTGATGATGACTTGATAAATAGGAGTTTGGTAACTATTTTTTTTTAAAAATATCAATTTTGAAGTATTTTATAAATTGTGTTAGTTAAAAAGAATTTGAAATTTATATATGATTATAAATCATAACAAGAACAATTAATAATTATATCTTATATAAAACGTTAGAATACATAAACCCTATTCTCTTCTCAAGTTAGCCGAGGGGCTTCCACTAGTTTTTCTCGAGTGGAAAGCCCAAATCCCTTAATTTTCTTTCGTTTTACGTTGATTACCTTTCAATAAAACCCAATCTTTTACGTGTTTGTGTGTTTCTCTTTTTGTATTGTGTGTTTTGTCTCTTCTTTTTTGGGTGTTTTGTTAAGTTCTTAATTACTTATGTTTGTGTTTGTCTGGTGTTGGATCTATTGAAGATGATTTTGTTGATGATTTTGGGGATCTGGAAAGCCTGCATCGAAGATGGGGTGTTGACGAATATTGCAAGATCTCACCTTTCACAACCAAAGATTTGTCATTCTTTGGGGATTTCCACATTCGGCATGTCCATAGCAGGTTTCCGGCATGTAGATAGCTGGGATGCCGTTCCTCTAATCTCAGTTTATTCAATTGGGGCTTATGATGTCCTCGATTTCATTTTTAGTTTCAAGAATTTTTAAATTCCAAATCAGCTAATTATTTTTAGTTGATTATTTGTTTTCCAACATGTTTGTATTGGTAGTTGGGGATTTGTGCCGGCAGTGTTTTGGTTTATTAAATGAAAACCGCTTTATTTTCTGGCAAAAAAAAATTATATCTTATATTAATTAACTAGAATTCAATGTATGGTGAATAATTATATTTTAGTAAATTTATCAAAATAATGATTGCCTTTTAGTTGAAAACGTAATCCCATTTCTTTAAATGCTTTAAAAATAAATGCCGCTTTATCATACAGTAAAATCTTTATAAATTAATTTCAAAATTATTAATTAATTAAAATTAAAATTTATAATGTTGCTATTATATTGAAAACAAAGATTAGTATTGAAAATATTAATTTCTCGTGAATTATTAATTTACCATTATTAATTTTGGGAATTGATAATTGACTTATATGGATTGATATTTAAATTAATTGATATGTAAATGACATAATTATTCATGATAAAAATAAAATCTATGAAATTCATTAATGAAAAATCATAGATAGTAGTATAATTAATTAAAACTTCTAAAAATTAAAGTTGAAATTTAAATAATAATTATAGGAACTTACTTTCCCTTAATTTATAAAGATTTGTCGCTTTTACATCAAACGTGAAATGAGAATTTAGTTAAGGGAAAACTAAGGCACAACTCACAATATACTGGTTGTGGTATTAATATATACTAACTTCATTACCTGTGCAAGACACGAGGATATTCTAACTTTATTGCGAGATTTTGCTTTTTAATAGTTGTGATCATGATTATTCTTCAATTTGTTGCAATGTTGCCTAAATATAGATTAAATCACTATTTTTTCAAGTATTCTTACTTTCTAACAGGTTGTGTCCAAAAATTTCTAATATACAATTAATTAGTCATCTAGTTCAATGATTTTAATTATAAATTTAAATTCATTATATTCAGAACTAAGATGTCACAGTTTCGATTCTGGACATTATGAAGATTAACTAACATTTTCATAGCATTTGTCTTTGGCGGGCGGGGGGGGGGGGGTGGTTTACAGTAAAATAATAGAAAATTGGAATGCATAAATATGAAATAATATTAAAAAAAAAATGTCGGATATTGCGATATTTTGGCTTTTAGTAGTTCAACTTTGACCGTGGACACCTTTCAATTTGTAGCGGTGTTCCCTAAATAGCAAACTCTCTTCTCGAGGGCTCTATTTTCAACTTGATCTGTATAAGATTTATAATATCTACTAAGATAGCCTTCTTCTTATGAGTTTTAGTCTCTGCTGCCTCCTTTTCACTATGCATCAGCACTGCCTCTCTCTCTCCAGACCTCGGCGAACTCCTGTTAATACGGCTTTGTGGAGCCCTCTTCCTTGCCCAACTAAAATGAATTCGTTTGTCCTTGATGAGAGGTCATTAAGCTTAAAGATTAATCTCTCCAGAGTAAAATCATAGAAATTAGAAAGCATAAATGTGAAAAAATATTAAAAAAATGTGGGACATTGCGATAGCTTTTAGTAGTTCAACTTTGACCGTGCACACCTTTCAATTTGTAGCGGTGTTCCCTAAATAGCAAACTCTCTTCTCGAGGGTTCCATTTTCAACTTGATCTGTATAAGATTTATAATATCTACTAAGATAGCCTTCTACTTATGAGTTTTACTCTCTGCTGCCTCCTTTTCACTATGCATCAGCACTGCCTCTCTCTCCCCAGACCTCGGCGAACTCCCGTTAATATGTCTTTGTGGAGCCCTCATCCTTGCCCAACTAAAATAAATTCGTTTGTCCTTGATGAGAAGCCATTAAGCTTAAAAATTAATCTCTCCAGAGTTCATTCATCGAAACCTTAACAAACCCATAACGATTATTATTTTTATCTCTTTTTTGAGGCAGAACAATGTCCTTGATCCTTCCTTATTTTCTAAATAATAACCAAAGATCTTTTAGCTGAACAGAATCCGGGAGATTGGTGATGAATCCTGTATTTTTTTCTCTATCCGTTTTGAATGACTCATGAGGGTTTCTTTACATTCTTTTTTTTTCCTCCTGCCTTGAAGAATGACTATCGATTTTGCTCTTTGGATACTGGGTTCTGCTTCAGCAGGGCTTCCTTGTAATCCGGCTTTGAATTTTCTTTATGAATTCCTAGACTCCTAAGGTGAATTTGGTGCAGCGCCTTTGTAATTGCAAGATCATCACCCCTACAACCATTTCCTATTAGCTTCTATAAATTTCTGAATATCTTCCTCCATACTTTGTGGTTTTGCTTCTCCCTTATTCAACTCTTTCTTCATTAACAGTATATTTCTCAACAAGTTTTCATCTTACAGTCATTCCAAAATGATTCATCTTTGAACCTCATCCTTACTTTTCCTTTTGAGTTATAATCTATTACCCTCTCTCTCAATCGGTTCTCCCACTGCTGATTTCCTGGGCCGTAATTATTAATCGTCTTATCTCCCCAATTTCTGAATTTCTTCTTCCATAACTTTTTGCTTTCACTCACTATCCTGAAGCGAATATCCCACCAGTTTTCATCGATATAGAAATCCTTAGATCCACTTTTGTAATCCTGACTCCCTTCTTCATTGTCATCTTCATCCCTCAATCTAAACCTGTTTGGATCTCAATTTTGTGAAGGATGAAATTTTCTCTCTCTTATTTCTCTCTTCATCTATTTAGTTAACTTCGTTAATATATTGTATTATGTATGCAAATTTAGGGTTTTAATCAAACTTATTTCAGATTATTAATTTTTTTTATTTTCATCTCTAACTATACCCTCCATCTTTCACTATGTTATGAACAAATTTTATTTGAATCGAGATTAAATTCAAATTAAAGTGATGAACATGTGTGTGTATGTATATATGTACATACATATATGTAAAAATAAATTCAGTTTGAAGAATGATATGAAATATGTGTGTGCATGCGTATTATGTAACACTTTAGTCCCACATTGAGTAGATATGGGTAGTTCAGTTTATAAACCAAAGTCATACTACTAAAGTGCACTAACAAATCATGATCTTAAAAAATTGGTACAAATTTTAATACAAGCATACATCAAAAATGCAACACATAATGAGTTCATACCTTACTTTTCCTTAGGTAGGTGTTGGTACACTCGTCCATAACTTGGTCTAATGAGAGCTGCCAAAGTGCCCTGAGTTGCATTACAGTGTTCTAAAATTTTTTGAAATTTTTTGAAATTTTTGATTAATTTATAAAAAATAATTTACTCAATAAGAATTATTTTTGAATAGTAAATTTTATTACAAATCAAATTAAGATATCAAATACTAATATATTATTAAAATATATTTGATTATTACTTTGACTAATTTCAATTTGTTGCTTAACCATATCAAGAATTAAATTGATTAGACCCGATTATCGAATTTCACGAATATTTTTATATAATTATTATTTATATTTTGTTAGAAATACGACTAATTTATCAAATAATTTTATTACTATAAAATAAATCTGATTATTATTATGGCAAATTCCTATTTTTCTGCTTATATTCTTAATCGAGAACCCAATAGATTAGTCCCTATTCTCAAATTTTATGAGTATTTGTATAATTATTATTCATATTTTAGTATACTCATATACTAATTTATCGAAAAACTTTAATCTAAATACATGCACCCATATAAACTATAAATTGAAAAATTTAATGTGGCACATTTTTTCTCAAATGATGTTTAGTTTGTCTCACTTCCTAGGTTCTCATTTTTGTAATAGATTTTGGATCAACCTTTTAATTAAATTTTCTCAAACAAAATTCCGTAATTACTAAGAATCAAATATTTTATTGTATTTGATATTGATGAATAATTAGTACTTGGAGTAAGACACAAGAGTTAAGAAAATATGTAAAATTTTAAGCATTTTATATGAAATAAAATAAGAAGTTATTATTAGAGTAGACATGTAAATTCATGTATATAGACATAAATTAACAAAATCAATAAAGAATAGCATGAGGAAGTGAAACATTCATTACATCTTGAATAAAAAATCAAATTAATTAAAAAACACTGATGGATATAAATAATCAATTCTACAATTTAACCAAATACATGTGTAGCTCAATGGTTATACAAGACAACTTAATGACATTTGAATTGCTATGTCATGGGTTCAATCCTCAGCAATGCTTTACATACTTTATGTTTTTTCATAACATATCATTATAAGGGACATAAACGTAAATTAAATTGAATAAAATTTCTATGTTTTTTCATAAAATATCATTATAAGGGACAAAAATGAAAATTACATTGAATAAAATGTGACATGTTGTGCTATTATATATATAGTAGATAGTAGATTTACGCAATTCTTAGAGAAAATTAAGTAATATATGAAAAGAGAGGAGTTAGACAATTAAAATGTATTAATTATAAAATAAATGCACATTTGCATTAATCCATTGATATTAGACATAATAATATACAATACTTTCATCAACACCATGAATTTGTCTGTAATTTTAGATTCTTGAAATCTAGAGATTAGTCGGTTAACTAAAATTTCTCAAATGGACCAATTTTTAAATAAGATTTCACTTTTTGTATATAATTATTTTTCATTACTCAACAAAATATTAAAAAATTAAATTAAGCGACCCTTCTTTTTTTATTTATTTTGACGAACAAAGTGAAAATTTTATTAAAATTTCAAAACAATCGGAACAAACACCCAATTGGCAGTACCACCTGGATTAGAACAAGCAAAAATAGTCATATTCCCAGATTGTTTAATAACATAAATTGAAACAATTCTCAAACTAGAAAATGGTACAACACCAAGACTGACAAAAGGAACATTATATGAGGCATATGAACCAATACAGTCCACAAACTTCAAAGATTACCGCATCTACATTGATCTAGATCCTGACTTCCTTTAAATTGATCTTCCGCTATTTTTGAGCTGATATCCATAGATCCAAGATAAGCTTTGAGGCATAACAATCTCCTCCGAAAGTGAGTCCAAATTAATCCACCCGAAAGCCTCTACAAACTGAGCCTTCAACGAGCCAAAAGGTCATACTGCTAGTCGAACAATACATCCAAACAAGACACGCAAAGAGGTCGAAACATAACAAACTAACATCCCAAAAAGATGGGCACAACTAACAACCTCGATAACAAGGTACCTGAAAAACTAGTAAATAGTAAATAGAAATTAAAGATTCAGAAATGAAGGAAATTAAACGGGATTAGAGGATGGGTGGGACGGATGTGGGTTTGATGGAAGGATGGGAGCGATGAAAAAGATCGAAAGCTATGGAAGCAATAAACCCTTGACACAAATTTTATTAATCGAATAGCAAGAAACCCCTTGCACAAAAGAGGCATGATATAGAAGGCTAAAAATCCAACAAACACATCCAAATCATTAAAAACACCGAAGAAAAGACTCGATCACTTGACACATATTATGCCATAACTCTACAAAACATAACATTAAATTTTATAAGAAACCCATCAGGCACATTACTTAGCAGCATCATTCCTCTGTTCACCGCCATTCATCCCATTCTCATCGCCATACCTAATCCACCTCTGAACAGCAGGCGTCAGCACCGGAACTCCATTTTCTATCGTCGCATTCCGAATTGAAGACGAGGGCACTGGATCTGCATGGGAGGAAACCATAGAGCTGCTCCCAATAACACCTGCAGCCTGTTTATCAAGAAGATCAAACAGAAAGTCGTAATAGTTGGATTCATGATTAATCACCTCAAGAATGTCATCTTTACGAAGGGTACGACGCCCAGCATGCTCAGCCTCAACCCAAGACTTGATGGTAAGTTCCTCAATAAAGAACTCCGCAGCCTTTGCTAAGAGGATTGGAGCTTCTGTGGCCACCATTTCAACATCCGTATCGGCCCTCATGATCTTCTTGATTCGTGACAAAGGAAACTCATGTTTCTTGAAGTTATGCTTTGTTTTAGCCATCTGTTGGCGCTGGTGATTCCAGAAACGAGCAAGTGTTAGCTTCCGATGTAGAGCAATGGCTTTGTGGTTGGGTTGAACCATTTGAACTGATGAAAATTTGTTAGCCTGATTGAATTGTTGCGGTTGTCTTTTAGGGTTGTTTGAAGCCATGTGTGCTGGATTCGAGATTTCTTCTAGGGCGTTGATACTAAAATGAGCTTTAATTTCAGTACTTGGTACTGGTTTTAGTTTATGTGAAGTGCATGTTTTATATATGAAGTTTTCAAGCTGGAAATCTGCTGGCCACAGTATCCCTTGTTCAATATTATTGTAAGTTTGTAATTAAATGGTAACTGAAACCTTCTTTACATGGTTAGATATCATAAAGAACAAATAAATAGTCAATCAATTTGTTATCTATATTCACTAAATCCTATACCTAAGGATGTCTCCGGAATTTCTAATCTTCATCTTCCGTCTCTATTCAGTAATTAATTAGACAGTCATGTTACTTATGTTTCTTTAATTTGGTATCCAAAAATATTTTTTAGTTATTTTTGTTTAAGAAAATTAGTAATTAAATCTTTAAATTAAATAGAAACAGATGAGGACGAACAAATGTATACGGAGAATAATGAAAACATAATCTCAGAAGAGACCATTTCAAAAAATGGGAAAGAGGCGGGCTCCCAAGGTGGAGTTTGCCTAGCATTATGAGTCTATTAAGTTGGAATTGCCGTGGGCTTGGGACCCTGCAGAAGGTTCAATTCCTTAAGGAAATGATTTTTCAAAAGAAACCCAACTTTGTGTTCTTGTGTGAGATTTTATGCAGGAAAGATAGTGTGGAGAAGGTTAAGAAGTCGATAGGTTTTGATAGTGCTATTATAGTTGAAGCTCAAGGTCATAGTGGTGGACTTGCCTTTCTTTGGCGTCATAAGGAGGAAGTGTCTTTAAATTCATTCAGCAAAAATCATATTGATGTTGATATTTCAATGCAGGGGTGGCAGCTTCAGAGTTACAGGTATATATGGGGAGCCAGATAGAGCTAAAAGGAAGGAGACGTGGAACTTGATTCGTTCATTAGCTAGCAATTCTATTCTCCCTTGGTGTTTAGTAGGGGACATGAACAATGTGCTAAGTCAGGAAGAAATAAAAGGGGGATGTCCTTATCCAAATTGGTTATTGCAGGGTTTCCAAGAGGTGATTAAAGAGTGTGAGTTAACTGACATAAATAAGGGAGGATATCCGTTTACTTGGGAGAGGGGGCATGGGACTGCTAATTGGGTTGAAGTTAAACTGGACAGAGCTTTGATCTCAAGAAGTTTCATGAATCACTTCAAAGATGCGAGATTAGCAAATCTGGAAGTCACAACCTCAGATCACTGCCCTATTTTGTTTGAGCCTTTTGTTCAGGTTCAAATGGTTTCGGTTAAAAGGTTTAGATTTGAAAATGCCTGGATTCGAGAACCTATGTGCAAGCAGTTGGTGGAGGAGTCATGGAACTTATATCAGGGGCAATCTTTCCAGGTTAAAATAGCAAAATGCTCAGGTGTGCTTCAAGAGTGGGGTAAGACTATTACTGGTAGTTTTAAGCGGCGTATTAGTCATAACAAAGATATTGAAAACAGTGAAGGATCGTAGAGATTCAGAGTTTGTTAGCAAGTATCATGAAGAATTAAAGAATTTGTCAGAGGTTTATATACAACAGGAAGTTTTCTGGAAGCAAAGGTCAAAGAAATTGTGGCTTAGAGAAGGTGATAATAACAGTAAATATTTCCATGCAACAACCAAGAATAGAAGAAAAGTTAATCAAATTAGTAGGCTGCATAACAGTGAGGGGCAAGTAGTGGAGTGGGAATCGGGGCTTCAGGATACTATGGTGGATTATTTTAAAGAATTATTCAAGTCTTCAGATACGGCTTGGACTGAAGTGATTGATTGTATGTCTTCGAAGATCACAGAAGATCAAAATGTGGAAAAGCTTCTCCCAATAGATGACGAAGATGTAAAACAGGCCCTGTTTCATATGCATCCAGACAAGTTGCCTGGACCAGACGGTATGAGTCCAGCGTTTTATCAGAAATTTTGGAATATTGTGGGGAAAGACATCATTCATCTGGTGAGGAATTTTTTTTAAAATTGCACTTTTGATGAGCAGTTAACTAAGACTAATATTGTGCTTATTCCAAAAAGAAAAATCCAACATATATGACTGATCTTAGGCCTATATCGTTGTGCAATGTAGTGTACAAAATCGTTTCAAAAGTGTTGGTTAATAGACTCAAGGCGGTGATGGATATGGCTATCTCAGAATCTTAGAGTGCTTTCATTCCAGGGCGTTTGATCATAGATAATATCATGATTTCTTATGAAATGATGCATTACATAAAAAGGAAAACAAAAGGGAAAGGTGGTTGGATGGCACTGAAGTTAGATATGAGTAAAGCTTAAGATCGAGTGGAGTGGGGATTTTTAAAAGCAGCTTTGAAGAAGTTGGGCTTTGTGATAGGTTAGTGAATCTGTTTATGGTATGTGTAACTTCTGCAAGGTATAGAATTAATCATGCTTGCAGGGAGTTTGGAGATATTGTGCCAGAAAGGGGTCTCCGACAGGGTGATCCTTTATCTTCTTATTTGTTCTTAGTGTGCACTGAAGGTTTTACTTCTATTATCCGGGAGTATGAGAGAAAAGGGCTGATTAAAAGGATTCAAGTAGCTAGAGGGGCTCCGTCGATATCACACATGTTTTTTGCAAACGATAGTTATATTTATTGTCAAGCTAATGAAGTGTCTGCTCATCACATTGTGGATATGTTAGCTAAGTTTGAAACTGCCTCAGGTCAGAAGATTAATCGAGATAAATCTTCAGTGTTTTTTAGCAGAAATACTAGCTCAGAGATGAAGGAAAAAATATGTGAAGTTTTGAACTTTCATGAAGCGAATGATAATACGCATTATCTTGGTTTGCCAAATATGTTAGGGAAAAAGAAGTCAGCCATTCTGGGGTATTTGAAGGATCGATTGCAGAGCAGAACTCAAGGATGGGATAAAATTATTTATCTAAGGGGGGGAAGGAGATTTTATTGAAGACAGTGGCTCAATCTCTTCCTAATTACGTTATGAGCGTTTTTTTACTGCCTTTGGAGCTCTGCAGAGACATGGAGAGGATCATGTGTAATTTTTGGTGGAACGGGTCGAATAACAAGGATAAGGGGATACATTGGATGTCCTGGGAGCGTATGTGGAAGAGATATAACGCCCTAGAAAATTTTGAATTTTGAATTAATTATTTTATATAAATTATGAATTTGATTATGTGAGTATTGTTGTAAAGGTGAAATGTATGTGAAAATTTTTCTTATGTGCTTATATGGTGATTTGGATAAGTGGTGAGGGTCAGTAAATTTTTATTTGTATTTTTGAGGATTTAAGTATATTTAAATCATGTATTTTTGATCCTCTGTAAATTTTATAAAATTATCGGAGGGATTAAAAATCATGAAATCTTTTGGAATATTTACTTTATGTATTTATTGAGTTTTTAAAATTGTTTGGTGGATTAATTTGGATGCTTGAGTATTTTAAAATGATTTTAAGAGCTTTATTGTATTTAAAGGATCAAAACTTGAAAAATTCATATTTAATTCATTTTTGATCCGAAAAATATTTTAAAAATATGTGCGTGATCGAAATTTTATATTCTATATTTTTAAAAGTGAAATTTTAAATTTCACAATTTTCTATTTAATTTCGATTTGTGAAATATATTTATTGGTTTTAAAACGAATAAGTAGTGTTATATTTTGGGCCCGGAATGCATTATAGTAGTTATTTGTTAGTATTGGGCCAAGCCCAATAAGAGATAACAGTAGAGCGTTCCAGAGAGTTCGGGAGAGATTGAAAAGAACGGGGAGAGAGAAATTAAAATGGGAGAGAAGAAAAGGAGTGATTTATGAAATCAATTGGGGAGGGGAGAAAAGAAATTATAGGAAGAAGAGTGTGGATGTTATTCGTGTATGTATAGGTGCTGGTATGGGTGGGGCAGGAGGAGCAGGTCGCGGCAGGTCACGCGCGAGGGTGATGAAACGAGGCGGTCGCGGTGGTGGGTCTAATTCTGGCCGGCGAGTTGCAGCAGTGGAGAAGGGCGGGGGAGTCGTATGGATGCGTGTATATGTATATATACGCAGTGGGTGTATGTGTTAGAGAGAGAGAGAGAGGAGAGAGGAGAGAGAGAGAGAGAGAGAGAGAGAGAGAGAGAGAGAGAGAGAGAGAGAGAGAGAGAGGAGAGAGATGGAGAGAGATGGTGGAGATATTCAATATTCACTGGAAAGGTATAATATTTTTATTTATTTATTTATTTTCATTTTCGATGTAATTATTTAATTGTCAATTTTAGATTAAATTATGTGGTTGTTGTAATTTAATTAGTTTAAATTGCAAGCTATATATGTTGATTTTAGAAATTAGATGTTGTAAATTATGGATATTGCATGTTTTCGTGGATTAGTTCGAAGAGTGTAGTTGATTATTATTGTTATTTGCTAGTTATAATTATTGATTTTAATTGTGAATTCGATATATGTTCGGTCTTAATGATTGTTAAATTGTCGGTTGTTAATTATTATTTTTGGAATTATATAGTGGTCTTGTTAATATCTAGGGATTTTGATGATTTTGAATTGTAATTATGATTTTAGTAGTAATTGAGGCTTCCATATTGTATTCGGACTTAAGGATTGTTGTTGTATAATATATAGTTATATGGGTTGGCTAAATTGTAATTGTCTATGTGCTAAGTGTTACAGGTCAAGTGATTGTATTTGTTGAGTACTTATCTGTCAAATTCCTGGTGGTGAATTATATGTGGTCAAGTGGTTTGATAAAGGAATTATATAATTGCCTAAGTTGTATAATTGTACAAATGTTAGATGGTATAAATCGAGTCGTAATATTTGATGGTTTTACTAATTATGATGTTGTATGTTATTTTATTATGTGTTTATCTGCGAGGAGTTGTAATGAGGTCACAAGTCTTAAATGTCAATATTTAAGGACTTGTGTAATTCTCTTCAACTAGTTCCTCGGGCTTACGAATATCCATGATTAGCTATCACGAGTATAATTAATATACTTGAGTGATGTGATCATTGATATAGCGTAAGTAATAGTTAGTGCTAGGGGTTGTTCCCTAGGACTTACGAACATCAATGATTGATTGTCACGTTTATCATTAAAATGCTTGAGAAATACGATCATTGGTGTAGCGTAAGTAGTAGTGTAATGTAAATTTTTTATGTGCTAGTTGCCGCATGTTCGGGTGGGTACTTTTCATTAATTGTTTACTTTTATGTTGCTGCAAGTTGAGGCAGCTTTATTTTTGTAAAAGCAGGGTTGAATTGCTTTTGATTGATATTGAGGGGCTGTGCCCATAGTCCGATAAACGAATACTTCATGCCGAAATTTTCTAAAAATTCCCTGCAAATCTATTTAAAAGTCTATTTAAGTTATTTGATTTCAATGTTTGAAAGTATGTTATGATTTCTAAGGATTTAATTATATGTGGCGATGGATTATTTCGAGAATATATCGTGGGTTTAAATATTAAGTGGTTGTATTGTTTTGAAATGGTTATGTGATGTGTTTATGTGACTTAGTTGAGTATAGTAAGACTATTATGAGAATATGAATGCATATGTCTATATGTACTGTATATGTAAGCGTTAGAGGACGTGCATGGGTAGAATAGAGCCAACGATAAGGTTTTGCTTGAATTAGTACTGAAACTGTATTTGACATTGTAAAGGTTCGAGTAGGAGACTTGGCTAAGAGCAGTGCGGGTAAGCGGAAAGTCAAACAGAGGAATAATTATCAAGTCAACGGGTGTGCTGGCGTGGAGTTATTAAAGTATGAAAGAAAGATAGAAGTAGAGCCGAGTAAGAAGACCAGCACGAAAAGTGTGGAGACTAGCGAGAAGTTGAGTTAGAGATCCATGATTAGGATCGAGAACTCCGTAAGTTGAGGCAAGTGTTTGCTCTTCACTTATCTTTCCAGTGATGCAATTCATTCCTCTTGTCGTGTAATGTAGTTTGGTCAAATGTGTTTAGAAAATGATATACTTCCTAGTTAGCATGGAAATGTTTATTTTCCCTACCCCTAATTCGAATACCAAGTTTTTAAAAGAACCTTAAATATAATCTTTCCCGCTTAAATACTTTACTCAAGCTATGACATTGGATTCCTCAACTGAATACTATTTCTTTTATTTTCTTCAAAAATGTTTAAAAGACGTTCTAAATATAGAGAATCCAAGTTTAAAATTTCCACGAATACCTGTTAATAAAATTCTTGATTTTCACATAATTTCTCCAGTGGACCCCTTTATGAAAATGTTTCCTTCAAACTGATTTGCGACTAACTATCCTGAAATTATTTTACAAATAATCGTTTAAACTACTTTAATCGTTTATGTCAGCTAAGCCTTGCAATGTGTTGAAAATTTTCTTAAAAGCGTAGGGCTTGCCTATGTCCTCGCTCTAGCGTAGAATTTCATATGTTGATAATCTGGTTGCAATTTATATCTCTTATCTTTGCCCAAGTCGATTTACTCTTTAATCAAGTTAATGACAATGTTCCTCAATACTCATATCTATCATGTCGATACCTATTCGAATTGTCATTCTTTATATTCCCCACCCTAGTTGGTATCGAACTTGTCGATATCTTTTAAAAATCTTGATAGTTCGTTTGCTCCCTGTAGTGTATCGAACTTGTCGATACTAAGTGAGGTTGTTGTTTCTTATTGACTCTTAATCTTGAGTTATTATTCTGGACGTAAGTTTCCAGTTGTTTGGAGATCAAAGGTTGTCGATTGTCCCGACACCTAGTGTGGATGATTTAGAATTGGAAATGTTTTTAAATGTGGCCTTTTGGGCGTAAAACCCGTCGGGGTGGGACCTTATTATGGTCAGAAGTTAAGGCCAATATGTGCCATGGATCCAATTAAGGACATTGTTGTGCGCGTTTGTCCTAGAACATTGCTGTGTGCGTTTGTCCGGGGTTAGTGCTGACTGATCAGCAGCCTAACTTTGATGTTTTTTTTAAAATAAAAAAAATTCCAATTCTAATCTATATTCTGCGATTGAGATGTTAGTTCTTGACTCCGTGGAAGTCCGTTTCAGTAATATTTTGATATCAGAACTTTTATCAGTTCTAGTTTCTGTTGCAGATTATAAATGATGAATTGTTGGCTCTTGTGGCAATCTAAAAATTGATCTCACAGATTCTTTCAAATAATGAGATAAAACCCCTTTTGTTTATCAGAGTTGTCAACGTTTATTTTAAAATTGCTATCACTATTGCATTTGCTGAGCATTGTTGGCTCACTCTTGTTTCTGTTTATTTCTCCAGTTGTTAGAGATGATCAGAGGAACTAGTGATCAGTTGGTATTGCTCTATAGGCAACGAGAGGAGACGTTCGGGTTACAGATTCTCATTGGTTACTGGTTGGGAACTAGTCAAGGTTGAATATCTAGTTAGACGGTGACCTTATTTATTCACAAAAAAATTGTATATTATTTTATTCGGATTCGGGTTGTAATAGTTAATTAGTAGTTGTTTCATACTATGACCTGTGAGCGGTCTTGGTTAATTAGAAATTATATTTCTTTATGACTTTGTCAATATTATGTGGTGAGCAGATTTGGATACAGTTAGATTAGTTTTGTTGATTTGGGCAGGTGGTTAGACATATTTATGAATACATCATGTCAAAATTTTCTGAAATTTCCCTGTAAAAATATTTATTTACTTATAAAAAGCCTGTATATTAATATATTAAAGTGAGGGTGTTACAAGTTGGTATCAGAGCTACAGGTCACAGTCACTGAAACAATTAGGTGGGAAATTTGGGATATAGTAATAGAAAGGATAGAGTGTGTGTATAAGATAGATGTCGGGTAGAACGACTTAGGATAAGGATCGCGAAAGGATACTTCGGCAAGCATTGCGAAATTGAACGGTCTTTCGGCATATCGCGTAAGTAGAAGTTCGAATCGTTTAAGGATTGGGCTATGAGCGAAACATCGAACCCGAAGTGGCATAAGCTAAGTGGGCAGCTGAAGCTATCAGTTCGGGGGACGTTATCTCGAAATTTTTGCGTAGAATCTAGAATTTTCAATGATATTAGTTTCGATGCGAACGTTTCGGAGATGGTATGAGAAGGTTAAGAATGCGAAGTGGGAAGCGATTATATGCAAGAATTGGAAGTTGAGCGTAGTTGTGTATCCTTAATCATTGATTCATTCAAATTCATTGCTTAAGAAATTTCTTATTCTTTCTTTGAATTATCGTCCTAAGTTAATTCCCAGTTGGTATCGTTACTGAGGCATTCGTTGCACATTGACGGTTCAAAAATTGAGAATGAATCGAGATCTTCTTATTTATTCAACTCATTATGGTCAGGCCGGTTTGGCAGCTAAGTATATTACTGCTTAGTCGACAAGAGTGAGATTATGAATAATTAAGAATTTCTTGAATGTTCGCTTGATCAGCCCTTGAAGCATCTATTGAAAAGTCTTTTATACATCAAACGATGATGAGTTTGGTATGTCAGACTTATTCGAATTCAATTCCATCCTTTTAGAAATATCGATATCTTTCAAAGGATAATTGATCCGACTTTACTTGAAAATTTTCGAAACTCTTGAATCCCTTCCATTATCATGAACGCTTGATTTTCTATATTCCAGTTGAGATGAACAACCTATGAAGATAGGGATTCAGGGACATCTTATCTATGTGATAGAAGTCCAGTGGGACGCCACTGATTGTGTTTGTCATGAAGGTACTAAAGACTGGCCATCTTTATGTACTTTGGTGGTTAACCAAGTGACAAATACAACCTGATAATAGTTCAAAAGATCATATTGATCTCTCGGTTAAATTCCTTTATAAAAGCTTTGTTAAACAAACTCAGCCTATATTCTTAATTAATGCCCCATTCATTTAGTTGACCTTTGTTGAAAATTCAATGATTTCAAAATTCTTAATGATGAAGATATGCGAAGATAGACGTGACGAAGTCTTAAATGATAGAACTATAACTGCATGGACGAAGAATGGGTTATGCAAGTTTAAGAATTCGGTGATTAAGACAGATGTAGTGTCAAATTGGAATATTTATTGAACCGATAAAGCATGGACAAGGTCTGAGGCTAATAAGAATGACAATAAATAAGAATGTATGATTGCAAATATTGTTAAAAGGCGAAAAGAGAATGGAAATGGAGATATTGGAAATAAGTTGTAGAATGCTGAAGAAAGATTAATTGTAGACATCTTTTGTAAGGCAGAGGTAGTAATGGAATGTCATAAAATTTGGAATGTTTCGAATCCGTCGTTAAACATAAGACTTTAGAATCAAGAAGGCTAACTTGGATAAATCAGAGTGAAACAGAACAAAAAGGTTTGTAAGAATTATCAAGAAGAATTAAGACAGAGTGAAGGGTAAGGATTAAGGTGACTGTATGAAGAAAATAACTTATGCGGGCCAATTTTAAGAAAGTCATGATTATCAAGGGTGGTGGAAAGTTGACCAAGATGGAATAAAATGTCAATAAGGAGGAAGGCAAAGAAACCACAAAGTTTCCAGGAGTGAGTAAATAGAAAATGTATAAAAAATTCAATGAAGAAAAGAATGTGGAATCCCGACGATGTGGAGTTAGAAGAGAAAGGGCACTATAGTTGCCTATAGAATGAGAATAAGCAGAAATTAACGAGATCCCATGATCAGAAAATAAGATTTCGGGAGTAGAATCCCTAGAGATTTGATTAAGATAAATGTGGGAAGTAGTGACTGTAATTAGAAAGGCAGTGTGGTGACAAGTAGCAGCGTCTTAAGTTAAAGCTATAAGTGATGAGCTTGCGAAGATGGGAATTTCGTCGAAAATAGCATCATATTAATCTTTGTGGAAGTTTTGAAGAAAGTGACAAGTCTTTGTGATTAGTAAGAATTTGAAAAATTTAATATCAACGAAGCACAAGCAAATTGCGAGGACAAGAAAATGAGATCTTCAATTGTGAGGAGGATAAAGGCGATGTTTTGAGATTGGAAGGTAGACATAGAGGTCTGAACGATTAAGCAAATCAATCGAGAGCGATTTTAGAGTTTCCATGAAAAGGAAGAAAATTTGGCACGAGGATCTTAGTGTGAATTTTGAAAGTCATGATTTTGTGATTAATGTGAGTGGTGTTAAATGTCGAAGTCGTAACAGGTAGAGTCAAATCTGAGGACTCGTCAAGTATGCAGAGTGAAGAATTGAAATTGACTCCAGAAGGAACGGATTAGCGTATTACGAATAAGATATATATATGATTTAAGGAGAATGGTTATTAGTTCGAAATGGTTGCATAGTAAAACAATGAGATGAAGGATGGATAGAAATTTTTCCGATTATTCCCTTCTCAAGTAACATTGCGCATGAAAAGGAGTAAGAATGATTGAGGATTTTTTTTAATATTCTTTTCTCAAAATTTTATCTGAGGAAGGTTTATTTCAGGAGATGTAAATAAGTGGCGATGCAGGTTAAGTGGAAGATTCGTGTTGATAAAAGCGGGAGTTGTTGGAAATCGTGGAAGAAGTGTTTCGTGAGTAGTATCGAGTGAAGTTGTGATGGCAGAAGAATTGATAATAAATTGGATATTTCAATCTTGTTCTTGTTTTGAGTGAAGTCACAGTCAAGGTGACGAGTATGTTAGTTATCAAGAGCTGTAAATGATCAAGGCTATACTTCAAAAGACTTAGCAAACCGAAGTATTTTATAAAAGTGAAAAATCGAGTTGTTAATTGAATTATGCCATCTGAAAACGTGTGTGGTTAGTTATAAAAAAAATTCGATTGCAAGGATGCGACTGAGAATGGACGAAATGATAAAGAAACTTTTAATTATTCCCTTCTCGATCGACATAGTACTTGGAAGCGGAGTGGAAGTGATCAGAGAATTTCTTGAGATTCTTTCTCGAAGTTCTAATTAAAATCGTGTAGTTATAAGTAAAGCATGGAAATGGTGTTCAGTGTACGTTGTCGTGAATCAAGGCAGATTACGTGTTTGCATTATTGCGAAGAATTGGCGTGGTGATATTTTTTTAACGCAAGGTATAGTTCATTATGTGAAAAAGATATATTGATTGTCGGGGAAAGATATTTGTTCCCGTGAGTTAAGTGTCTAGAGTTAAAGAGACTTGGAAGTCAAAGTTTAAGGTTATTTTGGAATTGGAGGGCTCGCAGAATGAGTTAATTAAAGTTTGAGTTGATATGATGGAATCCTAGAGGTTGAAAGATACAACCTGGGAGTGGAAGTAGGATGCTTGAGTGTCCTTAGCGTTGATTCTGAGGACAGAATCCTATTAAGGGGGAAAGGATATAACGCCCTATAAAATTTCGAATTTAGAATTAATTATTTTATATAAATTATGAATTTGATTATGTGAGTATTGTTGTAAAGGTGAAATGTATGTGAAAATTTTGCTTATGTGCTTATATGGTGATTTGGATAAGTGGTGAAGCTCAGTAAATTTTTATTTGTATTTTTGAGGATTTAAGTATATTTAAATCATGTATTTTTGATCCTCTGTAAATTTTATAAAATTATCGGAGGGATTAAAAATCATGAAATCTTTAGGAATATTTACTTTATGTATTTATTGAGTTTTTAAAATTGTTTGGTGGATTAATTTGGATGCTTGAGTATTTTAAAATGATTTTAAGAGCTTTATTGTATTTAAAGGATCAAAACTTGAAAAATTCATATTTAATTCATTTTTGATCCGAAAAATATTTTAAAAATATGTGCGTGATCGAAATTTTATATTCTATATTTTTAAAAGTGAAATTTTAAATTTCACAATTTTCTATTTAATTTCGATTTGTGAAATATATTTATTGGTTTTAAAACGAATAAGTAGTGTTATATTTTGGGCCCGGAATGTATTATAGTAGTTATTTGTTAGTATTGGGCCAAGCCCAATAAGAGATAACAGTAGAGCGTTCCAGAGAGTTCGGGAGAGATTGAAAAGAACGGGGAGAGAGAAATTAAAATGGGAGAGAAGAAAAGGAGTGATTTATGAAATCAATTGGGGAGGGGAGAAAAGAAATTATAGGAAGAAGAGTGTGGATGTTATTCGTGTATGTATAGGTGCTGGTATGGGTGGGGCAGGAGGAGCAGGTCGCGGCAGGTCACGCGCGAGGGTGATGAAACGAGGCGGTCGCGGTGGTGGGTCTAATTCTGGCCGGCGAGTTGCAGCAGTGGAGAAGGGCGGGGGAGTCGTATGGATGCGTGTATATGTATATATACGCAGTGGGTGTATGTGTTAGAGAGAGAGAGAGAGGAGAGAGGAGAGAGAGAGAGAGAGAGAGAGAGAGAGAGAGAGAGAGAGAGAGAGAGAGAGAGAGAGGAGAGAGATGGAGAGAGATGGTGGAGATATTCAATATTCACTGGAAAGGTATAATATTTTTATTTATTTATTTATTTTCATTTTCGATGTAATTATTTAATTGTCAATTTTAGATTAAATTATGTGGTTGTTGTAATTTAATTAGTTTAAATTGCAAGCTATATATGTTGATTTTAGAAATTAGATGTTGTAAATTATGGATATTGCATGTTTTCGTGGATTAGTTCGAAGAGTGTAGTTGATTATTATTGTTATTTGCTAGTTATAATTATTGATTTTAATTGTGAATTCGATATATGTTCGGTCTTAATGATTGTTAAATTGTCGGTTGTTAATTATTATTTTTGGAATTATATAGTGGTCTTGTTAATATCTAGGGATTTTGATGATTTTGAATTGTAATTATGATTTTAGTAGTAATTGAGGCTTCCATATTGTATTCGGACTTAAGGATTGTTGTTGTATAATATATAGTTATATGGGTTGGCTAAATTGTAATTGTCTATGTGCTAAGTGTTACAGGTCAAGTGATTGTATTTGTTGAGTACTTATCTGTCAAATTCCTGGTGGTGAATTATATGTGGTCAAGTGGTTTGATAAAGGAATTATATAATTGCCTAAGTTGTATAATTGTACAAATGTTAGATGGTATAAATCGAGTCGTAATATTTGATGGTTTTACTAATTATGATGTTGTATGTTATTTTATTATGTGTTTATCTGCGAGGAGTTGTAATGAGGTCACAAGTCTTAAATGTCAATATTTAAGGACTTGTGTAATTCTCTTCAACTAGTTCCTCGGGCTTACGAATATCCATGATTAGCTATCACGAGTATAATTAATATACTTGAGTGATGTGATCATTGATATAGCGTAAGTAATAGTTAGTGCTAGGGGTTGTTCCCTAGGACTTACGAACATCAATGATTGATTGTCACGTTTATCATTAAAATGCTTGAGAAATACGATCATTGGTGTAGCGTAAGTAGTAGTGTAATGTAAATTTTTTATGTGCTAGTTGCCGCATGTTCGGGTGGGTACTTTTCATTAATTGTTTACTTTTATGTTGCTGCAAGTTGAGGCAGCTTTATTTTTGTAAAAGCAGGGTTGAATTGCTTTTGATTGATATTGAGGGGCTGTGCCCATAGTCCGATAAACGAATACTTCATGCCGAAATTTTCTAAAAATTCCCTGCAAATCTATTTAAAAGTCTATTTAAGTTATTTGATTTCAATGTTTGAAAGTATGTTATGATTTCTAAGGATTTAATTATATGTGGCGATGGATTATTTCGAGAATATATCGTGGGTTTAAATATTAAGTGGTTGTATTGTTTTGAAATGGTTATGTGATGTGTTTATGTGACTTAGTTGAGTATAGTAAGACTATTATGAGAATATGAATGCATATGTCTATATGTACTGTATATGTAAGCGTTAGAGGACGCGCATGGGTAAAATAGAGCCAACGATAAGGTTTTGCTTGAATTAGTACTGAAACTGTATTTGACATTGTAAAGGTTCGAGTAGGAGACTTGGCTAAGAGCAGTGCGGGTAAGCGGAAAGTCAAACAGAGGAATAATTATCAATTCAACGGGTGTGCTGGCGTGGAGTTATTAAAGTATGAAAGAAAGATAGATGTAGAGCCGAGTAAGAAGACCAGCACAAAAAGTGTGGAGACTAGCGAGAAGTTGAGTTAGAGATCCATGATTAGGATCGAGAACTCCGTAAGTTGAGGCAAGTGTTTGCTCTTCACTTATCTTTCCAGTGATGCAATTCATTCCTCTTGTCGTGTAATGTAGTTTGGTCAAATGTGTTTAGAAAATGATATACTTCCTAGTTAGCATGGAAATGTTTATTTTCCCTACCCCTAATTCGAATACCAAGTTTTTAAAAGAACCTTAAATATAATCTTTCCCGCTTAAATACTTTACTCAAGCTATGACATTGGATTCCTCAACTGAATATTGTTTCTTTTATTTTGTTCAAAAATGTTTAAAAGACGTTCTAAATATAGAGAATCCAAGTTTAAAATTTCCACGAATACCTGTTAATAAAATTCTTGATTTTCACATAATTTCTCCAGTGGACCCCTTTATGAAAATGTTTCCTTCAAACTGATTTGCGACTAACTATCCTGAAATTATTTTACAAATAATCGTTTAAACTACTTTAATTGTTTATGTAAGTTAAGCCTTGCAATGTGTTGAAATAGAATCATATACTTGTAAATCTGAATAACATCTGATATTGATTGTACTGATTATATGCTAAACATTCATCGAGATACTGAATTTAGCGTTCATAAAAAATGTTATAGATTTAATGCTACTCGATACAGATTGAATGATTTATTATTGTCTCTACGATCAAAATTTTATGTATGAATCAAGATTGCCAAAGAAAGAGCAACTTAGATCTACATAAAAATAAACTCGAAAAAGAGTTATATCTATATAGTTTTTTTTTTGGATACCACACCAAAAGAAAAACAATGTGCGATTCATTTACAAAAGAAAAGATTTTGTTTCAAAAGTAAATGAACAAAGAGAACAGAAAAAGAAAGAACTTATAAGTTCTTCATTCTTAAAAACAAAAGGTGTTGTAATCCAAGAATTACAAACACAAAAGTTTCTGCTAAATTCAAAGAAATGAAAAAAAAAGGGGAAGACATTAACAGAGAAATAAGGAAGGAAATAAATTGGTAAACACACCAAATTTTGAGATCTAAACTGAATTATTCAAAAGGGGAAGAACTAAAAGAGGAAAATAGAAATGATTTTGATTCAAATCAAATCATATTTCAAGGGAAAGTTACAAGGGGAATAGTATTAATTGGTAACACACCAATTTCTCAAAAAGGGGAAGAGCAAAATTAGACCCCCAACTTTTTGGTTATGTGCCAAACAAAAAGGGGAAGAGAAAATTAGACCCCCCCAATTTAAAATTTTCAAAATTTCTTATATATTTCCTAACAATGTTTATTCATCTCATAAGTTGTTTTGCAGGAATCAATTAGTGGAAAATAAGAATTGTCGTATGCTTCAAATCGAGTCTAAATTTTTTAAATTCATGCATACACTAAGGGGAAGCACACACGGGTAAATTTTTTAAATTTTATGTTTTATTTGGCAAATACCAAAAAGAGGAAGATTGAAAGGATATCTTCAATATATTATTTATTTTGGTATTTGTACGATTTAAACATAAAATTTAATCACACTTAGTTATCCTCTCCACTAGGTCATTAATTTAATTGATTCTGTCAAAAGTTAAAAGTCAATTCTAGCAATATCTATTTTCAATTATAAGAGATATTCCATTATTGCGAAAAATCAAATTATATTTTTATGGAATATATCTCTACACCAAGGCAATAAGATCGAACAAGAAATATCGAGGTGTGATATTTTTTAGATCTCCGCTGCAAAAGTAATAAGGCGACAGGCTCGAACAAAGAATATTCGATGATTAATATTCTTTAGAAAACTCGTGCTATATTTAAAAACGATCAGTTTCTATTCAAAAATATTCCGCCTTCGCACTCAAAATACTTTTATCCTCAAGAATATTAATATTCAGTGGTAGAATATTAATACTCATTTTTATCTCGTGCCAGAAATACTTAAAGTAATTTTTCTCCCACTTCGTAAATTTATTCTATTTTCGGAGAAAATTATTTTAAAGACTCAAAAATATTTCCTGCACTCTCAATTTATTTTAAATATTAGGAAATATATTCTAAGTATTTATTCAAGTCAAAACATTGGTCAAAAGATGCATCTATCTCATAGAAAGACCAATCGTATTTTATTCGGAACCGAAACCTTATTTATTCGTATTAAATCCAAATAAAATACTTCCACTTGCTAGAATGACTTGAAACTTGAAATGGGTCACTTAAATGTTATTTTATATGCATGGTAAAAGTTTCGTAATTTTATGAGAATTTTGGTCTGGGCACGAAAATCGAGGTAGTGGGTCCACAGTTGACCACGTTTGACCAAGTCAACGTTGACCAAAATTGACCAAAACTTCCAGAATTTCATTTTATAATATTTCTTAGTGCTCCATAATTTTAGGATTATTTATTGGGTATTTTCGTATTTTTCGGGTATTTAATTAACGAAACTTGTTACGTATTTAATCGTTAATTGTTACGAGTACGATAGAATTAATTAGAGCCCAAACACAGCTGGTTTCTTTTTACCAAACGCACTTGGAAGAAACACAAAACCACCCCCAACAAAGACAAAACCACTTTCCACCTCATCAATCCAAGTGCTTTTCATCTCAACCACTCCCTTTACTTTAAATCTCCACCATTCCTTCCACCCAACTCCTCCTATAAATAAACCCCCACCCCCAACCATTTCTACCAAGCTAAGAAGCCAAATACTTGCTGGGATTTTTGAAGTGGAAGCTCTCTAAATATATGCAAACACTCTCTACACCCACTTCATCTCAAAAACCTTCTCTTTCTTATATATACTTAAATATATACAAGGTTTTTGTTCCATAAAGCTTAGTTCATCCAACCAAGCTCTCTCCCACCTAGCAAGCTCCTCTACCACTACTATCCGATCTCCCGAAGGGCTGCCCAAGTTCGACCATAAGCCAAAATCCGGCCGAACCTCCGGCGAATTTTCCCGGTGAACTTTTCCGGCGATATCCAAAAGTGGTAATAATTTAGCTTCACATCCGAGTCTTAACCGACCATATTGTTATACATATAAGAGCTCTCTATCTTCATCTTCTCTTCATCTTTAAGCTCTTATATCGGATCTCTAAACGAGACCATAAAAATCCGTACAAGGATTAAATTTCGAACAACGATTCGAAATATTACAAAACCTCAAAAAGAGGTTATATTTGACGACGGTCAAATAATACATCGAGCTTGATTTGATTCCCTTCTATCACCTTAGTGTTCCGGGGGAAAAGAATCTAAAAGCCATTAATTAAAACTTTAACGCACTTACTTTGGCCATTAATATTTATTATTGTGATATATATAACTGTGCTAAAGCGTGATTTGTTTCCCTTCTATCACCTCTAGTGTTCCGGGCGAAATAAGTTGTTAAGCTTCTATTTATATATTTTTCGCACTTTTTCTTCTCGTCCTCACACTTGTGAGTGATACTACTTTAAACACATAATAGCTTGGCGAAAGCCTTTTTTATATTTTCCGCACTTTTTCTTCTCGTCCTCACACTTGTGAGTGATTTTACTTTCCGCACTTTTTCTTCTCGTCCTCACACTGGTGAGTGATTTTACTTTCCGCACTAATTTAACGCATAATAGTGGCCCTCATTTTATCCTATAGATAAAGTGAGCTACTTTTCTGCACGTGTGTGTTATATTTATGTGTTGTGTTTAATTGGCCAAATTAATATTAAAGTGCAAATTGTTAAAGTAAAATTATAACACTCACGTTTAAATATAAAAATACGAATAGTCTAATCAAGACTATATCGAACGAGAAGTTGTTCATCCAAGATCCTTAATCTATAAAGCATATACAAGGACTTGATTTTTATATTACTTCGAAAATAGACGTATTTTCAATAAAGAAGTAATTTTAAGTATACTTCGATCTTAACAAAAAGACGAATCAAAGTATACGATTATAAGCCTTATAAGCCTATGAGCTTAAAGGACTTAATATACAAACTCCGAGATATATTTAAATCTCATTTAAACGGAGTATTGTATTAAAGGTATTCTTCGATCTACAAGTCATATCGAATAAAGAATACACCTAAAGTCATAAGCAAACAAGGCTTATTGAACTTATAATAATCAATATTCGGGTAAGAATATTATAGTCAACTTAGGACATATTAAGTCCAAACTTATCTTTATATTACGGTTTGTTTCGTAGATATTGTTTTCTAAGTTTTGCAGTGAGGTGAAGTTGAAGTGAGGTGATTCTCGTTCTAAGACCCAAGTCCTAGGCACTAGCGGGGAGTTAGTGGCCTTTGCACCGTGAAGAAGAGGAAAGACCCAAGACCTTTCATCTAAGATCCAAGACCGGCAAAAGCGAGGAATTCAAAGACTACACCAAGGGTTCTACATCAACTTTGAAGAAGTAGCGGGGAGTTGCTGTCTAAGATAAGTTGTGTAGGTTTTTCACAACGACTTTGAGGGTGTAACGGGGAGTTACAACCCAAGACGAGTCTTGTGGGTTTTTATATTTATTGTGAGGTAGTGTCTCGGAGATACGTACCAAGACCAATATTTATAGGGTTGTAAAGGCTTCTCCGCCTACTAAAGGAGCGAGTTATTTTTAAAGGAAAATCTCGAGTCCGGAGAGGAGCTCGGGGACTGGAGTAGGGGTGAACGAATCCATTAGGGGTTGCGCCATCGCGAACCAGGATAAAATCTCCTGTGTGGTATTTTCCTTCCTTGTCTTTTATTTCTGCACTTATAAACTTCATAACGACTCGGTAAAGTTTTAAAAATGGAAAATTATTTTAAAACGCCATAATAATTTTTAAGTTGGTAATTAAGCTATTCAACCCCCATTCTAGCTTAATATAGCCCTCTTACGGGACCTATCAATTGGTATCAGAGCGGTGCTTTTTAACGTGTTTGTTAAGTGATTTGAAGATTTACAGGCACAACAAAAAGTGATCCTAAATGGCGTATCTAAATACCATCGGTTGCGGTGAAGGCCTATCAAGCTCTCGCCCTCCTCTATTTGGTGGCACCAACTTTGCAACATGGAAAACGAGATTTCGCATCTATGCTAGATCTCAAGGAGTCAAAGTATGGATGGCCATAGAAGACGGAGTTGTTATTCCTACCGAAACGGTTGAAGGTGTCACTGTTGAAAAGAAGGTTAGTGAATACACTCTCGCCGAGGAAAATATGATGAATATAGCCGCAAAGGCGGAAATGGTTCTCACAAGTGCACTTGCAGAAAAAGAATATAAAAGAGTAAATAATTGCAAGTCCGCACAAGAAATGTGGAACAAATTAGTGGTTACCTACGAAGGAACCATTGATATAAAAGATTCTCGAATGGATACTTTAATCCACGAATACGAGAACTTTAAACTCCAAGAGGGAGAAAATATCATCTATATGGAAACAAGATTTACTCGTATAATCGATGCATTATCTCAACTCGGAAAGAGTTATTCTCGAAATGAGAAGAACCGAAGAGTTCTTAAATCTTTACCTCCTAGTTGGAAGGTTAAAGTTACAACTATCAAAGAAATGCATAATCTAAATGATTATGACATTGATAGTTTATTCGGAAATCTTCGTGCATACGAAGAAGACAATATTCCGGATAGAGTCATTCCTAAAGTGGAAGACAAAAAGAAAAATATGGCTTTAAAAGCTATATTAATTGATGAAAATGAAAACGACGAGGAGTTGAACGAAGAACTCCAAGATCTCGATGAAAGCGAAGTTGCTTTACTTACGAGACAACTCCGTCGTGTGCTACAAAGCAAAGCTCAAAGATACGGAAAAGGCTTCCTTAAATCGAACAATCAACAAAGAGTTTTTAACTCTAAAGGAAGACCTAATTACTCTCAAAATTATAGTCCTAACTATAAGAGTAATTTTCCAACAACGAGCTATAATAAAAGCAAAGGCACTCAAAATACAAATGCCTATAATAATGCCAACAACAATAATAATCCTACTTACACTCCTCCAAAATATAAAGAACAAACTCCGGAGGAAACACAAGAAGTGTGTTTCGAGTGTAAGCAACCGGGCCACTTCAAAAGAGAATGTCCAAAGCTTGCTAAAGGAAGAATTCTCGTGGCGGAAAACGGTTGGGATTTAAGTGAAGATGAAGAAGCTCCGGAAGCTAGTGAAGAAGTTGTCAACTTGTGCTTAATGGCTATCGGGGATGAAGCTACTTCAACGCGAGCCTCCACTTCTCATCAAGAGGTAAGTTCTAATCTCAACTACATCTCAAATAAATTGCAATTGGATGAATCTAATTTGAATCTAGTTGATATGAGTAAGTATGATTTAATTGAGCTTGTAGTAGGTATCAACAATAAATATACGGATGTTGATATGAGATTCCATCTACTATGGTCCGAGAAAATGAAACTCGAAGAATTGTATCACAATCAAAGTAAAGAGTTCACTCGGATGATGGATATACAAACTCAAAATGAGAATGAAATGACATTTTTAAATGATCAAAATCATCTCTTGAAAGTTGAAATAAACAACTTCAAAAACAGCACTCTCAACCTTGAAGTAGAAAATATAGCTTTAGTACTTCAAGTAGAAGAGTTGGAAAATGAAAAGTTGCAACTCAACGACGACATGAATAAACTTCATGTTGATCTATTGAACCTAAAAATTCTAAACGAATCTATAGTTCAAAATAGTCAACATCTAAATCTCATGAAAACAATCCTGAAAAAGAGAATGAGCTATCAAAAATCCTTGAGTTAAAAGAAAAAGAATTACAACAAGAAACTCAAAGATTAAAAGAAGAAAATTTCAAGCTCATATCTCAAGTTATGGATCAAGCAAGATTCTTTAATAACAAGATTGATGCCTTAGAAAGAGAAAAAGAAAACCTTGAAACGGTTGTTCAACAATTTACAAAAGGCAATGAGATGTTGAATAGAATGGTACACACTCAAGTACCCCGTAACCGTGAAGGTTTGGGATATGATAGGAACGCTCCCCCTGTGCGAGACGTTCAACCAAGAGTGCAACCTATAGTAGCTCCTCCTCAACCACAAACTTTAAAATGTACTTATTGCAACAAAGATGGACATTCAGTCCTATATTGCAAATACAAGAGTGGTGAGATTAAGGGGAAGCATGTTTGGATTCGTAAAGGATCTAACCCACATGAGACGGTTAAAAGACAAGTACCATTTAACAAAGTTGCCTATAATGGTCAAAAGCAACAAAGGTTTCAACAACCTGGTAGATATCAAAATAGAAACTCAATGTATTACAACAATGCTAGTAGGAATGCATTTAGAAATCAATATGCTCCTAATCGTAATTTCTATCCTCAAAATGCTCCCTACTTTGCAAATGCTAGAAATAATATGCATCATGTTAATTCTAGATTATATGATAATGGTAGATATCCACAACATCATGTTAGACATCATGCACCTAGAAATATCTACATGCCTAACAATGATTATTCTATACCTAGATTTTATCATGCAAAATCGAATATTATTTATAATGGACTAACCCCAGGACCCTCAAGACAAAAGGGTACCTATAAATATAATTGATCTATTTTGTAGGTGTGTCTTGCCGCTAAACAAGACATGTGGTACCTTGATAGTGGTTGTTCGAGACACATGACCGGTAATGAGTCACTATTGAACAACATTAAAAAGGTCACTGCGGGGAGTGTCACATTTGGAGATAGTAGTAAAGGGATCATTGTCGGCATCGGAGACATCGGGAATAGTCGCTTCAAGATTTCAAATGTACAACTAGTCACGGGACTAAAGTACAATCTTCTCTCGATAAGTCAACTTTGCGACAATGATTACAAGGTAATTTTCTACACTACTCATTGTTGTATTTTGGATAAAGATTGGAAATTGATTCTCACTTGCCCTCGAAACAAAAATGTCTACAGATGTGACATGAGCAAGAATGAGAATGTATGCCTAATCACAACAAACGATGACCCTTGGTTATGGCATCGAAGATTAGGACATGCAAACATGAAGTTGATTAAAAATATATCAACTAAAGATCATGTTCGAGGTATACCAAAATTGAATTATCAAAAAGATCATACTTGTGAAGCTTGCGAAATTGGAAAACAAATTTGAGCCTCTCACAAAGCTAAATTCATGGTATCAACCTCTGGACCTCTCGAGCTTTTACACATGGATCTTATTGGTCCGGTTCCAATACAAAGTCTCGGAGGTTGTTCATACACGTTAGTAATCGTTGATGATTATTCACGATTCACGTGGACAGAATTTCTCAAATCAAAAAGTGATGCTTTTGAATCTTTCTCTTCTCTGTGTAAAAAGATTCAAAATCAACAAAATAGTACCATCGTCTATATACGGACGGATCATGGTAAAGAATTTGAGAATTCTAGTTTTACGAACTTTTGTGATGAAAATGGAATCACACATAATTTTTCCGCACCATACACTCCACAATCAAATGGAGTTGTAGAAAGGAAAAATAGAACATTACAAGAAATGGAAAGCACTATGCTTAATGAATATCGTCGACCTAAATATTTTTGGGCCAAAGCAATGTCAACTTCTTGTCATATTCTTAATCGGGTTTTGTTACGACCAATATCTCAAAAGACTCCTTATGAGCTTTATTTTGGCAAAACACCGAAGCTTAGTTACTTTCGAGTATTTGGTTGCAAATGCTTCATATTAAACTCGAAAGACTATCTTACCAAATTTGATCCTAAATCAAATGAAGGTATATTTCTTGGATACTCTACAAATAGCAAAGCCTATCGAGTATTCAATCTTAAAACACTTGTGGTGGAAGAATCTATGAATGTTGCATTTGATGAAAGAAAGCCATCATCTAAGTACAAAGATCTTGTTGAAAACGAAAAAGTTGAACAAGACGATGTTGAAAATATTATTCGACAATTCGAAAATATGGATCTTGGAACTCCCATCCCAAGAAATCCATTAGAATTAGCCGAAACAGAAGTAGAACTTCCAAAAAAATTCCTATTATTAGAAGTCATCCACTAGATAATGTTCTTGGAGACTTGAATAAAGGAGTTCAAACGCGGTCACAAGTACAAAACGTTGTGAATCATCTTAGTTTTCTATCACAAATAGAACCTAAGACCGCTAAAGAAGCTTTGCTAGACGAGTATTGGATCTCGGCAATGCAAGATGAATTACTACGATTCACTCGTAGCAAAGTGTGGGAACTTGTTCCAAAACCCAAAGATACTTCTATAATTGGAACCAAATGGGTATTTAGAAACAAGTTAGATGAAAACGAAACAGTTGTTAGAAATAAAGCGAGATTAGTCGCTCAAGGCTATACCCAAATGGAAGGGATAGACTTTGATGAAACTTATGCACCCGTAGAACGAATCGAATCAATTCGAATGCTATTAGCATACGCATGTCATAAAGATTTCAAGGTATACCAAATGCATGTCAAATCGGCCTTCTTAAACGGGATATTAGAAGAAGAAGTTTATGTCAAACAACCTCCCGGTTTTGAAGATGCCACACATCCGGAATATGTATACGAATTATACAAAGCTCTATACGGCTTAAAACAAGCTCCAAGAGCTTGGTATGAAAGGTTGAGCAAGTTCCTATTAGAAAATAACTTTAAAATGGGAACGGCCGATAAAACCTTATTTACAAGACAAGAAAAAGATGATATCTTGCTTGTACAAATATACGTAGATTACATCATCTTTGGTTCAACCAATGATGCACTATGTAAAGAATTCTCTCATAATATGAGCAAAGAATTCGAAATGAGTATGATGGGTGAATTAAATTTCTTCTTAGGATTGCAACACTACAAGGAAAACAGGCTCAGACAACGGTTTTTGCCCGTTGTCTGATGCCCTGTTTTCCTGTTGTCTATTGAGGCGCCGTCTGATGCCTATATCAGACAACGGTACCAAAACTGTTGTGTGAGCCTTCTTCGACAACAGTCCGTATTTACTGAAACGTTGTGTGAATACTAGAAACAACAACAGTTTGTGTTTAAAAAGTATTGTACAAACTACATTACAACAATGGTCCTTAACTCAGAAACCGTTGTTCTAGGCATGTTTAGACAAGGGTTTTTTGTTTTGGTTGTGTTGTCTATTTCGTTTGCATCCAACACAACATTAATTGGTTGGGTTGCAGTATAGTTTTATAGACAATGGTCTTCTGTATCTGTGATGTTGTGTTAAATACTTTCTCACAATGGTTTTATAGAAAGAAACCATTGTTGTTTCGTTAGTTAGACGATGAAATTGTTTTAAAAAGTGTTGTCTGAATATTTGTTACACAACGGTTTACTTGAACAGAAACCATTGTAGTTTTTGTTGTTAGACAATGTAAGAGTTTTATAAAGTGTTGTCTGAATATTTCGTTCACAAGGGTTTTAATTGTTAGATTCGTTGCCTGAGCTGTTTTGACACAAGTTTTTCTATTTTAGCGTTTTCATTTATGTGTTGTGCGAGTAACTGTAATACAAGTATTTTTATCTTATTGTTTACATTTGTGTGTTGTCTGAGCAACTGTAACACAAGCTTCTATTCATTTTCTTGTTGTCTAGGTTCTATTTTGACAATACTTTGGTTTTTCATAGTATTGTCTACAAGTACATTAGACAAAGGTATAATTTAAATGTGCAAACTAAACAAATTACTAAATGGCATTGTCTACAACCTTTAGTAAATAACATTACTAAAATTCCAACCATAAAATCAACTCTGATTATCAGAACACCAGGAACTCTTGTTGCTTCGGGATATTGCTGCAAGTTCCGGTAAACACTAGTCCTCAGGATCCTCCCAAGTGCTGCTGTTCGTGGCCTGGTCACTTGTAGGAGAATTTTGGCAAAGGAAATAGATACCTGTGATATAAATCGATGACGTTAAAAAGCCATACCTAAATTTATTTTTTATGGTCTGCAAATTAACACCCGGTGAAAGAATGATTTCAGTTAGTTACCGCAATTAAGAGACCAACTTCAACCGAAGCAAAAACTACGCCAAAGAATGCTCCCATGCAAGCAACAAAATCAAATTTATCGATCTTCCAGATAAGAAAAACTGCATCCAAGTCTATAAGTCCGAGAACAGCAGATATAATGATGGAGGCAAGGATGGCATTCGGGGTGTAGTAAAACAATGGTGTTATTACTACAAGAGTTAGCAGTACAACAGCCGACATTACAATGTTGGAGACTGCTGAACAACAACCTGCCATGTAATTCACTACTGAGCGAGAGAAGGAACCTGCAAGCATGGTAGAGCCATTTAAGATTAATATAAAAAACAATTAAAAGACCTGAGAAGAGTAAAGAAGAAGAGCTATATTAGCAATTGGTATTGAATAAAACCTGTAGCGACATAACAGGATGTCAGAGACATAATTATTAGGAAAATACTGCTCTTTCTTTGGTTGTGTAGCATTTCTGTCTTCGATCTTAATATTGAGGCAGAAATAGAAAAAAACATCATATTAATTTCTATAATGCATCACATTGTTTTTTGAGGCTATCACTAGCCTACATAATCCAATTATGCTTTTATAAATTCAGTAAAAGTTACCTTTAGCTTTGAGTCTTCTGAATTATGTTTCTGAAGAACCTTGTTTCCATGGAAAAATTTGGTATCTTTTGATGATGTTTTCTCCTGCAAGACAAATAAGATAAAGTTTCAGTCAGTGAAAGAATACCTTAAATAGCAAAAGAAATTTAAAAAGTAAGGTCTACTAAGCTCTTAAAACATTCTATTTGTATTCGTCTTCTGAAAGAAGCTACTGACAAGATAGAAATACAGAAGATAACAAGCATACCACTTCAACTTTGTTTGCAATTCGTTGCTCAAATTCCTCCATAACCTTGGTCAGCACAGATTCTATGAGCTGTTGTAAGCACCCAAGAAAACGTTTGGTAAAAAATAAGACCAAGACAACAAAAGTTCAAACGCCCATATATTAGGAGAAAATAGTAGAGATGAGAGAGGAGTACAAGATGTTCAAACAACAAGTATCTCTTTCGTTCTGCCTAACCAAAAGAAATATGTTACTTGGAATGCATTCTGCAAAATCAAACAATTGATTAGATTTCCTCTAGAAAACAACGAGCTAAAAATAAGCTTGAATTAGTACAAAAATTCTGTGGATTCGTATTATTTGTTAACACTTGTTTAAAGCAAAAAAAAGAAAAAGAACACTTGTAGAAAAGGTGTCAGGCATTTAGATTAGGCCCTGAAGTTTATATTTTGCTGCCTCTTCGGCAAGCACACTATCTGTCAGCATGCTCATAGAAATTGTTTATAAAATATATAAGATAACTGGGCCTGACAGGAGATAGCCCTAAACAAGCCCAGTCCTAAATCACAACATCCTACAAAACTGGGCCAGTTCAATGTGTGCCCGGACATGTGGCAGGTGCAAGAAGTATATGCCACCAGACATGAACATTCCTCTGACAGAAGGGCTGCCATCATGATGTCAGAATGCAGACGTTGATGGTAAGGCCATGAGGCATATTTACCAGGGGAATTCAGAAAATGTCACATTGCAAGAGTATTGAAAAATGCAAACATTGCATTTGTTTCTATTGCGTTCAAACACTCTTTATAGTTGCTAATATTTGTATCATTATTAGTATTACTATTAAGATGTTTTGATACCTGAAATAGCGCGAAGTGGATTAGATAGAGGATCAATTTAGGCTGACCAAACCAAAAATACTTGTCTGAGCCTTGCACAAGAGGGATCCCTTGGACCACTGCATGTCTATCAATAATTTCAGTAGCCATTTTTGTCAAAATGGACTGTAGCTTTGTTCCAACAGCTAATATGATCTGGTAAAGAACACAGTCAGGGTTTCTCCTTCTGAATAGATCGATCAAAGGCATGATTAGAACAGATATCTTACCACAAGTGGAAATAATGATACCCAGAACAGTGCCTCTGATCCTGTAATGAATTAAATGTTATTTTCTTATTAAACTAGAACTGGTTTTTTTCCCAGGGAAAGTCCTATGCAAAGATACATACCATCGAGTCATCGACATTTATGAGCAGAAATATCACGAATGATGCCCACAACACGGGACTGCAAATTTTAGGAAGAAACATAATAAAACAAATATGTAAAAACAGTTTGTCATTGTGATGTATAAAAAATAACCTACCTGACTCCAACAACTACCTTAAAGTCATCCTCTAAGGACCTTTTAATATAATTTTGGAAGTCAAACTTACTTCCAGGTGCTAAATGAACCTACAGAAAAGGAAGAAAAGATTAGAATAAATTTGGTCTTTTATGCAACATGGTGTTTATAGAAAAGTACGCAACTCAAAACTCACATTAATGAATCCATTTCGCAAAGTTAAGTAATCCATATCGTTGCGTCAGTATTCAGTAGAGCTCTCACTCTAAATACACACACCACACACGCTTACATGGCATCAAATGAAAGCTGTTGTTCAATCCCCACCCCTTCCCTGAATAGAAACACAAATCTTAAAAATCCCCAAATTAACATCAAACAAACACAAAACTTGAAAATCCCTAAATAAACATTAAACAAACACCTACGAACAATTAGGATTTTTAAAACTACAAAAAAAATGTAAAAACCCCCAAATTTTAGGGTTTACAAATCTTAAATTAAGAGCTACAAATCGAATGGAGCTATTAATTATTCAAATACAAATTGAGAGAAAGAGGATGGTTTTGTCACCTGTTTGAGAACATGCTTCGGATTGTTAGCAACTACAAAAAATCAATTGGAGAGAATGAGATATATATATATATATATATATATATATATATATATATATATATATATATATATATATATATATATATATATATATATATATACATATATATATATATAGAGAGAGAGATTAATTAGTAAAAGATTGAGATTGAGAGACTGAGTAAAAGATTGAGAATGAGAGAGAGTGTGAGAGTGAGAGAGAGGTACCTGTTCGAGAGAGAGCGAGAGTGTATGAGAGAGATAAGAGAGTGTATGAGAGAGGGACTTAACTATTTTTCCCCAAAAATTATTACCCGGCCGATTTTCCCCCAAAAATTTCATTTTCCCCCCTAAATATTTTACTTCCCCCCAAATATAATTTTAACACTTTTGTTAATATCTACGGTACAAATTGATTTAAATAGCTGGAAAAAAAAAAGACAACGGTTCCTATCCTTTAATTTATAAATTTTTCACTCCCGTTCCTATCCTTTGAATCTTATATTATTAATTAGTAATTAATATGTTAATGTGTTCAATATTGTGAGTGTGATTATATCGTGGTTTATAAATCGATCGATAACAAGAACTATATTATATATATATATATATATATATATATATATATATATATAGCACTCTATTAATACGTGGTACTATTTATTTGCAAAGGAAATTATCGTTCATATATCGAATAAATTTGTTATTTATATAAATGAAATATCAACCAGTCTCGTGTTCGCGATTCTTGATAAAATAAAGTTATCGAAACCCTAAACCCTAACACGTGATACGGATTTTACATTACCCATGTATTATTCGAATAAGTATAAGTAAATACGATCAAAAATGTCTTACGCTATTATGTTTCAACTTAATAACACATTCGAAGCCGTATAAACGGTACAAATTGATTTAAATAGCTGGAAAATAAAGACAACGGTTTTGCCGCCAAAACTGTTGTGCCAAAGCACCTCAGACAAGTCTTTTTTCCAAAATACCGTTCTGTAATTCAGACAACGGAAATATTTGAAATTCTGTTGTGCAATATGCTTTCCAACAACCCTTTCCATATTTAAAAAACCGTCGTATGGATCATACAACGGTTTTTTTTTAAATTTCTGTTGTGGGATTGCCGTTTGCACAAGCATTTTTTTAACAGAAACCATTGTCTGAATACTATTTCGTTTTCGCCCAAATTGACGCTTTTAATTTATAAATTTTTCACTCCCGTTCCTATCCTTTGAATCTTATATTATTAATTAGTAATTAATATGTTAATTTGTTCAATATTATGAGTGTGATTATATCGTGGTTTATAAATCGATCGATAACAAGAACTATATTATATATATATATAGCACTCTATTAATACGTGGTACTATTTATTTGCAAAGGAAATTATCGTTCATATATCCAATAAATTTGTTATTTATATAAATGAAATATCAACCAGTCTCGTGTTCGCGATTCTTGATAAAATAAAGTTATCGAAACCCTAAACCCTAACACGTGATACGGATTTTACATTACCCATGTATTATTCGAATAAGTATAAGTAAATACGGTCAAAAATGTCTTACGCTATTATGTTTCAACTTAATAACACATTCGAAGCCGTATAAACGGTACAAATTGATTTAAATAGCTGGAAAATAAAGACAACGGTTTTGCCGCCAAAACTGTTGTGCCAAAGCACCTCAGACAAGTCTTTTTTCCAAAATACCGTTGTGTAATTTGGACAACGGAAATATTTGAAATTCTGTTGTGCAATATGCTTTCCAACAACCCTTTCCATATTTAAAAAACCGTCGTATGGATCATACAACGGTTTTTTTTAAATTTCTGTTGTGGGATTGCCGTTTGCACAAGCATTTTTTTAACAGAAACCATTGTCTGAATACTATTTCATTTTCGCCCAAATTGACGCTTTTAATTTATAAATTTTTCACTCCCGTTCCTATCCTTTGAATCTTGTATTATTAATTAGTAATTAATATATTAATTTGTTCAATATTATGAGTGTGATTATATCGTGGTTTATAAATCGATCGATAACAAGAACTATATTATATATATATAGCACTCTATTAATACGTGGTACTATTTATTTGCAAAGGAAATTATCGTTCATATATCGAATAAATTTGTTATTTATATAAATGAAATATCAACCAGTCTCTTGTTCGCGATTCTTGATAAAATAAAGTTATCGAAACCCTAAACCCTTACACGTGATACGGATTTTACATTACCCATGTATTATTCGAATAAGTATAAGTAAATACGGTCAAAAATGTCTTACGCTATTATGTTTCAACTTAATAACACATTCGAAGCCGTATAAACGGTACAAATTGATTTAAATAGCTGGAAAATAAAGACAACGGTTTTGCCGCCAAAACTGTTGTGCCAAAGCACCTCAGACAAGTCTTTTTTCCAAAATACCGTTGTGTAATTCAGACAACGGAAATATTTGAAATTCTGTTGTGCAATATGCTTTCCAACAACCCTTTCCATATTTAAAAAACCGTCGTATGGATCATACAACGGTTTTTTTTAAATTTCTGTTGTGGGATTGCCGTTTGCACAAGCATTTTTTTAACAGAAACCATTGTCTGAATACTATTTCGTTTTCGCCCAAATTGACGCTTTTAATTTATAGATTTTTCACTCCCGTTCCTATCCTTTGAATCTTATATTATTAATTAGTAATTAATATGTTAATTTGTTCAATATTGTGAGTGTGATTATATCGTGGTTTATAAATCGATCGATAACAAGAACTATATATATATATATATATATATATATATATATATATATATATATATATATATATATATATATATATATATAGGGTCTTGTTCTAATAGAAACTAACTTAGAATAGAAACTAGAAACTAAACCTAAATTAAATATTTCAACCTAATCTAATGACCAAATTAGGGGTACTCCAATACAAAAAACGTTCAAAATTATTGTCTCTATTCAACAAAAATATAAAAAAATAAAAAAAAATAAAAAAAAAGTTACTGTTCACGTGATGACGTGGCACGTGAACAGTAACTTTTTTTAAATTTTTTTATTTTTTTTTATATTTTTGTTGAATAGAGCCAAGAATTTTAAGCGTTTTTTGTGAAGGTGAATGAAATATAATTTATTAGTGTAGGTTTCTAGTTTCTATTCTAAGGTTGGTTTCTATTTGAACGCTAGCCTGTATATATATATATATATATATATATATATATATATATAGCACTCTATTAATACGTGGTACTATTTATTTGCAAAGGAAATTATCGTTCATATATCGAATAAATTTGTTATTTATATAAATGAAATATCAACCAGTCTCGTGTTCGCGATTCTTGATAAAATAAAGTTATCGAAACCCTAAACCCTAACACGTGATACGGATTTTACATTACCCATGTATTATTCGAATAAGTATAAGTAAATACGGTCAAAAATGTCTTACGCTATTATGTTTCAACTTAATAACACATTCGAAGCCGTATAAACGGTACAAATTGATTTAAATAACTGGAAAATAAAGACAACGGTTTTGCCCCCAAAACTGTTGTGCCAAAGCACCTCAGACAAGTCTTTTTTCCAAAATACCGTTCTGTAATTCAGACAACGGAAATATTTGAAATTCTGTTGTGCAATATGCTTTCCAACAACCCTTTCCATATTTAAAAAACCGTCGTATGGATCATACAACGGTTTTTTTTTAAATTTCTGTTGTGGGATTGCCGTTTGCACAAGCATTTTTTTAACAGAAACCATTGTCTGAATACTATTTCGTTTTCGCCCAAATTGACGCTTTTAATTTATAAATTTTTCACTCCCGTTCCTATCCTTTGAATCTTATATTATTAATTAGTAATTAATATGTTAATTTGTTCAATATTATGAGTGTGATTATATCGTGGTTTATAAATCGATCGATAACAAGAACTATATTATATATATATATATATAGCACTCTATTAATACGTGGTACTATTTATTTGCAAAGGAAATTATCGTTCATATATCGAATAAATTTGTTATTTATATAAATGAAATATCAACCAGTCTCGTGTTCGCGATTCTTGATAAAATAAAGTTATCGAAACCCTAAACCCTAACACGTGATACGGATTTTACATTACCCATGTATTATTCGAATAAGTATAAGTAAATACGGTCAAAAATGTCTTACGCTATTATGTTTCAACTTAATAACACATTCGAAGCCGTATAAACGGTACAAATTGATTTAAATAGCTGGAAAATAAAGACAACGGTTTTGCCGCCAAAACTGTTGTGCCAAAGCACCTCAGACAAGTCTTTTTTCCAAAATACCGTTGTGTAATTCAGACAACGGAAATATTTGAAATTCTGTTGTGCAATATGCTTTCCAACAACCCTTTCCATATTTAAAAAACCGTCGTATGGATCATACAACGGTTTTTTTTAAATTTCTGTTGTGGGATTGCCGTTTGCACAAGCATTTTTTTAACAGAAACCATTGTCTGAATACTATTTCGTTTTCGCCCAAATTGACGCTTTTAATTTATAGATTTTTCACTCCCGTTCCTATCCTTTGAATCTTATATTATTAATTAGTAATTAATATGTTAATTTGTTCAATATTGTGAGTGTGATTATATCGTGGTTTATAAATCGATCGATAACAAGAACTATATATATATATATATATATATATATATATATATATATATATATATATATATATATATATATATATAGGGTCTTGTTCTAATAGAAACTAACTTAGAATAGAAACTAGAAACTAAACCTAAATTAAATATTTCAACCTAATCTAATGACCAAATTAGGGGTACTCCAATACAAAAAACGTTCAAAATTATTGTCTCTATTCAACAAAAATATAAAAAAATTAAAAAAAATTAAAAAAAGTTACTGTTCACGTGATGACGTGGCACGTGAACAGTAACTTTTTTTAAATTTTTTTATTTTTTTTTATATTTTTGTTGAATAGAGCCAAGAATTTTAAGCGTTTTTTGTGAAGGTGAATGAAATATAATTTATTAGTGTAGGTTTCTAGTTTCTATTCTAAGGTTGGTTTCTATTTGAACGCTAGCCTGTATATATATATATATATATATATATATATATATATAGCACTCTATTAATACGTGGTACTATTTATTTGCAAAGGAAATTATCGTTCATATATCGAATAAATTTGTTATTTATATAAATGAAATATCAACCAGTCTCGTGTTCGCGATTCTTGATAAAATAAAGTTATCGAAACCCTAAACCCTAACACGTGATACGGATTTTACATTACCCATGTATTATTCGAATAAGTATAAGTAAATACGGTCAAAAATGTCTTACGCTATTATGTTTCAACTTAATAACACATTCGAAGCCGTATAAACGGTACAAATTGATTTAAATAACTGGAAAATAAAGACAACGGTTTTGCCCCCAAAACTGTTGTGCCAAAGCACCTCAGACAAGTCTTTTTTCCAAAATACCGTTCTGTAATTCAGACAACGGAAATATTTGAAATTCTGTTGTGCAATATGCTTTCCAACAACCCTTTCCATATTTAAAAAACCGTCGTATGGATCATACAACGGTTTTTTTTTAAATTTCTGTTGTGGGATTGCCGTTTGCACAAGCATTTTTTTAACAGAAACCATTGTCTGAATACTATTTCGTTTTCGCCCAAATTGACGCTTTTAATTTATAAATTTTTCACTCCCGTTCCTATCCTTTGAATCTTATATTATTAATTAGTAATTAATATGTTAATTTGTTCAATATTATGAGTGTGATTATATCGTGGTTTATAAATCGATCGATAACAAGAACTATATTATATATATATATATAGCACTCTATTAATACGTGGTACTATTTATTTGCAAAGGAAATTATCGTTCATATATCGAATAAATTTGTTATTTATATAAATGAAATATCAACCAGTCTCGTGTTCGCGATTCTTGATAAAATAAAGTTATCGAAACCCTAAACCCTAACACGTGATACGGATTTTACATTACCCATGTATTATTCGAATAAGTATAAGTAAATACGGTCAAAAATGTCTTACGCTATTATGTTTCAACTTAATAACACATTCGAAGCCGTATAAACGGTACAAATTGATTTAAATAGCTGGAAAATAAAGACAACGGTTTTGCCGCCAAAACTGTTGTGCCAAAGCACCTCAGACAAGTCTTTTTTCCAAAATACCGTTGTGTAATTTAGACAACGGAAATATTTGAAATTCTGTTGTGCAATATGCTTTCCAACAACCCTTTCCATATTTAAAAAACCGTCGTATGGATCATACAACGGTTTTTTTTAAATTTCTGTTGTGGGATTGCCGTTTGCACAAGCATTTTTTTAACAGAAACCATTGTCTGAATACTATTTCGTTTTCGCCCAAATTGACGCTTTTAATTTATAAATTTTTCACTCCCGTTCCTATCCTTTGAATCTTGTATTATTAATTAGTAATTAATATGTTAATTTGTTCAATATTATGAGTGTGATTATATCGTGGTTTATAAATCGATCGATAACAAGAACTATATTATATATATATAGCACTCTATTAATACGTGGTACTATTTATTTGCAAAGGAAATTATCGTTCATATATCGAATAAATTTGTTATTTATATAAATGAAATATCAACCAGTCTCGTGTTCGCGATTCTTGATAAAATAAAGTTATCGAAACCCTAAACCCTTACACGTGATACAGATTTTACATTACCCATGTATTATTCGAATAAGTATAAGTAAATACGGTCAAAAATGTCTTACGCTATTATGTTTCAACTTAATAACACATTCGAAGCCGTATAAACGGTACAAATTGATTTAAATAGCTGGAAAATAAAGACAACGGTTTTGCCGCCAAAACTGTTGTGCCAAAGCACCTCAGACAAGTCTTTTTTCCAAAATACCGTTGTGTAATTCAGACAACGGAAATATTTGAAATTCTGTTGTGCAATATGCTTTCCAACAACCCTTTCCATATTTAAAAAACCGTCGTATGGATCATACAACGGTTTTTTTTAAATTTCTGTTGTGGGATTGCCGTTTGCACAAGCATTTTTTTAACAGAAACCATTGTCTGAATACTATTTCGTTTTCGCCCAAATTGACGCTTTTAATTTATAGATTTTTCACTCCCGTTCCTATCCTTTGAATCTTATATTATTAATTAGTAATTAATATGTTAATTTGTTCAATATTGTGAGTGTGATTATATCGTGGTTTATAAATCGATCGATAACAAGAACTATATATATATATATATATATATATATATATATATATATATATATATATATATATATATATATATAGCACTCTATTAATACGTGGTACTATTTATTTGCAAAGGAAATTATCGTTCATATATCGAATAAATTTGTTATTTATATAAATGAAATATCAACCAGTCTCGTGTTCGCGATTCTTGATAAAATAAAGTTATCGAAACCCTAAACCCTAACACGTGATACGGATTTTACATTACCCATGTATTATTCGAATAAGTATAAGTAAATACGGTCAAAAATGTCTTACGCTATTATGTTTCAACTTAATAACACATTCGAAGCCGTATAAACGGTACAAATTGATTTAAATAGCTGGAAAATAAAGACAACGGTTTTGCCGCCAAAACTGTTGTGCCAAAGCACCTCAGACAAGTCTTTTTTCCAAAATACCGTTGTGTAATTTAGACAACGGAAATATTTGAAATTCTGTTGTGCAATATGCTTTCCAACAACCCTTTCCATATTTAAAAAACCGTCGTATGGATCATACAACGGTTTTTTTTAAATTTCTGTCGTGGGATTGCCGTTTGCACAAGCATTTTTTTAACAGAAACCATTGTCTGAATACTATTTCGTTTTCGCCCAAATTGACGCTTTTAATTTATAAATTTTTCACTCCCGTTCCTATCCTTTGAATCTTGTATTATTAATTAGTAATTAATATGTTAATTTGTTCAATATTATGAGTGTGATTATATCGTGGTTTATAAATCGATCGATAACAAGAACTATATTATATATATATAGCACTCTATTAATACGTGGTACTATTTATTTGCAAAGGAAATTATCGTTCATATATCGAATAAATTTGTTATTTATATAAATGAAATATCAACCAGTCTCGTGTTCGCGATTCTTGATAAAATAAAGTTATCGAAACCCTAAACCCTTACACGTGATACAGATTTTACATTACCCATGTATTATTCGAATAAGTATAAGTAAATACGGTCAAAAATGTCTTACGCTATTATGTTTCAACTTAATAACACATTCGAAGCCGTATAAACGGTACAAATTGATTTAAATAGCTGGAAAATAAAGACAACGGTTTTGCCGCCAAAACTGTTGTGCCAAAGCACCTCAGACAAGTCTTTTTTCCAAAATACCGTTGTGTAATTCAGACAACGGAAATATTTGAAATTCTGTTGTGCAATATGCTTTCCAACAACCCTTTCCATATTTAAAAAACCGTCGTATGGATCATACAACGGTTTTTTTTAAATTTCTGTTGTGGGATTGCCGTTTGCACAAGCATTTTTTTAACAGAAACCATTGTCTGAATACTATTTCGTTTTCGCCCAAATTGACGCTTTTAATTTATAGATTTTTCACTCCCGTTCCTATCCTTTAAATCTTATATTATTAATTAGTAATTAATATGTTAATTTGTTCAATATTGTGAGTGTGATTATATCGTGGTTTATAAATCGATCGATAACAAGAACTATATATATATATATATATAGCACTCTATTAATACGTGGTACTATTTATTTGCAAAGGAAATTATCATTCATATATCGAATAAATTTGTTATTTATATAAATGAAATATCAACCAGTCTCGTGTTCGCGATTCTTGATAAAATAAAGTTATCGAAACCCTAAACCCTAACACGTGATACGGATTTTACATTACCCATGTATTATTCGAATAAGTATAAGTAAATACGGTCAAAAATGTCTTACGCTATTATGTTTCAACTTAATAACACATTCGAAGCCGTATAAACGGTACAAATTGATTTAAATAGCTGGAAAATAAAGACAACGGTTTTGCCGCCAAAACTGTTGTGCCAAAGCACCTCAGACAAGTCTTTTTTCCAAAATACCGTTGTGTAATTTAGACAACGGAAATATTTGAAATTCTGTTGTGCAATATGCTTTCCAACAACCCTTTCCATATTTAAAAAACCGTCGTATGGATCATACAACGGTTTTTTTAAATTTCTGTTGTGGGATTGCCGTTTGCACAAGCATTTTTTTAACAGAAACCATTGTCTGAATACTATTTCGTTTTCGCCCAAATTGACGCTTTTAATTTATAAATTTTTCACTCCCGTTCCTATCCTTTGAATCTTGTATTATTAATTAGTAATTAATATGTTAATTTGTTCAATATTATGAGTGTGATTATATCGTGGTTTATAAATCGATCGATAACAAGAACTATATTATATATATATAGCACTCTATTAATACGTGGTACTATTTATTTGCAAAGGAAATTATCGTTCATATATCGAATAAATTTGTTATTTATATAAATGAAATATCAACCAGTCTCGTGTTCGCGATTCTTGATAAAATAAAGTTATCGAAACCCTAAACCCTTACACGTGATACAGATTTTACATTACCCATGTATTATTCGAATAAGTATAAGTAAATACGGTCAAAAATGTCTTACGCTATTATGTTTCAACTTAATAACACATTCGAAGCTGTATAAACGGTACAAATTGATTTAAATAGCTGGAAAATAAAGACAACGGTTTTGCCGCCAAAACTGTTGTGCCAAAGCACCTCAGACAAGTCTTTTTTCCAAAATACCGTTGTGTAATTCAGACAACGGAAATATTTGAAATTCTGTTGTGCAATATGCTTTCCAACAACCCTTTCCATATTTAAAAAACCGTCGTATGGATCATACAACGGTTTTTTTTAAATTTCTGTTGTGGGATTGCCGTTTGCACAAGCATTTTTTTAACAGAAACCATTGTCTGAATACTATTTCGTTTTCGCCCAAATTGACGCTTTTAATTTATAGATTTTTCACTCCCGTTCCTATCCTTTGAATCTTATATTATTAATTAGTAATTAATATGTTAATTTGTTCAATATTGTGAGTGTGATTATATCGTGGTTTATAAATCGATCGATAACAAGAACTATATATATATATATATATATATATATATATATATATATATAGCACTCTATTAATACGTGGTACTATTTATTTGCAAAGGAAATTATCGTTCATATATCGAATAAATTTGTTATTTATATAAATGAAATATCAACCAGTCTCGTGTTCGCGATTCTTGATAAAATAAAGTTATCAAAACCCTAAACCCTTACACGTGATACGGATTTTACATTACCCATGTATTATTCGATTAAGTATAAGTAAATACGGTCAAAAATGTCTTACGCTATTATGTTTCAACTTAGTAACACATTCGAAGCCGTATAAACGGTACAAATTGATTTAAATAGCTGGAAAATAAAGACAACGGTTTTGCCGCCAAAATTGTTGTGCCAAAGCACCTCAGACAAGTCTTTTTTCCAAAATTTCGTTGTGTAATTCAGACAACGGAAATATTTGAAATTCTGTTGTGCAATATGCTTTCCAACAACCCTTTCCATATTTAAAAAATCGTCGTATGGATCATACAACGGTTGTTTTTAAATTTCTGTTGTGGGATTGCCGTTTGCACAAGCATTTTTTTAACAGAAACCATTGTCTGAATACTATTTCGTTTTCGCCCAAATTGACGCTTTTAATTTATAAATTTTTCACTCCCGTTCCTATCCTTTGAATCTTATATTATTAATTAGTAATTAATATGTTAATTTGTTCAATATTGTGAGTGTGATTATATCGTGGTTTATAAATCGATCGATAACAAGAACTATATTATATATATATATATATATATATATATATATATATATAGGGTCTTGTTCTAATAGAAACTAACTTAGAATAGAAACTAGAAACTAAACCTAAATTAAATATTTCAACCTAATCTAATGACCAAATTAGGGGTACTCCAATACAAAAAACGTTCAAAATTATTGTCTCTATTCAACAAAAATATAAAAAAATTAAAAAAAATTAAAAAAAAGTTACTGTTCACGTGATGACGTGGCACGTGAACAGTAACTTTTTTTAAATTTTTTTTATTTTTTTTTATATTTTTGTTGAATAAAGCCAAGAATTTTAAGCGTTTTTTGTGAAGGTGAATGAAATATAATTTATTAGTGTAGGTTTCTAGTTTCTATTCTAAGGTTGGTTTCTATTTGAACGCTAGCCTGTATATATATATATATATATATGTATATATATATATATAGCACTCTATTAATACGTGGTACTATTTATTTGCAAAGGAAATTATCGTTCATATATCGAATAAATTTGTTATTTATATAAATGAAATATCAACCAGTCTCGTGTTCGCGATTCTTGATAAAATAAAGTTATCGAAACCCTAAACCCTAACACGTGATACGGATTTTACATTACCCATGTATTATTCGAATAAGTATAAGTAAATACGGTCAAAAATGTCTTACGCTATTATGTTTCAACTTAATAACACATTCGAAGCCGTATAAACGGTACAAATTGATTTAAATAGCTGGAAAATAAAGACAACGGTTTTGCCGCCAAAACTGTTGTGCCAAAGCACCTCAGACAAGTCTTTTTTCCAAAATACCGTTGTGTAATTCAGACAACGGAAATATTTGAAATTCTGTTGTGCAATATGCTTTCCAACAACCCTTTCCATATTTAAAAAACCGTCGTATGGATCATACAACGGTTGTTTTTAAATTTCTGTTGTGGGATTGCCGTTTGCACAAGCATTTTTTTAACAGAAACCATTGTCTGAATACTATTTCGTTTTCGCCCAAATTGACGCTTTTAATTTATAAATTTTTCACTCCTGTTCGTATCCTTTGAATCTTATATTATTAATTAGTAATTAATATGTTAATTTCTTCAATATTGTGAGTGTGATTATATCGTGGTTTATAAATCGATCGATAACAAGAACTATATTATATATATATATATAGCACTCTATTAATACGTGGTACTATTTATTTGCAAAGGAAATTATCGTTCATATATCGAATAAATTTGTTATTTATATAAATGAAATATCAACCGGTCTCGAATAAATTTGTTATTTAATACGTGGTACTATTTATTTGCATTTGTACTCTGAGCAGGTTAGCTCCATTTTCAATTTTTTTTCTGTATCCTGTAAATCAGACAACGGTTTTAAACAAGAAACCATTGTCTGAATCAACAATAGACAATTAGCCTAAAAGAGTTGTCTGATAGCTTTAACTCAGACAACACTATAAAAAACTGTTGTTTGAACAAATGTTACACAACAGTAACAGAAAAACTGTTGTCTGATTCCAACAACAGTCCCAAAAACCGTCGTATGAATGGCGAGAGTCAGACAACTGTATTTTCTGTATGTTGTTTGAATTAAACTCAAACAACGGATCAGAAAAACTGTTGTCTCTTTCTAACAACAGTTTTGTGTGCTCTTGTCCGAAACATTTTCAGACAATGGTTCCGGAAAACTGTTGTCTAAATATGAAATCTGTGCAACACTACATTTTAAATACCGTTGTCTGACTTCATCTAATAGACAATGGTTTTTTGCGTGTTGTAAAAACTGGGATCAGACAATACTTTTTTTTTTCTTGAACACGGGAACCGTTGTCTGATCTTTTCGGGCAACACTTTTTTTGCAGAGTGTTGTCTGATCAGTGTTGTCTGATAGCAGATTTGGTGTAGGGCAAATAAGGCAATCGGATGAAGGCATACATATTTCACAATCGAAATATTGTAAAGAAATGCTCAAGAAATTTGAAATGGAAAATTCAAAACCCATATCTACTCCTATGTCTACTTCTGATAAATTAACAGAAGATTCCAACGGAATACCCGTTGACACTAAGAAATATCGAGGTATGATTGGTAGCTTGCTATATATTACCGCAAGTCATCCCGATATTCAATATAGTGTTGGTAAGTGTGCTAGATTCCAAGTAGCACCAAAAGAATCTCATTTATCCGCGGTAAAACGGATATTGAGATATTTAAAAGGAACCACTGACGTAGGTCTATGGTATCCAAAAGGAGTACCATTTGACTTAGTATGCTTTTCTGATTCGGACTATGTCGGACATTTAGTCGACAGAAAAAGTACAAGTGGTACATGTCAGTTTCTGGGAGGATGCCTAGTGTCTTGGTTTTCCAAGAAACAAAATTCGGTATCTATTTCCACTACGGAAGCCGAGTATATAGCGGCCGCAAAATGTTGTGCTCAAATATTATGGATGAAGCAAACATTAGCCGACTATAATACTAAATTTGATGTAATCTCAATCTTATGCGACAACACGAGTGCTATTGATCTTAGCAAGAATCCCGTGTTACATTCAAGATCTAAGCATATAGATGTGAGACATCATTTCTTACGTGATCGATCATGTCAATAAAGGCGATATAAAGATGACTCATATCGAAACTGAGTACAATCTCGCAGACATATTCACGAAACCATTGAATTCCGAAAGATTCACTAAACTCCGTTTGGATTTAGGAATGTTGGAAATTCCAAAATAATGGTTTATATTCATATATAAATATTATAAATATTTATATATTTTTGTGAGAAAATTTATCATTATTGATAGTCATCTCACGAAAAAGATATCTTTCCGGATGATTAAATCTCTAAAACTCAGATTCATCGATAATGATAACATATGAAACTTTATCGATCGGGTTTTATCGAGAACTTAATTTTCCCACGGTTAAAGATAAAACTATTCGAGTAAATATTTATCGAAATTGATTTCGAAAATATTTTTGAGATACTAAATATGATATTTATCTAAATACAAAGAATCAAAACATTAGTATATTTACCAATATTTAAGTACTAATATTTAATATATTATTATATTAATGTATGATAATTATTATTACTTTTCAAAATTATTTTCGAAAATAAAAATGATTATTTTCAGAATATTTTGGTCATTTTTCGACCCAGTCTATGTTATTTAGCCCAGCCCAACTCAGCTTGACCCAATCCAAGACATCAAAACCCTACGATCTTGGCCATTCATTATAAAAATGATTTAATCTTGGCCGTTCATTCAGAAAATATATATACTAACTAAACACACAATTCTCATTTGTGTATGTACTGTTCAAGCCGCGTATTCTCTCTCAAACCCTAATCTCTTTTCTCTCTCTCTCTCTCTCTCTCGAGTTCTCTCACCGCTTCTACCTTTTTCTGATCAAAAACCCTAAAATACTCGACTATATTCAATGATTCATACATCAAATCGAGTCTATTTTCATCCTTTGTACCGATTAAACTCATAATCGATACAAATCGAAGCCGAGTCAGGTTAAATCGAGTAATTTTGATGTATAAAACGTTATCGTCTCAATCGATTTCAGTTTATAAGATCAAAATTAAACATTTATATGTATATACACAACATATTCACACACGTTCACAGTCCTTTTGCTGTTAATTTTGATTCTTCAAAACCCTAATTAGATGTTAAGAAATTTATGCAGGTTTAAAGAAGATTGTGCAATCTAAAGGGCACATGGCGCTCAATTCGCACAAATCAAGACCGATGAAGCTTTCACTCAGTCGAATCAGTGCTTAAATCGTTGGAATCAGTGACTCAATGAACCGACTCGGTGAGTCAACTCGGCAACTCGACTCAAACTCGGGCGAGTTTAGAGTTTTTAGGATTGGTAAGTATCCGAGAAGACTACGAGGCCTCGGGCAATGGTATAACTTCTATTAATCTCAGAAATTTGGAATTCTTTGTGAAATTTATGTGATTGCATGTTTACTTTTATGGTACTGTCAAAATTAATGATGTAGTCCTTCTGTATAAAGGAGCATATGGTTGAATCACTTTGATTCGTATATCATTTTGAGTATTGATACAGCTAGATTCTCGAATTGGTAAAGACAAATGATATAATTTGAATTTCGTTTAAATTTGACATATTTGGGATACTTGTGATCTGACTAGCCAAATGAAAACATTTTATTACAAGTCCAAACTTGAGTTCCTTAGTTTAGACTCTGTGGAAATATGAATTACGTATAGTTTGACTTGGTCATTTATGTGCTTCCATACTGGAAACTAAGTTATGTGATATAATTGTTCATTTACTTGTTGATCTTGAAAATATCTTGAATACTAAAGTTGATTTGGATATATATATATATATATATATATCTGTTCATAAGTATGATAAGTCAAAGTTGATTGTGATAATGTTTGATTATACAGACTATGTTTGTATGTAAAATCCCTGTTTACACTAAGCAATCTGATTCAGACTTTGAGGACTATGCCTTACTGAAGCAATATGTGAGTGTCAAAATTTGAGAAATGGTAATGGTTTATATTAGTTCTACTCTTGGTTCAACTATAATCTATATAAACTGATGAATCAGCTTCTCTGATGTGATGTGCTGGCTATGCTCTATACTTTGGTTCATATAAACTGATTGGTTAACTTTTATAACTATGTCAACCAAGCTCACAATTCCAGTTATTTTATATAGTCATTCATACTCTCACACACCTGCCCTCACTCAAAGACCTGGCTAGGGATCCCCTTGAGAACTCTAGTATCTGGACACTGGGGTGAAACAGCCACTTAGAACAAATAGGATTCATACCTTACATTTTTATTACTTGTTTAATCTTATACTATGTTCTGTAAAGTGGTATATGCACCCTGTTTTGCAATACTTGTTTGTTTATCTTGTTAGACTTGGTCAATACATGATATGTGCTTCTTAAATGCAAGATAGCCTGTTTGTCTGGTGTGCAGAGTCTCTATCAATCAATCATGAGTCATATATGTTGCCTGGAGTGATTAATGCATTCCTGAGAACACCAAAAGTAGTAACTTGGCATTAAATGATAGTGACATCATCAAGACTTTAAAGGATACAAGTTTTGTCTTTAGGGAATAACCCTTTTAGAATCAGTCACTTGTCCCCTTATTTACATACATTGTAAAGTCAAACATCTCATGCTTATATATATATATATATATATATATATATATATATATTATGCACTGCATGTCCATAAAATAATATTCTATGAGTATGTCTTACTTGCATTAATACACATGTCTGACAATATCTTATACATGTTCTATCCACTTAGTTGTCAAGTATCTAAATACTATTTGATGTGCTAACTTGAGTCATGATATATATATATATATATATATATATATATATATATATATATATATATATATGTATAGAGATACAATTTACCTGAGTCTGTCACCTATGCATGTTTACATCCGGATTTGGACTTAAAACTTCATACCTTGAGCCACACAATAGATGTCATCTGTCCTATAGTTTTTCTGACAATTGCATGCAAACCTATACACTCATATATATTCATGCATGCTTTGAAATTCATTAAATGAAAACACTATAGTAGTATCTAATTGCATCAGTTCGAGTGGGATTTCATAAAAAAAAAAAAAAAAACCTGTGCATGCTTGAACCTATCTTCATTTGTGCTAAGTGCTTATATATATATATATATATATATATATATATATATATATATATATATATATGTGTGTGTGTGATCATGAATGCAGTACATTTACACACACTCACTACTCTTACCCCATCATCTTATGGAATTCACTCCTCTACACCCAAACCCAAAAGCCAAAAACCTCACCCTCCTACCTTTGTTTCCAACCATGAGTAGAAAGAATTTCAAACATTCCCTTTATGCTCCCTTCACCCCATATTGCCATCCTGATAGTTCTAAGGAACACTACCATAAGAAAATCAAACAAGAACCATCAAATCTCAATGAGTTTGCCTATTTCTCCCATGCAAACAAACTGCCTGTTTTTAGAAACCCTAACCCTAACCCTAACATGGATTTTCAAGCCTTGCCTAACTCTGAAAAATCAGTTAACTCTCACAGAGCTAGAAATAATCTCAAACCCCCAGGCCCTACCCTAGTGAGGCTTTCCAACACTGGAAAACTCAATAGAATGCTCCAAAACAATCAGCCAAGGATGATGGTGTTTATCCAACCTAGTGGTGAAATTCGCAGCATGTTTACATCTGTTAAATGGGAAAACTTTATGTTTTATAGAGGTCAAAATTTCTATACTCACCTTATTGCTGAATTCTATGCCAACATGGAAGTGAAACAAAGGCCTGATGGAATCTTTTACTTGAGTTCTTTTGTGAATGGTAAAAACATCCATGTTGATCATAATATGCTTTGCAAGTCTCTTAGGTTAGCAAACAAACTGTCTGATCTGCCTACTGTTAACATTTTTGAAAAGTTTGTTTTCAACCAAAGTGAGTTTGAACTGTTTCTTGGTCTGTTTTGTGAAGAGGATGTACCTGATGGTCTGTGTGTTAGGGAATTTGCTGTCCATTTTAGACACTTTCTTCCTAGATTCCAACAACTTGCCATAATCCTTAGGGAAAATATCTTGCCAAAACCCAAACATGACAATTTCTTTGACTTTGTTGACTTAAAGGTTATGTTTAAGATAGTATCAAATACTATAGACTTCAATGTCAGTTATGTGATAGTACTCAACATGATAAATGCTTCCAACACTAACTACATGCCATATGGTTTGCTCTTAACTTCTATTTTTGAAACCCATTATGTGCATTTGTCTAGATTGCATCTTGATAAGATGGAATTTTGTGCTATTGATAGCCTTGTTCAACCAAAACTTACTCTTAAAAACTGTCAAACTAGTCACCCTAATAAAGTTGTCATTCCCTCTCTTGCTCCTAAAACTGATGTCTATGCTATTCTTAGGGAAGAAATTAATAAGCTTAGTCTAGAAGTTGATGTTCTTAAAGAGTCAAACAATGAGCTTCTAACTAGAGTTGAAAATCTAGAGGGAAAAGTCAATAAAGGTAAGGGTAAATTTGTTGAGAATGTTGTTGCTAAAACTGCTAAAGATTCTGAGAATGAGTTGGTTGGTGAACTTTGTGCTATTGCTAATGATGATGAAATGGAGAAGGTATATGCCTCCTTACCTAATCTTGGTGAAGATCTTGGTTTTGTGTCTGCTGAACCTGTTGAGGTTAAATCTGTTACTTGACTACTTGATCTGTGACAATATATGTTGCCTTTTGATGCTTGCAACATATCTTTTGACTTTGTCTGATGGCTATATATATGCCTTGCTTCTGCTATGATGTTAATGTTGCTTCACTTAAAGAATGTGTCTTTAAGTGAGAATAAAACTTCTGCAGTTAGTTCTTTAAAAATCAGTGAACCACACTGATTAGTTAGGAACTTTTTGAATGTACATACAACTGCATTGACTATAATTTTTCTCTGCACTTATCTAACTATTTTTCCTTTGTCTTGCTTCAATTTATAACTTTGAGACTTTCAGATTTCTAATCTAATCGTTATAACCTTGAGGAGTGTGCTGTATGATTGATATATGTGAACAAAGAGAGTACAGTGGTGACAAATGAGCTTAATCGATTGATATTTAGTATGACTATTCTGAACACATTTTCGACTACTCTTGAAAATTGTTTAGTTGATTAATAGAACTTGTATTGGCTATTCCAACTGACAAAAGCATATCGACTAAATACTATGAACTTTTGACTAATTGTCTTACTATGAAATCTCGTATGGTTGTATTGTTCATTTGCAGAATGTGATTAAAAGAACTGACCACTATAAGCTCACAGCAGTCTTATATGGAAATATGGTTCAACGAAGATTTTCATATATGTATTTAGAATGATTATTCAGAGTACATTCAAATAGAATCATATACTTGTAAATTTGAATAACATCCGATATTGATTGTACTGATTATATGCTAAACATTCATCGAGATACTGAATTTAGCGTTCATCAAAAATGTTATAGATATAATGCTACTCGATACAGATTGAATGATTTATTATTGTCTCTACGATCAAAATTTTATGTATGAATCAAGATTGCCAAAGAAAGAGCAACTTAGATCGACATAAAAATAAACTCGAAAAAGAGTTATATCTATATAGTTTTTTTTTGGATACCACGCCAAAAGAAAAACAATGTGCGATTCATTTACAAAAGAAAAGATTTTGTTTCAAAAGTAAATGAACAAAGAGAACAGAAAAAGAAAGAACTTATAAGTTCTTCATTCTTAAAAACAAAAGGTGTTGTAATCCCAGAATTACAAACACAAAAGTTTCTGATAAATTCAAAGAAATGAAAAAAAAAGGGAAGACATTAACAGAGAAATAAGGAAGAAAATAAATTGGTAAACACACCAAATTTTGAGATCTAAACTGAATTATTCAAAAGGGGAAGAACTAAAAAAGGAAAATAGAAATGATTTTGATTCAAATCAAATCATATTTCAAGGGAAAGTTACAAGGGGAATAGTATTAATTGGTAACACACCAATTTCTCAAAAAGGGGAAGAGCAAAATTAGACCCCCAACTTTTTGGTTATGTGCCAAACAAAAAGGGGAAGAGAAAATTAGACCCCCCAATTTAAAATTTTCAAAATTTCTTATATATTTCCTAACAATATTTATTCATCTCATAAGTTGTTTTGCAGGAATCAATTAGTGGAAAATAAGAATTGTCGTATGCTTCGAATCGAGTCTAAATTTTTTAAATTCATGCATACACTAAGGGGAAGCACACACGGGTAAATTTTTTAAATTTTATGTTTTATTTGGCAAATACCAAAAAGGGGAAGATTGAAAGGATATCTTCGATATATTATTTATTTTGGTATTTGTACGATTTAACCATAAAATTTAATCACACTTAGTTATCCTCTCCACTAGGTCATTAATTTAATTGATTCTGTCAAAAGTTAAAAGTCAATTCTAGCAATATCTATTTTCAATTATAAGAGATATTCCATTATTGCGAAAAATCAAATTATATTTTTATGGAATATATCTCTACACCAAGGCAATAAGATCGAACAAGAAATATCGAAGTGTGATATTTTTTAGATCTCCGCTGCAAAAGTAATAAGGCGACAGGCTCGAACAAAGAATATTCGAGGATTAATATTCTTTAGAAAACTCGTGCTATATTTAAAAACGATCAGTTTCTATTCAAAATTATTTCGCCTTCGCACTCAAAATACTTTTATCCTCAAGAATATTAATATTCATTGGTAGAATATTAATACTAATTTTTATCTCGTGCCAGAAATACTTAAAGTAATTTTTCTCCCACTTCGTAAATTTATTCTATTTTCGGAGAAAATTATTTTAAATACTCAAAAATATTTCCTACACTCTCAATTTATTTTAAATATTATAAAATATATTCTAAGTATTTATTCAAGTCAAAACATTGGTCAAAAGATGCATCTATCTCATAGAAAGACCAATCGTATTTTATTCGGAACCGAAACCTTATTTATTCGTATTAAATCCAAATAAAATACTTCCACTTGCTAGAATGACTTGAAACTTGAAATGGGTCACTTAAATGCTATTTTATATGCATGGTAAAAGTTTCGTAATTTTCTGAGAATTTTGGTCCGGGCACGAAAATCGAGGTAGTGGGTCCACAGTTGACCACGTTTGACCAAGTCAACGTTGACCAAAATTGACCAAAACTTCCAGAATTTCATTTTATAATATTTCTTAGTGCTCCATAATTTTAGGATTATTTATTGGGTATTTTCGTATTTTTCGGGTATTTAATTAACGAAACATGTTACGTATTTAATCGTTAATTGATACGAGTACGATACAATTAATTAGAGCCCAAACACAGCTGGTTTCTTTTTACCAAACCCACTTGGAAGAAACACAAAACCACCCCCAACAAACACAAAACCACTTTCCACCTCATCAATCCAAGTGCTTTTCATCTCAACCACTCATTTTACTTTAAATCTCCACCATTCCTTCCACCCAACTCCTCCTATAAATAAACCCCCACCCCCAACCATTTCTACCAAGCTAAGAAGCCAAATACTTGCTGGGATTTTTGAAGTGGAAGCTCTCTAAATATATCCAAACACTCTCTACACCCACTTCATCTCAAAAAACTTCTCTTTCTTATATATACTTAAATATATACAAGGTTTTTGTTCCATAAAGCTTAGTTCATCCAACCAAGCTCTCTCCCACCTAGCAAGCTCCTCTACCACTACTATCCGGTCTCCCGAAGGGCTGCCCAAGTTCGACCATAAGCCAAAATCCGGCCGAACCTCCGACGAATTTTTCCGGCGAACTTTTCCGGCGATATCCAAAAGTGGTAATAATTTAGCTTCACATCCGAGTCTTAACCGACCATATTGTTATACATATAAGAGCTCTCTATCTTCGTCTTCTCTTCATCTTTAAGCTCTTATATCGGATCTCTAAACGAGACCATAAAAATCCGTACAAGGATTAAATTTCGAACAACGATTCGAAATATTACAAAACCTCAAAAAGAGGTTATATTTGACGACGGTCAAATAATACATCGAGCTTGATTTGATTCCCTTCTATCACCTTAGTGTTCCGGGGGAAAAGAATCTAAAAGCCATTAATTAAAACTTTAACGCACTTACTTTGGCCATTAATATTTATTATTGTGATATATATAACTGTGCTAAAGCGTGATTTGTTTCCCTTCTATCACCTCTAGTGTTCCGGGCGAAATAAGTTGTTAAGCTTCTATTTATATATTTTTCGCACTTTTTCTTCTCGTCCTCACACTTGTGAGTGATACTACTTTAAACACATAATAGCTTGGCGAAAGCCTTTTTTATATTTTCCGCACTTTTTCTTCTCGTCCTCACACTTGTGAGTGATTTTACTTTCCGCACTTTTTCTTCTCGTCCTCACACTGGTGAGTGATTTTACTTTCCGCACTAATTTAACGCATAATAGTGGCCCTCATTTTATCCTATAGATAAAGTGAGCTACTTTTCTGCACGTGTGTGTTATATTTATGTGTTGTGTTTAATTGGCCAAATTAATATTAAAGTGCAAATTGTTAAAGTAAAATTATAACACTCACGTTTAAATATAAAAATACGAATAGTCTAATCAAGACTATATCGAACGAGAAGTTGTTCATCCAAGATCCTTAATCTGTAAAGCATATACAAGGACTTGATTTTTATATTACTTCGAAAATAGACGTATTTTCAATAAAGAAGTAATTTTAAGTATACTTTGATCTTAACAAAAAGACGAATCAAAGTATACGATTATAAGCCTTATAAGCCTACGAGCTTAAAGGACTTAATATACAAACTCCGAGATATATTTAAATCTCATTTAAACGGAGTATTGTATTAAAGGTATTCTTCGATCTACAAGTCATATCGAATAAAGAATACACCTAAAGTCATAAGCAAACAAGGCTTATTGAACTTATAATAATCAATATTCGGGTAAGAATATTATAGTCAACTTAGGACATATTAAGTCCAAACTTATCTTTATATTACGGTTTGTTTCGTAGATATTGTTTTCTAAGTTTTGCAGTGAGGTGAAGTTGAAGTGAGGTGATTCTCGTTCTAAGACCCAAGTCCTAGGCACTAGCGGGGAGTTAGTGGCCTTTGCACCGTGAAGAAGAGGAAAGACCCAAGACCTTTCATCTAAGATCCAAGACCGGCAAAAGCGAGGAATTCAAAGACTACACCAAGGGTTCTACATCAACTTTGAAGAAGTAGCGGGGAGTTGCTGTCTAAGATAAGTTGTGTAGGTTTTTCACAACGACTTTGAGGGTGTAACGGGGAGTTACAACCCAAGACGAGTCTTGTGGGTTTTTATATTTATTGTGAGGTAGTGTCTCGGAGATACGTACCAAGACCAATATTTATAGGGTTGTAAAAGCTTCTCCGCCTACTAAAGGAGCGAGTTATTTTTAAGGGAAAATCTCGAGTCCGGAGAGGAGCTCGGGGACTTGAGTAGGGGTGAGCGAATCCATTAGGGGTTGCACCATCGCGAACCAGGATAAAATCTCCTGTGTGGTATTTTCCTTCCTTGTCTTTTATTTCTGCACTTATAAACTGCATAACGACTCGGTAAAGTTTTAAAAAGGGAAAATTATTTTAAAACGCCATAATAATTTTTAAATTGGTAATTAAGCTATTCAACCCCCCTTCTAGCTTAATATAACCCTCTTACGGGACCTATCAGCTTGGAAGAAAATGGATGCACTTTATCCCCTTTTCTCGTCAGAAAATAGGAACATCAGACAAGGTCTAGCATCGGATGGATTCAATCCTTTCCGTTCGATGAACATAAATCATAGTACTTGGCCAATAGTTTTGGTAAATTACAACCTGCCTCCTTGGTTGTGTATGAAGCCAGAAAACCTAATTCTGTCAACGCTTATCTCCAGTCCTGAATCCCCTAAGAATAGCATTGATGTGTACATGCAACCTCTAATAGCCGAGTTGAAAGAGTTATGGGATGAAGGTGTAGAAACATACGATGCTTCTGCTGATCAGACATTCAACTTACGTGCAAGTCTTTTATGGACAATCAGCGATTTTCCGGGATATGCAATGTTATCCGGTTGGAGCACGAAGGGGTATTTAGGTTGCCCCGTATGCAATTACGAGACTTCTTCACAATACCTAAAACATAGTAAAAAAGTGTGCTACATGTGCCATAGGAAATTTCTTGATCCAGGACACAAGTGGAGGTTCGATAAGAATAGGTTCAATGGTCAAATTGAGATGGGGAAGCCTCCTGAAATTTTAACTGGAACAGACGTAGAAATATTATTGTCGAATTTTCAAAATGAGTTTGGAAAGAAAAAGAAGGTGCCTGGCCAAAAAAAAGTTAAAAAGGTTGATTCCCCTTTCAAGAAGAAGTCGATATTTTTCACTTTGCCGTATTGGAGTCAGAACTTACATCGGCATAACCTCGATGCTATGCATATCGAGAATAACATCTGTGAGAGCATACTTGGAACTTTACTGAATATTCCTGGAAAGTCAAAAGACCATCAATGCTCGTAAAGATTTGCAAGAACTTGGCATCAGGAAGGAACTTCATCCTGTTTTAACAAGTGATGGGAAATACCTTGAAATCAGAGCTGCCATATTTGACATGACGAATGATGAGAAAGATCGATTTTGCTCGGTACTGAAAAATGCCAAATTGCCATATGGTAGTGCATCTAACATCGCTCGGTTTGTTAATACTAAGGAGAGGAAAGTCTCAGGCTATAAGAGTCATGATGCACATTTTGTGTTGCACCATTTATTGCAATTTGCTGTTAAAAAATCACTGAAGCCTGCAGTTGCCACCCCTTTAATCAGATTAGGGGCCTTTCTGAGAAGTGTTTGGAGCAAAGTGATCGACTTAAGTGAGGTGAACAGGCTACAACAAGAAATCGTGGAAGTACTTTGTCAATTTGAGACAATATTTATACAGGCTTTCTTTGATATAATGTTCCACTTGTTGGTTCACTTATGCAGTGAACTAGCTTATGGTGGACCAGCACACCTTCGTTCCATGTGGCCTATTGAACGTTATTTATGCAAGTTAAAAAAATATGTGCGAAACAGATGTAAACCTGAGGGTTCTATCGCCGAGGGTTACCTTGCAGAAGAATGCTTGACATTTTGTTCAAGATTCTTGGGTGACAATGCCGGATCAGGTGATATTACCAAGCCTGGAAAACTTCAAGGTTGTCCAGAAAAGTTGCAATACCATATTGGTACAAGAAAAAATAAAAATGGAAAAGCTATACATTTAGAAGTACCTCAGTGGATGGACATGCATCGTTATATTCTATTCAACTCTGGAAACAAAGAAGTAGAGGAGTTAATTGCGTAAGTTTCAATTCCTAATTCCTAACTTAGTTTCTTTATATAATTAGTCATTTTTTTCTAGAATTTTAAACTAGCTACTTTCTGTAGGAAGCATGAAGCTTTGATTGATGGTCAAACAAAGTTGAAAAAATTTAAAAGGGCCAAGCAACATAGCGATGACTTCTGGACCTGGATGCAGGAAGAGGTTGGCAAAAGAGGAAATATTTCACAGGAATTAGAAGTGTTTGCAATGGGCCCTAATCGATCAGCTAAGAGGTATAATGGATATGTAATCAATGGGTACAGATACCACACGAAGAACCGGGATGCTAGATGCACAACAAAAAATAGTGGTGTTTTTTTGACGTCTTTGACGACCAGTTTTGCAAGCTTAAAAGATGATAAACCAAAGGTCGGTGATGTCAATTACTATGGAGCAATTGAAGAGATAATAGAACTTGATTATTGGGGAAAATTAGTTGTAGTGTTGTTTAAGTGTTGTTGGTACCAAGAAGAAAAGCATTTATATGGGATGACACGAGTGAATTTTAATCGATTATGCCATAAATCTGATCCATACGTATTGGCTTCACAAGTACAACAGGTATTCTATGTAGAAGATCCAGTTGAAAAGATGAAGTATAATGTCATCAAGAAACTGCCAAGGGACTGGTGTGATGTGGAAGATGAAGATGAAGGTCAAGATGAAGCACTTTTACATGATGCACCACTTGGATCAGAAATTGAAGTTCAAGACAATGAGGATATATGGGCTAGGGATGATGTTCCAACTAGACATGTTCTTATCGAGATCAACGTAGTCGAAAAACCTGCATAATTTTCTAAATCTAGATGTTTTTATGCAATATGTTAATGTTCAATTGTCTTTTGTAATCACTGAACCTTTATTTAATTAAGTTAATTATCTAGCATTCCTAACATTTACTTATTTATGTTCAATTATTTATGTAACACCATGTGGTAACCGATTACTTGCTATGTTAACTTGACATTTACTTATTGTTTTTCTTATTAGCTATGTGCACTCTGTTCTTACTCTAATGTAATTTCCATTCTTAATTATTTTTCAAGATATATGGAAAAATTTATTCATCTCAGATTCCACCATCAAGGTGAATTCCAGAGTACACGATATACTGGTGGGACAGAGACTGTTGTACATGGTGTCGATACTGAAATATTTTCATATACCGTACTCATGGAGCATGTCCATGATGACCTTAAATATTCAGAAATTGGAGGAATTTATGTAATGGCAGAGAATTCTGGTGATTGGAAGTTGCTGACGAGTGACTTGGAACTTAATCGAGTAGTTGACCAAACTAAAAGCAATAACCATATTGATTTTTACATTGATAATGTCATTGACATGAGTGTGCATCCAATCAAAAAAATGCAGCCGCATGTGGTTATGAGGCCAAGACCTATAAATCGACTTACAGGTACAATGTTTATACGGTTAACTTCTTGGTACTGGTAACTTCTTGCATATTGTCTAATTTATTTCACTTAACTATTGTGTAACTACCCTTGCACTTTTTTAGCTAAAAAACCCCCTAAGCGCCAACTCACAACGGCTCATCAACTACAACAACAGAGGAAACACACAGAGAAGCAGATGGGTTCAGAGAAGTGGCCACAAGATGGTACTCGAAAGTCACCACGACCGAATAAATTGGGAAAATCCATTAATACACCTGTGATGCAGAGACCTATGACTGCCAAAAGAAAATTGTATTGTTCCAGTCCACGGGAAAATGAAACAATGGGAGAAAATGAGGCTCAGGTTAGATGTCTTCAATTTTACCTTTCTTGTTCAATTTTATTATTCCAGAAAAATTTTACCTTATATAATTGTTTCCAATCTTTATATGCAGAGCAAGACGACCAGCCTCCCACCCCCTCCACCTATAACAGATTATGAAAAACAAAGGATGGTAAGAATCCAACATAATAATCAAGTTCTTTACCAGCTGTTACCTTCACTGTCAGCGAAAGAAAACAATAATGGACCGAAGGGCAATGGAAATGATGTGGCCCAAGATGTTAGTGCCGATTATAATCCGGGATATGATGCAGGACATGATGCAAATAGTGACGATGATGCATCAGTGACTCCACCAAAGGTGTGTCGTAGCTAGATGTTTGTATTTATTCATGCATTATAACTAGAATCATATTATTTTGTACCTAAGTGGTTGTATTTTGCGGGGTAGAAAGAAGACAAACAAGAAAAAGCTTACTCGGGGACGGGCACCAACAACACGTTCCCGAACCAAATCAACACCCAAGCCTGCAAATGAAGAAGCAAGGGAGAAGGATGAGACATGTCAATTTGTGGAATCTGAGATATCTCCACATCCAGATGAAGGACAAGGTTCAATGGATGCTTGGAGGGCTATGCGGAAACGCCAAAGAGAACAATCTGAAAAGGAGAAAGCTCGGGGACAAGAAAAAGCAGGATCAAGTGCAAGTAAGAAGGTTGTCGAGGAAATATCTTGCCTGATATTGAGGAAGCCGATATGGAAGGTTAGCCTAATATATATTATTCGTTTCATATCTATTTATATCTTCATTTAAGCAGAAGCATATCTATTTTACATTCACAAAATCTTGCAGATCCAGTTCCTAAAAAATTGAGAGGAAAAACCAGGATGGATGCTGTTCACATGAGAAGCTTTGACAAGAGAGTTGTCATCGGGATGAATGACGATTTCCAGCCTATTGCAGAAAATGACAAAGTACTATCAGAATTAAGTTCCTACCTTGGAACACTTGCTAAGCGTCGTGTGTCGCTAAGTTATGTTAGTTGGCGCCATGTTTCGAAAAACTTGAGACAGACTATGTGGAATCATGTCAAGGTAATTTATGACCACATATCGATTTTTATCGTTACTTGTTATTTAATTAGGTGATGATAATTTGTTAAAAACTGATTAGGTTGGAGGGTTTTATTTATTTATTCTTATTGATTTTTGTAAGGAACGATATATAATTCCTGATGAGTTGGAAAATTGGGCGCTCGAGACAATTCATTCATGTTGGAAGGTGTACAAGAGTCGAATCAAGGAAAATCATTTTACAGCGTATGAAAATGATGAAATGAGGTTGGCTAATAGACCAGATGACATTGCACTCGAGACTTTCAAACTGCTTTTGGAATATTGGAATGATGAGAGTGTTCAGGTATATATACCGATTTTAAGCATTTAGGCTCTCTCGAAAACATAATTACATCATTTTTCATTATTTTCTATAGGAGAGAGCGAAGAAAAATGCAGCAAGCCGTAAAAAATATGTTGACACTCACACTCTTGGTCCAAAACGTTTTGCACAACGTCGGTATAAGATGGTATGTGATTATTTTATTTAAATTTTCTGTTAACATTATTTTTTTGTTCGATTTAACTTGTTCATTGTTTCTGTCTAAAGTAATACCACAATGTTGATTATTGTTTCGTGTTCATTTTTTTTACTAGAAAAAAAAAAAGCAGTGGCAGATGAGCTTGAACCATGTGATGCAGAGGTTTTTATTTGTTTACTGGATTTTCTTGTTCGATTTAACTTGTTCATTGTTTATGTCCAAAGTAATACCACAATGTTGCTCATTTATTCGTGTTCATTTTTTTTACTAGAAAAAAAAAAGTTGTGGCAGATGAGCTTGAACCATGTGATGCAGAGGTTTTTGTTGAAACTCGGAAGCGAGTTGAAGGACGTATCTACAAGACCAATCCTGAAATAATCACAAAAAAATTGTAAGTATTTCATGGTAACATTACATATGCTTGTCTATATATATGGTTGACATTATCTGTGTTCTGTAAGAAAAGTGGATATTACTGTGTGTGGCTTAGGGCTTTAAATGTTGTCTGTTAGCCCATCTATATATACACAAGTTTTCTTTTATGCATGTTTAACCAGGTGTGTTTCGATATAGGCAGACTTGATTTTAGAATTATGACCTAACTAAGAAAAACATGAACTTAAGTTCAAACTCATGCCCCTAGCATACGCCTGTCTAATTGTTGAATGGATTCTACTTGGAGGTTGTGACGTTTTGTTTGCAATGCAATACATTGCGATATTGGTACGTCTGTTAGAAGCTCTTTGCCAGACCCATAATACTTCTGGTAGAAGCTCTTTGTTAGAATTTCCGAACACACCTGATTCGGTCTTTGTTTGTTTCAACTAGAATTTTGATTTCTACTACAGAGACTTGGCATGTTTAACCAGGAGACTTGGCATGTTTAACCAGGAGAATATTATAATTAAATCAAGTAATCTTATGCATGTTTAACCAGTTGACTTTTATGTTTTCTTTTGCAGGACAATATTACCAAAAAACTCACCACCGGAGATGCCGCTTCTGATGAGCTTGGTGCAAAACATGGTCCTAATTGGCTAAAAGGAAGATGCTTTAAGTCAGGAATGAGCAGTTGTTCTAATCCACCAACAGAAACATATGTGAAAGAGCTGACCACAAGGATTAAGGAAAGCCTCGCTTCTGAGGTGGAGGAGAAAATGAAGAAAGTCGAGTCTGAATTTGAACAAAAGATGCAACGGAACTTGGCATTTGCACTTAAAAAACTTGGAGAGGCCAACCCGGACATCACAGTTGATGTCGAGCAGTTGTGTGCAATTGCTACAAGTGAAGCTGATGATGGTACACCTATCACTGGAGGCAGTAGCTTCTAGTATCACTGCTTTCTAAGTTTAAGCTTCTAGTACATTATTTAACTTAGAATTGGGATGTAAAAGTACTTATGGATGTTAACTAGCTTTTATCTTCTAATTCGGATGTTAAATTAGTTTGTTTTGTTTGGATGTTGAATCAGAATTTATAAGTTTGTTTGGATGTTGAGATTGATCTCTTTGTGGTTCATTGTGGTTGAATGGTATTTTGGGATTGTATACTTTCAAAGAGGTGCTGTTCAATTGTTTTTTTGTTAAAGTGTTACATTAGCCTGTTAAAGTGTTACATTAGCCTGTTAAAGTGTTACATTAGCCTGGTTAAAAAATAGGGGCACAGGTGGGGTCCACAGGTGGGGCCCAATAGTGGGGCCCACTGGTGGGGCCCAGTAGTGGGCCCACTGGTGGCCCCACTTTTTTAAAAAAATTGAAGCACCCTAAGGTAACCGAATTTTTTGTTGCAATATGTCATTTTTATGTTACAGTTGACCTCTAAGGTAACCGATAGGGCATGTTACCCTAGGGGTGAAATATGTTACCTTAGGTACCCTAGGGTAACATCCAAAATTGTAACTTATAATTTATGTTACCTTAGCCCAAAAATGGGTCTATAGTAACATTTTAGCACCCTAAGGTAACATAATTTTTTGGTTACCGAAGGCCTTATATGGCGTAGTGAGTCAAAGTACTAGTTGACCGTTAAATTACCAAACCAAACTAATTTATTTTTTTCTGAAATTTTGGTAATAACATTAAAAAGGAGGGATCTTGACCTGCGTATGATTGGGTCATCGAGAAATATTTTTTAAAAAATCGAAACACGAAACCCTAGCGAAACCCTGTTTAGGGGTTATATTGAAAGTACTAGTTGACCGTTAAATTACCAAACCAAACTAATTTTTTTTCCTGAAATTTTGGCAATAACATTAAAAATGATGGATTTTGACGTCCGTACGGTTGGGTCTTCGAGAAATATTTTTTAAAAAATCGAAACACGAAACCTTGGCGAAACCCTGGTTAGGGCACTACAAGAAAAACTCGATCATACAACACCTTTCACACAACGGTTAAACAAATACCCGTTGTCCCGAAAAAACAAACAACGGTGAATGTTTTGTCCTCGTAAAACTGTTGTGTGAGACGTTGAACAGACAACTATTATCCATGTTTTTGCAAATTGTTGTCTATGTGGAGTCCTCCAATTTAGTCAGACAACAGTTCTTAAATTGTAATGTTGTCTTACATCTTTAACACAACACTCCAAAACCGTTGTTAATAAACTAACTAATAGTAGCCTGAGACAACGGTTTTGGTCTTTCGTTGTGTAATTCAAACAAGTGTTTATTATAACCGTTGTCTGAATAAACTTAAACAACGGATCTTACATACCGTTGTGAAAAAGAAAGCTCACAGACAATGGTTTTAAATTTGAATTAAAGTGGGTGGCAAATAATGAAATATTTGGTGGGATATGAAATAATTTGATTGAATTTGGTGGGAAATAATGAAAATTTTGAATTGAATTTGGTGGGAAATTATAAAATACTCAGACAACGGTTTCCTAATAAAAAAATTGTTGTGTGATAGTGAAACACAACAATGTTTTTCATAAAAACCGTTGCGTAATTTTTTACACTTTTAAATCGTTAAACAACAGTTTGCGTGTTTTACTATGTTTTTGTTAAAATCTAGTACTACCCGACCTTTTTATTTTTTGATTATTTTTTTCCCACAATGAAATGAGTGCTTATTGACATTCGTACAGTTCGATCGTCGAAAAAAGCATTCAAAAAAATTAGTCAGTAAATCTGGATCGTGACCCGTTATAGGAAGCATCACTTTTCCTATGTTTTTGTTAAAATCTCGTATAACCCGACCTTTTTATTTTTCGATTATTTTTTCCCAACACTAAAATGGGTGGTTATTAACATTCGTACGGTTCGATCGTCGAAGAAATCATTCAAAAAAATTATTCATTGAATCTGGATCGTGTCCCGTTATAGGAAGCAACACTTTTACTATATTTTTGCTTAAATCTCGTACAACCCGACCTTTTTATTTTTTGATTATTTTTTTCCAGCAATAAAATGAGTGTTTATTACCATTGGTACGGTTCGATCGTCGAAAAAATCATTCAAAAAAATTATTCAGTGAATCTGGATCGTGTCTCGTTATAGAAAGCAACACTTTTACTATATTTTTGCTAAAATCTCGTACAACCCAACCTTTTTATTTTTCGATTATTTTTTTCCAGCACTAAAATGGGTGTTTATTAACATTCGTACGGTTCGATCGTCGAAAAAATCTTTTAAAAAAATTATTCAGTGAATCTGGATCGTGTTCAGTTACATGAAGCAACACTTTTACAAGTTTTTTGTTAAAATCTCATACAAGCCGACCTTTTTATTTTTTGATTATTTTTTCCTAACACTAAAATGAGGGTTTATTAACATTCATACGGTTCGATCGCCAAAGAAATCATTCAAAAAAATTATTCAGTGAATCTGGATCGTGTCCCGTTATAGGAAGTAACATTTTTACTACATTTTTGTTAAAATCTCGTACAAACCGACCTTTTTATTTTTTGATTATTTTTTCCCAACACTAAAATGAGTGTTTATTAACATTCGTACAGTTTGATCGTCGAAGAAATCATTCAAAAAAATTATTCAGTGAATCTGGATCGTGTCCCGTTATAGGAAGCAACACTTTTACTATATTTTTGCTTAAATCTCGTACAACCCGACCTTTTTATTTTTCGATTAGTTTTTCCCAACACTAAAATGAGTGTATATTAACATTCGTACGGTTCGATCGTCGAAGAAATCATTCAAAAAAATTATTCAGTGAATCTGGATCGTGTCTCGTTATAGGAAGCAACACTTTTACTATATTTTTGCTAAAATCTCGTACAACCCGACCTTTTTATTTTTCGATTATTTTTTTTCAGCACTAAAATTGGTGTTTATTAACATTCGTATGGTTCGATCGTCGAAGAAATCTTTCAAAAAATTATTCAGTGAATCTGGACCGTGTCCCGTTACATGAAGCAACACTTTTACAACTTTTTTGTTAAAATCTCGTACAAGCCGACCTTTTTATTTTTTGATTATTTTTTCTCAACACTAAAATGAGTGTTTATTAACATTCGTATGATTCGATCATCGAAAAAAACATTCAGAAAAAATTATTCATTGAATCTGGATCGTCTCCCATTACAGGAAGCATCACTTTTCCTACGTTTTTGTTAAAATCTCGTACAACCCGACCTTTTTATTTTTCGATTATTTTTTCCCAACAATAAAATGGATGTTTATTAACATCCGTACAGTTCGATCGTCGAAAAAATCATTCTAAAAAATTATTCAGTGAATCTGCATCGTGCCCCATTATAGGAAGCATCACTTTTCCTACGTTTTTGTTAAAATATCGTACAACCCGACTTTTTTATTTTTCGATTATTTTTTCTCAACACTAAAATGAGTGTTTATTAGCATTCGTACGGTTTGATCATCGAAAAAAACATTCAAAAAAATTATTCAGTGAATCTGGATCGTGTCCCATTACAAGAAACGTCACTTTTCTCAACACTAAAATGAGTGTTTTTTTCGACTATCCAACCGTACAAATGATAATATATATTGAATATAGTGATGTGCAAAAAAAATTAAAATATTTAAAATTATTCTTGTATGAGTTTATATTATAAACTCACCAAAAGTACTACTACTTCTAACTAGTTTCATCCCGATTAAACGTAATCTATTTTTTAAAAATAATTTTCGAACAAAAAAACTATACGAATAATAATATATATTTATTTTAGTGATGTGCCAAAAAAATAAAAAAATTTAATAATATTCTATAATATTTAGTAATATTAATAGTATTATTTATATCTATTTTAAAAGTATCAACCAAATATTTCCCCAACAAATTTCCCCCCGTCTTATTCCCAATTATTTAGATCTTCCCCCCCAATTATTCACATCTCCCCCGCCGCTCCCCCAAAATTATTCACATCTCCCCTCTTTTTTCACATAAACACCTCACTCACACATCTCTTTCTCTCTAACAAACCATCTCCTCCTTGAATAAGAATCCTAGTTTTAGGGCTTGAAAAAAATACAATCACTAAATCCTCCAAATTGTTTTTGAATTAGGCAAAATCGAAGCTTAATTGGCTCGATTGGATGGTGGATTGTTTCATCTCTAACTATTAGAGTTTCAATCTTTGGATTTGTATTTTAACTGATTAGGGTTTCAATTTGGGTTTTGGGTATTTGATATTGTGTCATAAAATTTCAGAAAAAGGTTCAGGAAGATGGTAAGCTTCTACCTGAGTTTGTAGATGCTGAAGAGCGTAAGACATGACAAAGAAGACTTGGTGGTATTTGTAAATTGGCAAGATGAAGAACTCTCCTTTCTGGTATGATCTTAAACATCTCCTAATCTAGTTAATTTTTTTCGTGTCAAATGGAAGTTTGGGATAAGTCTATCAGATATAGATTTTTACAAAGCACTTGGGCATAATTGAGTTGTCATATTCAAGAAATTGTTGTTGATGGGAATTTATTCTTTTACTTGACTAATTCTGGTAGTTCTTTCAAGTTTAGGCTAATAACTATTTGATGGATACATCATATACTTGTTGCTTGCCTCATCTTTCTTTTATCACATACTTTTAACATTCTTGTATAGTTGTTTTCATAAAAAAAGACCTTGTACTTTTGACAAGGTTTATGAGCGAGCAGTTCTGAAGTATTTTGATTGGCCGGAAGGGAAAGCAGATGCATTTAGAGAGGCGTCTTTCGAGTATCAGGACCTCATGAAATTAGAGAAGCAAGTCACTTCTTTTGTTGATGATCCCAATGTCCCTTGTGAAGCTGCTTTGAAGAAAATGTTCAATTTGCTTGAGAAGTATGTCATCCTTGTCTATATATATATTCAACCAGTACATTTAGGAAATATATTATTAGCTCAATTTGGATCTAATATGTGGGTATATTTACAATTTGCAGAGTAGAGCAGAGTGTTTATGCATTATTGCGTACACAAGATATGGCTATTTCACGTTATAAAGAATTTGGCATTCCATTTTACTGGTTACAAGATTCAGGAGTTGTTGGCAAGGTGTGCTTTTAAAAAGTCTAAATTGCAGTGAACTGACTCTCACTGTGTGACTATATTTAATTCTAGTATATGTTGCTTCTTTAGATACATTGTTTTTAAAAGGTTGATGTTAAGTGATTTTAACTTCTCTATACATGTGCATGTGCAACAATTGGCTCTCTCTGCCTACATGTTTTACTTTCTTAGTTGGAGATCTGCCAATCTAATAGTTCCCTGCAGCAATATATGACTTGCATCAAGAGCTATAACACAATATCATTCTCTCTAGTTTCTCACCTCCTTTCTGTTTTTTTGTTGATTTAATCTTCTTTTCTTTTTTACTTCTCTGTTTTCTCATCTTCTTTCCGAATTTCGTAAGTATCTTTGTCAAATCAAGGAGAGTTCACAGCTCCCATATTATATTTCTTATGTTTCATTTGGCTTTTTGCATATCTTAAAATAAGAGCCGTTTGTTTTTACTAAATAAGTATGTAGCATGAAGTTCAGTTAGGTTGGCCAAAAATCACAATTAGCATAAATAAATTAGTATATGCATACAAGAGATTGCTGTGAATGTGCTATAAATATAATTCTATGTAAGAAAAGGCACATATACAAGATTGTATGCAAATATCCTTCTTTTCTTGATTATACAGAGGTAATGGTTCAAGTTTCAGATGCAAGTGTGTCACTAATTGAATTCTGCAATTCACCAAGTGCAAGCTTGCAAACTTGCTATGTACTGGATAAGGGAGTTTGATGTATTTTAGTTTTCGAGATGCTACACTGTATGATTATTTTTAGGGGCTTATATTTACTCGCTTGTTCTTCTTGGGACTTAGGTGTATGCTCTGTTTTGAATGTTGATATCACAATATATGTGTTTTGAATGTTAAGAACTTCTGTCTGATTTGAGTTTCATTTTTAAAATGCAGATGAGGTTCGAGCGCAACATCAAGAAAGCTACCGAGAAGGGACATGAAGCTTAATTACATTTAGAAAATCTATGAGATGTTGAATTAAATATTCTTGTTTCCAATACATAGTTCATTTCAATTATATTTTACTGTAAATGTTTTCTCTTCAAATTTGGAACCTATAATAATGATGTTAATGTGTTTGTATGTTTAACTGCTTAAGTTTCCTGTACATGCAGGTCTATGGTTATGGTGGAGTTGGAATTATAGTTGAAGTTTTAACTGGCAAAGTTAATAGACCAGTGGAACTTGTCAGAGAGGTTGTGGGGGATTATGGTGGAAAGATCAGCTCCTTGCTATTGCTTTAGATGCTGGTTCTTCTAGTTTTCTTTCTCAGGAGACTCTGCTGTTGAAGAAGAGGAGTTCCAAGCAAATTGTAATTTAAGTCGCTTATTGCTAACATTAGATGAAGAATCTGATTTATATGTATGTATATTAATTGGTCTAGTAGATATTAGACCTTATTTTCTGATGGTAATGTAATGATTGTATTAAATCTACAATGTTGACATTGTTTTTAGTTGAGTAATGTGTAATATATAGTAATTTTGATGTGTTGATTGTATTGTCTAGCATAGTTTTTTTTTGCATACATAAACCATTGTCTAGTCTATTTTTAGCCAATGAATGCATCTTTAATAACAGTTGTTATATATCATATGAGACAATAGCCATGCTTTAGAAAAAACCATTGTAGGACTTCTTTCACATAACTCTTTCTTAAATAAAACCATTGTATATAGAGACTCTTCACAACGGAAAACATATCTAATAGCATATATGTTGTAGTGTTAGAGTTCTAACAACTCTTTCTATTTAAGGAACCATTGTCTTAACCCTCGAACAACAACAATTGTTATTTTTAAAACACTTGACTGACTTCATTTCAGACAAGGGTTTTTAAACATAGCGTTGTTGTTTCTAGGTGTTATACAACGGCGTCCAAAAAATGGTGCGTTGTCTTAAAAGCTGTTGGACAACGGTTGTGGAATGGTTGTGTTACTTAATTTTTAACGACATTTTAAAACCGTTGTGTTACCTTCTTCTACACATCGGGTAAATAACCATTGTCTGATTTCAATCAGACAACTGCCGGATAGACAACGAAAAAAATGGAGGTCAGACAACGGTGAAAAAAAGTTGCAGGATCGAGTTTTTCTTGTAGTGGGGGTTATAGTCAAAGTACTAGTTGACCGTTAAATTACCAAACCAAACTAATTTTTTTTTCTGAAATTTTGGCAATAACATTAAAAATGATGGATCTTGACCTCCGTACAGTTGGGTCATCGGGAAATATTTTTTAAAAAATTGAAACACGAAACCCTGACGAAACCCTGTTTAGGGGTTATAGTCAAGGTACTAGTTGACCGTTAAATTACCAAATCAAATTAATTTATTTTTTTCTTAAATTTTGGGAATAACATTAAAAGGGATGGATCTTGACCTCCGTATGGTTGGGTCGTCGAGAAATATTTTTAAAAAAATCGAAACACGAAACCTTGACGAAACCCTGTTTAGGAGTTATAGTCCTAGTTGACCGTTAAATTACCAAACCAAATTAATTAAAAGTATTTAACTAATTATTAAAATCATTTAACAATCAATTAATAAAATTATTTAATAAATGTTCATATTTATTAAATAATTAAATCAATTAATCATTATTTGAAATTAATTAAATTAATTAAAATTATTTAGCTCGTATTTAATTTTTAAATTAAGTAAAATATACAGATAAATAAATAAAAGTGATTTTCTTAACTTTAAACAATTAAATAATAAATTCAGAAATATTTCTGAATTTATATTTTAATTTGCAAAACAACTTTCTCATTTTAAAAGAAAATCTAAATCTTTAAAAATAATTAACAAAATTAAATTTCGAAACGCTAAATTTGACCGGAATCAGTTGAATTTAGCCGTGTGGGGTAGAGAAATTGGCTTGACATTTCCCTCATTTTTTTGTCGGCTACTAAATTTGACCGAATTCGGTTACTTTCTTGTAATAATAAATTATTTATTTAATAAGATTATTCCTTTATCAAATATTTATTTATTCTAGGAGTAGTATACTTACAGCCTGTTTTGGCAAACTTGGCTTAAAGCTAAAAATGACTTTTAAGTCATTTTTGGCCTGTTTGTGTGCCTGTTTGGCAAAACTTATTTTAAGGACTTATTGACTTATTTTCGGGTAAAAATTTTATATTTCAATAATTTTTTTTATACAAGTATTTAATGTATGTTTGAGATTCAATAAGTTGCAAAAATAAGTTGAAAAATAAGTTGGAAAGTTAGGAATCTTAACTTTCAACTTAAAATAAGTTGACTTATTCTGAAAAATAAGTTCCCCAAACACCCCCTGTGTAGTGTGGCTTTAAGCCGGCTTTAAATTAAAAAACTGCTTAAAGTCATAAGCTCCATTTAGGTACTTTTGACTTATGACTTATTGAGTTTTTTTTTCATGATTCTTGTAAAGTTTAAATATTATGAATTTAAAATTTTTTTAAGTCAAATTTCACTTTAAGTCAAAATTATTAAACCCTCATTTAACTTTAAGTAAAATTATCCAAACACATTCATTCAACTTAAAGTAAACAACTTTACTTTTTCCTTTAAGTTAAAAACATCTCCATTAAATCAAAAATAACTTATTTTAAGCAATCCAAAACGGCCTCTTAGTCTCATCCTCACTGGTAATTAATGTGTAGTGTTGAAAGGATTTTCGGAATCCCAGCAATTATGAGCACAATCTTTGCATATAAATTTAAGCCAACCTATAACCCTTGTGAAGCATGCGCACAAATTACTATGTACTGAAATTAAAATATTTATATAAATAAATACTATTTAATTATGTAGTTATAGAGAATCGAATCACAGATAAAACTAAAAAAATTAAAATAAATAAATCCATATAGTTGTGTAGTTGTAAGGAATCAAATCCATGATGGAGCTAAAAAGTTGAACCACGTGCTGAGATTAAAATATTTGTATTAATAAATTAATAAATACTATTTGATTATGTAGTTATAGAGAATCGAATCACAGATAAAACTAAAAAAAATTAAAATAAACCGTTGGTACAGCTAAAAATTTGAAGTAAATAAAAATTATAGAGTTGTAAGGAATCGAACCAAATTTAGTACTAGATTTTAATGGAACAAGTTTAGTATCCCAATCTCTCATCTCTCTCCCTTCCATCCATCTTCCAGCCGCCTACTCCTCATCAAATCGGCAGGGCTTTCACTGGTTTTTCCGGTGGAAAGCCCCAAATCCTTTAGTTTATTTGTTTTGTTTCTATTTTATTCAATAATCTCCTATTTTGGGTTAAGGTTTATACCCATTTAGGGTGTTTGGTTTTGTTTTCTAGATCTATATCATCGAAGCTTCGGATTTTCGTTCTTCTTCGATTTAATCGGGTTTTGGATCTGTGTGTGGACCGATTATCTCTTGTTGTGGTTTCGTTTTTGCAGATCTAAGTTTTATTTTGAATTGCAGTTTGGTTTTTTAGTTGTAATTGCAGTTTGATTTCTCTCCTTGGTGAGAGGTGTAGATTTCTCTCCTTCTTTTGTGAGAGTTGGTTCGGGTTCAACGGTAAGAGCTTGTTCGGATTTGCATTTGTGGTCGGTAAGTCAAACGGATTTTGGCGAAGATATTGAGCGTAGAGCAAGTATCTATAGATATATCACTTTTTTCACACTGCTTATTTGTCTCATTTTGATTATGAAGAGCGTGTCATCCTGTTCTATGTTTGATCGATTCGATCATTCTTGTAGATGTCGTATGACTTTTATGTATTGAATTATTACCTTTCATCAAAAAAAAAAATGGAACAAGTTTAGTGATAACCAAATTTGGTATTTTGGTACTTTGGTACTATTGTGTACCATTAAACATGACTTTTTACATTAATTAATAATAAAAGGTAGAGATTCACTTGAAGTAGTTTTTCGCCAATTCCCTAGTACGAAGTAGCCACTTCTGGAAATCCCAAGTTCAGTAATCAACCAAAGGTTCAGGCAATAAGATCAAAGTAAGTAACAAGTTACGCAGTGGCTACTGGAAAATTACATCTACATATAGCTTTCTTATGAAACCTCTCTGTGGGTTAACCAAAATTTTACTTGTCAGAATACAACAGACACTAGTCATCAATAAAAACTGGATTAACATGCCAAATTTATCAATAAGGCCACACGGTAAGATACCAGCCACTCATTAGAATACGATATCAACAACAGACACTGATCAAATAGAACTAGATTAGTTGCATATTCTACAAGGTCACACGGTATGAATACTGGCACTTATTAGAATACAATATCAATAAACAAGAAATTTTAGTTACAATGTTTGATCTGTACTTATGGTGAAATGAGTAACTATGACTGAATTTCTGCAGCTACAAGATCAGTTTCTCTTCCTGTTTTGGATACGCCTCTAGACCGACAGGTACAAATGAGGATTGTAGACACCACGAAACATGTGTCTGTGTTTAATTAATAACTTGGAGAAGCTCCAATGGCAAGGCTGCAGGATCAAGCTCCCTGGAACCTTGGGGAACATTCGGAGCTTCTTGACCTGTAAGCAAGTAAGACATTACCTGATGAGAAAAGCGAAAAATCTCTTCTTTTGGTATTGTCCTTGCCTCTTCTGCACCCAAAGGTCGGGAAAACACTGACTTAAAACCAGCAACTTTCACCAGAGGAATAATCGTCGCACCTTTCCCCTCATTGTAGTCTTCGAGCACTTCCACCACATCATATTCATGCTTTTCCTCCTTTGTGGTATGCTCATTCCAATTAGGGGACCAGTTTCTATAAAGAGCCCATACATCTCCCTTTTTTGGGAAGATTTGATATACCTTGGCAGATTTAGTCCACCCCGAGACTCTGTGAGAGAATGAGTTCAGCGTATTATTGATTTGTTTTTTCCCAACCCAGAATTCTCCACATGTTTTCTGAAATCCAGAATCAATCCAATTTAATGGTCCGAGCTCCTTGTTGCTACTGGAGTTGAGCCAACTAATTTGCAACTTAAATGACCTTTTTGAAAGTACTTTTTGGATTAGAGCATATAAACGTGGCATTCCATCATCATCGTCATACACAGCCCAGACTTGCTTCTCACCAAATGACGGTGGGTTTCTTTCCTTATCAAAATTGTGGAAATCTGAATCCGGAACCTCCATAGTCAATAATCCATCTTGTCCAGAATCTTCTGCAGTCACATTTTCTATGCTGTGGATAGCACTGGTTTCATTCTTCTTCCTAGCTGCAGCACTCCATTCATCAATCTTATTAATAATTTCAGTTCTAGCCCTTCTCACCAGTAAACTGGTAAAGTCTGGTAATCTTTTTCTACTTTTGCTCTTTTGTCCTCGAGAATTACCCATGTGACGTTGAGATACACCCTTCTGACGATCAACTCCACTTGCCACGGCCATGTCACTTTGTGGCACATTTTTGCTGTTATCATGTATATCAGCCAGGCCTTCCCTTTTATTATGTTTCACACTTTCATTACCAATGGATCCAGCAATAGAATGTAAACCAATCCCTGATTCCCTGAAATAAATCCACGGGGCCTTCTTTCTAGTTTCACTCGTTTGATCTCCCCCTTCATATCCTCTCTTCAAGTTAACACGTGACGGCTTAATCAACTTTTCAGCAGACAAAACTACTGTTTGGCCACTTCCATGCTTTCCAGAGACATTGTGCATACCAGGCCGAATGTTCATTTTGTCAGACCAAAAGGTATTTCTCGGTGGTGGAGCATTGCTTGCTTGAGAATTTTGGCTAGGACTAATCACTTGTAGACTGGGAACTATAACAGACGAGGATGCTACTGTATGGTCACCTCCATGCTCTCCCAAGGCATTGTACAAACCAGGTTGTATATTCGTGTTGCCGGACCAATAGGTATTTGGTGGTCGTGGAGCATATTTTGCTCTAGAATTTGGGCATGGAGTGCTCACTTTTGGATTGGGGACTGTAGCAGATGAGGAGATTGGTGTTTTACCCCTTTCACACCTTCCTGAGACATTGCACGTATTAGGCTGGCTATTCATTTTGTCAGGCCTAAAGGTATTTGATGGACGTTGAGCATTACTTGCATGGAAATTCGGGTATGGAAAGATCATTTGAGGTCGGATGGGAACTCCTATAGCAGCTGAGGGACATAAATTTACGCCACTTCTGTACTCTCCCGAGACATTGTGCACAGGCTGATTATTCTTTTTACTAGACCAAAACATTTCTGATGGTCGTGGAGCATAGCTTGCTTGGAAATTCGGGTATGGAAAGATCACTTGAGGTCGGATGGGAACTGCTATAGCAGCTGAGGGACGTAAATTTATGCCATTTCCGTACTCTCCCGAGACATTGTGCACAGGTTGATTATTCATATTACTTGACCAAAAGATTTCTGATGGTCGTGGAGCATAGCTTGCTTGGAAATTTGGGTAGGGACTGATCATTTGTGAAGCACACCTTTGGTCCCTTGCTCCAGTGTTGCTGTCTTTTCTTGACCTCTTCTGATGACTTATTACAGCATTATCAACATTTGAGAAGGCTTTTGAAACATTTTTATTAGCTGAAGTCGGCTGTCCCACAATCAACGCATTCTGTTGCATTGCTCGCGATCTTCTCAGATCATATGATTCTCTTTCAAGTTTATTAGACAATACACTCCACGCTTTGTCCAGAATTTTATATGCTTCTTGAGAATCATGTACTCTCTTAGCAAGTTTCACATAACGTTGTTCCAATGTATTAAAATCAGCACCACAAGGATCCGTGCCAAGAGCAGAGTACCAGTCTATTTCTTCTTCCCCATTGGAAACGTGCAAATCAAGTTTGCCTATAAATTTGAAAATTCTTTTGAGCTCTGGAAACAAACTTTGCACCTTTTTAGAAAAAGATATGGCCCCTTTTACATCCTTCTCTTGGAGTTTTGTCTCTAAAATCTGTTTTGCCCTCTTGGCATCCAGTTCAACAGACTCCATTTTACTGAAGTTCAGGCTCTATGCACAATTTTCTGACAAGAGGTGAAACCACACTGATTTTTGCCTGCACAATGCAGATTTCCTATTCAGCCACACAATCTGTATTAAGAACCAAATTCATAAGCTACTGTAAGGTGATTTCTTCACGAAGAAATAGTAATGGATTCTAAAAGGAAGATTTACCACATGAGATCAACACAAATAAGGTCATGAATGACAGTAGTAAATTTTAAAACGTATATGTATACTTCATTTGTATTCAGAAGAAATTTTACTACATTCAGCAGAACCCTGGAAACCAGTTGAGAAAATAAATTAAAGAACTAAAAAGGAACATTTACTACATGAGATCAGCGCATTAATAACATCATGAGTGACAGCAGTAAATTTTAAAACAGATATATGTAAACTTTATTTGTATTCAGAAGAAATTTTACTACATTCAGCAGAACCCTGGAAACCGGTTGAGAAAATAAATTAAAGAACTTAAAAGTACTTGCAAAATCCTGATAAAGCGGCGCAGTTCTGTATACCACAAACCAGTGTATTTAATGTCCGAATGTTGCATTATTGTCATCATAAGTTTCGAATATAAATATCTACATATCCAACCACAAGGGCTACGTGTCTTCCATTGATTGGTTCTCAATATCTTTTGGAACCTTTCTTTGGAGGAAACGTAAACACAGTCAAACAAGGAACAAACAAGCCGTAATACCAAAGTAATGAATGAGAAGCGGTGAAAATATATGACAAAATTGTGTATCGAGTATCCCTAGTCCGAATGGTGTCTAATTACAGTGATAACTTTAACTATATTTATCGATATATCCAACCACAAGGGCCACTTGCCTTCCTTTGACAAGTTTTAAGGATCTTGGAACTTTCTATCGAGGGAAACAACTTGAAAATCATACAAAGCACGAACCACCCATTGCACTGAAATTTCGAAACTGGAAGATAGAAAATCTGATTGAACATCACTTGCACTATTTATTTATATATATTTCAAAATCACTGCATGTTTAACATAAAAGAATTAACACGATCGGAGGTAGAATATTAACAAGCAATATCAAAGGGGAAGAAAACAAATTTAGTTAAAATTACTAAATCTCAGTTAGAGGTACCAAGTCTGAAGACATACAAATCGGAACTAAATTGCTATGTACCAATTCAAGCTCTCAGAAAAAATATTCAAAACCTGGACATGTCAACAATTAAACTCTTTCAACCATGGCAAGAAAAGTTAGTACTTATATACTATCAGATTTAACGTTAGATCCTCAAGGTAAAATAACATAATGAAATAGAGAGGCCAGATTACACAAATAAGCATGAATTAAGTGCAAACAAATATAACATACAAATCAAGCAAAGGGGGGGTTGATAATTCACTTTTATGGTAACAAAATTTAATCAAATTATAATGAAACATAGACAGTCAATATATAAATTCAACTAACCTTATGATACTAGGGTTCTTGATCATAAAATATAATCAAAATGAGAATACAGTCTAGGCAACAAGCAGTGATTGTCTGATTACAATTAAATCTATAGATAAAGGCATAATAGAAATACGATTGAAAGTGTAAAAATTGCTAAAGTTGTGAAATTTTAACCTGGTATTTCAAGGAGAAGTATGGGAAACGTTGGGCAAAAAGGAAGAAAAAATGGAATTTGGTAGTGCTTTTTTACGAGAAATGAGAGAATGCAACAATAAATGTATATGTCACTTGTGAGACTTGTTGTGAGTGTTGTTAAACCGACATGCTATGTGTCAAGCTAAAACCTCAGGCATGCTATATTTAGGCATTGAGATGAGTCGAGCATTTTTGTGGGCCCCATACTGCTAGTATTGTGATAGTTGGTGCGTATTCAGTTGTAGACGGATTTCAATTGTTAATCGGGCAACTAACCCCATCATCCGAAATGGGCAGCATTGGCCTGAAGTCGAGGAAGCCACTGACCCTGGATGGATCTGCATGGGAGGAACTATAGAGCTGCTCTCCCACCAGTCGTCTTATGATGAAAATTCAAACACAAAATCGTACTAGTTCAGCATAAAGCCAAAAGTACATAATGTGATGAGTTCTTGATTAAATAACTCAGAAGCCTTAGTTAAAGCCTAAAAGGGTTAATTAAGGAGCTTTTGGGGACACCATTTAAGCATACTAATCAGATTTCATGATCTTCTTGATTGGTGACAAATTAAGGAAATGCATGTTTCTCCAAGTCATAATTTGTTCCAACCGTGGTCGTCTTTGTTTCTCATTAGTGATCTTCTATAGACTTTTATTATCTCATTAGTAGTTAGGGTGTAAATGAGCCGAGTCGAGCCGAACTTTAAAATGTTCATGTATCGTTTGTTAAGAAATTATCGAACTCAAACTCAAGCTCGAACTTGAATCGAGCCAAAAAATATGTTTGAGCTCGGTTCGTTAAGATAAAATGTTGTTCGCGAACAGTTCACGAACAGCTCACGAACATGTCTCATGAGCGTACTCACGAACTTTTAGTTTCGAACAACTCATTAAGTTTGTTCACGAGCTTGTTGATTTAATTATGCTCAAAATAATATTTGTAAATTTTGGCATAGATTATATGTTTATAGTACTTTCTCATCATATAAATTTAAATTATTAAAAAAATATTATTGTATTTGTAGTGTTTAATTAACTTATTTTGTTCTTTAAATTACATATTTGCAAGTATTTCAAGTTCTTCTATTTTCAAATTTTACACAGTCATAAACATTTATTAATATCTGTTTATATATGTAAGTAATATAAATAAATTTATACACCAATAATATTTAATACTAAAATTTAGCACCTAAAATGATGTAATATTTAATTCGATACAAATTTTGACAAATATATAATACATATACTAAATGTAAGACTGAGTTATTATTATTATTATTATTATTATTATTATTATTATTGTTATTATTATTATTGTTGTTGTTGTTGTTGTTGTTGTTGTTGTTGTTGTTGTTATTCTTATTATTATTATTATTATTATTATTATTATTATTATTATTATTATTATTATTATTATTATTATTATTATTATTATTATTATAATCATAAAATAAACACTTGTAATAACTAGCATAACATATAAGATATTCTAATTAATGGTGTACATTAATAAAAGTTTCGATAATATATTCTAATAATCAAACATATATTATATAAAGGAGATTATTTATCTAATTTGTTTATGAACTGCTAATGAACTCGTATACCGAGCATGTTAACGAACTCAATTATCGAATTTATTCACAAACATGTTCATGAGCTATGTTCACGAGCCAGTTCACGAGCATGTTAATCGAACTTGTTCGCGAGCTATCGAATCGAACTTTACCGTGATCAAGTTCAGCTCGTTTCTAAATCGATCCTTAAAATCATATTCAAGATCGACTCGTTTGTGAATCGAAGCGAGCCCGAACCGAGCTTTTTTCGAACCGAACACCGAGCCGTTCGCGAGTGTATCGGTTCATTTACAGCCCTATTAGTAGTAATTACTATAGGGTTTTATATCAAAGTGGCCACTCCGTTCTTCAAAAACTATCACTTAACCCACCGTTCTCATCGGGGTCTCATTTAAACTACTAAACTAAGAAAATATATCATTTGCCCCCTGCATTCACAAAAATAATACAATTTATGGTGGTCTAAGTGATATACAGGGGGGCAAATAATATGTTTTCTTAGTTTAGTGGTTTAAATGAGACCCCTATGAGAACGGTGGGTTAAGTGATAGTTTTTGACGAATGGAGTGGCCACTTTGATATAAAACCCTATTGTTATATAGGTTTGGGAAATTCTCAATGGCATCCTTGTATTTTGGTTTTTGCCAATGGTACCATTTTCCCATTCTTCATTATTTAACTGACAAGACTACCATTGAGAATTTCAGATACTAATATTTTGGTTGATGGAGTGGCATTTCATGGAAAAGCCAAAAGTATAATGTAATGGTAACATTGGTAAAAGCCAATTATATAAGGGTACCAAAAAGAATATCTCGATCGGTTTTTCTAATATGTGTTCAAGGACACATAATAAAATTTACTCAAAAAAAAAGGACACGTGATAAGAGGGAATTTTTTGATTTAACTTGTTATTTGTTGGTTCTTACAGAAAGAAAATGTTGTTTATGGTATATCACATCTAAGAACTTGTAAATGAATAACTTAATAAAGCAAATTGTTAGCAAAACAAAAAAAGTCAAACATATCGTTCCCACAAAAGCGTAAAACATATAAAAAAATATGTCAAATTTGAATTATAAATAAAATAGGGTGATGATCCAAAATAATCATTTTTGGATTAAATGGTCCAAAATATTGTTTCTGAAAAAAATGACCCGAAATATTGACGGGATACGGAGTTTCGGCCTCTATATTAGCTAAATACGTTACACGATCTACCGTATTAACTGGATACGGAACACGGTCTTCCGTGTTATGCATGATACGGAAGAGCGTGTACCGTACCGTGTTTCTGCTGCGCACCCGCCTAACACGAGACACAATACACCGTGTTACACAGAACACATTACACCGTGTACCGTATCATGTACTGTTACGGAAGACGAAATACCGTATTATCTCTCATATCACGGTACACGATTTGACGTGTCCCATCAGTAAATAGGGCTAGACATGTTCAAATATGAGTATTTTGGTAATTTTATCAATAAAATAGGACTAGATAAAAAAACATAATCTCCGCATTAACTAAAACATAATGTAATTAACCATGATAAGAAATAAAATTTTCGAGACTATTTGCTTTTCAAAGTTAAATAAAGTTATTCTAAATTATTATATATTTATGATCCAGCAGGGATTGATATGAAATTATGAATCATTCGTTGAAGCTGTTTAATTACATTAATTTACATAGTTTTCAGAAGCAGATCAAAAGAAAAATGATATAATGATATATTTTAAAAATTATATTATCAATATAAATAAATATATATATATATATATATATATATATATAAAAATCTACACTAAAATGTATCTTTCAATTTTATAATTATAAATAATAACTAGTTTATAACTCGTGCGATGCACGGATTTCTTTTAATATGTAATGAATTTTACTTTATATTATAATAATATTTTTATACAATCATTATTTACAATATTTAATTTTAATTTTAATTTTAATAATTTAATATAAATTTAATTAATGACATACATGGTTAAAAACTTATATTATAAAATTTTAAAATAAATATGTCGTTGATGGGGTTCAACCTTGAAATTTCAATAAATTAATTTAATTATATAATATATTTAATAATTAGAACTAACGGTTCTGATTTTTTATTAAAAATCTAACGGCTATTATTCATAATATACGAATTTCTATTATATTTTGTTAGTGATTAAAAGATGAGAAAATTATCAAAATATTCATATTTGAGCATGTCTGGCCCTATTTATTGACGGGACACGTTAAATCGCGTACCGTGATATGAGGGGTAATACGGTACTTCGTCTTCCGTAACAGTGCATGATACGGTACACGGTGTGACATGTTCTGTGTAACACGTTGTACTCTGTCTCGTGTTAGGCGGGTGCGCAGCACAAACACGGTACACGCTCTTCCGTATCATGCATAACACGGAAGACCGTGTTCCGTACCCAACTAATACGATAGACCGTGTAACGTATTCAGTTAATTTAGTTGAAGGTAATATCTTCAACTAAAAGTAATTGTGAAAAAGACAATTAATTAATTACCATTAATTTTTATTTAATATTATAATTATGTTTTTACATAATCATTATTTTTAATTTTTATTTAATATAATTTCTTAAACTCATGTTTACGGATTATACTAATATTTCTTTATTCTAGAAAACGTATGCATATTTTTAATATATTTTATTAATAATTAAAAAATATTGTGTGATATTTTCGGGTATACATTTTAATAAATTAATTTAATCATATATTATATCTAATCATTAGATATAACAGTTCTGATTTTTAACTAAAAATCTAACTATCATTATTCGTAGTATACGGATTTCTATTATAATTTGTTAGTGATTAGAAGATATGGTGTGAGTATATATTAGTTATTGCAAGATTATGTTTTAAATTAAAAGTTAATGTGTTTTAATTAGAAAAGAAATATTATTGATTGGAAGATATGATATTTTAGGTGTTTATGAAAAGTAATATCATCAATTAAAATCAAACATTTTTTAATTAAACAAGGCAATCAGTTAATTATTGTCATTATATTATTTTATTATTTATTTTAATAATTTGGATGACCGTGCCGAAATATGGTGTGATATTTTCGGTAGTATATTAATGATTGTTAAATTAGTTTTAAATCAAAAGGTAATGTATTTTAATTTGAAAGGAAATATTAATGATTAGAAGATATTATACGATTGATGTTTTTAGATCTTTATAAAAGATAATATAATCAACTACAAGTAAATGTGAAAATGATAATCGACTAATTACCATTAATTATATTCTGTTATTATTTAGTTTAGGTGTTTTAATAGCATAGATATCGTATATATTTTTATTTATAATGAAGAATAAATAAGTAAATTCACGATGTACCAAAAAATAAGTACAAAAAATAAGGTACCAAAACTTTTAATGTTACGGCTTTTATATTATTGAATTCAACTGAAACTAATTGTGAAAAAAGCAATCGACTAATTACCATTAATTATATTATGTTATTATTTATTTTATGTGTTTTAATAGCATAGCTATCGTATATATTTTTCTTTATAAGGAAGGATAAATAAGTAAATTCACGACGTACCAAAAAATAGGTACCAAAACTTTTAATGTTTCGGCTTTTATATAATACTAGCTTATAATCGGTGCGCTGCAAGGATTTTTTTAGATATGTTACAAATTTTAATTTATGTTACAATTATATTTTTATATAATCATTATTTATATTATGTTATTTTAATTTTGATATTAATAATTTAATATAAATTTAATTAATGATATGCATGGTTTAAAACTTATATTATAAAATTTTAAAATAAATATGTCGTTGATAAAATTCGAACCTTAAAATTTTAGTAAATTAATTTAATTATATAATATATTTAATCATTAGATCTACGATTCTGATTTTTTACTAAAAATCTAATGGTCATTATTCGTAGTATATGGATATCTATTATATTTTGTTAGTAATTAGAAGATATGATGTGATATTTTTGGGTATATATTAATTATTGCTAGATATGATATGATTAGAAGATATATGATTGATGTTTTTAGGTGTTCATAAAAGTTAATATCTTCAACTAAAAGTAAATGTGAAAAAGGCAATCGACTAATTACCATTAATTATATTATGTTATTATTTATTTTAGGTGTTTTAATAGTATAGATATCGTACATATTTTTCTTTATAATACAGGTTAAATAAGTAAATTCACGAAATACTAAAAAACATATACCAAAAAATATGTACCAAATTTTTAATATTTCGGCTATTATATAATTAATTATTTTAATTTAATATAATTCAATATACTCATGTTTACGGATTATAATGTTTCCTTATTATAAATAACGTATACAGATTTTTAATATATTTTATTAATAACTGAAAAATATGATGTGATATTTTCGGATATATGTTACTGATTGTAAGATTAGTTTTAAATTAAAAAGGTAATGTGTTTTAATTCAAAAGAAAATATTAATGATTGGAAGATATGGTACGATTGGTGTTTTTAGCTGTTTATAAAAGGTAATATCTTCAATTAAAAGTAAATGTGAAAAGAGACAATCGACTACTTACCATTAATTATATTATGTTATTATATATTTTAGGAGTTTTTTTTTTTGACAAATTTAAAGCGGATTTCATTAATACTTTGAAAGAGACTCAATCGGACAAACCCCCAACTGATCATGCATTATATATATTTTTCTATATAATGAAGGGTAAATAAGTAAATTCACGACGTACCAAAAAATAGGTACCAAAATTTTTAATGTTTCTGCTTTTATATAATAGTATAGAAGTATATATTTTTCTATATAATGAAGGGTAAATAAGTAAATTCACGACGTACCAAAAAATAGGTACCAAAATTTTTAATGTTTCTGCTTTTATATAATAGTATAGAAGTATATATTTTAATTTTTAATAAATTGATCAATTTAATTAATATTTTAAAATAGAAGGAGAACATATTACATATATGGTTGATATTAGTTTTAATTTATTAATAAGTAAAGCATTTTAGACAAGTTAAAGTCCATAATTTAACCTAAAGAGAATTTATATTAAATTTCTTTTTAAGTAAGTGTACCAACATTTTCTTTCTTCAAAAAAAAGTATGAACATTTTCCAATGACTAAATTTAAAATTTGTTTAACTAGCAAATATTTGTCAACTTTTCAACGCTAGTTTTTCAATAGTTAAAGTTAAATTTGCTGAACATTTTTCTCAAACCAGTTAAGTATCTACATGTCTGATTGTCCCATAATGTTTATATTGACAAATAAAGCTTGAAATCATTGCAAGAATTAAGAATGTCTAATTCTCGAAATCATGTTTCAAAATTATAAATGAGAATAAAGTTCATGAAGGGAACTTACATGAGATTGCAAGCGTTTTTTGGTACAAAATAATAATGTTATTTTTGTAAATGTATATAATTTTCTGTAATTACAATAACACACTCGTGTATTAATATAAAAAAAAAAAATTAAGTTCTGAAAATTTATGTGAGCTCAGAAAAACCAATCTCATTATAAATTAGATGTAAATCACATGAAAATAGTGAGAATTAGAAAAGATAATAAATTATATTTACTTTCGCTCCAAACAAAAAATGTACAAAAAATGTAGAGGACCGAAAACAATATAAACTTACCTGTTGCCCAAGATCTTCTTGACACAAAAATTTGTGAACACATATGGGAAGTTAATAAGGGGTTGAGTTGGCATAGTGGTTAAGTGCCCAATCCATGAACCGAGAAGTCATGGGTTCGACTCCTGCCGGGGGTCAAAAAATCCGGAAACAGCCTCTCTATCCTTGGGTAGAGGCATGGCTGCGTACAACCTAGAAGTTAATACTTGACTTTCCCTTATTTTCAAAATACCCAGGGGTAAATGTAAGCTTTAAAACCTGAAACTTATCTTTGCATATAAATTTGATTTCACTATATTTACTTTTTTGCCAACTCCCTAGCTAGTACTAGCCACTTCTGGAAATCCCAAGTTCCCTATAAATGAGTCACCTGGCTGAAACTGGAAAATAACGTCTATGGAGCTTTCATACAAAACCTCTTTGTGGGTAAACTAAAATTTTACTTGTCAGAATACATCAGACACTAATCATCCATAAAAACTAGATTAACCCACGGTAAGATACCGGCCACCAATTAGAATACGATATCAACAACAGACACTGATCAAAGAGAAACTAGATTAAGATACATATTCTACAAGGTCACACGGTATTGAATACAGGCCACTTATTAGAATACAATATCAATAAGCAAGAAAAGTAACAATGTTTGATCCATACTTTTGGTGAAATGAGTAACTATGTCTGAATTTCTGCAGCTACGAGATAAGTTCCTCTTCCTATCTTGGGTATGTCTCTAGAATGACCGGTACAAATGAGGAATGTAGACACCGGGAAAAATGTGCATGTGCTTAATTAATAACTTGGAGAAGCTCCAATGGCAAGGCTGCAGGATCAAGCTCCCTGGAACCTTGGGGAACATTTGGAGCTTCTTGACCTGTAAGCAAGCAAGACATTACCTGATGAGAAAATCGAAACATTTCTTCTTTTGGTATTGTCCTTGCTTCTGCATCCAAAGCTCGGGAAAACACGGACTTAAAACCAGCAACTTTCACCAGAGGAATAATCGTCGCACCTTTCCCCTCACTGTAATCTTCTAGCACTTCCACCACATCATATTTATGCTTTTCCTCCTTTGTGGTATCTTCATTCCAATTAAGGGACCAGTTTGTATAAAGAGCCCATACATCTCCTTTTTTTGGGAAGATTTGATATACCTTGGCGGATTTAGTCAACCCCGAGACTCTGTGAGAGAATGAGTTCAGCGTATTATTGATTTGTTTTTTCCCAACCCAGAATTCTCCACATGTTTTCTGAAATCCAGAATCAATCCAATTTAATGGTCCGAGCTCCTTATTGCTGCTGGAGTTGAGCCAACTAATTTGCAACTTAAACGGTCTCTTTGAAAGTACTTTTTGGATTAAAGCATATAAACGTGGCATTCCATCATCATCGTCATACACAGCCCATACTTGCTTCTCACCAAATGACGGCGGGGTTCTTTCCTTATCAAAATTGTGGAAATCCGAATCCGGAACCTCCATAGCCATTAACCCATCGTGTCCAGAATCTTCTGCAGTTGCATTTTCTATGCTGTGGAGACCACTGGATTCATTCTTCTTCCTAGCTGCAGCACTCCATTCATTCATCTTATTAACAATTTCAGTTCTAGCCCTTTTTACCAGTAAAGTGGTAAAGTCTGGTAATTTTTTTCTACTGCTGCTCTTGCTACTCGCAGACACATTTGTCTTTTCTCCTTGAGAATTACCCATGTGACTCTGAGATACACCCTTCTGATGATCAACTCCACTTGCCACGACCATGTCACTTTGTGGCACATTTTTTCGGCTATCATATATGTTATCAGCCGGGCCTTCCCTTTTATTATGTATCACACCTTCATTACCAATGGATCCAGCAATAGAAGGTAAACCGATCCCTGATTCCTTAAAAAAAATGCACGGGGCCTTCCCTCTAGTTTCACTCGTTTGAGAGCCCCCTTCATATTCTCTCTTCAAGTTAACACGTGATGGCTTAATCAACTCTTCAGCAGACAAAACTACTGTTTGGCCACTTCCATGCTCTCCAGAGACATTGTGCATATCAGGCCGAATGTTCATTTTGTCGGACCAAAAGGTATTTCTCGATGGTGGAACATTACTTGCTTGAGACTTTTGGCAAGGACTAATCACTTGTAGACTGGGAACTATAACAGATGAGGAAGATACTCTCTGGTCATTTCCATGCTCTCCCAAGGCATTGTACAAACCAGGTTGTATATTCGTGTTGCCAGACCAAAAGGTATTTGGTGGTTGTGGAGCATATTTTGCTCTAGAATTTGGGCATGGAGTGCTTACTTTTGGATTGGGGACTGTAGCAGATGAGGATACTGGTGTTTTGCCCCTTTCAAATCTTCCTGAGACATTGCACCTCTTAGGCTGGCTATTCATTTTGTCAGGCCTGAATGTATTTGATTGACGTGGAGCATAGCTTGCTTGGGAATTTGGGTAAGGACTGATCAATTGCGGACCAATATCTTCAATAGAAGCAAACCCACTCCTTTGGTCCCTTTCTCCAGTGTTGCGGTCATTTCTCGACCTCTTCTGATGACTTTTTACAGCATTATCAACATTTGAGAAGGCTTTCGAAACATTTCCATTAGCTGAAGTCGCCTGTCCCACAATCAACGCATTCGGTTGCATTGCTCGCAATCTTCTAAGATCATATGCTTCTCTTTCAAATTTATTAGACAATATACTCCACGCTTTGTCAAGAATTATATATGCTTCTTGAGATTCATGTACTCTCTTAGCAAGTTTCACATAACATTGTTTCAATGTACTAATATCAGCAGAAGGCTCAACACCAAGGACGGTGTACCAGTCTATTTCTTCGCTTTCATTGGAAACGTGCACATTAAGTTTGCCTATAAATTTGAAAATTCTTTTGAGCTCTGGAAACAAAGTTTGCACCTTCTTAGAAAAACAGATGGCCCCTCTTAAATCCTTTTCTTGAAGTTTTGTCTCTAAAATCTGTTTTGCCCTCTTAGCATCCAGTTCAACAGACTCCATTTTACTGAAGTTCAGGCTGCTCTGTGCACAAATTTCTGATAAGAGGTGAAACCACACTGATGTTTTCTCCTGCACAATGCAGATATTCTATTCAGCCACGCAATCTTTATAAGAACCAAATTCATAAGCTAATGTAAGGTAATTGCTTCACGAAGAAATAGTAATGGATACCAAAAGGAAGATTTACTACATGTTTCATCAGCGCATTAATAAGGTCATGAATGACAGTAGTAAATTTTTAAACAGATATGTAAACATCATTTCTTTTTTTGCTAAAATATATACTTGATTTGTATTCAGAAGAATTTTCACTACATTCAGCAGAACCCTAGAAACCAGTTGAGAAAATAACTTAAAGAACTAAACAGTACTTGCAAAATCCTGATAAAGCGGCGCAGTTCCGTATACCACAACCAGTGTATTTAATGTCCGAATGTTGCATTATTGCAATCATAAATTTTAAATACATGTATCTATATATCCAACCACAAGGGCTACGTGTCTTCCGTTGATCAGTTCTCAATATCTTTTGGAACCTTCCTTTGGAGGAAACGTAAAAACAGTCAAACAAGGAACAAACCAGCCGTAATACCAAAGTAATGAATTAAAAGCGCTGAAAATATATGACAAAATAGTGTATCAAGTATCCCTAGTACGAATGGTGTCTAATTACAATGACAACTTTAACTATATTTACCCCTAGTACGAATGGTGTCTAATTACAATGACAACTTTAACTATATTTACCGATATATCCAACGAAAAGGGCCACTTGTCTTCCTTTGATTAGTTTTAAAGATCTCGGAACCTTCTCTTGAGGGAAACAACAACTTGAAAACTATACAAAGCACGAACCAGCCATAGTACCGAAATTCAAAACTGGAAGGACGGGAGAAGATAGAAAATCTGATTGAACATCACTTGCACTATTTATTTATATGTCAAAATCACAGCATGTTAAGGTAGAATATAAAACCAGCCATACCAAAGGGGAATGAAATGAATGCAATTAAAAGTTGGAGCTACCAAATCCGAAGATATACAAATTGCAGCTAAATTGCTAGGTACCAATTCAAGCTCGTAGAAAAAAAATTGAACACCTCAACATAGCAACAATTGAACTCTCACTCACAATCAGGGCAAGAAAATTTAGTACTCAAGTACAATCAAATCAGAACATTTAATTTTCGAAACAAAATAACATTCTGAAATATGAAGGCTAGTTTGGACAAATAAGCATCAATTAAGTGCACACAGATATAACATACAAATCAAGCAAAGGGGGGTTGATAATTCACTTATATGGTAACAAAATTTCAGCAAAATAAAATGAAACATAGAAACTCAACATACACATTCAACAAACCTTACGATACTAGGCTTGTTGATCATCGAAAACAATCAAATACAAATGTATAGATAACAGAAATACGATTGAATGTGAAAAAATTGCAAAAGTTGTGATTATTTACCTGGTAATTCAAGGAGAGGAATGGGAAGCGTTGGGCAAAAAGGAAGGGAAAATGGAATTTGGTAGTGCTTTTTTACGAGAAATGAGAGAATGCAACGATATATAAATGTATATATGTCACTTGTGAGACTTGTTAATGTGAGTGTTGATGTGTGTGTTTTTAAACCGACATGCCCTGTGTCAAGCTAAAACCTCAGGCATGCTATAATTAGGCATTAGAGATGATGAGTCAAGCATTTATGTGGGCCCAGTAGGTTGGTGGATATTCAGTTGTAGATGGATTTTCGATTGTTAATCGGGGGTGCTCAATGCTTCGTCAATTAATTTTCTTCAGCAATGGCCTCTCTCTCTCTCTCTCTCGCAACATACATGGGACTATGGGAGTTTCTGTATTTGACGACCGTTCTTCTCATTTAAACTGATATACTATATGGATATTTAATTTAGATTTTTTTGGATTTTGTAAATTTAAAAAAGTTGAGAATATATTCAACAAAATATTTAAGGTATTTTAATATCTGATTATATTCAATAAAAATTTCAAAACGTTTATTTTATTCAATTCAGTTTTTTGATAATCTTTTCAAATTTAGAAATAATGAATATATAGATTATAAGAGATACTATTCAATCTATTATCTATCTGTACTGATCTATCCATCAATACTAATCTATACCATCTATACAAGTATTTGTAGTTCTGTAAAGAATCGGACATGTTCGGTAAGCCGGACATGTTCGGGTTCGGTTAACTCGTCCGATAAGTTTATTGAACTCGATTTCGGAAAGAAAATATATTCGGTAAGGTTACCGAACTTTTTTTTTATTTTTCAATTTATTACATTTATTTGTTTTACAATATTATAAATATAATTACCGAACTATTCGTTTCGGTTCTTGTTCAATTTGGTATGTTCGCGAACAGTTCGTGTTCGGTTCGATCATTACCGAACTCGAGTTCGGACAAAAAAATTGTCCGATAAGCTTACCGAACATTATTCAGTTCGTTAAGAATTTGTTCGTGTTTGTTAAAAGTCTGTCCTAGTTCGTCCGAGTTTGGTTCGTTTACAACACTAAATATTTGACAAACGTTCTTCTCATTTAAACTGATATAGGGCATTTAATTTAGATTTTATTATATTTTTATTGGATTTTAAAAGTGTAAAATTATTTAATTTGGATATTAAACGAAAATATAAAATTCAATATATATTATATAAAAAAAAATTAAAAATATGAGATATTCAATTCAACTTTCAAAAATTAAATTAATGCAACGTAGATTCTTAAAAATCTTTTCAAATCTTTTACTATTCAATATAAATTTAAGAGATATTCTATATAGATTGTAAATAATATACTAAAATCTCGTAATATTCAAAAAAATAATGACTAATAGGTCCCGAATGTGGATACGATAAGCTAGACGGGGGGTTGAATAGCTTATCATCTTTTTAATATTTGAGCTTGGCGTTTTTAAATTTTCCTTCTCTGTTAAAATTAATTACTTATAAATAAGTAATGTAAAGTGCGGAATATAAAAGAGAGAAATATGACACGATCGATTTATCCTGGTTCGTGATGCCCGCAATCCTCTAACGGATTCGAACACCACTACTCCAGTGCCCGAGCTCCTCCCCGAACTCGGGATTTCGTCCACTATAAGTAAAACTCCTTATAGTAGGTGAAGATTCCTTTACAAATACAACTATATATTTATCTTGAAGCGTAACTCCCCGTTACCTTCTCAAATTATAAGCTAAACCGCTATATATTTATCTTGGAGCGTAATTCCCCGCTACCTCCTCAAAATATAGAGCAAACCACTAATTATTTATCTTGGAGCGTAACTCCCTGTTACCTCCTCAAAATAATTAGCAAACCACTAAAATATTTATCTTAGAGCGTAACTTCAAGTTACCTCTCCAAAATATTTTAGCAAACCTTAAGATAGCCTTGGTGCTACCTTTGTAGGTCTTGAATCTTAGGTCTTGGGTCTTTCCTCCTCCTCACGGTACAAAGACACCCAACTCCCCGTCGGTGTGTCTAAGACTTGGGTCTTAGCACGAAGATCACCTCACTTCACTTCACCTCACTACAAAGATTCAACAACAAGCTACAAGCAAACAATATGTGAGATATAATAATAAAGACCGTGCAAAACTAGTATGTTACGGTACGCGTTAAAATAATTGATTCTTTATTAGTTAAAGTCGAGCGAGTCACGACGCCAATCGGACGAGCTACGGAACTTTAGTGGTGTGTGCAAGAGTGCTTAATTAATTATTCAAGTCAATAAATAAGGCAAGTTTGAAAATAATCTTTTGAAAAATATATTGAATATATTTAGGGATAAAACATTTGAGATAAACATTGTTTTAAATAAATCTCTTGTTTTTAGTGCGTAAAAATCAGTGTTCGGGAATATATCAATATTTGTGCCGACTTGACTTTGCCTTTAAAATGTACCATATAAAATCTAGACTAGGATATATCATTGAGTTGATATACCTTATCCAATTTAAATGATTAGGTACGAGAAAACATTTTTGCAAATTGACTCGTTATTCGTTAATGTCACATCGAATAATCTTAAGGGATGAATTACTATATTAGCTAGTAACTTCCTAAACCTAATTTAATTTTCATTTTCGTACTTTGACAAATCACCAAAACCCCTTAAAATCGCTTCGGTTTTTTATTTTGGGGTTCGCGAAAAGTCGTCCAAACTTATACAAACCTATGGATCGATTTTGACCATAAGTTTTATGACACATTTGAAGACTTTTTGCATTGGTCTCATATTTTTCCAAATTGTTTTGAATAATATCAAATGAAATGGGTGTGTCGTGTTGTTTAGCGTAGTTTCGGTTTATTCGAGTAAAACGAAACTATAATACAACTATTATACATGTATAGCTGATTAACATATGTAGATTGGGGACCAAGTTAGCAAAATTTTTCTAATTGTTTATAGGTTGGTGCCACTTGTCTTTTAACCATTGGTCCATAAAATCCTACTTTTGCCTATAAATACCAAGCCAAACCCACCCCATTTCCTTAAGCCTCAAGAGCCAAAGAAATGCTGGAGTTTTCTCCCTAGATACTCACCATATCCCAGATTTTATTTGCTTCAAAAGTATCTAGCAAAAAAGCTTCAATCTTCATCTTTTACACCACTTTTAACCTTGTTTTTAACTCCATTTCTTCACGAAAAACACACCCTTCGGCCAAGCTTCATTTGGGCAGTGCTTTAGATCGTTTTTATCAGCCCTTGAAGTGTTCTTTCAAGTATCTTTGAGTCAGCTTTAGTTCATCCTTGAATACCTTTCTTTTGGTGCTCAAATCCTGCCCTTTCGGTAATGTTTTTATCACCATTTCTTACTCTAAAACAACTCTAACCAAGACCACTTCGAAGACAAAGTTATAGCTCGTCTATAGAAGGTTATTGAAGTTCTTTAAAAGTGGTTTAAGGATTCTTGTGTCCCATTAAATTACCTTTCACTGATTGATCTTGGTGGCCTTGTTTTGGTTGCACTTTTTGGTGATTTTGTGATCATTTCTTGCTCTTCTATACACCTCTCGGCCATACCTCTTTAGGCAGCCCCTAGCATGAATTTAAGCATCCCTTAGAGTGTCCTTCCTTGTGTCTTGAGCCACCTTTGATAAACCCTTCCATATCTTTCATTTGGTGCTCTTTCGGCCTTAGTTTGGTGGTGATTTTAGGCTTCGATCCTAGCTTGTTCTTCTTGATTTCTTTCTAGACTTCAAGTGGTTCTAAGTTATTTACTTTTTGTTTGGTGTGTGTACATCTACACATACTAGTCCCGGAACCTAGTTCGTATCCCTTGAGAATACCTCTTATTTGAGAATTCTTTGCTTTAGGCAACCAAGCCATCGGATAAAGCCAAAGGTCATAACCTAGTTAACTTTTCGTATAGTGTGTGTTGCGTGTGTTGCATGTGTTGTTTGTGTTGCATTCACGGATATAATTGTTGCACATTTAATTTATTGTCTTGCATCACCGCTCGTATGACAAGTCCCTCGGTTGACTTATCCAGTGCCGTTATTTACTACTTTTCGCACTACGCAAATTGCTAACGTGTAATAGCGTTCTTTTATGGTCCTCACACTTGTGAGTTGAATAATTAATTAAGCACTCTTGCACACACCACTAAAGTTCGTTAGCTCGTCTGATTGACGTCGTGACTCGCTCGACTTTAACTAATAACAAATCAATTATTTTAACGCGTAATAGCGTCCCCGTGGCTAGTACCGTAACATACTAGTTTTGCACGGCCTTTATTATATATCTCACCTATTGTTTGCTTGTAGCTTGTTGTTGTATCTTTGTAGTGAGGTGAAGTGAAGTGAGGTGATCTTCGCTCTAAGACCCAAGTCTTAGACACGCCGACGGGGAGTTGGGTGTTTTCGCACCGTGAGGAGGAGGAAAGACCCAAGACCTAAGACCTAAGATCCAAGACCTACAAAGGTACACCAAGGCGAGGTTTGCTAAAATATTTTGAAGCGGTAACTTGGAGTTACGCTCTAAGATATATATTTTAGTGGTTTGCTAATTATTTTGAGGAGGTAACGAGGAGTTACGCTCCAAGATAAATAATTAGTGGTTTGCTCTATATTTTGAGGAGGTAGCGAGGAGTTACGCTCCAAGATAAATATATAGCGGTTTAGCCTATATTTTGAGAAGGTAATGGGGAGTTACGCTTCAAGATAAATATATAGTTGTATTTGTAAAGGTTTCTCCACCTATTATAAGGAGTTTTACTTATAGTGGATAAAATCTCGAGTTCGGGAAGGAGCTCGGGGACTGGAGTAGGGATGTTCAAATTCGTTGGGAGATTGCTGGCATCGCGAACCAGGATAAATCGATCGTGTCATATTTCTCTCTTTTATATTCCGCACTTTACATTACTTATTTATAAGTAATTAATTTTAAAAGAGAAAGAAAATTTAAAAACGCTAAGCTCAAATTTTAAAAAAGTGATAAGCTATTCAACCCCCTCCCCTTGTAGCTTATCGTACCCCACATTCGGGACCTATCAATGACTTTTAATATTTTACAAATTCGTGAATTTTGTTAAATTTCACAATATTTATAATTTAAAAAAAAATTAAATAATTTATTAATAAAAAAATATACGACATCTATAAAAATAATTATGATAAATTTGACTAACCCACTTTTTTTCATCAAAAGTTCGGGCAGATCTTTCATCGTCAAGTATCTTCGTTTTCATCCCGAAAAATCAATAATATTTGCAAATTCATATAATCCATCAAAAAATCAAAACTACAAAAATCTCACAAATCGATACATGTGAACAAATACTATGATCTAAGGATGTTCGGTTTTCACTTTCAACCTGACCATAACAATTGAATCGAACTGAACCTTTCACACATATATTTAATAATAATATTACTCTTTCCATTGCATTTCAATGGTTCTTGGATCAAATTTTTTAAATTTTGACTAAGGAAGTATTATATTTTAATGTATAATTTACGTGTTGACCATTATGTAGTTGTTTCCTATTTTTGAAATTATTGTCTATTTCTTTCTCCTTCCTCATTTTATTTAATTCTTGTTTATAATCAATGGTTCGTTTTTCTTCTTTTAAATAAAAATAATATTTCTTCTTTAAAAATAGAATGATTTTTTTACATAACAATAAACAAAAATAGTATCCAAAATTATTCATATTGGAAAGTAATATTACTTTCTTTTATCTAAGTGCTTTATTAAATGACAAATAAAGATAGTAGAATTATTTATTTTAATTTAATTAAAAGTATAATTTTGAAAATTATTTTGATATTAAATCGAAGTCGAACCTGAACAAACCAATCGGTTAAAATGGGTTTAATTGGGATTGATTTTTATAGCATTCAGTTTCAAAATATTCAAAACCAAAATTTGATTTAATTTGTTTTTGGATCTCTAGACCCTCCGAAACCAGTAGAGAAATTGCCCAAACTACACCACATTTTTGTGGAAACTGCCCGAAATACCGATATTCAAGAGAGCCTGCCCTTTTTGCCCACGGACGACGCATGTCCAGCATGCGTAGGATGAGATACGCATGATGATAATGCGTATGTTGAGATACGCATCTCCAGGTTGCGTATTGACGTCAGCTGACGTCATTCTTTCAATTGCATCTCCGGCGATCAGACAGACATAAAATCGCCATTGCGATCGCCTCCTTCCGTTCTCCCATATCTGGCAACCTCCGGTCCTTTTGAGGACATCAATATGATGCCCAGACAGTTCTCTTCCTTTCCCCCCGTTATTTTGTTGCACTACACCATATATGCTCTTTAGCAACACCTAAAACCAGTGTTGGTTGTAAAATGTAGCCTTAGATGGCTTAATTTTGATGTAAGCCAACATTTTATTTTGATGTTGCAATACATTTCAATGTATGTTGCCTTAAATATTTTTCATTAACAAAGCCAACACTTAAAATGATGTTGCCGTAGACATTAAAAAAGTGTTGGAATTATATTTGGGGGAAAGTGAAATATTTGGGGGGAACTAAAATATTTGGGGGGAAATGAAATTTTTGGGGAAAAATCGGCTGGGTTATAATTTTGGGAAAAAATAGTTCAAAGTCCCTCTCATCTCTCTCTCTCTCGTACACTCTCGCTCGCTCTCTCTCTCTCTCGAACAGGTCTTTCTCTCGTTCTCTCTCATTCTCAATCTTTTACTCATTCCCTAAATCTCAATCTTGTACTAATTCATCTATATATCTATATCTATATCTCCCTGATTCTCTCTCTCCCTCGTTCTCTTTCTCTCTCTGTATATATATCTATCCATATCTTATTCTCTCTAATTGATTTTTTAGTTGCTACCGAGGCACGTTCTCAAACAGGTACAAACCTTCCTCTTTCTCTCAATTTGTATTTGATTAATTAGTAGCTCCGTTCGATTTGTAACTGTTAATTTAAGATTTGTAAACCCTAAAATTTGGGGGTTTTTACTTTTTTTAGCACTTTATCAATCTATTTATAAAGTGAGGGAGAGAGGAATAAAGAGATGAAGAGGGAGAGAGAGAGATAGAGAGAGAGAGAGAGAGAGAGAGAGAGAGAGAGAGATTTGTCTGCTTACCTGTGTTGTTGATTTTTTTAGATTTTTTTGTTTGTTTTGAATTAATTTGGAGGCCTTCTCACTCTGGAACGTAAGTACTGGTTCTAATTATTTGAATGTGGTTTATTTGTTATTTGAATGCTAATTATTTGGATGAGGAGCTTGATGCTGTTGTAACTAAATTGAAGCCTTATTTCAAGTAATTGTATGCTTGATGTCCAAATGTTAACTATTATGGATTAAAGATGAGGTATTATTATGTTCAAGTAAATCTTTTCTCGTTCACATTGCTATTCATCTTTGGTTCTAATCTGCTCTTCCAAAATCGCAGCCTCTTAAAAGTTTTGATATTTGGTCTCATAAATGTGTTGTTTTAGTGGCTGAAAGTTAGCCTAGCTGCAACAGACTTGCGGACATGAGTTGCAGCTGTTTCGGTGCCTCGTCCGTTAAAAGGAAAGATGATGATGGTAATGATTCTGGAGACTTTGAAGGTAAACACTTCTGGAATCATGTTGTTAGTTCTCTCTGGTTTACACACTTGGTCCTCATTGTATAGTGGTACTTCAAGCTGTTCATTTCACTTGATTTTGTTTTAGGCCTGAAGCGAAAAATGCGATTGGGAAGGAAATGTTGAGGGGATTACAGAATGTTTTTGAAGTTGTGTATAGGGATGCTTCTGTTAATGTTATGATGATTTGTAGTTCCGTGCCGAGGGTTTTTTGTTCTGGTGCTGATTTGAAGGTACAATGTCATTTTTATTGAGTTGAATTGAGTCGTGGTGATAGTATTGGAGTTTGTTTGTGAAAATTTTTGCTTAGGCTCGAGAGGTTTTGTGGATTAGAAGTGTTAGGGAAAATAATGAAGTTAAATGTATTTGGTTGTATGTTATACATATTGTTGTTTGATTGGTGGATATGATAATCTCAAGGTATGTGTTTGCTTTTTGGATAAAAACGTTGTAGCTTGTGCAATGATTTAAAATGAACATTGTAGTTGTAAATGAGATCAGAAATATTGTTGTGTAAGGTAAATATGAGTCAACCAGGCAAAAGATCTATTATAACTGATGCAAGTCAAAGGGTGCATGTTGTTCATTGTTTTTTCCTATTTTGTTACCGAAATTCTGCAAGCCTTTGATAAGATGACACTTCTTCTGTATTTGTTGCATACTATTGCTACATCTGGTGTTTATAGACAACAAAGTGCATGGGAAACATGGCAAACCGGCTATTTTGGAGAATTGGACTTCAAAAACCCCCAAAACAGCCACCGATGCAACATTCGATGTTAGTTTTGACTGGGACAAGGAGAATGTTGGAGTTCCAGGGGCATTTATCATTAAAAATAATCATCGTCATGAATTCTTAGACGCCATGGTTGTGCAGCATAGGCAAGTTTTCTTAGCGTAATACCACTTTTTTATGGTTTTTTTTAATCAGAGTATTAGTGTCTAACGTACTAAGTTACTTCCTTATATACCTTACTGTTTAAAGGGGTTGTTTGACAACTTACTCTATGTACGTAGCATCAGTTATCATAAAATGTAGTGTATATCTCTATGGCAAATTATATTGTACATACAATAATTTACATGTTCCTTTTAATGATTGTGCATCTACAGCTGTTGCGAGTGAAGTAATTGGAGAGTTAGGGTTATTTGGTAATTGAATTGATGCAGTTAGGCTTTTTTTTCCTAAAGCTTTGAATCGAGCATCAAACTGTTTTCTTTCTTGTTGTGTTCATATGTTGGAGCTCACATGTGTCTGTGGGTTGGTGTAGACATGTTTTTATCTTAATAATGCATGTTGTATATTATGTTCTGTCAATTAAATTACCGCAGAAACATATGAAACCTTAAAACTAATGTTATTACTTTGAATGTTTTGTAATACAGACATGAGTTTAAAAATAACCATGGGGAATGGATAAAGTCTGAGAAGCCTAGTCTAGACACTGTTGTGACAGCACGAATGCATGATAGTCTGGATATGACAATTGCTGAAATTGAAAACATCCAGAGTGTGAGGAATGAATTGAGATCGGCTCTAAATGCTCTTTTGAAGGTATGTGCTTAATTTAATTGGAACATTGATGTATGTTAAAACAATATTCATATTCTGTTATTACTAAGTATAGTCCAAGTTGTTCCATTGGAAGTAGAATTTCAGCAACTAGAAGCAGCTGCATTAGCTAATGTGACTTGTATTTGTACAACTTTCTTTATCTAAGTCTAAGTGTAGTGTATAATATTGGCGTTTACCAATTGATACCCATTATCATATTGGATATCAAGCCTCTATTGTATAACATATCAGGTGATCAATCGACCTTAGACCTTCCTATTATTAACTAGTGATCCCATCAGTTTTACATCCTCCTCCAAAACTTGGCGCGAATGAGATTTCATCAGAAGACTATCTAATTCGTACATTTTCTTTGATGAGTTTAGCTAGCATGTCTGGTTGTTGTCAGGTTCTCAATCTCAATCTTAGTCCACCTGTTATGTGGCATTACAAATCTGTCTTGTCAGATTTTTTAGCATTTTGCCTAGATTGATATTTCTGCTTGGCTATAATGATGTCTTGAACAGCTTTCTCATCTATTTTTCTCCTCTCTTGTTGTAGGTTACTATACCAATGGGATTACAAGACAAGTCTCCTGTTTCCGTTTCGTTCATAGCTAGGCATGGAGGTGATCGATTTTTACTGGACACCACAAAATTGATGTATGCATCTCTTGAGCAGGCCGATGTATTTGGGAAGTCAAACTTGTCTAGTAATGTTCTCAGCAATGAAGCCTCTGCAGAGATCGCAAAAGAAAAGGTATGGCATCATTTGCTACTGATCTAATTATATTTCTGTGTCACTTGGCCTTTATTTGTATGATATGTATAGTATAATCCCTTGTAAAAATTGTTATACCCACACATATACTAAATCAAGCATATATACAGGGACCTGGCATTGCAAATTGTGATGAGCAATAAAGGATATAAATAAGAATACTGACATGACATCTACAAGGAGAGAACGAGAGTACTTTGCTACAAGTCTTGACTACGGACAGTTGGCCAGTAAAATGGGTTCAGAATATCTGTCTAAAGTGCTAAACTTCTATCAATGGTTATTTATTTTACAAGTAAAATGGGACAAAGATTGTATTCGTTGTGCAGTTGCTAATGTTCTAGTTGCTAGGTATACTTTAGATTTATATTGTATTGTATGAATAAACGAGGAAGATTTGACTTATAAGTAGTGATCTTGCTACTACATGTTTTTTTGTAAGTTATTGATATTTGGAATTTATTTCAATTTTAACGAAGTAATTTTAGTTTCTAGTTTTTGTTAGAATTTGGATTGGCATTGTCAATTTTATTGTACTGTATTCATCTAACAAAAAAAAATGGTGTTGCTAAAATATGAAAAGCGTTTAGTAAATATATGTTGCCAAAGAAATAATGATGTTGCTAAATACTGAACAAAGTGTTGCTAAAAAACAAAGTGTTTGATGAACCAATGTTGCAATAAGAAAAAATCGATGTTGCAATAGGTCTATTACAACATCCCATTTAGTGTTGTTATACACTCTAAAGTGTTGGCATAGATGACTAATGCAACATCTATAGCGATGTGGCTGTAGGGTGGCAAAAGTGTTGGCTTACCCACCTAAGGCCACACGAGCAGATCCAACACCGCTGAAATTGGAAAAAGTGTAGCCTTATACCAATTCTGGGCTTATGGCAACACTTTTCAGGCTTTTTTACACTATTTTTTAGGTGTTGCTAAAGAGCATATATGGTGTAGTGTTGTTGTTTGGCCCCGCAGGGGCGTGCAAAAGTAGATCGGAAAATTAAATCGAAAACAACCTTCGTTTTGTGACTTTTTAATTCGGCAAAACAAACTGAAATTGAGAATTATAGGGTTGTAGAGGATGAAAAGACGATTCGTTTGGTGTATAGTATGCAATTGCTCGATGCATGTAGAGAGCACACGAAGTGGTTGAAAAAATGGAGCAAAAAACGACCGGCGACAGGGAAGAAGACGATGAACAATGTCCTCGAGTACGCATCTTCAGAATGCGTATCCCTCCCCACGCATTATCATCATGCGTATTCATAGTTACTGTTCACGCTTCCTGAATTGAATTTAACAAAGGGCACGCATTGGTAACATGCGTGGTCCGTGGCCACGCAATTTTGGAATGCGTATACCCTATACGCACGTCCAAAATGCGTGGCCTGTGGATAAAAAGAACGGACGATTCTAAATATAGGCATTTTGGATATATGGATTAAAAATGTGGGTAGTTTGGTATCTCACCCAAACCAGCACTACTATACTTTTGCCACGTACCGGACAGGACCCAAAAGACTCTGTACGTTTCAAGCCTTAAAACTTTTCAAACCTTAAAGTATCCGAGTACCATTATACTACAAAATTCTTGAAATTCTTTGATAAAATATAAAATCTTGAATTAGAACATCTTTAAGAGAAAGAAAAGAAGTTACCCTTAATCCGTCGTAACAGAAATGAATAGCTTTATACAATGTAACAGAAAACAAAAATACCGAAAGTTGAAGTTTGACATCCAACAGTGAAGATCTTTAACTTTAAGAACTAATTATAATCTTTTTATCGTCTAGAGTTTCCATAAAGTTTTGCATAAACTTTTTTAGTTCGATACACAACTATCAAACTTAGCACAGATGCAACCAGGCAAAGTACTGTCAGTATGCCACATGTTATGGAGTAGCATATGGTGCCATAACAATTGAGTGACTCTTCCTCACCTAGCGGCATTCTGAGAATATGTTCTACATTTTGTGATCGAACCATAGAAGCTTGTTTTTTAGCTTCAGAGTCATATATACCAGCAGCAATCACACCCGATAAGAACAAAGAACCTGCTGGGCTCGACAATGTTAAAAAATTGTACAAGGCTCCGAAACTTTTTAAACCAAACAGTTCTGAAGCAGCAGCTGGCACAATTGCCCAGTGTGCGCCATAACCTAGCCCCATTAGCACAGACACAACATAAATTGCTCCTGGAAGACCCATGGTGTAGAAGCAGAGAGCGATTGCCATTAGGACTTGAACCACGGCCATTGCTACTGGTCTTGGATAGGCATATTTTCTGGCAAAAAAACAAGGTGAGGGGACTGAAGTAAGTATAAAAAACATGCATGCGAAATGGAGAGTTTCTACCATCAATACCTTACTACAATTTCAGAGAAGTAGCCTCCAGCAACACGTCCGAGAAAGTTCCAAATGCTAATCATAGAAACAAATACATGGGTATTTTCATATCCTAAAGATTGAGAGATCTGACCTAAATTGTCGATAATTGTCATACCAGAACCTGAAGCTAGTACCAGAGAAAGAAAAATAAGCCAAAAGTCCACCGTCTTGAATGCTTGCGTCAATGTAAAGTCTTCCCCTATGCTTGGAGCCTTCTTCTGATGGACACTTACAGCTCCTTCAGAATGAATAATTCTTTTTTGCCTTTCCACTTCAAGAAGTGAATCTATTTCTGAGGCTTTTATATTTTTTGTTTCACTTTGTTCAGATCTAATAGATGGTTGTATTCCAGGGGTGTGAAGAAGGCTCTCCTCTGCTGAAGATATTGGTTTTGAGGTAAAAACCAAAAGAATAGGAATTGCGACAGGAAGTAACACGATAAAGATCAGTCCAATTGACATTATTGTGATTAACTTCTGATTCAAATTTACTAAATCCTGAAGCAGCAAAACTCCCAATAGATAAGCAGCTAGGACAAGGCAAACACTGTAAACAAATAAGAAGCTGGAATTATCTGACGGCCTGACTTGACGTTGACCTCCCACTGGTTTTAGAATGAACATCAGAGCAGTGATCACCATTGATGGCCCGACTGCAACCACGAAAATCAGTGCTGCCTCATTTGGTAGGTTAATCATGATATAAACCTGGGTCATGATTGCTCCACTTAACCCTGCAAATCCTTTCAGTATTCCTACTATAGGACCACGGTGTTCAGGAAAGTTCTGGATACAGGTAACCAGTGATCCAGTATTGAAGTAGGTTTCGCCATTTGTTCCCACAAATATCAAAATGCATAGCTGCAACAAATTTGGTAATTTTTTTAAAAGACACAGTTGTTGCATATATCCAGCTATAACTTGCTCGTTGTGAATCCTTTATAATAGCCCCATAAATGCAGATAAGAATGCTTGTAAAGGTAAGATCAAAAGTTCGTTTCTTACTAACTGTACTTAAAACTGCTGGTAGTTCTTGTTCCCTAAATTCTACTAGCATGAGATAACCATCTACTTTGCCGTATCAATGTTCTATGCTATATAAAACCAATCAAGTGGGCCTACGAATTCCTATTCAGGCTCATAACCTTTAGCTACCTTCTTTCTGTTTTTTCAAAGGTAAGACCCTAACTTCAATTTCATGCTACCTTCTTCGGTTTTTCGTTCTCTATTCATCTGAGTTTCAAGAGTCAGGTGATCTTCAATCTTAGAATAAGAAATAAGTACTGCACATTTGATATATAACTACGTAAATAAAAAAAAAAAAGAGATTAGAGAGCAAACTTACAACCCATAAAGGAGCAGTAGGTAATATTTGACTGACAATAAGCCAAACTAGACCATAGCCAACAAAGTTCTGGACGACACCAATAGCAAGAACAGCCCAAATGGGCAAAATCTCAGACAAAGTACCTGCAACATATCCAATAGCATCCCCTAAATCTTTAACTATGCCTAATATAGCAATTTGTCGCTGATTATACCCCATCGTCTTCTTAATAACAGGTGATAAGCTTCCGAACAAGTAGCCAATTCCAGAACAGGATTGAACCCACATCGAAGCAACAAAAACTAGCCATCTGTTATTCAAAAACTCCCCAAGTTTATCTCCTGACTCCACCATCCTTGTTCCTGTCTTTGATCAAGACTGCTGGTGATTCGGTACTAAAAATGTAACTGAATCACCTAGTGTTAATTTGATCCAGTTAGTTCCTAATTATATATATAAATGTGACATTTCTAGTTTATACGGAAGTTGACTTCTGCTTTTATTTATAATATCAAGAAACATGTTAATACAGAATCACGATGAGTAGTTTACATGACATGTTGGCTGTCATAACTCTCAGGTACAGACCGTCAACTACCAGTCATTTCGATAGCTGGCTACGGCTACTTGTAACTGATTTCTTCGAGGGATACTAAACTAGGGGCACCTGGAAAGCGAAACAATTAAACCTAGTATTTTACAGACTCTTTTTGTCGAACTTCATAAATTTTTTAGCACATTTCGAAACTTTTCAAGATATGTCTCAAGTAACAGTAGGACTATATCTTATCATCCCAACCTTATTCTTAATATCTGGTTTGAATTATGTGTATAAACAAGTAGCGTGCATAAAATTAACTGAGTAATATAATATGAGCACATGTTGCTTCACTTCTTATATTAAGATGGAGTGTTTGGATCGCTGGACTGACCTACTGGTCAAAGCTAATGTTGTTTGGTGCATTTACCAAATTTTGTTGGTGCGTGTTTCGTTTCATTCAACTTGGTGATAATCTATTCTACTTCCAGAAACGTGCAGGAAGCCTTAACATTATAATGTATCTGCATGATGCTTACTCAATTCCGATAATTACTTTGAATAATCTAATGACTAATCAGACATTTAATTTCGGTACAATCAAGTTGAAGTAGACAGATGTTCTTATTTTACGTGTATCTTACCAATCAAAAAGACTAGGACGTAACACTGAAGGTGCTCAATTTCGGGAATCCGAATCAAAAGGAATTGATGGTTACTGCAAAAAATGAAGATCTTGGCATTGTTTGGCAATTTGCTGTTAATTGTTAGCGGTTAGCTGATTGAGTTAGTTGTTTTGATTAACGGATTAAGTTAGTTATTTTACATTAAATTGTTTGGTAATTAGCTGTTTGAGTTAGATTTTTGTATATTAACCAGACACATAACAAACCTCTAATTGAAAAAGCTCCACCAAATAGCTTTTTGAAAATTAGCTTTTTGCAGCAACATAGAGGCAATTATATAAAGTATTTAACAAGTCAAGGTCAAGCAAACAATTAAAGAAACAAAACACGAAGGTATAAAGCATGCATATCAGTAACTGTAAGAACGAAGGAAAGAAAGAAGACATATCAGTAGCCATAGCTATAACAGTATATCAATCAAGTAGAAAAACAGCTGAGTCGTCGGGATTTGATCGAAATCCTGATAATTGCCCCCACTTACACTGTGTCGGGATGCTTGCAACACCTCTCCCAGGATAAAACAGCTCCGAGTAATATGATCTCAGCAACCAGAATACTCAACTTCGACTGGCACCTCAGTCGCCGAAAAAACCCAGTAACAAATAAGCTACGACAGGAAGGAATATAGAGTGTAGAGAGGAGAAGAGAATGTAGGGTGTTGTGTAACTAAAATCAACAGCTTAACTCTCTATTTATAGGAGATGCCAAATGTAACTGATACCACCCTCATCAATATTGTAACCCCCATTCCATTTAATAATAATGAAACGGTCGATTTAATATAATCAAAACGGCTGTAACAGCTGATTTTCAATTAAATAAATCGTAACAGTTACATATATATATTATCCACACATATCAGTTTCTATTTAAATTAATAAGAATATATATATATATCATCAAATTCTGTCCAGGCCAAAAATCAGGATTTTTCATCCGTCAGGATCTGATGGCCCTCAGTATTTGATCATCATCAGGAAAGGAATATAGAGTGTAGAGACGAGAAGAGAATGTAGGGTGTGGTGTAACTAAAATCAACAGCTTAGCTCTCTATTTATAGGAGATGCCAAATGTAACTGATACCACCCTCATCAATATTGTAACCCTCATTCCATTTAATAATAATGAAACGGTCGATTTAATATAATCAAAACGGCTGTAACAGCTGATTTTCAATTAACTAAATCGTAACAGTTATATATATATATATATATATATATATATATATATATATATATATATATATTATCCACACATATCAGTTTCTATTTAAATTAATAAGAATATATATATATATATCATCAAATTCTGTCCAGGCCAAAAATCAGGTTTTTTCATCAGGATTTGATGGCCATCCGTATTTGATCATCATCAGGATTTGGCCCATCAGTATTAGATGTCTGACCAGTTCCGGATTTGGCCCATCAGTATTAGATGTCTGACCAGCCAAATGTAACAATATTGTAACCCTCATTCCATTTAATAATAATGAAACGGTCGATTTAATATAAGCCAAATGTAACAATATTGTAACCCCCATTCCATTTAATAATAATGAAACGGTCGATTTAATATAATCAAAACGGCTGTAACAGCTGATTTTCAATTAAATAAATCGTAACAGTTACATATATATATTATCCACACATATCAGTTTCTATTTAAATTAATAAGAATATATATATATCATCAAATGTATTTGATGTTTGATCAATTCCTGATTTATTCCAAGTACTAATCCTAATTGAAATATATATATATTTATTCTAAATAAAATCGCCTCGCGTACGCGAGACGTCGAGACATTCGCCCAAATCACCCTTCGACCAAGCACACAGTAACACCATGCACCATCATACACCTTAGTAGTTGTACACTACCCATGTGTGTGATTCTATATAAAGCCAACAACCCCTTTTATTTATTTCAATGTGGGACAAATACACATTCTCTTTTTTAAACTCTTTCAAGCTACCCACTTCAACTCTATTTATCTATGGATTTCACTAAGAAAATTACTTAGACCCATATATGAAAATTTAAGTCCTCATAGCAAGGAATAATTTCCAATCGTTAAAATCCGGAATTAACATTAAGAACATAAAATATTTATGCTCTCAAAACTCCATTTTTTAACATCTCTAACTTCCAAACATCCCCTTATCCAACGAAGGGCCCCGAAAACTTTCCAATAACAGATAAGAACAATTCCACATGTAACACTTCAACTAGTTCTGTGAGATAATGTGTGTAAACTCTGAGGTAGAATTGGCCTTGAGAATTAGGTTGATGTATCTTTCCAACTACAGCTAATGCAAAATTGAGTAAATTTTATTAAGGTGCGAAAAAAAAGAGAGTAAATTGCAAAATGGTGTTTGAACCTTAATCACATTTATATTTTGATGGTCGTAATTCGTAATTTGCAATATGTTATCAGATATTGTTTTTGCGTTTCAAAGGCGCGACTACGGACCACTTTTTTGAACATTTTTCTCAAAAAAAGTGGTCCTTAACCATCCTTTTAAAATGTAAAAGTTGCGGAGACCAAAACATTTGCTTAAAAGATAAAGTTGCTCGAAATCAATTGCTGACATTAGATACCATACAATTCAATCGTGTCAAACTCATATTCTTATAAAAGTTGCAATTCTGGAACACGTCCTTATAAAGAACGAGTATAAGGAGTCACTTCACGAATATTGGATAAGTTAGACCAAATTAAGCAAATTAATTTTGTAAAACAAAAAAATGCAAAGAGTGGAGAAGCGGCTCATTGGCATCAATAGCTTCTTTTCCTTTTTCTCTAATGTTTTTCCTTCCTAATCTTATCTAACATTTGTGATCCTATACCTGGGAGTAGGTTTCAAATAAATATGTATCGTGTCTGTCCGACACGAATTCAAAGCCGAAATCAAAAATTACAAGAAACAAAGCTCCCAGATCGCAAGTACTTCTGATGGGATAAAGAGAAGATTAGCACATAGATAATAAAAACTGACACAACAGTTCCAGTTTGTAAGCATGCACTGGATTTCTTGTATATTAATATTTCCTTTTCCTTGATGAAGATATGATTTTACTCCTATATCCATACCCCTCAACAATTTTGATCCCATATTTTTACCTTAAAAGAAAATATACATGTACACCGGGACTGATCATTCCCCCACATCATATATGTTAGAATATAATATAGGGAAATTTTCAATGGTACCACTGTATTTTTGGCTTTTGCCAGTGGTACCATTACGTTTTTGACTCCTCTAAACGATATCCTTAACAAATTGAGTTCTTAACAGAAATATCATTCTGTTAGAAAAACGTTATAGAACGTTAAGTAGGGTTTGCGGCCAATATTCAACCTTTTTTCTTACTGCATACTGCAACGCATGGTCAAGATTGTTCTTATATTTTTTTAACAGGTTTGGGACCAACCAATATTCTTCAAATATATTTTAGTGAAATTCTCAATGGTACCACCGTACTTTTGGTTTTTGCCGGTGGTACCATGTCCTTTTGACCATACTTAACATTTTTAGAACGTTTTTTTAACAGAATGGTATTTCTTTTAGAAAGTCAATTTGTTAAGGGTACCATTAAGAGGAGTCAAAAACGTAATGGTACCATTGACAAAAGCCAAAAGTACAGTGGTACTATTGAGAATTTCCCTTTATTATAAGATCCTCCCTCTGACACCTTAAGATTTTAGATGAGTTTAGATGAGTTGGTTACTTAACGATATATATATTAGTTCCACAAGTCACCGTGTCAGCGCAACAAGCCTTCTAGAACTGCACTGATCCCTATGGTTTTAAACTTTTAATAATATGGCCAAACAGAAAGTTTACTACGTTACTAATTAATCAAACATCTGACCATCATACTATCAGGTGAAGATTAATATCACAAAAGAAACGGGGATTGACCGTGACCTACAAGGTGGATGGGGATACTGATGGATGCGAGCGACTATATTTATGAAAATTCGAACATACCAAACAATGGTTCAAAATAGGAGGTAACAGACTCAATCACAGGGGTGAGCAATGGTCGGGTTGGTCGGGTTGAAAAGACTAAACCACCCAACCCATATTTCACGGTTTTGGAATTTAACAACCCGTTACCGTAACTGTTACTGTTAGTACTAAAAAAAGCCGTCCAAATTATAACGGGTTGGTTTGGGCGGGTTTGGTTTTAAACCACTTAAAAGAAATTTAAACTTGTAAAAAATTAATCGACACAATTGTAAAATGCATCAATGGACTGACATCACAAAATATCATCAAAATATGGTAATTAAGTTACAAAGTCTTACGGACCAGCAAAATAACGTAGTTTAGGTAAAATGATAGTTGAGAAAAATAGGATTACAAATTTACCGATTTAGTCTTTTTACATATGTGATATTGTAACTAATTGTAAGCACATTTTTTTCTTTTTATATAATTATATATTAATTATTAATTTGAATTATATTTCTTAAATAATAATAAAAATTAATTATTATATATTATTATATATTTGGGTGGAATGGGTTATATTGGTCGGGTTGACAAGGCAAACCGAATCCAACCATTATTTTTCGGTTTTTAAAAAATTGAAACCGTTACCAACCCGAACCGTTACAAAACCGTAAATTCTGGTTTGGGCGGTTTGGATTGGACGGTTTGGGCTGGTTTGGAAAATTTTGCTCACCCCTACTCAATCATGCATTAAAATGTAGTATGTAACAAGATTTTGAGTTGTATTGGAAAAAATTGATTAAAACATTTGCTGGACAGTTGTTAAAAACACAGCCCAGTAGATGCTAAGAATAGAGTGGTTGTAATTATATCCTAGTGAACAAAAGACTTCTCCAATTTCCATAAACTAAATATGATTATGTTTACCAATGCCAACGTCTGGTATCACCGGATATCGTAGAACCAAATAAAGAAAAACACACTAAAACAGAAGTAGGCTGTAGAAACAGGGAAGTAAAAGGCAAAGGAGCACTTGTTCTTCAACATTCCTCTTTCCTCGGAATGTTACAACCAGCGCCAAGTAAGTGCACAATCATATGTTCAAAACATATATAGAGAGAAGCAAATTTTATAGTAATCTAGCAAATTTGCCATTTACAATGTGCTTTCCGTGTGCATACATATCAAGTCACTCTATTCCATGGACTCTAGAGTAGGAGCATACCATCCCAATTGATCAACAATCTTCTTCAATCTTTCTTCTTGTCCCTTTGAATCTCCCAAGGCAGTAGTGAAAGGATAGACATAAGTTACCTTGGTGGCCATAGCTCGATAAGCAACAACATCTCCCTTGACCAAAAACTCTAGAACATCACGACCAAAATTTCCATCAACCTCTGCTTGCAAATAGTCACCTGCATTTGTTTCCATGTATATACTTGCGATTGGTTCTCAAAGACTACTAAGTTTATAACTCCGGGTATATCTAGGTTAGGCAGTGCATAACATATCTATGAAAGGCATCATTTGACCTACGGCAAACTTACCCTACGTCTAGTAATGTAGATGCTATTTTCCTCAAGGCCCGGGCTTTTGAAAGAAAAACTTGCAAAATTTAATGAAGATGCTAAAAATTGGAAATTCTTGAAAATATTATAGATTTTTGATATTTTTTTTAAAAGATATGATGTGCAAATTCGCCAAAAGTAATGAAGATGGTACATTAAATCTACACTAACATAGAGAAACACAAATCAACAGCAAGCCAATGCAATGTATTATACCAGTTGGGGTGTGTTCAACTGTTTCAATCTTCACATTTTTCTGAGTTTCAAGAATTGCTTCAAACAATTTCTGCAAGAAGACCAAACATTTTTTTTCAAAGTTCTTTATAATTCAAATTTTCTAACCAAATTGAGAAATCAAAATTCACCTGAGCAGGATTATCTTCTGAAGCTTTCTGGGAAATCAACCACGGAAATGCAGAAGATGAAGATTTAGGATTAGTGGATATACAACTAGGGTTAGTCGACGGGCAAGCTCTAATTGTTCTGCAAGAAAATTTAATAAAATGACAAGAGCTCAATACACAAACTCAAAGAACACAGACCAGATCAGACCTAACCTACTCATGGGAGCAGTAGTGCACCTAGCTCATAGTGCAAGAAACACAAATGTATGCAGACATTACCTACATTCTTAAGGTAAAAGGATGTTTTAAGGAAAAAACCCCGGCTATGATAGTACAATATAAGTAAAAAAAAAGCTCAAAAACATTGTATAAAAGGCGAACTGACAAAAAAAAAAATCAGCAAGCAGTAACAATGTATAAAGGTGAGCGGTACATGGAAGTTTCGCACGATAGAGTAACAGACAACAATAATCATGCAATTTCCATAGCGAAAAATAGTACAAAGAGACATTAGTTAATTAAGCTTAAAAAAAATACCCATTCTCAAGACCAGTTGGCAAGTTCTTGGCTTGAGAGAAAGGAGTAGTGGGTGGAGCTGAGGGTGGAGGAGCCCCGAAAGAAGGGATAGCTAAAGATGGTAATGGTGAAGTGAAAGTGGTGATAGCTAAAGCTATGGATATTATTTTAGAGGTCCAAAGAATTTGTTTTTTGGCTGGTAAAAAATTTATTACAACAGGGTGGTGAGATGAAGTGGTTGTAATAACCGATGAGGATGAGTTGAATTTTGAAGTTTTGGAAAATGGGGAGTGAAGTTGAGTACTTAAACTCAAACTACTCAAACTCATGGTTTCTTATCTAGGTTCTTTCTTGTTGGAAATCATGAACATCATCATCATCCTGTAACATTGGTTGGCTGTTGACGAAAAGGATCTGGGCTCTGAGTTATAGTATTGCGGTGATATTGCTTGATTCTCATTTTTCAAGCATGTGGTCGATATGTCCGAGTGGTTAAGGAGACAGACTTGAAATCTGTTGGGTTCGCCCGCGCAGGTTCGAACCCTGCTGTCGACGACTCTTTTTTCATCTTTATAGGAAAGGACCTGAACTTGTTCGGTTGGTACTTGGTAGCCACTAGCCAAAAATTATCATGATTATTTCTTTTTGGAAAATATCATAAATAAAATCCAGAATTCGATTCCAACTATGTTCATCACACAATAGAATAAAATTGATTCGCTGAAGGTAGAAATTTTATTATTCTCAAGTCTCAACTACCATGATGCATGCAATATCTTGGGCTTTCAGATTATGGAATTCTGGTCTAAACTTTCTCGAATTGTGTAATGATGATAACGTTCCATTGCACAGTTGTTTAGAGAACTACTCTGTAGTGATTTAGTGTTATTCAAGTTTGTCTTGCATAGTTGCATACAGCAAAGTTGAGGGCAATGGAAAGAACTTGAATTTGTTTGATAAAGATGAACATGATTGCACGGTGGTTTACACGAATGTTGCTTCTGATAAGAACATCGAAACTAGAAAACAGTTGGACATATTGCATAATAAAAATTATGATTTCAGCTGAATCTCAGATTATAAACTGGTTGCTTCTTTATGGAGCTCATAACTGCAACCTAGTAGCTAACATCTACCGTTATAACATTATCCTTATTCATCGGTTATGATTTGAGGATCTTGTCGTGAGAGAAGCCCTCATGTCTACAATGGCAGATTCATCAGCGCCCATTTCAATAGCTTCCTTGCTTGCTGTTATGAACCGTGATACTGCATTGCTCACATAATCGTGTGCTTTTTTAACACTCATTTTCTTGCTCATTTCAGCAGGAAAACTACTCAAGTAATGGTCACCGTTAAGAACAGCAGCCAATTGGACTACTTCGCTCTGGAATTCCGACACCTGTCTTTCTTCATCCGCTTCTGATCTTCTTAATGGAACCACATCCGGTAGTACAGCTGCAGTAAACAAAATTTTAATATAAATTTTACTTCTTTTGTGCTTTCAATGTTCGAAGAGTTTCATTCGATGCTTACTTGGACAATCAGTTCTTGGAACAGATAATTCCTCCACAATGTAGTCAAATGTACCGGCCCAAGCATCTCTACGAGTCAAAAAGTTTGATGAGAGGTTGAAGATTTTCTTAATGGTAGCTGGAATTGAAGAGTGCTCAAATTCAGAGTATGGTGTAGGCCCTTTTGGCCTGCTTATCACTACACGAATAACAAAACATATGAAAATCAGTTCAAAAAACTTTGAAGAATCGCCCTACCGGCTACCTCAATCTAAACAAATACATTGACAATGCAAATTATAAAAGCTGGACCTCCATTTGAATTCAAAATGATCAAACTATACACTAAAAAACAGCATCAAACAGAATTCTATACTCAATAAGGTGCTATATTAGTTGCAAGCAGAGACATCATAAGCAACAATATTTCCATATATGATACTACTGATACTTGAATATAGAAATGGATTTTACCGGTTCCTTTTTTGATCCAAGGAGACACCATGATTGTTGGTACACGAACCCCAAGGCGATCGAACTTAAAGAAAGAAGGCGGAGGTCCAGTATTTCCATCTGGACTAGGAACATTAAGGTAAGGAGTTTGAACATGATCATAGAATCCCCCATGCTCATCATAAGTAATGATCAACAACGTCTCATTCCATTGAGGACTTGATCTCAACGACTCATAAACCTCCTTCACCAACATCTGCCCGTTAGCAACATCATGAGATGGATGATCATCATTGGCTGGGAGTCCCACTATATCAAAGTATCTTGGTTCTATTACAGTTAAATTTGGAAGCATTCCATTCCTTGCATCTTTCTTGAACTTCAAATCGAACTGATGGAACTTAGATATATACTTCAATCTCCTCAAATTTTTGTAGAACAATGTTGTGGGTATGTTTTGATAGTAAATACCGAAATCCACACCACTGTTATGTAATGAATCAAATATAGTGTGCTGCGGATACCCTGAGGCCAACTGCGTCTTCACATGACTTGTGGATCCATGAGAAGTTGCAGAGTACACAAAGAGTCTGTTTGGTTGTGTTGGGCCAGGAATTGAGGAGAACCATCTGTCAAAGACTGCGAATTCGCGTACTAATGCTGCGTAAATTGGCACATTTTCAGGCTTGAATCCTTTCATAACTGTTTGTGAGAGGTTTAGTGACAAGGACAGTGCTTGTTGAACAAAGCCAGACATTGAAGGAATAGAGCCTGATCCAAATACTTGTTGCTCCACATCTTCAAAGGAGTGACCTGGATCCGGATCCACGTATTCAGCATCATTGGTGTAACAGATTGATTCTTTAACTTGGATTGTGGAATTGGTTGATACTGAGTTGCATTCATGTCCTGTTACACCATTAATTCTTGGGTTGATGGAGTTCTTCATCCATCCAATCATGTGGTCAAAAGATCTGTTTTCCAAAACCAACACAACAACAGTTTTGATGGGTTGCTGAGTAGAACTAACAAGAACTGTGGGTTGAAAAACAGCCAAGAGACCAAGAAAAAGCAAGATAGTAAAGAGAAAAGAAGGTGCTTTGTTTCCTAAACTCCCCATTAATGAATGTACAAACATAGATTTTTACTCTATTTAGCTACTACAACTCTACAAGCTCTTTAATATTCTCTATTTAAGGCAAGAGTTCTGAGAGGAAAGGAGATGAAAACTTTCAAGTTGCATCAATTTTTTTTTATATCTATTTAGTGGATTAGAGAGCTCCAGTGGAATCAGAAACTGTGTATTCACACACACCACATGAGAATATATGTTATTGTATGTTATGGATTTTGATTTATAGTAAAGGTTACATGTATCTGTGGGGAAGTTTCTGGTTTTATTAGATTCAGTGTGCAATGGCTAATGGAGGTGTGGTACAGATCAGTAAACGGAAAATGACAAATTGTAAAGTTTGAAGCTAGTTTCTGAAAGATTTGTCTTGTGAACTAGTACGTGACTATTTTTAATTTTTAGATTTTTGTTTATGTGACATGACAAAGGAATTCACAGATTCCTCTTCCTGCAAGTCCGTAAAATCCATTGCGGTAACGAACGTTGAAGTCTGTGCACAAGATTTCTGCATCAAAGATTAGAACTCGCGCGAATAGCGAGTAGAATTCGAAACTCAAAATGAAGCGAAAATCAAAGCAAAAACCTGACAGTAACACTACCAAGTACAATATTCTATTTTCTTACATAAGTTTGCTAAATGAAGTTGAGTTCTATTTTCTCAAGGACTGCAAGTGCATGTTGGATATATTTTACTAGCTAATTACACCACCGGTACTTTAAAATATAGAAAGAAAAAAAAAATGGAAGCCTTGTTAAGTTGTAAGCTACAGGGAATCGGTGGAAACAAATCCATTTAAAAACAGTGCTTGTCTTTTGTCCGTCCTTCCCGTGATCAAGTTCCAGAGTAGGCCCATTACCCATGTATATCCTTTGACAAAGAGTGTCTTCTAGATGTCTATCAGTCTATCAGCATATATACGGTTTACCAACTAATTTAGCAACTAGCCTATAACCACGGCTTTCTTGAAATTAAATTATTTTTTATTTATATTTTAATAATTATTTATCTCATATATATTACATATATAATATTGGCATAATATATATTATAAAATAATAATCGTTTAATTATATGATATATTATTCGAATTATGATTATATTTTGTCATAATAATATTATAAATGAAAGTGTCGTATATACTTACATTCAAATTTTTGTTGATATTATCTTATTCAAATTATGATTTCATAATAATGCATAATGTAATATTTGTTTAAAATAGAATTTAATATTAATTTGTAATTGTGTGAAATTTTTATTGTTTATTATATAGCTTTAGTTTATTTTCACTTTGTTGATTTATAATTTGTTGTAAATTTGTTAATAAATATGTGATATTAAAATTATTAAAAATTATTTTGAAAATATTTGGTTTCCAAGTAACTGAAAGACTCTAAAAAAGTTGGGTGTAGCTGAAGAATTTTAACTCAAATATAACCAAAAGAGTGTGTAATTGAATATTAATTGCAGTGTAATTAAAAGAGTTTGTTATTAAGTTGAATATGTGGTCTATTTATTGTAAAATAAAATTTTATATGTATTTTATTTATTTTTTCCATTTTTGAATGGTGTTAGCAAACTTTTTGGGATGGTGTTAACCGACCGACCAACCAACCAATTATACCTTCAAATTATGATTTCATAATAATCCATAATGTAATATTTGTTTAAAATATAATTTAATATTAATTTGTAATTGTGTGAAATTTTATTATTTATTATATTATTTTAGATTGTTTTCAATTTTCTGATTTATAATTTGTTGTAAATTTGTTAATAAATATGTGATATTAATTATTTAAATTGATTTTGAAAATATTTGGTTTCCGAGTAACTGAAAAAGCCTAAAAAGTTGGGTGTGGATGAAGAATTTTAACTCAAATATAACTAAAAGGGTATGTAATTGAATATTAATTGAAGTGTAATTAAAAGAGTTTGTTATTAAGTTAAATATGTGGTTTATATTTTGTAAAATAAAATTTTATATGTATTTTAATTTATTTTTTCATTTTTAGAAGGTGTTAGCAAACTTTTTGGGAAGGTGTTAACCGACCAACCAACCAACCAATTATACCCTGTTTCGCTTATAACAGTATAGTATAGATAGTATAGATTTTTTGAAAAATAAAATTTTATATGTATTTTAATTCATTTTTCCATTTTGGAAAGTGTTAACAAACTTTTTGGGAAAGTGTTAACCGACCAACCAATTATACACCGACCCACCAACCAACCAATTATACCCTGTTTCGCTTATAATATGTTTCACTTATAATAGTATAGTATAAATAGTATAGATGTTTTGTAAAATAAAATTGTTGTGGAATAAAAACTAGGCTACTAGTATTGCGGCTAGGGTTTATGTATTTAATGCAAAGGTGTGTGAGCTTCGTGTTTTAATGGCTGCTCTTGTGTTCGTGGCTGACTCTGCCTTCACAAGATGCCTACGTACTTTGATGGATATCAAAGATCAAGCCAAAAAACGTAGTTCTAGGGTGAGGGGTCTGACCCTTTATATAGGCTGAGAAGCCTTAGAATTAAGGTAGGAGTTGGAGACTTAATAGATAAGTCACCTCCTTGAGGAAAGTTCTAGACTCCTTCCTTGTAGGAGTCTGTTGCCATATCGAATTGGATGCCTTGGAGGCTAAGTCTTGTAGAGATAATGTCCTTATCCAACTCTTATTGCTGAGCTGTTTATTTCTCTCAATATAAATTACGAAATTAATATCAAAATAGGGATTCTGACCTCATTAATGGGCCCCACGTTTGGACCATGCTGGGTCTAATTAATGCCATATTAAATGTGTCTTTAGGGCTTATTTTTAGCCCATATCATTTGCCCCCCAACTTCTAGGAAAACTGATCAGGTTTTCCTTGAAGTTTTAACGGTCCTTTCCAAGACTCGGGTCAGGGTTCATCTTTATACACTAGTGTTTCACGAGTATTGTCTTTATGTAAAGCGTGGAGCGACCGACGCGTTTACGACAATGTCAATTCGATGCTAATCGGCACTAATCAGCCTTAACGACATTTAAACAATGTTTAAACGACGTTGATCGGCATAAAACGGCACTAAACGGTACTAACTAGCCTTAAACGACACTTAAACAACGTTTAAGTGACGCCAACCGGTATTAAACGACACTGAACGGTGCTAGAAGACACTGTCGGTGCTAACGACATTACTGGTGCTATCGGCACTAACGGTGCTAATCGGTACTTAATCGGTGCTTATCGGCACTGACGGTGCTATCGGCACTTAATCGGTGCTTATCGGCACTAACGGTGCTATCGGCACTAACGGTGCTAATCGGCACTTATCGGCACTAACAAGCCTTGAACGACACTTAATGGCTTGGTCTGTCAAGACCTCGATTTTACTTGACTAAAAAGTAAGGTCTTAATTTTCTTGAGGCCATGACCGTGCCTAAAGCAAACTTCTCTATAGCGGAGTGATTCAGGTCAGCTTCATGAAGCACCTTGGTGACATTGTAAATGGGTTTCCAAACCTTCCACGAGAAAGCTTCAAACTCCTTTCAAAGGTTTCATGCTTGCCTAATCTTACATAGAATTACTTTGAACCTTTCATCCACCTTGTTGGAATGTTGATTCAGTTACTCATTCTTGAGTTGTTCACGAATCTCTTGATCCAAGGTTGGATCTGATAGCTTTGTTGGCCTTCTAAGGCATCAACTTAGTTCCTTAGCCCTTGATTTATAACACAGGGCCTGGATTCTAATGTTGATGTTGGTGTTCTGGATCACCAACACGAGGTTTCAGGTCAATATGAGGTGTTTGTTATGCCTTAAATGGTTTCGTGAACCTTGACTTGTGACCTTCCGGGCCTTAACTTATTTGCTGAGACCTTGGTTTTAAGGTTATTATCAACCCTTGATTCCCTTGATTCTCATTCTAAGATGTAGGAATGATGAAGTCCCTTAGTTCTTGCCCCCCTTGCTTCATACGGAGGAGGTCTTACTTTTCAGTTGATCGTACAGGGAGTTCACTTGCTCCTCAGCGTTTGACTTCAAGTCCGGTGTGTCTTGGCTGGTTGTTAACCTTCTTTTCTTGGTTCTAGGTTTCCAACCTTCTTCTTATGCTCACAGGACCTTGCTTTGGTTTATATTCGATTGAAGGCTCTTGATTCAAGTCCTTAAACTTCAAATGACAAATTTGATTGGAGGCAGACAACCTTTTTGCCCATCAAGGCTAAAATTTTGTGTCGGGATTTGAGATTCAAGATTTTAAGTAAGGAATGACAAAGGACCTCTCATCTCAACACTCTCACTAACTATTTCTGTGCCTTCAAGGCATTATCAGGGAGCCAACTAGTCTCAAGATGAGCTCGAAGAGGGTCTATCCTTCAGCTTACATCAACTGGTGCTACCAATTTTGATTCGATGGTGGGGTCTTCAGGACCTGGAAGCAAAAGCTCTCTACATAATTCTTTATCTCAGAAGAGCCATACTTAGACTGGGTTTCGGCCTTAATGTTCTTTTCTCTCTTGGGATTTACTCAACAAGGCATTTATCGAGCGGGGCTATCACGGCTTTCACAATCCTCAAGAATTTGGCCATATTCTTTTTTCTAGCCTCAAACTCTCCATTGACTTGTGAGACTACCAGATTTGAGTCTCCACAAACTTTCAGGTTCTTCACCCGCAGGGCTCTCGTCAATCCAAGGCTGGCCATCAGAGCTTCATACTCCGCCTCGTTGCAGGTTATTTGGAAGTCCAATCTTCAAGGCATACTCGAGTGTGAACCCATCGGGGCTTTGCAGAACTTAACCTGCACCACTGGTTTTTGTTTTAGATGCCCCATGAAAATAGAGCTTTTTGTTTTTGATGCCCCATCAAAATAGAGCATCCAATATTCCTTCTTCTCTTCCAGGGGTTTCTCACCTTGCTGACCTTCCTGGTCTATTACCTCCTGCCCCCCGACTTCTTGGTTGTCAATGGTATATTCAACCACGAAGTCAGCTAGAGCCTGAGCTTTGATGGCCGTACTAGGCTTAACATCGAATTCTTTTAGTTAGATTGCCCACTTGATGAGCCTTCCATTGGCTTTCATGCTATGCAATATGTTTCTTCAGCGGGTGTTCCATCAGGACTTCAACGTTTGTCTTTATCCAGGATCCTTCAAGGACTTAAACTCTTATCTGCTGTAACCTAACTCTATCATTCGAGGCATGCATTCGTTTGTTTTCATTCGTGTATTCTTTTATTTTCGGTACTTGGTCTTCTTTGACTCACACATCAGGTGCTTGGCACATAAATAAAATCACAATCAATGAATGGAAAACAATCTTGCATTAATAACTTGAAATGGGTTCAACCCTTACATAGAGTACTACTGTCCTACTCGGAGCAACATGCTCTGCAATGGTTTTAATGAACCTTATTTCTACTTCTACTATATAAATATGAAGCTAAGTCCTACTAGAATAACTTAAGCCCAATCGAGGTTTTGCAAGACTAGGCCTGCACCACTTGATTTTGTTTTTGATGCTCCATCAAAATAGAGCACCCACCACTCCTTCTGGTCTCCTCATTCTTATTCTGAAGTTCACTTCCTGCTTGGGGTACTACCTCCTGCCCCCCGACTTCTTGGTTGCCAATGGTACACTCAACCACAAAGTCAGTTAACGCCTTAGCCTCAATTGCTGTCCGAGGCTTCTGTGTGATGTCCCCTGCTGACCTTTCTTTGTGTTCCTTACCACTGTGGACATCTATGTCTTCAATCGGAAGGACCTGCCCCCCGACTCCATCAGGCCTTAACGAGGCTACATAACAGCTTCGTGCCATCTTCTGATCACCTTTATGTTCTCCAACACCATTCCTGGTAGGGAACTTGATCTTCACATGATAGGTTGAGGCAACAGCCTTAAATGCATGAAGTCCAGTCCTTCCAAGGATAGCGTTGTACGTTGAAGCTGCCTTGATTACCAGGAAGTTCAACATCTGAGTGGCCTCCTTGGGCTCTTGCCCAATAGTTACAGGCAGCTGAATAGTCCCTTCAACTTTGGATTTTACTCCATTAAATCCGTATATAGGCATGTTATTGGGGGTCAACTGAGAACCAGTGTATCCCATCTTCATAAACGCATCATGAAACAGAATGTCAACGGAAGCTCCATTGTCTATCAAGACTCGCTTCACCTCCGAGTTTCCAATCACAGGAGTTATGACCAACGGGTCGTCATGGGGGAACTTCACTCCTTCCAAGTCTGAATCATCAAAGCTAATCGCTACCTCAGTTTTTGCACGCTTCGGGGCCTCTCCCACGATGTGCAACACCTCTCGGGCATAAGCCTTTCGAGAGTTCCTAGTTGTCCCGGCCGCAGTCGGGCCTCCTGAGATCATGTTGATTACTGGTCCTCGGGGCTGTGGGTTGCGATCTTGATCGTCATCCCTTCTATTATAGTCTCTTCTCTGGTTACCACGGTCTTCACCCTTAGTGAAGTGCCTCAGCTTCCCTCTACGGATCAAAAACTCGATCTCATCTTTGAGTTGCTTGCAATCGTCAGTGTCATGCCCCACGTCTCTATGGAATCTGCAATACTGATTCTGGTTTCTCTTTGCGGGATCACCCCTGAGTGGCTTCGGCCATCTGAAATCCTTATCATTCTCAATGTCCAACAAGATTCGACTCCTAGGAGTATTCAACCTTGCATACTCAGTGAACCTTGACCCTTGGTTCTTCTTAGGGGCAGAGTCGGAGTCGTCGCTAGTTCGGGGATACTTGTCCCTAGCATCATACTCTTGATCATCATAGTCCTGGTCTTGCTTTCGCTTCTTGGAGTCATTGTTACCTCCTCCTCCACCTACGGCGGTTTCTTTCTTCAAGCTATCCTCAGCTTTAATATACTTATCAGCCCTTCGTTGGAGCTCAGCCATGTTCTCAGGGGGATGCTTCGCCAATGATCTCTTGAAGAAGAGGTCAGTGGTTCCGTGCTCCAGGGCTACCATTGCCACCTTATTTTCCAAATCAGTGATATTCAGGGTCTCCTTAGTGAATCGCTTGAGGTAATCCCTCAGATTTTCATTCTTTCCTTGCACCACATACATAAGAGATGCGGAGCTCTTCTCATGCACCCTTCCGCTAATGAATTGGCTAACAAAGGCAGCACTCAACTCCTTAAAAGAGCCAATAGAGTTCGCAGGCAATCGGCTATACCATCTCTGAGCCATGCCCGACAGGGTTTGGGGGAACGCTCTGCACTTTAGGGCATCACTTGCAGGCTGCAGCAGCAGTGCGCTCGAGAATGTTCTCACATGGTTTGCGGGATCACCCGTTCCATCATAAGCCTTTATTGTAGGCATCTTAAACTTCCTTGAGATGTGAGCATTCATCACTTCCTCGGTGAACGGGGGTGTTGGATCATCAGGATCTCCGAGAGGCATCAGATCTTTGGGGTTTCCCTTGGGAATTTCCATCCTTGTGGTTGTTCTTCCGAATGAGGCATCAGCCCTTCTTTGTCTCCTTGAAGACCTCTCCAAATCAATGATGGGAATCCTTCCTGCAGTTGGAGGAGGCTGAGTTTGATTTAGCCTAGCTTGTTCCCTTGCCATATCTTCCTTCAATTTTAAGATCTCGGCCTCATAAGCCTTGATCCTTTCAGCAGTTGTCAAAGATTGTCCATCACGGATGTCTTGAGTCCTCCTTCGAGGTTCTCTACTAGCACGTCGCCTCCTCGGGGCTTCATCACGGTCATCATCCTCATCGTCGGAGGAGGTTTCATCAGTATAAGGACCCGAATAATCGTGATACTCTCGATCTCGGATCTGCAAAGCGTGACCACTTGGGCCTGTCCCTTGGATAGGAGGATAATTAGGCAGCCCGTATGTCGGGTTAGTACTCACGGGGAGATCTGTAGTGTGGATCTGGACCCCATGCGATGGGTTGTTCGGATCAATCAGAGGAGAGACCACCATCTGAAGAGGATTGGTTTCTCGTCTTGTACGGGTAATCGGAGATAATGTACTCTCAACGTGGGGGATCGCCCCTGATTGTTGAGAAACTTGAGATTGGGTGATCGCCCCTGATGCTGGCGGAGCTTGTTGGGCAATCGCCCCTGATGCTGGGGGAACCTGTTCGGTGATGGGTGGAGCAGATCTGAGAGGTATGGCCTCAGTTGCAACTGGTGTTGTTCTTCGTGTTTGAACCATGGTTGATGTTGTCTTCCCACAGACGGCGCCAAATGTTGTGGAATAAAAACTAGGCTACTAGTATTGCGGCTAGGGTTTATGTATTTAATGCAAAGGTGTGTGAGCTTCGTGTTTTAATGGCTGCTCTTGTGTTCGTGGCTGACTCTGCCTTCACAAGATGCCTACGTACTTTGATGGATATCAAAGATCAAGCCAAAAAACGTAGTTCTAGGGTGAGGGGTCTGACCCTTTATATAGGCTGAGAAGCCTTAGAATTAAGGTAGGAGTTGGAGACTTAATAGATAAGTCACCTCCTTGAGGAAAGTTCTAGACTCCTTCCTTGTAGGAGTCTGTTGCCATATCGAATTGGATGCCTTGGAGGCTAAGTCTTGTAGAGATAATGTCCTTATCCAACTCTTATTGCTGAGCTGTTTATTTCTCTCAATATAAATTACGAAATTAATATCAAAATAGGGATTCTGACCTCATTAATGGGCCCCACGTTTGGACCATGCTGGGTCTAATTAATGCCATATTAAATGTGTCTTTAGGGCTTATTTTTAGCCCATATCAAAAATTTATATGTATTTTATTTTATTTTTCATTTTGGAGGGTGTTAACAAACTTTTTGGGAAAGTGTTAACCGATTTGTAATCGTGTGAAATTTTTATTGTTTATTATATAATTTTAGTTTGTTTTCACTCTTTTGATTTATAATTTGTTGTAAATTTATTAATAAATATGTGATATTAAAATTATTTAACTTGATTTTGAAAATATTTGGTTTCCAAGTAATTGAAAGAGTCTAAAAAAGTTGGGTGTAGATGAAGAATTTTAACTCAAATAAAACAAGAGTTTGCAATTGAATATTAATTGGAATGTAATTAAAAGAGTTTGTTATTAAGTTAAATATGTGATTTATTTTTTGTAAAATAACATTTTATATGTATTTTAATTTATTTTTTCATTTTTGGAAGGTGTTAGAAAAATTTTTGGAAAGCTGTTAACCGACCGACCAACCAACCAATTAATTATACCATGTTTCGCTTATAATAGTATAGTATAGATCATACAATTTTAGTTTGTTTTCACTTTTATTGGTTATTATATAATTTTAGTTTGTTTTCACTTTTTTAATTTATAATTTGTTGTAAATTTGTTAATAAATATGTGATATTAAAATTATTTAACTTGATTTTTGAAAATATTTGGTTTCCAAGTAATTGAAAGAGTCTAAAAAAGTTGGGTGTAGGTGAAGAATTTAACTCAAATAAAAAAGTTGTATGTAATTGAATATTAATTGGAATGTAATTAAAAGAGTTTGTTATTAAGTTAAATATGCGGTTTATTTTTTGTAAAATAACATTTTATATGTATTTTAATTTATTTTTTTCATTTTTGAAAGGTGTTAGCAAAATTTTTGGGAAGGTGTTAACCGATCAACCAACCAACCAATTATACCCTTTTTCGATTATAATAGTACAGTATAGATTATAATTTTAGTTTGTTTTCACTTTTTTTGTTTATTATATAATTTTAGTTTGTTTTCAATTTTTTGATTTATAATTTATTTTAAATTTGTTAATAAATATGTGATTTTAAATTTATTTAACTTGATTTTGAAAATATTTGGTTTCCAAGTAATTGAAAGAGTCTAAAAAAGTTGGGTGTAGGTGAAGAATTTTAACTCAAATAAAAAAAGAATATGTAATTGAATATTAATTGAAATGTAATTAAAAGAGTTTGTTATTAAGTTAAATATGTGATTTATTTTTTGTAAAATAACATTTTATATGTATTTTAATTTATTTTTTCAATTTTTGAAGGTGTTAGCAAAATTTTTGGAAAGGTGTTAACCGACTTACCAACCAACCAATTATACCATGTTTCGCTTATAATAGTATAGTATAGATAGTATAGATTGGAAGGTGTTAGCAAAATTTTTGGGGTGCAATGCACTGGTTTCTTATATTATATTATAAATTTTATTTAATATTATAATTATGTTTTTATATAATCATTATTTTTAATAATTTTTTTAATTAATTTAATATACTAATGTTTATAAATATACTAATACTTCCTTATTATAAACAACGTATACGATTTTTAATATATTTTATTAATAATTGAGAAATATGCTGTGATATTTTCGTGTATATATTAATTATTGTAAGATTTTTTGTAAATTAAAAAGGTCACGTGTTTTAATTATAAAAGAAATATTAATGATTGAAAGATATGATACGATTGATCTTTTTATGTGTTTATAAAAGGTAATATCTTAAACTCAAAGTAATGTGAAAAAGCCAATCCACTAATTACCATTAAATATATTATGTTATTATTTATTTTAGGTGTTTTAATTCGAAAGAAAATATTAATGATGGAAATATATGATACGATTGATGTTTTTAGGTGTTTATAAAAGCTAATATCTCGACTAATTACCATTAATTATATTATGTTATTATTTATTTTAGGTGTATTTATTTTTCTTTATAATGAAGGGTAAATAAGTAAATTCACTCAGTACCAAAAAACAGGTACAAAAACTTTTAATGTTTCGGCTTTTATATAATAACTAGCCTATAACCCGTGCGATGCACGGCATTCTTAAATTTAAATAACTTTTTATTTATATTTTAATAATTATTTATCTCATATATATTACTTAATACAATATTGGCATAATATATATTATTGAATAATAATCGTTTAATTATATGATATATTGTTCGAATTATGACTATATTTTGTCATAATAATATAAATATAAATGAAAGTATCTTATATATTTACATTCAAATTTTTGTTGATATTATCATATTCAAATTATGATTCCATAATAATCCATAATGTAATATTTGTTTAAGATAGAATTTAATATTAATTTGTAATTGTGTGAAATTTTTATTGTTTATTACACGATTTTAGTTTATTTTCACTTTGTTGATTTATAATTTGTTGTAAATTTGTTAATAAATATGTGATATTAAAATTATTTAAATTGATTTTGAAAATATTTGATTTCCAAGTAATTGAAAGAGTCTAAAAAAGTTGGGTGTAGGTGAAGAATTTTAACTCAAATAATATACTATATTATAAAAGACGAAATATTAAAAGTTTTGATACCTTTTTTTTGGCACGGTACGGTACCTACCTTATTTAATTATTATATATTATTATCCTTAATTACCTTACTTAATTATTAAAAATAAACACAATTTTTCAAATTAAATATCTTCTTTCAAAAAATATGATCGTTCTAATTAATGAAATAAACTAATAATATTATAATTACTAATAACTAACTGATTAACTTTTCCAGCTAAAAGATAATATATTTTTTTATATTTTTTAACTAAAATATATCATTTTCAAACTTATTTTTATATTTATTTTCTTTACTCAAATATTTATTATTAGTAAAAACATGTTGTTTTACTTTATTATCCTTAATGATTTTACTTAATTATAAAAAAAAATAAAACATAATATTTCCTCAAAATATTACACGCAGCCCTTTCCAACACTTCTCCTAAATAATAACTAACCAATTACCTTTTTCAACTATTAGCTTTTCTAACTAAAATATCTTATTTCCAAAAATATGACCATTCTAATTAATGAATAAACTTTGATATTTTACTTAAATATTAATTATTGGTAAAAACATGTAGTTCTATTTTATAAAATAAAATAATGATATTATAATTCCTAATAACTAACAAATTACTTTTCAGATAAAACACATTATCTTTTCTAACTTCTCTCACTATAACCTATCCTTTCCAAAAATATCACGTGCCATTCTATTTAACGAAATTCACTAATAAAATTATAAGAAAAAAGACCATTAACCTCATGAAAGTTTCCTGGGATACTTTAAAAAATAAGCTTTAAAACTTATTGAGCCCGCATGGCTAATTAATAATATTGTAAAATTTCAAACGAATCCTGATTTTACAAAAATGTCCACCCCATATTGACATATAAAATTTATGTATCCAGGAAACTTACTAAGATATAATCTCTAAAATTATAATTACTAATAACTATTTGATTACCTTTTTCAACTAAAATGTAATATATTTTCTATTTTTTCTAAATAAAATATCTCATTTTCAAACTAAAATATCTAATTTTCAAACTTTCTTTTCTTACTTAAGTATCCTTACTTAAATATTTATTATTGGTAAAAACATGTTATCTTTTCTATTTTTTTTAATAACTGATTAATTTCATTTTTAGGTAAACATGTAATCTTTTATTTTCTAAAAATATTACGGGCAATTATATTTAATGAAATAAAATAATATTACTATGATTACTAATAACTAACAAATTACATTTTCAACTAAAACATGTTACCTTTTATATTTTATCTTACTAAAACATATCCTTTTCCAATAGTATCACAGATAATTTTTATTCAATAAAATAATACCATAATAATTAATAATTGACTGATTACCTTTTTTAAGCTAAAACGTATCATCTTATCAATATTTTTTAACTAATTTTTCCTTTTTTAAAAAACAATATGGCCATAATGTAATATTTGTTTATAAGAGTAAAAAAAAATCCGTGCATTGCTCGGGTTTTAAGCTAGTATAACTAAAAGAGTATGTAACTGAATTTTTTTTTTTTTTGATAAGCAAATATTTTATTATAATAAGCCGTAAGGCCAGTCATAGTACAACCACTGATACAATTTTCACTGAATTACCACTGATACAATTCCCACTGAACATACAACTACTGAAATCTGGTCTTCGAAATAACTATCACTGCACAAACTTCCACTAAATTTGATCTTCAATTTTTTGTAAAGCCAAACACCGAAAGAGCAATTTCAGGATCAAAGTTCAGAACCTGGGATTTAATTATAGTTGGTTTCTAGACCGCATCAATCACGAATTACGATTTAAAGACACTATAAGAAAAATATTCAGCCTTAGTTGTAATTATAGTTGGTTTAAAGATCGTATCAATCACGATAAACGATCTAAAGACACTATAAAAAAAACTATAGAACCCGAGTTCCATATATAGTTGGTTTCTAGATCATATCAATCACGATTAATGATCTATATACACTATATATTGATTTAGGACCCGAGTTTTGTAATTAAAAGAGTTTGTTATTAAGTTAAATATGTGGTTTATGTTTTGTAAAATAAAATTTTATTTTCATTTTAATTTATTTTTTCATTTTTGGAAGGTGTTAGCAAACTTTTTAGGATGGTGTTAATCGACCAACCAGCCAATCAGTTATACCTTCAAATTATGATTCCATAATAATCCATAATGTAATATTTGTTTAAAATAGAATTTAATATAAATTTGTAGTTATGTAAAATTTTTATTGTTTATTATATAGTTTTTTTTATTTATAATTTGTTAATAAATATGTGATATTAAAATTATTTAAATTGATTTTGAAAATATTTGGTTTCCAAGTAATTGAAAGAGTCTAAAAAAGTTGGGTGTTGAAGAATTTTAACTCAAATATAACTAAAAGAGTATGTAATTGAATATTAATTGGGGTGTAATTAAAAGAGTTTGTTATTAGGTTAAATATGTGGTTTATTTTTTGTAAAATAAAATTTTATATGTATTTTAATTTATTTTTTCATTTTTGGAAGATGTTAGCAAACTTTTTGGGAAGGTGTTAACCGACCGACTGACCAGCCAATTATACCTATGTGGTTTATTTTTTGTAAAATAAAATTGAGGTTTTTTGATAAATAAATAGGAAAAAGTAAATTTTTGCACATTTGTAAAGAATAGCTATTTGCAATTTTACTAACTAAGTTTCAAAATTGCAAAAATACTAACCCTAACCCTAGCCCCCCTCCCCGTCTTTCTTTGGCAGGCGGCGGTTGTACTTTTTTTTTTTTTTTTTTTTAAGGTGGGGTGCGATTTTGGTTCATTTGGGTTGCAAGGCCCCGCATGGGCATATTCAACTAAATGCAACTAATTGCAAATTTAGTTGAATATGCCCCTACGGAGCCATGCAACCTAAATCCTCCAAAATATCACCCACCTTATATATATATATATATATAGTCAAAAAACGAGGTCGAAAATGACAACTGAAAAATGGAACATGAAATCAGCAACTGAATGCAACCATATGCAACTAAATTTCTGATTTCAGTTGCATTCAGTTGAATATTGCCCCTGGCGGGGCCTTGCAACCCAAATCCACCAAAATCACCAAGTTGAATGTGGTTGTATATTGCCCCTGGCGGGGCCTTGCAACCCAAATCCACCAAAATCACCCCCACCTTAAAAAAAAAGAAAGTTGAATGTGGTTGCATTTGGTTGAATGTGGTTGCATTCAGTTGAATATGCCCCTGCGGGGCCTTGCAACCCAAATCCACCAAAATAGCACCCCACCTTAAAAAAAAAAAAGTTGAATGTGGTTGCATTTGGTTGAATGTGGTTGCATTAAGTTGAATACGCCCCTGCGGGGCCTTGCAACCCAAATCCACCAAAATAGCACCCCACCTTAAAAAAAAAAAAAAAAAGTACAACCGCCGCCTGAAGGGATAAAGGGGAAAAGGGAAAGGGGGGAGGGTTAGGGTTAGGGTTGGTATTTTTGCAATTTTGAAACTTAGGTTGGTAAATTGCAATTAATTCAAGGAGATGGTATTTTTGCAAATAGAAACTTTAAATCTAGTATTCTTGGTAAATTTCCAATAAAATTTTATATGTATTTTAATTTATTTTTTCATTTTTGGAAGGTGTTAGCAAACTTTTTGGGAAGGTGTTAACCGACCGACCGACCAATTATACCCTGTTTCGCTTATAATAATATAGTATAGGTAGTATAGATAGATTGATAATTTTGTCGTTTATAATAAATAAACTAATATTTTTAATATAATTTTTTTAACTTATTATTTTTAGAAATGTGTTAACAATTTTTTTGGAAAGCGTTAACCAACCAATTTTTTTATAAATTTGTTAATAAATATGTGATATTAAAATTATTTAAATTGATTTTGAAAATATTTGGTTTCCAAGTAATTGCATGAAAGAGTCTCAAAAAGTTGGGTGTAGGTGAAGAATTTTAAATCAAATATAACTAAAGTGCATGTAACTGAATACTAATTAGAGTGTAATTAAAAGAGTTTGTTATTAAGTAAAATATGTGGTTTATTTTTTTTAAAACAAAATTTTATATGTATTTTAATTTATATTTTTAATTTTGTTGGGAAGGTGTTACTGACTGACCAATCAATCATACCTATTTTGCTTATAAGACCACTTCTTTTAAAATAATGGTGTAATACAACTTTGTATTCTTTACTTTTCAAATTTATATAGTTATTCAGCTCACAACCATGGTTTTTTATATAAATTTTAAAATTCATATCCTTGTTTTGCTTAGAATATATTGATAAATTTTGTTATTTATAATGAATAAATATATATTTTAATATACTTTTTTTAATTTATTATTTTTAGAAAGGTGTTAACATTTTTTTGGAAAACGTTAACCAACCAAATTTATTGTAAATTTGTTAATAAATATGTGATATTAAAATTATTTAAATTGATTTTGAAAATATTTGGTTTCCAAGTAATTGAAAGAGTCTAAAAAAGTTTGGTGTTGAAGAATTTTAACTCAAATATAACTAAAAGAATATGTAATTGAATATTAATTGAAGTGTAATTAAAAGAGTTTGTTATTAGGTTAAATATGTGATTATTTTTTGTAAAATAAAATTTTATATGTATTTTAATTTATTTTTTTGTGTTAGCAAACTTTTTGGGAAGGTGTTAACCGACCGACTGACCAACCAATTATACCCTATTTCGCTTATAATAGTATAGTATAGATTAGTGTCACAACTAAAAAGGATATTTCAATTTGGATTAATACTGTAGCTTGCTGTTTTACAAAACTACAAGTATACTGTAGTTGCTGCACGTGATTTGGTGACAAATTGTGCATTATGTATACAAAGAATTCTGTTCATGGGAACTGTATCCCAAATATGAATTGAAGGGGTGAGTAGATGCCCCGTGAAAAAAAATTAATATACAAAATCTTTGTATAACCAGATTAAAGTGAACATGGCCAAAAGCAGGAATTATTCTCCCATCATCAACAGCCTGCTCGTTGAAATTATTCTCCAATCATTAATTGCCTGCTCTCCGTAAAAATGCAAGTACACCTAATCCAGCAACTAATGCAGCCCCGGCTGCAACAGTACTATATGCAGAAGCCCATGCATCTGGCTGAGCATAGTCCAAACTTCCAGAACCAGAACCTCTGCGACGACGAGGTGCGCCTGAATAATCGAGATGCAACTTTAATCCCTGTTGAGAGCAACTATCAGAAGTCACATTTTGTTACTGCAAGAGTGCAAAGTGGAAATACTAGTTGCTAGGACTATTTGAAATCCTGGAATGGTCTATTTTACCACACAGTCCTTCTGAACATACCTTCCAACCTGCTGATTTTGCATGGTCCACAGCTGCCACAAGATCACTGTCTGATGCAAGTACAACTTGGTCATGGTCTTCATCTTCATACTAATTTACACACGGTTATTTTAGGCTTTGTTTGCATTATAAAAACATTATGAACTGAAACTTGTTGTATTTTACATATACCAAAATTTGAGGAAGGTTGCTGCGGTCTATGTCGTCCCCTACTCTCTGTAGTATAGCAGTTATCAATTCCGTCAAACTTCGAGTATCTGATGACAAGAACAGAAAAGCCAAGATTACAATGCTGAATTATTTCAAAATAGTACATGTACATCAAATTTTTGTTTATCACTTTCAAGCAAAAGGGAAGAAAGCAGCATAAAAAAATTGGGTGTGTCCTGGTAAAATAACTAACTATTCCTCCTGAGCCTCACGTTTCTTCAGTGTTCCATCGACAACACTTAGTATGGTCTCTATACCGTAGAAGAATATCTTGCTATTAATTTTGTCAAGTACTGATAACTTGTATAACTTGGGATTGTACAACTCTGCATCCCAAGTAATACATTCTTAAAAATTAGAATCATACCACAAGTAAACCTATGCATTCGGCCACTTCTATCTTGAATCTTGAAAGCAAAAACTGTAGGCACTGTTGTGGAAGGATATGGAAGAGATTTCCCAGTCTCAGTAACTTCAGAAAGCAATTTTAATGAATTCTCACTGCAATCAGCAGCACGTAAGAAAATCAGATAAAGAGATCAAAACCAAAACAATGCTTTAACCAAGCTTACAACCTTCGTGTTTCATCATCATCCATAGTACTTGTATCCATTGCAGAGTCCCAAAAATTTTGCATCATACTGTTTGCAGCCTCATTATTGACTTCAGCAGTACTTCCCATCTAAGCAATACATGAATGACAAGACATTTAATCTAAATGAGAAAATACATAATTCCAAGAAAGAAGAAGAATACATAAATATAGACTACTGATATTTGCCACACTGAATGTAAATAGCAGAATCTCCATCCTTTAGATTTCAACTATGCTTGAGATTAATCACATTATGGAAGTTACAATCATTTTTCAAAACAACAAAGAATTGGCCTTTAATTAGCAAAAACAAAAAAGTTGATCTTTCGAAGCTTTTACTAAGTGGACTAGAATATGATATCTTTGCGACTTTAAAAATTCAGAGGCTCATTTTCTTCTGCTGCCTTGTATTTGTAAAACAATAAATGACCCAGGCTCCATGCTAAACCCTAGGAAGTCCAACAAATGACTATATCTATCATAGAACATTTAGCACTGTCTTTAACGATCTGGAAGTTGACATAACGATTTTCCCTATCGTGGAGCATTCAGTACAGACACAAAAACACATAATTTGTGTGCTGACAAAAAATATGGAAATATTCTGAAAGTTAACTCGTTATTCATGTCTGCTTCTTAATTGCTTTGTTAACGTCATTGAGCAGTCGATGATACCAGGAAAAGGAAAATTTAACTTACTGTGGTAACAGCTGCATGAGTGATATGAAGTACATCAATGACATCAACTACAATTCCATCTGCACTATATTATAATATGACATAAGCCTTCATCTTGACAAGTAGTTAAAAAATCTCAGAAAGTTGAATAAAAGATAGAATAACAACCTCCATTTAAAATGGGGAGGTGTAAAAATTTTCCATCATGCATGGTATGCAAAGCATCAACAATTGGTGTATCAACCGTTGCACATTCAGGATTTGGGGTCATGACCTACATATCAATGGACAGTAAAATTTCAATATACTTCATAGTAAAAGGAAAAATATGATTTTCCCCTAGATTACCAGCAAACCAATAGAAACTAATTTTTTCCTGGAAAAGAAAAACTACGTATGATTTAGAATTGCAACAAACAAAGAAGTCTATGTAAGTGCAGCAAAAAAAAAAAGTTGTACGCAAAATATACCTTCTCCACCAAAGTTGACTCTGGAGGAAGATTTAGGGCTATCACTCGCATTAAAATATCCTTTGAACTGCAAGGTTAAAATACGAAAGCTCACATTCAAATCATTACTAAATAAGAAAAGCCAACTTATCTACATAAGTCTTATATAGATCATAATTCATTACTGAAAGCACACAACAGATACAAGATTAAAGAGAAGAACTAACGTTAGAATGCCTTGCGGTTTTTCATCAACTGTCACGATTGCACAGCTTGTCTGACATTCAAGCATCTTCTTTGATGCCATTAAAACAGTATCCACGGGTGTCACAGTAACAACCCTAAAATGCTCGGAATCAATTGAACAGAATAAGTTGCAAAATTTCATAATGAAAAATGAACATCTACAAAACAGGCATGTCTGATAATAAAAGTATAAATATTACCTACTTTGAACTCTCAGATAAGATTGTAGACAGAGAAGGCTTAAATATTCGCTCTCGAAGTGTTTCAATAAATGTATTTGGACCTACAAAACAAACAAGAAACAAAAACAGTTAGGTAAAAGGAGTGCCTAAGGAAGAACTAAGCTGATAGCATTCAGACAAAAGTATGATGGCATTCGAAACGTATGCAACATCTTAAACATTGTCCACCAACCAATTGGTGGACTAGTTATAAATTAAGTTCTAAGACAGATCACAAGGTACAAACCAGACACTGAACCGCCCCAATGTTTCTCAACACCTTCAACAGCTGCCGCTATAGCCTTTCCTTTTTCGGCTGCTCGCTCCATACGAGCAATAGCATCATATAAACATTTGGCTATATCAAGTAAAGCAATAACCTCTCCTTTCTCCACGACAGGCAAATGTCTGAATTTTCCTGTGGCAAATCACCAAGTAGAATTTTCCTGTGTAAAATTCCAACATTACTTCTAAAATGATGGTGTCGACTTTCAAATAATTACCAACCTTGGACCATTTTTTGTAGAGCTTCGACGGCAAGAGTGTCTGAAATCACAAAAACTGGGTTCCTTGTCATTACCTTTGAAACAGGTGTTTCTTCAAGATTTAGCTCACGAGCAATAACTCTTGTTGCAATATCCTTCAATCAACAAATGAACAGCTCAAAGATATTCACACCTCAAATACAGGTTCTTTGACATGCTTTATATGAAACCTGTATTATGTCAATTGCCAAACCACTTGACAAAGAAAAAAACGGTTATACCTTGTCTGTAAGGATTCCACAGAGTAATGCATTTGAATCCGTAAGAAGCAGAGCATCAACCCTACGAGCTGCCATTCGACGACAAGCTTCAAGAACACTTGTAGTTTCAGGTATTGTCAGTGCCTTTGACAGTCGTAATCGCTTAACTGTACGCTCTCCACTTAGTCCCCTACTCCAAGAATAAGAATAATTAGAAAGATATCGTCAAACCAAAGAGAGAGGTTTTGGTTTAACCGTAGCCTAAAATGTATCTAATCCTTTATCAATTCATGAGGTGTGCATCAGTTCGCGTGCTTCTTTTTTTTGTGTGTGTAAGATAAGTTTCCATTCAAACACTAAACAATACAAGATTCATCAATTATGTTAATAACACAAAGATATATGCTCCATTTGGTTGGAAGGAATAGAAATTGGTAGAAATGAAGTGGAATCTGTACTACTTTGTGGCTAAACATTGAGCCCGTTTGGCAAATCTTATTTATTAGAAATAAGTAATTTATTTCTGAAAAAAGTACATCAAACTGTACTTTTTTCTGAAATAAGTTACTTATTTTCTGCATATAAAATATATTAAATCCCTCTTAAATTTTCAATCCTAAAACTTAGTAGTAAATGTGAAATTTTTCCTCGAAATAAGTCCTTATTTTTTTTAAAATAAGGAGAGCGATACAGGCTCATTATAAGAATTTCATTTATATCCCCGTACCATTCATGTCGATTTAAACTAAAACTCAATCCCACCAATTTGAGAATGTATGCACATTCCACCTTCCTACTCATTTCCTTCACAAACTATGTTACCAAAAAAAAATTCACACCCTTGCATTTGCTGCACTCTTCCCTACTACATATTCCTCTTCATCCTTAAGTATGTTAAAAAAAGTTAATTCCATTCCTTCAAACGAGACGGAGTACTATAGAGTTCCTCTTCGTGACTTACTAACTCAGCCTAGCCCTAAACTGAGTGCAGACAAAAGAAGGCTGGGAAAAACTGTCTGGGCACATCTTAAACCAGAAGACTAAGCAAACATCCATAAAATCCTTAATCTAACTCAGCCTAATCGAGTATTAAAAACAATCAATAGCCAAAACTCCTGGTAATTAACTACTTAACTGCACGTCCTAGTACACTGCTAACAACGCTCGAGTTTCAAACAGCTAAATTCCATCTCATCACAGTTCTCAAGACTAACCAATACAAATTACTCAATTATGTTGATGACACAAAAATAATTATGCTAGGTTTGGTTGGAAGGAATAGAAATAGGTAGAAATAAAATTTGTACTATTTTCTGGCTAAATATTTTGTAACTTTTCTTTAATTTACAAATTATATAATATTTCGAATGAACGCAGGTTCCTCTTTCCTACTCATTTCCTTCACAAGCTTCATACAAAAAATTCGCACTATTTCATTTCCTGCACTCTCCCGGTCTTCCCTCTTGCATGTTTCTCTTCATCCTCCAGTATGTTTAACAAATAAATTCCATTCCATCTAACGAAACGGAGTACTATTATATTCCATTCCATTCTATTCTGCAGTCAAAAGAATCACGAGCACAACTTTATTCAAAAAGACAAAAAAACATCCATAAAAATCTTTAATCTATTAAGATAACAGTCCGCCTAAAGAACAATTAGTCTAAAGTCAAGGTAACTAATTACTCAAATGCGCGTGCTAGTCAATTACTAATAACACTCGCAGCTAAATACAACCTCAATACAATTCTCAAATTATCGAAGCACAAAACAATCATAATTCCATTTCGAGAAGCCGATAAATACAAGAGGATTGACGAATACATGGATAATAGTAAGTGTAGTACATACATGGAACGAGAAGTGGTGAGAGATTTTCGAGAAGTAGTTGTCTCAGCAGCTTTCTTCTTGGACAAACTACTTCTCCTTGATGCACCTCCTTGACTTCCGGCCATATCTCACACCCTATATATAAATAATCTCACTACTGCTGAAACACATATAAACACAGCAATTCAATAAGAGATGAAATTGATAGGTAATAATCAATCAAAAATTGAACTAGTTTAAGTATAATTTAATCCAATTAAGTGATTGGAGAGGAGAATTAGTTACCGGAAAGCAGTCAGAGGACGATGAATTTACCGGGGAAATGACCGGCCGGATGCAGAGAAGAACAAAAATAAACCCTAATTATTACTATTATTAGAATTATTGCTGTTAAAATTGTATGAAGGAAATGAAATGGGGAAGGATGATATTAGTTGTTTGGTTTAGAAAGATGATAAAAAATGAAATTCTCTTGAATTAACGAATCGTTAGACAAGCAGACAATAAGGATAGTACAGGTCAAACAAATCTCAAAGTGTGATTCCCCGAAATCACAAATCTGAAAGGAACTTTATTGTCTTTTTTTTTATGGGCCTTGAACAATATATGTAATTAAAAAAAAGAAAATACTACAACTTTACAAAACTGTTTCTAAAACGGTTTCCAAATGTTGAGTTGTCGTTACTTGTTATGAATCTCACAAAAAAATAATGTCATATGTTATTTGAAAAAAAAATTGGAATTTTTTTTTTTTGGATACATAACATTACTTTTAAAAAAAATGTCCAAAAAATTTCATATGAATATAAGTAGCATCTGTGTCATTAATTATTCTATCAATCAATTATAAGAAGACATGTATTATTTTTTAAAAAAAATGAAACATTTATTGGTTCCTTAATATTTTTTCTTAACAATTTATACCACATTCCGCGGTTATCTGGAGCTCACCCTGTCCAAATGATATCCAGTTTTATTACTTTGTTGTTCATTGTTCATTGGAAATTAGGGATGGATTGACTCAATAGACTGTTGTGAAATATAAAATTCCAAATATACAGTAAATTTCCATATTGTATTATTAATTTTAATAATTGCATTTAGATGTTTTATAAATAAATATTTCGTGTTTGTTTAACTTTTTGAATAATTAAATTTATAACCTTACAATTAATATATATTCTAAGAAAATTCTCGGATGAGCCAGAGTCAAATCTTGGAACAACCGAGGATAAGTCTTACCACTTGGGTTATCGAGTTATGCTCCTATCATTTGTTTATTTATTTATTAAAACTTTATTAATTTGTTTGATACTTGGATCTTGTTATGTGAAGTATATAACAAATTGTTTATTAAGACTTTATTAATTCATTTTAAAAAATGCTAGAGTCCCAAAAAAAATTTCCAAAACGATTCTCAAAAGTTTAGTTATCAAGTTCTAATTGGATATGTATTTTACAAATAAAGAAATCTCCCATGTATCTATATGAGTTCCACTAATTAAAAGATGTCACTTGGCATTTGGAAACAATTTGGGAAACCATTTTGGGATTCCTAACATTGCTTGTTTGTTTGATACTTGGATCTTGTTATGTGGAGTGTAGAATAATGCTAAAGATATTAATTCCCAATTTTTTCCCAAATGTGGCAGATTTGTTGTAATAATAAATGGCCCCCTGTATTTATACCAAAAACATCAATCAAAAAATTTCATTACTTGCACATAAGCTTTACCATATTTTTTGAAAATAATTTTTTGTGTCTAATTTTGTTACTCTAGCACTACTAATGGAATGGGTTAATTATCTGATTGCTCACTAAAGTCAACCTGGATTATCAAGTTGGTCATTGAACTCAAAACGGTCTCAATCAGGTCACTTACTCGACATAAATGTACGGTCCGTTAAATAGTCTTCATTTTTTGACGGAAATAGACTGCAGATTGACATAAACGCTTATAACTGCAGATTCACTTAACATTTAAAAAATCCGAGACCATATTTGTGTTACCCAGATTATTCTCTTCAAAATAGATACAATATTGATAAGTGTTATGCCATATTTTGGCATGTCTAATAATCTTCCAAATTTCTAATATCTATTAATTATTAATTCAGATTAATAATTATTACTTAACCGCTAAGTTTTATCCTCTCTCTGAAATGAGGAAAGAATCAATCTCAATCAATCAATAACGGAAAATATCTCCAAACGATATTCTTCAAATCAGGAAGATATCACAACGATAAGATTAAATCAGATAAAATCAGTAATTACCACATTAACAAAGTTTATCCCTAAAGTCTCTCAGGGATAAACACAATTGCACATAACTACGTGGGCTTAATCCTATATAAAGATAGGTACGTAGGCATCTTGGTATGAGATGGAATCCGATACCCGAGACAAATCGATACACCTGCCAAGTCCAGCCCCCTCTTTTTTCATAAACCCTAATCCCCTAAAACAGCCACATACTGATAAGATATATTTTTATATATATTTTAGATAATTTTATTCCCATATTTAATTACATTTTGCATTAATTCGGGTATTTATTTAATAAATCTTAATGTTTTATTGTAGAAAATAAGAATTCCTGAATTTGGAATTAAAGAGCTATTTTGGAGCTAAAAATGAAGAAATTCGGATTTATTGAGCTAATCCCGCTTTCTACAGTATTTAATTCATATCTGGAGTTGTAGAAGTCAGATTTGAACGATCTTACAGTCCACGCGAAGCTTAGAAAATTATCTACAATTCAGAGGGATTAAATAAGCAAAAATCCGATTGGAGCAGCTCGAAATCTGAGGAGAAAATTCAGTTCCGAATTTTGGTGGAAATCTTTTTTTTTTTTGATACTGTAATTTAAAGTAAAAAAGGCATGTGTTTGATTGATTTGCTTTTGCAAATAATGCTGCCGAAAGTGATGAATCAGTTGGCTTGGAAAATAAAAAGAATTGCTAATGATGAAGACTAATTATGAAGGGTAATGATGATGCTTTTCTTTATGCAAATTGAAGGAAGGCTATAAAGAAAGAGAAGTGCACGAGGGGGAGGAAAATAAAAGGAGGACATAGGACATCAAATAGAGCCATTCGGCTACTGCATAGAAGAAACACATCAACATACATTCTACATTCTATATCTTCATAATTCGGCAGTGCATGTTAGTTTTTTAAGGGCTTGGTTTTCTTCTCTTTCATGTACACCTCCGTTTAATTCTTCATTTTATAGCAAATTTGAGGTACTCTTTATTTTTTATCTTATTTGTTAATATTTGTGTTATATGGCTTGTTTAATTATTTTTGTCAATTCAATTAATAGCATGAGTGAGTAGTTTATTTCTAGGGTGTAAGGGGGAGCCATGTTTACACCACGATAATGTTTTAATCTTATTAGTTGTTTAACGGATATAAAATAATTCTAATCGATATGTTATGAAATTTAATTTGTGTTATCGACCGGTATCATTAATTAATTATTTGCAAATAGGAATAATAGATCGAGAGATTTTATTCACTAGAGGCATACATACGATTAGCGGAATTTAATTTTAGTGCGAGAGCATAATTGGATTTCCGAGAGCGTTAATGCTTGAGAGAGATTAACATATGCTCTAATTATTTAAATTCGTTAAATTAACTACATCCGTATAATTTGTTTCGGTGTAAACATGGTGAACCCGGTCGCCCTAGACTTTTAGTTAATCGATTTTAAAACACATTTATTTGCGTTATTTACCTATACAAAAATTTTAAATAATTATTTTTATTTTAGAAATAATTCGTGACAATTAAATTAAAATCGATAAAACCTGTCTCCCTGTGAACGAACATAAAAATATACCGCATCAATTTTGGCGCTGCTGCCGGGGAGACGGTTAATTTTTATAAATTTTAGTTTAATTGTCTGAGTTTCATGATTTTTAATTGTAGATTTAATTTTTATATTTTTTATGTTAGTGTTAAAAAAACACAAAAAAAATATTAGTTTTAAATTTTTAGTACGTATTTTTCTTGCTTTAAATCTGTTTAAATTCGAAGCTTCAAAACAAAACCCCTATTTTAGTTTTTATTCAAAACAACAGCAGCACTAATCTCCTCTGTTTTCTTCTATCCATAAACAAAACAAACCCAGCACCTCTATCTCTCTTTTTCTTTTCGAACAAACCACACACCCATCTATCTCCTCCTTCCTTGCCTCCATCATTTTAATCCCAAATTTCCTCTCCCCTCCTTCTCCGTTCACACCAGTCACACACCTCTACGCCATCTTCTCTGTCCACAATTCTCTTTCCCGTAACCTCCATTCCACCCTCCCCTATCTCTCATCCCTCTATCCCTTGATTCCCTTTTCTTTTCCTCTTGCCCCATACAAACACCAACCACGCACTCCTTTCATTTTTTTTTGTTTTAATTGTCGAGTTATGCTGTTCATTTTTTTATTTTTTTTTATTTTTTTTGCTTCGATTTTCTTTTCGTTGTTTTTGTTCGGTTTTAACTGGGTTACTCTCTTGATTCGAGTCGCTGTTTGGCTGAATTCGATTTGTCATTAGTGTAGTTAATTAGTTTTGAATTAAGGGGATTAATTTTGTTTGATATGAATTCGAGAAGTTTTTGATTCGACTTGATACTGTTTCGTTCTGTGATTGTTTCGTCCGTCTGGTCTGCATATGATTTAAGTTTAGTCCTGGTTCATGGTATTGTCGTTTATTTTTTTCCTGCGTTTTGTTATTAAGATCGTAGCTACGTACTAAGTTGTCAAGATTGCCGTGTCTGAATTTTTTATTTTTTTTTTCTTTTTTCGGCTGTTTGACTGTTCGTTTGTTGTTGTGTTTGGGTTCGATCTGTTGAAAAAAATGTAATGGGATTTGTGGTAATTCTGTTGAATGTATGGGTTTGGATTGTCGTGAGTAGTTTCTGAGTAGCTTGCTCAGTTTGGAGGTTTCGTTGGCTGTTTTGTTTGTTGTTTTTGCTGGTTTCGTTGGATAATTTTGACTATTTTTGCTGCGTTTTTTGTGTAGGCTGAGTCTGAGTTTCCTGTTGTTAGAGTTATTGTTTTGTTTAGTTCGTTTGTTTTCGTGGCTATTAGTTCTGAATCCTTCTGCTATTCGTTTTCACTGTGTTACTGTGTCGTGTTTGTGTATCTGCACCAAGTCGAGTCATTGTGTGTTGTTCGCGTTTTGATTTCGTTTGGTTTGTTTTGTTTAAACTGAGTTGGGTCTGTGACTGAGTAGTTCAAACGCAGGTGCCGAGTCTGTGTTTTTGTTTCGTTAATTTGCATTTTGTCGTTCTAGAATTAAACAGTAAAAATCCAAAATTCTCAAAATTCCAAAAATCATTCTAGTTCGATTTTAATTAAAATTAGTTAAATTTAAATTCTTAATTTTAATAATAAATTAGTTTTGTTCTTTTCAATTTTAGTTAATTAGTTCAAAAATAGAATAATAATTTTCTTTTCTTTCAAAAAAAAAAATAATAATAATAATAAAAAAAATAAAAAAATAATAATAAAAAATAAAAAAAATACATATTTTGTTTAAATTGTTAAATTTTTAATTAGTTAGTTTTTTTTCCATTGTCTCATTGGAACTAAAATTCCAATTGAGACTGGTTTTACTGCTTTTCTTGTTTTTGTTGTTGATGCACAGGTCAACAGAAGACGCATTTTTAACTCCTGATTCTACTCGGAATCTTGATTCCGGAGAACCTCTGCAACAATATATCGATAAACAGAGAAATAAACGCAGCGAAAGATCCATTTCTCAGAGAGTAAAATGGCCAACCCTCCTATTAAATCTTTGAAGAACTATTCACAGCCTTCTCCGAGTGGGGTACCAGTTGGCCTCGCTATGCCAGCTATTCAAGCAGCAAACTTTGAGATCAAACCGGCGTTGCTCAGTATGATCCAACATAATCAGTTTGCTGGTCTTCCATCCGAAGACCCTACACTTCACCTGCAAAGGTTTCAACAGCTCTGTTCTACCATTAAACATCAGGGAGTCACTCCAGACCAGTTGAAAGTCATGTTGTTCGGTTTCTCTCTTCGTGACAAAGCTCAAAAATGGTTGAATGATATTGACTTGACCGAATGGGATGAGATTGCTCAGGCTTTCTTAACTGAGTTCTTCCCTCCTAACAGAACCGACGATTTGATTGACAAGATGATGGGTTTTAAGCAAGATTATGGCGAATCTCTTCGGGATGCTTGGGACAGATTCAAGGATTATCAACGTGCATGCCCTCACCATGGTCTTGAGAAGTGGTTTCTGCTTAAACGCTTCTACAATGGTCTTGATCCTGAAACAAAAGGTACAGTTGATAACGCTGCAGGTGGCTTGTTTTTAGACAAAGGAGTTGATGATGCACATGCTTTTCTTTCAAATTTGGCTGCCAATCACTTCAGTAACCCGAGAGCAGCCAAGAAAGGGGGTAAACTTGAAGTGGATACATATTCTCTATTATTATCTCAACTCGCTGCATTGACTCAGGAGATCCACTCATTGAAGACATCTCAGCCCTCTACTCCACCTATGAGTATCAATGCATTGTCATCCATGGCTCCTATGAATTATCCTGTTTGTGAAGTCTGTGGCATCCAAGGCCACTATGGTAACGATTGCCAATACAATGCTCAAAATTCACAAAATTTCCAGATGGAGCAAGCAAATGTTTTCCAACAGAGGCAGCAGTACAATCCGTATTCCAACACTTACAATCCTGGTTGGAAAGATCATCCGAACTTCTCATATAGGAACAATAACGCTCAGAATTCAAATTTTCCTAATCAGCAGCAGCAATATCAGCAGTCGTATCAGCCTCCTCCACAGCAGCAGTATAGGCCCCCGCAAGGACCTATGAATCCCCCTGGATTTCAGAAGCCCTATCAGAATTATGCTCCTCAAGCCAATCAAGCTACACAGGCTGATAATCAAGGTGATATGATGAAGATATTGTTGCAAATGCAAAAGAATATGGAGGATACCAATAGGAAGATGAACCAGATGGAGATTCATAATAAGATGCTAGAACATCAGATTGCTCAAATGGCTAGTTCTTCGTCTACAAGGCAACAAGGCTCTCTACCAGCACAACCAACTCAGCCAAAGGAAAATGTGAATGCCATTACTCTTGGGAGTGGTCATACATATGGTGCTCCTCCAATGCCTACTGACGATGCTCCTACTAAGAAAGAAAAAGAGAATTCTGAGGAAGACAAGGTAGAGAAAGTTGTTGAAGACACAAACGAAGGTGAAACTGAGGAAAGCAAGGAAAAGGACAAAGAAAAGACTACAGTCACCCCTCCACCATTTGTACCAAAGCTCCCATTCCCTAGCAGGATGAACAGAACTAAGGTGGACCGGCAGTTTGGTAAGTTCATGACACTTGTCATGAACCTTGAGGTAACAGTTCCTTTCACTGATTTAATTTCTCAAGTTCCATCATATGCAAAGTTTCTCAAGGATATTCTCACTAAGAAAAGGTCCTTTGGTGAGGTAGAGACAGTAGCTTTTACTGAGGAGTGTAGTGCTGTTTTACAGAATAAGTCTCCACCTAAGCTTAAAGATCCTGGTAGTTTTTCAATCCCGTGTCATTTAGGTGCATTGTTTATTGATAAAGCTTTATGTGATTTAGGCGCTAGCATCTCAGTCATGCCTCTCTCGATTTTTCAGAAATTAAACATGGGAGAATTAAAATGCACACATATGACTTTGCAAATGGCAGACCGTTCGATAAAATATCCTCTTGGAATTTTAGAGGATGTGCTTGTTAGGGTTGGAAAATTCTATATTCCTGTAGACTTTGTAGTTCTAGATATGGAAGAGGATAGCCAAATACCTATTATTTTAGGTAGACCATTTCTATGTACTGCAGGTGCTGTAATTGATGTTAAAAGTGGGACTCTCACATTGAGCGTTGGTGATGATAAAATTACTTTTACTCTAACCTCTGCTCTTAAATCCCCTTTGCTTGAGAATACTTGCTGCAGGATTGATGTTATAGATGAAATTGTCCAAGATGAGACGCCTCAGATTCTATTGAATGATGCATTGGAAGCAGTGCTCATGCTTGAAGCATACGAAGGAGAAGGACATGCTGAAGTCGATTCATTGATTCTTGAGTTGGATGGTGTAGCTGATCCGAATTGTGAGGTAACCAACACTTCTTGTGGTCAACCTCAGGTAAAAAAGTTAGAGTTAAAGCCTTTGCCATCTAATCTTAAATATGTGTTTCTTGATGATGAAAAGACTTGTCCTGTGATTATTAGCTCTAGTCTTGATGATAACAAGGTTTTTAAGCTTCTTACTGTTTTGCGTGTGCATAGAAAAGCTATTGGGTATAGTATTGATGATCTTACAGGAGTTAGCCCAGACTTTTGCATGCATAGAATTCACTTAGATGATGACCATAAGCCTTGCATACAGGGACAACGTCGCTTGAACCCTAACATGCAAGAGGTTGTTAAAAAAGAAGTTTTGAAGCTGTTAGATGCGGGCATCATTTACCCGATTTCCGATTCTAAATGGGTAAGCCCAGTTCAGGTAGTTCCTAAGAAAGGAGGAACAACGGTAATTAAGAATGATAAAGATGAATTAATTCCCACTCGAATTGTCACCGATTGGCGAATGTGCATTGATTACCGTAAGTTAAACACTGCTACTAGAAAAGATCATTACCCTCTCCCATTTATTGATCAGATGCTTGAAAGACTTGCTAAGCATAAGTACTTTTGCTATTTAGATGGATATTCAGGGTTCTTTCAGATCCCTATACATCCTGATGACCAAGAAAAGACTACATTTACTTGCCCATATGGTACTTTTGCATATCGTAGAGTGCCTTTTGGATTGTGCAATGCCCCTGCTACTTTTCAGCGTTGCATGACTGCCATATTTTCTGATTTCATAGAGTCTATCATGGAAGTATTTATGGATGATTTCAGTGTTTATGGGTCTGATTTTGATGTATGTCTGCATAATCTTTCTAAAGTGCTTAAACGTTGTGAAGAGGTGAATTTGGTTTTGAATTGGGAAAAGTGCCACTTCATGGTAAATGAAGGAGTGCTACTTGGTCACTTGATTTCTGAACGTGGCATCCAGGTTGACAAAGCAAAAATTGAGGTGATTGAGAAGCTTCCTCCTCCTGTTAATGTCAAGGGAGTGAGGAGTTTCCTTGGTCATGCGGGTTTTTATCGTCGTTTTATAAAAGATTTTTCAAAAATTGCAAAACCCCTCACTCAATTGTTGCTTAAGGATGCCACCTTTGTGTTTACTGACGCTTGTTTGGAGTCTTTTAACAGGATCAAGGAAGCTTTGATAAGTGCTCCAATCATACAGCCGCCAGATTGGAGCCTTCCATTCGAAATCATGTGTGATGCAAGTGATTATGCTGTGGGAGCCGTTCTCGGTCAAAGGAAAGACAAGGTATTGCATGCCATCTACTATGCAAGTAAAACCTTGGATGAAGCTCAGGTCAATTATGCTACTACTGAGAAGGAGCTTCTAGCTGTGGTCTATGCTCTTGACAAGTTTCGGGCATATCTCATTGGCTCCAAAGTCATTGTTCACACAGATCATTCAGCACTGAAATATCTGTTGGCCAAGAAAGAAGCAAAACCAAGGCTTATTCGTTGGATTCTGTTACTCCAGGAATTTGACTTGGAAATCAAAGACAAAAAGGGTGCTGAGAACGTGGTTGCAGATCATCTTTCACGACTGCGTTTCACATCAGATGTTGCATCTGATACTCCTATTGACGACTCTTTTCCTGATGATCATTTATTTGCTGTTGCCACTAAAACTCCATGGTATGCAGACTTTGCAAATTTTTGTGTGAGTGGCTCTCATCCTCCAGACTTGACCTATCAACAACGAAAGCGGTTCCATCATGATGCTAAACAATATTTTTGGGATGACCCTTTCTTGTATCGAAAGTGTGCAGATGGGATCTTTCGTAAATGTGTCCCTGAGTTTGAAGTTAATGACATTCTCAAGCATTGTCATTCTCTTGCATGTGGAGGGCACCATGGTCCTTCTAAAACTGCTGCTAAGGTACTTCAATCCGGTTTCTTTTGGCCTTCTCTATTTAAAGATGCTCGTGCTTTCTGTTTGGCTTGTGATGCATGTCAAAGAACGGGTAATATTTCTAAACGCAATGAGATGCCTCAGACCGGTATTCTTGAGGTCGAGATATTTGATGTATGGGGTATTGATTTCATGGGACCGTTCCCAACTTCTTGTGGGATGAAATACATCTTAGTTGCAGTTGATTATGTTTCCAAATGGGTTGAAGCAATTGGATCGCGCACCAATGATTCTAAGGTTGTTATGAATCTCTTCAAGAAAATCATCTTCCCGCGCTTTGGAGTTCCAAGAACCGTGATAAGTGATGGTGGTTCTCATTTTCACCACCGACAATTTGAAACTTTGTTGAAGAAGTATGGTGTCACTCACAAGGTTGGTCTTGCTTATCATCCTCAAACAAGTGGCCAAGTGGAGGTTTCAAATCGTCAAATTAAAAGCATTCTCGAGAAGGTGGTTGCAAAATCTAGAAAAGATTGGTACTTAAAGCTAGATGATGCTTTGTGGGCTTATCGGACAGCATATAAGACCCCTATTGGAACTACCCCATATCGGTTAGTATATGGCAAGGCATGTCACTTGCTAGTTGAGTTGGAACATCGTGCTTTGTGGGCTATAAAAGAACTCAACATGGATATAAAGGCTGCGGGACAAGCAAGACTTCTTCAATTAAATGAATTAGATGAGCTTCGATTTGATGCTTATGATAATTCCCGGATTTACAAAGAGAGAACGAAGAAAATGCATGATAAGATGATCCAGCGAAGAGATTTTGAAGTTGGTGACAAGGTCTTGTTATTTAACTCAAGGCTTCGACTCTTTCTTGGGAAACTCAAATCTAGATGGTCCGGACCTTTCACTGTAACTGGAGTTAAATTTCATGGTGCTATTGAGATCATGGGGCAAGATGGAGAAAAATTTAAGGTAAACGGTCAACGCCTTAAATTATATGTGGACGGTGCATTTGTTGGAAAAATGGAGACGATTCGGCTCGACAATCTCTCCATGGAACCTTGATTCGAAGGCAGAAGTCAAGCTAATGACGGTAAAAGAGCGCTTATTGGGAGGCAACCCAATGGTTTGAGCAGGCTTTTAGGGGAGTATTTCTTACTTTTCTTTATATATAATTGTTCATTGAGGACAATGAACCACTTAAGTGTGGGGATGAGTTCTCGATGATTAAAAAAAAAAATTAAAAATTTAAAAATTCCAAAAAAATCAGAAAATTAGAAAAATAAATTGCCTCGTCTCATAGTGTTAACAAGGATATGTACACATCTTTTGAACTTATTTTGCATGATTATTTGACATGTCATATCTCTGGAAAATCATTTGTTACTTGATGATTCCTTGTACGTACTTGTGAAAATTTTAAAACTTGAGATACATAATTGTCAAATTTAGTGAGTACTGAAACATGCTTTCACCTTGTGAGAACTTGAGCCTAATTTGTGATTGGTACATCTTATATCAATCAAATTTTATTGTTGTGTATTGTTCATCGTTTGGCATTGTAAAGCATAATGTAATGTAATATGTAATAGAGGACATATATAACTCAACTAGGATAAAAGATAAATAATATTAACTCTATACAGGGATCGTGAAATTTGAAGAACAGGCACCGACAAGGATCAAGTCGCTGAAAGAAGTTCATTAACATGATCAAGCCTCAGTGACAGAATAAGATGTACAGATGATTCTGTTGAAGGGCCAAAAGATTCCATGTATTTATATTATTTGAAGATATTGCTGCAGGCTAATCAATTGGAATGTAACGAAGGTGTGAAGATCAAGATCAGTGCTAGTCACTTGTGAACCAGACCAGTGCACTAAGTGTCAGCACATAAGAGAAGGATCAACACATTAATTCACATAAAGAATTGCCAAAGCCTATTGACGATCAAGGACATACATAATATTTCAAGGTATTGTCAAAAATTAATTTACTCTGAAAATCAAATAAGTAACAGATTAATTAATTATTTATAATAAATAATTAAATTAATCTGGTACTTGAACTATTTTCTGAGAAGAATTAAAACAACAAAATAAACAGAAGAGAATATGAATAGTAACTGCGGTTGTTGGAATAGTAACTGTGGTTGTTGGAATAGTAACCGTGGTTGTTGGAATAGTAACTGTGGTTGTTGGAATAGTAGCTGGGGTTGTTGGAATAGTGCCAAATAGTGATTTTCTAAAATCTATAAATAGGCATGTTGTATTTCATTTCAAAATACACCTCAACACACAACTCTCTCTTCTCTCTCTCTTATATCTTCTCTGTGTAAGCTGCTAGAAAGTCCATCTAGTAGGAAAGTCGGCTTAGCCCACTTTCAGGAAGTGTCGGGTAGAAGGTCCTCGTGCCTAAACTATCCTTAGGAGTGTTTGATTTTGTAGCTAATCCATAGGATTAAATTGTGTAGCAAACCTCCGGGTTTTATCTATTAAAAGATATTTCCCAAACAGTTGTGTTATTTCGATTCAGTATTTTTTATCTCATATCCACATCAAAAAATTGAAATATTTTTTGAATAACGTATTCAACCCCCCTTCTACGTTATTCCGGACCTAACAATTGGCATCGAGCCACTCTGTTATTATACAACAGTTAAGATCCAAAAAGCTATACAATCATGACAGAGAAAACACAAACTCCAACAACAAGCAGATATGAATCAATCAGAGTTCCAATACTCAGGGCATCAGAATATCCCACATGGAAGGTGAAGATGGAAATGTTTCTGGAGGCTACAGATCCAGAGTACTTAGACAGAATCCATGATGGTCCACATAAGCCTACCAAACTTTCTGTTGTAGTTGTTGGGGAGGAACAGAAAACGATTCCAAAGGAGAAGAAAGACTACACTCCTGAAGATATCTCCTCTATTAGCAAAGATGCCAAGGTAAGGCATTTATTACATAGCACTCTTGACAATGTTATGTCTAACAGAGTCATTGGATGCAAAACTGCTAAAGAGATTTGGGATGCTTTGGAAGTCAGATGTCAAGGAACCAAAGCCATCAAGAAAAATAGGAGAACAATACTCACACAGGAGTACGAGCACTTTGACTCAAAGTCTGATGAGTCATTAACAGATCTATATGACAGATTCCTGAAATTGTTGAATGATTTGTCACTGGTAGATAAGGAGTATGATCTTGAAGACTCCAATCTGAAATTCTTGTTGGCTCTTCCTAAGAAGTGGGATTTAAAGGCCACTACCATCATAGACAATTATGATCTGGAAGACATGTCTCTTGATGAAATCTATGGAATGCTCAAAACCCATGAGCTTGAGATGGAACAAAGAAGCAAGAGGCATGGAGGCAAGTCCAAATCAATTGCTCTTAAAGCTGAGGAGAAAGCTTCTAAAGAAGTTGCTGTGAAAAAAAGTCAATCTAATGGAAAGGCTCTTATTACAAAGTCTGATACTGAGTCATCAAACTCTGATGATGACTCAAACTCTGACAATCTCACGGACCCTGATGATGATGGCAGTGATGCGGAGATGATACAACTTGCAGCCCTGATGGTAAAAAGCTTCAAGAAGATGGCTTACAAGAACTTCAGAAAGGGAAGGAAGTTCACACGAAGAGATTCAAACTTCGAAAAGAAGAATTTTAGAAAAGCTGAGGAAAAGGAAGGCAGGTCTGGGAAAGTGGACAAGTCCAAAATCAGATGCTATAATTGTGGTGAGAAAGGACATTTTGCACCTGAGTGCAAGAAAGCCAAAGCTGATAAAAGTCAAGCTTACATCACAAAGAAGAAGGACTGGGCTGACACTTCAGACTCTGAAGATGAGGTGCATATGCTGATAGTATCTCTAAAGCTATTAAGACCAAGGTACCTCACTCTACTTTAGCTTTTGATACTACTGATATATCTGAGTTAAGACTCTTTCTTAAAAACTTGCATGTTAGCTACAGAGATCAGACTTTAGAAAATGAAAGAATAAAATCTGAAAGTCTAGACCTTAGAAAGAGAAATGATTATCTAGAATTAGAATTAGTCCAAATGTTAACAATTCAGAAAGAGAGAGATGATGCTATTATTATTAAAACTGAATTATTGAAAAAGCATGCTTATCTTGAATCTGAACTTGTTAAAGAAAGGAACATTATTAAAACTTGGACTAACTCTGGTAAAACTACTCAGATTATCATAGAGAATGATTGTTGGAAAGAAGGTCTAGGTTACACTGATAAAAAGAAAACTGTCAACATAGAAGCTGAGACCTCTAAACCTGTATTTACTGAAAAGGCTGCAAAACCCAAACTTAATCACATGAGGTTTGTACCAAAATCCGACAAACCAAAACAGGATGAAGTCAAATCAGTAAATATTAGTTTAATGTCTCAGAAACAGCTTAAACATAAGCTGAAGGAGTTAAAAAGAATGAACAAGGTAAAAGAACCTAGGAAAAATAGAAATGGAAAGGTAGGCATCAGTAAAAGCAATAACTATATGCCTATTCCCAATGCTCCTAGGAAGAAATGTCACCACTATGGAAATCCTAACCATCTTGCTACTTTTTGCAGGAAGAATAAAAATATAAACTCTATACCTCCTAAGTCAGGAGTTAAGAGTGGTTCGGTTAGGTTTAAGCCACAGAATCCTTGTTTTCACTGTGGCAGTATTTGGCATTCTATTTATACATGCAAAGAGTATCATAATTTGTATTATGATTATTATGAACTTAAACCCTCTTTGAATAAATTCAAGATTGATTCTACATGTGTAAATTCTGATAAAAAGAATGTTAGCACAAACTCTGATAAGACTTCTGCTGCAAAAGCTAACAGACTTAATAAGGCCAAAGGATCCAAGCAAGTCTGGGTCCTTAAAACTAATCATTAGTGGTTTTTATGATTGCAGGGTAACAGGAAAAATATCCTTGTTCTGGACAGTGGATGCTCAGGACACATGACTGGAAATAAAGCCCTGCTATCAGAATTTGTGGAGAAAGCTGGCCCAAGTGTTTTTTATGGAGATGGCAACATAGGAAGGACTCTGGGATATGGTAATATCAATCTTGGAAATGTCATCATTGAAACTGTAGCTCTAGTCTCAGGACTCAAACATAATCTACTAAGTGTGAGTCAAATCTGTGACAGAGGTTATCATGTGGATTTCTTTGAAGAACACGGTGAAGTTGTAAGCAAATCTGCATGAAAGGTTGTTCTAAAGGGATACAGGCATGGTAACATTTATGAAGCCAAGCTTTCAACAAACTTTGATGGCTCTGTAATCTGTCTGCTGAGTAGAGCATCAATTGAAGAAAGCCGGGATTGGCACAAGAGACTTTCTCATCTGAATTTCAACAGCATTAATGAGCTAGTGAAGAAAGATCTTGTGAGAGGATTGCCCAAATCAGTTTTTACTCCAGATGGCCTATGTGACTCATGTCAAAAGGCAAAACAAAGGAAAACTTCATTTAAAAGTAAGACTGAATCCTCAATTCTTGAGCCATATCACTTATTGCATGTTGATTTATTCGGTCCAGTAAATATAATGTCTATTGGAAAGAAAAGATATGCTTTGGTTATTGTTGATGAATACACCAGATATACATGGGTATATTTCATGCACAAGAAAGAAGAAACTGCATCAATCTTAACAGAGCATGTCAGACAACTGGACAAAGGATCTAAGCATACAGTGAAAATCATAAGGAGTGATAATGGCACTGAGTTCAAGAATGCAGTCATGGAAGAGTTTTGTAAAGAAAATGGAATAAAGCAAGAATTCTCTGCACCTGGAACTCCACAACAAAATGGAGTAGTAGAGAGAAAGAATGGGACTCTCGTAGAAGCTGCAAGGACCATGCTTGATGAAGCAAAGCTGCCAACTTACTTTTGGGCTGAAGCTGTGCAAGCTGCTTGTTTCACACAGAATGCTACACTCATAAACAAGCATGGTAAAACACCATATGAGATGGTGAAAAATAAGAAGCCGAACCTGAAGTACTTTCATGTGTTTGGATGTAAGTGTTTTGTTCTTAAGACTCATCCAGAACAGCTTTCCAAATTTGATTTAAAAGCTGATGAAGGAATCTTTGTTGGATACACACTATCCACAAAAGCATTCAGAGTCTATAATCTGAGAACAAAAGTGGTCATGGAATCTATCCATGTGTCTTTTGATGATAAGAAGATAACAGGACTTGAAGATTTTGATGAACATGACCAGCTGAGATTTGAGAATGAAGAAATAAATGCTGATCTACAAAATTCTGATACTCTTTCAGACTCTATTGTTCAATCTATACCAGTAGATCAGATAGCAGCACATGTTGAGGGGGAGCAAGTGAACGATGAACCCCAATCAAGTGAAGAAACATCTGCTACTAATGATTCTTTAAACTCTGAAAGCAACAGCTCAAGGGGAGCAAATAATGATTTTGGATCTACTAGTCACCACACTCAACACAATCATGAACTTGGGGAATCATCAAGATCAGATCTGCCAAGACAAAGGATATGGAGTAGAGCACATCCCTTTGAACAGATCATTGGTGAACCGGACACGGGTGTACAGACTAGAAGAGCAACACAGAATGAGTGCAATTTCGCAGGATTTTTATCTCAAATTGAACCTAAAAAGATTGATGAAGCTCTTGATGATCCAGATTGGGTAACTGCAATGCAGGAAGAACTCAATCAGTTCGAAAGGCAGAAAGTATGGAAGCTGGTGCCAAGACCAAAAGATAAATCTATAATTGGCACTAGATGGGTGTTTAGGAATAAACTGGATGAAAATGGTATTGTTACGAGGAACAAGGCTCGATTGGTAGCAAAGGGTTACTCTCAAGAAGAGGGAATTGATTATGATGAAACTTATGCTCCAGTTGCAAGGCTTGAAGCAATCAGGATGTTCTTAGCATTTGCTGCACACTCCAACTTTAAGGTTTTTCAGATGGATGTGAAGAGTGCATTTTTGAACGGAGATCTAGAAGAAGAAGTCTATGTTGAACAACCCCCTGGGTTCGAAGACAAGGACTTTGAAGGTTTTGTGTACTTTCTCTTTAAAGCTCTCTATGGTCTCAAGCAAGCCCCTCGAACATGGTATGATACTCTCTCCAAGTTCTTACTTGAAAATGGTTTTACAAGAGGTATCATCGACAAAACTCTCTTTCATAAAAAGCATAAAAATGATATAATTCTGGTGCAAGTATATGTGGATGATATAATATTTGGTTCTGCTAATGATTTGCTATGCAAGAGATTTGCTAAGTTAATGCAGAGTAAGTACGAGATGAGCATGATGGGTGAGTTGTCCTTCTTCCTTGGACTTCAAGTTGTTCAGAAGCCTGATGGTATTTTCATCTACCAATCAAAATACATAAAGGATCTTCTGAAGAAGTATGGGATGGAAGAAGCAACTACTGCCAAGACCCCAATGCCAACTGCTGTCAAGCTTGATCAAGACAAATCTGGTAAGTCAGTTGACATCACGAAGTATCGAGGTATGATTGGCTCTCTCTTATACTTAACTGCTAGTCGACCAGATATTATGTTCGCAACTTGTTTATGTGCTAGATTCCAGGCTGACCCTAAAGAGTCACATCTTATAGCTGTTAAACGTATTTTCAGATACCTTAAGGGAACCCTCGATCTTGGGATTTGGTACCCTAAAGGAACAGGTTTTGACCTAGTTGGCTATACAGATTCTGACTTTGCAGGCTGTAAGATTGATCGGAAAAGTACTTCTGGAAGCTGTCAGTTTCTAGGAAGAAGGTTGGTATCTTGGTACAGTAAGAAGCAACACTCAGTATCTACCTCGACAGCCGAAGCAGAATACATTGCGGCAGGTAGTTGTGCTCAGATCCTGTGGATGAGGAATCAACTTCAGGATTATGGACTCATGTTGGACAAAATTCCAATTCTATGCGATAACACGAGTGCCATTGCCATTGCCAACAATCCAGTTCAACATACCAGGACTAAGCACATTGATATCAGGTATCATTTCTTACGAGAGCATGTCATGAATGGAACTGTGGTATTATATTTTGTTCCCACAGATCAACAAATTGCAGACATCTTTACTAAACCACTGGATGAATCCACATTCTCCAGGTTAGTTGGTGAACTTGGGATGTTAAATCTGTCTAATTAATTTTGGATAATCAATAACTGCAATTTGTTATAAATTCACAGGTATTTTAAATGTCCATATTTTTAGGACTTGTGAATTTACTTTGCATCCAGTCTTCATCTTACAGTTATCTCTATACTAATTGCCATGCTTATAAATGCCATCTTTTATGGTAATTAGTTAGTGAATAATTGTGTTAATTGTAGCATAATTAAATAAATATTTTATTGACATATATCAATTAATGATATTTTGTTAATTTTATGTCTATTTAATTGTGAGTTTATCTGATTATTGTGGATTAATTCTTGATTTACTGCGTGATTATTTTTAAATCCATAATAATTAGAAGTATTGTATGTGTGTGTGTATAGGCTGATAGATTTCGGTGATAAGATGTTTTTCGGCTGACAGGTTTCGGTGATAAGATGTTTTTCGGCTAATTGATTGATTAGGTGAGAAATTATTGGTTGATTAGGTGAGAAATTATTAAAGCGGTGTTATTCAACATAGCCTGTCAATATCTCACCTAACCCACTAGTCCTTGAAACCTTATAAATGATGAGTTTTTGTTTGTGTTTAACATCATCATTTTTCAGATATACAGAGCATATACACACAATTGCTGAATATTTCGAGCTTTGATCGGAAAGATCTCTCAATCTAGCTGGTGGTTTTTAGATTGGATTTTATATTCTTGCTTTATACATCATCCTTTATAAAAACTAACCCTTGTTTTTGAATTTCCTCGAAGTTTGAAAATGGCATTGCAGGGAAGCTTTTTAATTGCTAAAGTTAATCCTATTTCCATTCAGCAAATCGAAACCATTCAGGATGAGCAATTTCGGGCTTGGACACAATTTTTGAATGAACATTCATTAATTCGCTATGCTTTAGTTACACCAGTGCAGCTTAACCATGATGCATTGCGTGAACTATATTGCAGTGCGGTTAACACTTCTGGACAGGACGGGTGTGCATTCACATACCGACTATTTGGTAGGTCGATTAGGGTCACTGAACGAGATGTTAATCGAATTCTTCATTTTCCTATGGAAAATCTCGTTTCTGATCCTACACCTGAACAGATTGAAATGTTCTTTCGTTTTATAAGGTACCAAGATGGCAATTTCATTACTGGTAATCTTTATAGAACGTTTCTAACCCAGTATTGGAGTTTCTTCTTTCACACTCTTAACCATGTTTTTTCCTCAGATAGAACAAATCAAGATCGAATACCTGAATATATCCAAAAAATAGGGTATGCGGTCGCCAATAATTTGAGGATTAATTTTGGAAAAATAGTGCTTGGTCAAATCATTTTAAAGATGAAACACTTAGGAACAATAGATGTTCGGACTCAAAATGTCAAATGTCTATATCCAAGGTTTCTACAGCTAATATTAAATGATTTTTTGAATGATGAAGACAGGGTACGCTTGGAAAATGGTCAAAAGGTGGAATGTTCTTCGATAAAGACGAATGTAATTAATTACATGAGCAAAAAGAAATATACGGATGTGCCTACAGTCCTAACTGAATATCTAAAGACTGTCCCACTTCCGTTGTTACCAAGACCAGTGAGAGCAGGTATACGACAAGGTAATATTTCAATCCCTGCTATTCCAACCTTTGTATTCCCTGTTGTGTCACAGGAAATACAGTTTCTACAGCCCCTAGTGGCCATCTTACCCGACCAAGAGCAGGAAATCCCACCGACTCTAACACAGGTCGAAGAGCCCATTTTACAAATGCAAACACAAACACAACAAACTCCTACACCTCAATTGTCAATTAAACGACCAACCATCAACACTTTTGAGGGAGATAGTGCCTCAGCAGCACCACATAAGGAGTTAGTTACATCAGCAGCTCTACCTCATTCTAAACGAAGTAAACCAAATGAACCTGAGGTAACTGTAACTGTTAGGGAAACAATTCTTCCTTGTCAAATGAGTGACAATGTAAATGAGGATGAATTGACGGGAGCAACTATCTTGAGTTCCATTTCACGGAACATAAGAGTGGTTGATGATCTTTCTAAAGATCAAATGCCTTCACAGGCATCCGAGGTGGAATTACCTACCTCAATAACTGCTGGTGAATCTTCCATTTTACGGAAAGATCCATCGGTAGGTGGTTCTTTTATGAACCAAGTGTCTTCACAGACATACGAGGGAAACTTGAGTTTTGTCCCATTTAATCGATTCAAGTTTAACCTCCCAGAGGAAAAATCTCTGGATCTCTTTCGAGATTTACCACTATTTACCAGTGGTCGGCAACTCGCTTCACGCGAGGATGGATGTAAGAACCCTAATTTTTGGTAATATTTTCTTTATTTAATATCTTGTGGCATTGTCAATATAGAACCTTTCTAGTCATCCCTGTTGATTAATAGAATTGATTGTCTGAGAAACTGCGTTGTTGCATTCATTATGTAAGATAAAAAGGAAGATTGTGCAGGCAGGAGTCTTATTGTTAGTAAGATTTATAAAACTTGGGATTTGAGAATGGTTAGAGTATTAAAAGATTAATTAAGAATTATGACGAGGAATTATGGACATTCGAGGAATTTACACAATTAAGTACTTAAGGAATTATAGGGGAAATCTCTACGCGACAAAATATTATTACGAGAGATTAATTAAGATACGATACGAATTAAAGATTAAATGACAAGCATTGGTGGAAGAATAATGATACAAGGAGTAGTATTGCATGCAAGTCCCATGCAACCAAGTGGTTAGGAATAAGCAAACTAGTTGACAAATTGGAAGAGGAATAGTATCTAGTTACTTGCTTTTCAAAAAGGGGAGACAAGGAGTACATGTGACCATACCTTGCTAGTACTTGCCTATACGTACACATTATGTATCACCCAACACTTTAACATCAATTATTGCACCCAACAAACAAAACACAAAAACCAAAACACCACCCCTTCATTTTCAAGGTACTCTCGGCCAAGCTTAGTAAAGGGAGAAGAAAATTCTTCCTCCCCCATTTCCCACCACTCATACATCAAGATATAATTACTAGGCCCTCTACAACATCTAAGCAAGGTATGTTAATAGTTTCAAGCCATTTCATCCATCCAAATTCAAGTTATAAATTGTTAAAGATTTGGTGAATAGTAACCATGTTTGATTTTCTTTTAGATCTTGGATTGTAAGGGTTGTAGGAGACCATTCAAGGTGTTATTAAGTTGTGTAAGGCTTGTCCAAGACTCCTAGGTGCTCAAGAAGGTATAAAAATCTCAAACCCTTTTGGTTATGTAGTGTTTATAATGTTTGGTAGTAGATCCATGTATATATGAGTTAATCTTGGTTGTATAAGTAATGGATGACATGGATCTTGAGTTTTGATGTTGATATTGTGACTTTTATGATTATGGATAGTATATATATCTCCATGAGTGTTATGAACCATGAACTAAGTGAATTAAGTGTTGGTTGTGTTGTGGAATTGTGAAAAATGGTTGATCTAAGTAGTATATGCTTGCTGAGTTTTTCCAGGAGCATTGACCTGTTTTGTAACCCGGTTTTGAACCCCCAAATGTTGTCCCCTGATGTCCTACCATATATTGTTGGAAAGATAATTGAATTTAGTTTCTGGAAATGTAAGGTTCATGGCTAGGTGATGTATAGATTTTAAGTTATGTCCGGAGAAGTGAATTCTGTTTCTGGATTCCGGACTGCACTAAGTGACCCCTTGTGAACCTTGTTTAAACCCCTAAAAATATAAGTGGGATCATGGAAAAATTTGAGAAGTTAGGGAATGCAGTGGTGAAGACCACCCAAAAAGAATTGGATTAAAATATGAATTTTTGGATTTTATAAAAATGCTAGAGTAAATTTCACGCAAGGGAAAAAGCCGATTAGTGGAGCATAATTCTAGGGTTAATGGTTATGATTCGAATGTGGTAACTAAATTAAGCCGATTAAGTGACGAGCGTAATCGAGTGACGACATGAACCTATAGTGGGGCTAGAGTGTCATAAGACGAAGTCATTAAGTTAATTTCGTACCCCCTAAAACCCCGTAATTAAAGAGATATTGTTAAGGTACTAACGAGCGGTTATTGCTTATGTATAGATCGTTCGAATCCGCACGCTCGACCACCCCAACCAAACCAAGGCAAGTTTACTTTTCAAAACTTATCCATATACAAGGACTTTCACTGTTGTGTTTGTAGTTTTCAATTATATCAAATGCTATGTTTATCGAAGTATTGATGCAATTGAGATTGTATAAGTACATATATGCTTGTACCCCTTGAACTTAGATTGGAATGTTTTCTTCGGACAACGACTCTAGCAATAGAGGTCGTAGCGATCCGTATATACTATTGACCGGGGAGCGGTATATTGTTATATCGTATCTAGATTGCGAAAACCCGAAGGGTCATTCGGGGAGTATCGTATACTCAAATATTATATTCATATCTTCGTAAATACTCGAAACCCTATCTTGGATTAAAAGTTTATTTTATCGATTAATTATTTTATTAATTATTAATATTAAATCTTTAAAATATTATTTATTAATTATTGTTCATTATTTAAAGACAAAGTTAATCCAAGATATAATTAATACTTTCAAACTCGAACTCTTTCGAACTCAAAACATTTTCGAAAACCCCCGGTCAGATTCTGCTTCTTGTATGATTTCAAGAATCATCGGTCGACTGATGTCGGACCTTAATTACTCTGTTTTCAATCAAAATCAAGTTTTCAAAAGAAAAAGAAAAAGGGACTCTGGCAGGTGTGGGAACCGTTGACGAACGATTCCCGGGATGTGTAAGCGGCCGTGAGCCAGGCGGTCCATCAATTATTATTCCGGCCCAGGTGTTGCCGAAGGATGATTACGGATGTAGTTTTCATCGAGGGTGATTACGGATGTAGTTTTCACCCGAGGGGTAGTTACGGATGTAGTTTCTATCCTTCTACCGGTAGAGAAGACCCGCGGATTATTGGACTTGGATGTGGCGACTGATCATCGTCAATCCTTGTCAGGTTTTTATGTTTTCTTCCAGTCCCACCCTCCACTTTGGAAAAATACTCAAACACTGCTTCTTGGGCCTAAGTGCCAAGTTGTTGATAGTGTGGTTTTTGATGAGAAAATATTGACATCGTGCAGTATGTAGAACTGCAAGATTTTCTATAAAGATTGGCACGTGTTAGTGCACGCTTGCAATTGTTTCAAAGAATGAAATGTTTTTGTATGAGAAACCTTCTAAGCTAATGGAAGGAAAGAGGTTTGCAATGATGTATTCCTTGTACAGTATGTTAATCGTAGAGTGTTTTGCCGAAAATGATATGCTCATATGTATATATTTTCAAACTTGAGATATATTGAAAGGGAACCTTATAAAGGCTTCATATGTTATTCTTAAAGCTCCTTAGTGAGTATAGATGTTTTATTCAAACTCGGACATATACATTGTCCAATTATGTTTTGAAATCTGAGATATATACCCTTATAGTTGGGAATGTTTTCGAAATAAACCACATTATTAGTTTGCAAAATGGTGAACTTGCTGAGCATTATGTAGCTCATTCTTGCTTTATAAAAACTTTTCAGAAAGGGAAGAATCTGGCCGATTAACTCCGCACCAGCAGAAGAGGAGTAGAAGATTTACCACGGAGATGATTTAGTTCCTGATAAATACTACAGAGTAGTCTGATAGGTTTTCAACTGTAATAGTAAGACTTGTCTTCAAGTATAGTTGTATAAGTGGAATTGCGTAAGACTCTGATTTGTACAAATGAATTGTAATATTTAGTGGCACTTTTGATTATCGTTTCTGAGGCTCTAACTTGTTTGTGCTTAAGATTGAGGTCTGGAAGGATGTATTGTAGAGTATTGCAGTTAATACAGGTATGCTATGGTTGGATGGTGATGTGACGACCTGAATCTTTGACCTCAGATTTGGGGGCGTTACAGAAATGGTATCAGAGCGATAAGTTACAGTACTTAGAAACGAGAATGTTGAGAGTTAAGTCTAAGTAGGAGAATGACATAAGAGATCGTAGTAAACTTATGATTGGACTACCGGAAGAGGTACCGGTAAGTAGAATGGACTGGAGTGTTACTGAAGGTATTATACTAGAGTCGATAAAATCCCTAGAGACCTTCAGAATGATGAATAGAGGTTTGAGAGTCGTACATGACTTATCATAGATAATGATATAGGAAGCAGAGCGAAATCTCGAGAGCAGATGAGGTAGAGGCGATATTGCTAATATGATCGGATGACTAGGCTGGCATAAATTTTGTGGCCCATATTCCTCCACAGTTTAGGAGGCGGCATTTTAAGAATCAAAAAGTTTGGACTTCCCTACATAATTAAGGGTACTTAGTACTTGGATTAATGAAAGTCTTTTACTTTGGTTATAAGATCCGATTTTCGATAAGTAACGGGTTTACATGAAGGTTGGTCACTATGTCGTTGTGGATTCCATTACCCTTGATGGCGAATTTTACATGTGTTATACGAGAATGTTATCATAAGACGAGCGTGCTAGATAATTCCACGCATGATTCGAACGCTGGAACATGGTAGTTCAACTTAGAGAACAAATAAGTAGGATTGACAAAGGGACTCAAGAGAAGTTGAATATGGTTGCAACGAGCGATACATTGATCTCAGAGTCTACCAAAAGAAAAGACCAGCGGGTCTAGAGTGGGATCCTTTGATAGAGATGTTATCAGGGACTACGTATATATGTATTGTAGACCTCAATATTTTTGGTATATGTTCACATACACACACCCGCCACTGAACCTATGGACTGCACTGAGATCCCTGAGAGATCTCTTTGATTTGTTCCCAGGGGGAATTGGCCACTTGTGATTCATGTCGGAAGGCATGAAGTAGGACCCTATAGACTTAGCAGGTGTCCCCGGAATGATGTGAAGCTTGGCCTTCAAGATAAAGCACGGAAATGACAGATATATTGGTGAAACCCTAACTCGATAAATGACTTTAAGATGATGATTGAGAGACGCACTAGTTGGTGTCTTGTATTACGAAGACGAAGAGATGGAGTTACCCTCATAGTGGTGATAATGAGATGCACGAATGATTATTAACTTATTTTGATAACTACCGGCTGATGCACTACTTCATTTTAAACTGTTCACTAACCATGCTACCTCGATTAGCTTATATCAGGTAACCCTCCTAGCTTTCTACTTCAAACTTGTGGAATAACAACCAGTGATATACTTTCTCTAAACCGGGACTCATCCAAAGTATCTAAATTGAGCCCGAGCATTCTATTTGAAGTTTATAATTATTTCTGCTCAGGACTATTTACACTCTCTTTCAATTATCCAAGGAATGTTCCACAAATATTTCCTTAATTAATCGACGAATACTACTTAACGAATATCGATATTTGATTGCTTCTTTCATACTTGCATTCTTCAGTTGAGCTCATAAATATTCAACAAATTACTGAGGACATGGATGATCTAACGTCCAGACGTCCCTCATGAATTCTTTTCTTCTATTCAAGAGATGAGATTGTACATCGTACATTGAAATCATAGTAAGGATATCATTTTGATAGTGGTATTCCGAATTTAATTCTATTGTCGGATCTGATAAAGCATGTGTACGGAGGCACCCTTGGGTGGACCGTTTCACTGATAAGTAATATTTGATGAGAGGTTATCGATTGTTCCGATACCTAGAACATTCTCTTCAGATTTTATAGTTTCCTTTGTCAAACTTAATAACTTCTTATTTTCATTCGTTGTCCGAGGAGCCTAAAGTTTCTTCAGTGGCTACGATGTTGAAATTCCGTTCTATCCAAGTGAAACTGGCTAGTCGTTATGTCAATATGAAGGACTAGTTGATTGTTCTAACTACTCAAAATTGTAATGTTGTGAAGAACACCTAGCTAATTGTCCTAGCTGATAGTGATGTCTCAAACAGGTGAACTAGCAAATTTTGTCTAGCTAGTTGCTAGTGTTTCTTGAAAAGGACTAGTTATTGTTTCACTGGTCCAACTCCCAATTTAATTCATTCCGCAATGCATTTAGCATGTGGTAAAGTATGATGATGAAAGTTTGGACGAATAACTTGATTAAGACCTAGTGAGGTCGCCCACTCGACTTAAACTCTTACCCATCTTCGTATCAGACTTTATATCACTTAAATATTTTATTCTTTTATTTCATACAATGAGAATTCATTTGAAACCATTGATTACTTGAGTGACAAACTACTTCATTCTTTAATTGTCATGGAGTAGAATTGCTTTCTATTGGCTGACCTTCATCAATGCGACTTTAGATTTCCTCTTATTATTCAGGAGGAGAAGTACCCACCCGATGTAAGAATTGTATAAAGACCGTCTTTATGACTTTTGTACCCAACAATCATTGCCCTTGTGCAACATTCTCTATGGTGTCATATTACAGAATTATCAGGACGGGAAGGAATAAACCTTGTTGTATTCTTTCTGTCCATCCTTACATCTCCAAAAATCGAGACTCCTAGTATTTGGAACCATCAACATTCTTGGAACATCCAATGTGGAATTCTTATTGAGATTACCTATTGGACCTTGTTATTTTGAAACCATTCCTTTCAAAGTGATTACTCTAAGGTGAACGGGAGGTACAATTGTGTACCGTTACACCAATATGAGATCAAAAACCAAATGTTGTAATTGTGCAGCCAGAGCGTTATGCCGAGTAATTATTGAAGTAGAGATAACATGTCAGGGCATACCACAAGACCTTTAATATTGGTGTGGGGAAAGTTATAAGAAATGATGAGGTGGTTGGGAGCACGCTCCTACCAACCGTTGTCAGGATGTTATATTAATGAATTCTGGAGTTACCAAGCCTTTTCCTGATCCAAGAAATGCAAATCAATTGCGATGTAAAACATATCCTTAGAGGAAATTACCTGGAAGTGAGATGGACAAGAAAGGAAGAAATATCGTGGCAAGAATGTGAAGCTTTATTTAGCTTAAAGGGATTGATGCACATAGAGAGACATAAAGTTTAACAGGCCCCTAATAGCAAATGGATGCATGGATATATGACAATGATCCTTCGAGATTACCACGTAATCAAGTTTATTGGGAATCGCAGTAGCATGCAGGCCTCAGGCTGATTGGCGCCAGTTGTGAAGGAGGACGAGCGTATGACATCTTATATATACCATCGAGAACTGATACCCTTACCGAAAATGGAGGAATTGTTGACTAGTTAAAATGAGTAGTTGTTTTTCAAGGATAAGGTTGAAGAGAAGGTTTCACCAACTCAAGATCGACCTCTGTACTATGCCAAAGTTGGCATTTCACACTAATATAAACGTTATAAAATTGTGGTAGTATCGTTTGAATGGACTAATGAGTCAGAAGCCTTTATGGATTAATGAACAAAGTTTTGGGATGAAATGAGATATTAGCAACAACCTCGTTGTTAATACTTGATGATAAGAAGAGGACTTTGAGAGTCACGATGATGCGTCTTTCAAGAGTTTAAGAGGTGTGCTGATGCAGTAGAAAGGGGATGATAGCCTATACTTCTAAACAACATAAAGGTTACGGGATAGGATATACTAACCGTGAGTCTGGGATTAGTCATGATGGCGTTCACGCATAAAACTGAGACGTTAATCTTATGAGAAAAGTGTGAAAATTTCTCCACAAGTGCCATAAGTATATCTTCATATTAGAACTAAACATAAGAAAGAGAAGGTGACGAAAGGGAGCAGAGAGTATAATGGAGAAATTTATTATTACCTAGGGAAGGCCAGTGTGGTGGCCGATACCTATAGAAGGTATTATTCGAAATTGGAATTCAGTCAGTATTGACCAAGAAAATAGAGTATATACAATAAAGAATAATGTTAGAGGAAAATAAATAAATTATGGGGAAGGACAAAGATGTATAGAGAATTAAGAGAATGTTTGGCAAACGGATATGAAGAATGGTATTGGCAAACTATTAAGTACAAACGTGACATGCCAAAAGCAGAATGATAGAGATCTAGTGGATTAATTCCGCCTGTAGAAAATATTGAACGTGAATAGAATTATAATGAATTTCATAAGTAGGTCGCCAAAGACCGAGCCAAGAGATGGCCCTAGTTGAGTTATAATTGTTGGACCAAGTGATTTACCTATGAGAGACTTTCCATTGAGAAGATTATCGAATATTATACGGAAGAGATGGTGGTGCAATATAAAACTTCTGCAGCGATTACGTCAAATAAAGACTTAAGGTTAAACTTCGAATATTGAAGGTGCTTTCAGGTATATTTAACAAAGAGATTGAGCATATGTACTAATTTGATCTGTGGTTGACGGACAGGGAAGAAGAATTATCCAGACGATCGAATTTGTATTTAGTGTCGTGCCTTAGATTTCACGGAGAAATCGAGAATAAAAAAAAAAACTTATCCATGAAATGAATGTTGTTATCACGATCATCACCCTGCGAACGTAAGGACGTCTCTTGTAAAGCGTACCGCGAAAGAAGAAGCTTCGCTTTTCTTGCATTACGAAGAAGTCAATGAACGGGGGATATAGTAGCTGAACTGGTTCGACGTATGCCGAAGACAATACAGTATCCACAGCAAGTGGTAACGGCTGACGGGAGGCAACGCATGCCTGCTAATCAAGCGAAGGAATATGAGGAATACCGTGCGTATTGACGTTGTCTCAGATTACAAAACACGACCACAAAGCATTCACGGGCCAACGATACAAGGACTCAACACGGATACTATGAACAAGGTAGAAGAGGAACGTGTGAGTAGTGGGATAGAAATTTTTAATCATAGAACAACCGATAAGGAATACAGGTCGAGGAGAGTATGCGTTGAGGAACAACATTAAGGCGTTGGTGAGACGAAGGGAGAGAACAATAGGGTTGAAGTGTCAACCTGAGAGTTGGAAAAGGTAAGGTTGGAATTGTATCCACAACTACTATCCTTAGGTTCTTAAGATAGAATCCTTTTAAGGAGAGGAGACTGCATTAACCCTAACTTTCGGGAATATTCGAAACATGGACGAATAGTAATTTTATGGGCGGATGAGAAATTTTTGCAATCACGATATGTACGAATTATTAAATGAAGATTTCTAATTGATATTACGTCTTTACGGTACAGACGAGTGTATGTAAAAGTCATTAGCTTTTTTTTATGAAACCCATTATTTCGAATGGTCAAATTTTATGAGATATCTAAGGATATCGTGGTAAGGCATGAGGTTTCTGTGAGCATTGCATCTGGGAGAGACCCAAGGTTCAACTCCAGGTTCTGGAGGAGTTTTCAGGATTGTGTGGGGACCAAGTTAAACATGAGTACTGCATACCACCCCCAATCAGACGGACAGAGCGAGAGAACCATCCAGACCATAGAGGACATGTTGAGAGTATGTGTCATCGATTTTAAGGGAAGTTGGGATGACCACTTGCCGTTGATCGAATTTTCCTACAATAACAGTTACCATGCGAGTATAGGAATGCCCCATATGAAGCTTTATACGGACGAAGATGTCGGTCTCCCTTGTGTTGGGAAGAAGTTGGAGAGCGGAAGATTTTAGGGCCTGAACTGGTCCAACAGACAAGAGAAACTATCGAGCTCATAAGAGGACGGCTGGTAGCGGCCCAAGACAGACAGAAGAAGTATGCGGACCAGACCCGCAAGGACAAAGAATATGAGGTAGGAGAGTTTGTGATGTTGAAGGTATCACCGTGGAAAGGATTGATGAGATTTGGTAAGAAGGGGAAACTAAGCTTGAGATTTATTGGACCTTTTGAGATCTTGAAACGAGTTGGGAAGTTAGCCTATAAATTGGCTTTACCCCCGAGCTTGCAGCAAGTACATAATGTGTTCCATGTGTCCATGCTACGACCCTACCATACCGACTTCCGACATGTGATAGAACATGATCAAGTGGATCTGCAACCAGACTTAACATATGTAGAGCAACCCGTAGAAATCATGGATAGAAAAGAACAGGTGCTGAGGAACAAGGTTGTCAAATTAGTGAGAGTTTTGTGGAGGAATCAGAATGTCGAAGAATCAACATGGGAACTAGAGAGCGCGATGCGTGAAAAGCACCCCCAACTGTTTTCAACCTGATTCCGGGACGGAATCCTTTTAAGGAGGGGAGGCTGTAAGAACCCTAATTTTTGGTAATATTTTCTTTATTTAATATCTTGTGGCATTGTCAATATAGAACCTTTCTAGTCATCCCTGTTGATTAATAGAATTGATTGTTTGAGAAACTGCGTTGTTGCATTCATTATGTAAGATAAAAAGGAAGATTGTGCAGGCAGGAGTCTTATTGTTAGTAAGATTTATAAAACTTGGGATTTGAGAATGGTTAGAGTATTAAAAGATTAATTAAGAATTATGACGAGGAATTATGGACATTCGAGGAATTTACACAATTAAGTACTTAAGGAATTATAGGGGAAATCTCTACGCGACAAAATATTATTACGAGAGATTAATTAAGATACGATACGAATTAAAGATTAAATGACAAGAATTGGTGGAAGAATAATGATACAAGGAGTAGTATTGCATGCAAGTCCCATGCAACCAAGTGGTTAGGAATAAGCAAACTAGTTGACAAATTGGAAGAGGAATAGTATCTAGTTACTTGCTTTTCAAAAAGGGGAGACAAGGAGTACATGTGACCATACCTTGCTAGTACTTGCCTATACATACACATTATGTATCACCCAACACTTTAACATCAATTATTTCACCCAACAAACAAAACACAAAAACCAAAACACCCCCCCCATTTTCAAGGTACTCTCGGCCAAGCTTAGTAAAGGGAGAAGAAAATTCTTCCTCCCCAATTTCCCACCACTCATACATCAAGATATAATTACTAGGCCCTCTACAACATCTAAGCAAGGTATGTTAATAGTTTCAAGCCATTTCATCCATCCAAATTCAAGTTATAAATTGTTAAAGATTTGGTGAATAGTAACCATGTTTGATTTTCTTTTAGATCTTGGATTGTAAGGGTTGTAGGAGACCATTCAAGGTGTTATTAAGTTGTGTAAGGCTTGTCCAAGACTCCTAGGTGCTCAAGAAGGTATAAAAATCTCAAACCCTTTTGGTTATGTAGTGTTTATAATGTTTGGTAGTAGATCCATGTATATATGAGTTAATCTTGGTTATATAAGTAATGGATGACATGGATCTTGAGTTTTGATGTTGAGATTGTGACTTTTGTGATTATGGATAGTATATATATCTCCATGAGTGTTATGAACCATGAACTAAGTGAATTAAGTGTTGGTTGTGTTGTGGAATTGTGAAAAATGGTTGATCTAAGTAGTATATGCTTGCTGAGTTTTTCCAGGAGCATTGACCTGTCTTGTAACCCGGTTTTGAACCCACAAATGTTGTCCCCTGATGTCCTACCATATATTGTTGGAAAGATAATTGAATTTAGTTTCTGGAAATGTAAGGTTCATGGCTAGGTGATGTATAGATTTTAAGTTATGGCCGGAGAAGTGAATTGTGTTTCTGGATTCCGGACTGCACTAAGTGACCCCTTGTGAACCTTGTTTAAACCCCTAAAAATATAAGTGGGATCATGGAAAAATTTGAGAAGTTAGGGAATGCAGTGGTGAAGACCACCCAAAAAGAATTGGATTAAAATATGAATTTTTGGATTTTATAAAAATGCTAGAGTAAATTTCACGCAAGGGAAAAAGCCGATTAGTGGAGCATAATTCTAGGGTTAATGGTTATGATTCGAATGTGGTAACTAAATTAAGCCGATTAAGTGACGAGCGTAATCGAGTGACGACATGAACCTATAGTGGGGCTAGAGTGTCATAAGACGAAGTCATTAAGTTAATTTCGTACCCCCTAAAACCCCGTAATTAAAGAGATATTGTTAAGGTACTAACGAGCGGTTATTGCTTATGTATAGATCGTTCGAATCCGCACGCTCGACCACCCCAACCAAACCAAGGCAAGTTTACTTTTCAAAACTTATCCATATACAAGGACTTTCACTGTTGTGTTTGTAGTTTTCAATTATATCAAATGCTATATTTATCGAAGTATTGATGCAATTGAGATTGTATAAGTACATATATATGCTTGTACCCCTTGAACTTAGATTGGAATGTTTTCTTCGGACAACGACTCTAGCAATAGAGGTCGTAGCGGTCCGTATATACTATTGACCGGGGAGCGGTATATTGTTATATCGTATCTAGATTGCGAAAACCCGAAGGGTCATTCGGGGAGTATCGTATACTCAAATATTATATTCATATCTTCGTAAATACTCGAAACCCTATCTTGGATTAAAAGTTTATTTTATCGATTAATTATTTTATTAATTATTAATATTAAATCTTTAAAATATTATTAATTAATTATTGTTCATTATTTAAAGACAAAGTTAATCCAAGATATAATTAATACTTTCAAACTCGAACTCTTTCGAACTCAAAACATTTTCGAAAACCCCCGGTCAGATTCTGCTTCTTGTATGATTTCAAGAATCATCGGTCGACTGATGTCGGACCTCAATTACTCTGTTTTCAATCAAAATCAAGTTTTCAAAAGAAAAAGAAAAAGGGACTCTGGCAGGTGTGGGAACCGTTGACGAACGATTCCCGGGATGTGTAAGCGGCCGTGAGCCAGGCGGTCCATCAATTATTATTCCGGCCCAGGTGTTGCCGAAGGATGATTACGGATGTAGTTTTCATCGAGGGTGATTACGGATGTAGTTTTCACCCGAGGGGTAGTTACGGATGTAGTTTCTATCCTTCTACCGGTAGAGAAGACCCGCGGATTATTGGACTTGGATGTGGCGACTGATCATCGTCAATCCTTGTCAGGTTTTTATGTTTTCTTCCAGTCCCACCCTCCACTTTGGAAAAATACTCAAACACTGCTTCTTGGGCCTAAGTGCCAAGTTGTTGATAGTGTGGTTTTTGATGAGAAAATATCGACATCGTGCAGTATGTAGAACTGCAAGATTTTCTATAAAGATTGGCACGTGTTAGTGCACGCTTGCAATTGTTTCAAAGAATGAAATGTTTTTGTATGAGAAACCTTCTAAGCTAATGGAAGGAAAGAGGTTTGCAATGATGTATTCCTTGTACAGTATGTTAATCGTAGAGTGTTTTGCCGAAAATGATATACTCATATGTATATATTTTCAAACTTGAGATATATTGAAAGGGAACCTTATAAAGGGTTCATATGTTATTCTTAAAGCTCCTTAGTGAGTATAGATGTTTTATTCAAACTCGGACATATACATTGTCCAATTATGTTTTGAAATCTGAGATATATACCCTTATAGTTGGGAATGTTTTCGAAATAAACCACATTATTAGTTTGCAAAATGGTGAACTTGCTGAGCATTATGTAGCTCATTCTTGCTTTATAAAAACTTTTCAGAAAGGGAAGAATCTGGCCGATTAACTCCGCACCAGCAGAAGAGGAGTAGAAGATTTACCACGGAGATGATTTAGTTCCTGATAAATACTACAGAGTAGTCTGATAGGTTTTCAACTGTAATAGTAAGACTTGTCTTCAAGTATAGTTGTATAAGTGGAATTGCGTAAGACTCTGATTTGTACAAATGAATTGTAATATTTAGTGGCACTTTTGATTATCGTTTCTGAGGCTCTAACTTGTTTGTGCTTAAGATTGAGGTCTGGAAGGATGTATTGTAGAGTATTGCAGTTAATACAGGTATGCTATGGTTGGATGGTGATGTGAGGACCTGAATCTTTAACCGTATTTATCCAAACAGTACCCTTGAATCATATATCCTTAGTGAACCCCTTTGAGCTTTTTATCCGTTCTTTTCGTATATCACCAACCTAAATTTTTGAGCCTACTTGTTTATTCTTCTCTTGATTTACTAGTAGAGCATTTTGATTCATTTGGAGGTTGGTGAGTGCATAGTGTGGGGATTTCTTTATTAAAGTGTGAAAATTTGGTGGGAATTTAAAAAAAAAAAAAGGAAAAAAGAAAAAAAAAATAAAAGATCGAGCAGAGTTGTGTTCATTGGTTTGTGCAATATGAAAGTGGAAAAGTACATGGTAATATGTGCTTGGAGTTTAATGTTTGTGAGAGTCTGATCAGCTTTTGCATGATCGAAATTTCATGTTGAGTGTTTTAATTAGAAATGAACATTGTGCTCTATTAGTTTGTCGAGTTAGCCACTTGTTAGCCTTTTTCTTGATTCCCTACCCTTCACCTTAGCCACGTTACAACCTTTAACAAAGACCTTTTGATTTGTGCATGCATGTATACAAAGTAGTGGAGATTTGGTGGACAACCAAGCATCTGGTAGCACATGACTTTATTGATTGAACTTGAGCGAATACACTTCACCTATACACTTGTGTGATTTGAGAGTTTTGTGAGCTTCATTTATATCCATAGCATGTTACTCACTGAATGCGGCATTGATATATATTTCGTGATCTTTTTTGTCTATCTAGACAGTGTGCTTACTTGGATAGTCTTGTACAAATGATGCGTAAATTGAAAGACTTGTCTTTTCTATATTGTGTAATTAAGTTTTGCATGTGTGGAGTGCTATGATATGTTGCATACTTGAGACTTGGCAGAAAAAAATGGATTTTGTGGGTAAATTCACTATAAACCCTCACGAGACAACACTCGTCCTACTAGGGCTGCCTAGGGGTTTAACGGCTTGTTGCATATGCTCAATGCAATCGTGTCATCTACGAAAGTGATATTAGGATTTAGTTTTTATTTCGCTTATTTGCCCGAGGACGTGCAAATGCTTAGTGTGGGGATATTTGATATGATATATTTTTATATATATTTTAGATAATTTTATTCTCATATTTAATTACATTTTGCATTAATTCGGGTATTTATTTAATAAATCTTAATGTTTTATTGTAGAAAATAAGAATTCCTGAATTTGGAATTAAAGAGCTATTTTGGAGCTAAAAATGAAGAAATTTGGATTTATTGAGCTAATCCCGCTTTCTACAGTATTTAATTCATATCTGGAGTTGTAGAAGTCGGATTTGAACGATCTTACAGTCCATGCGAAGCTTAGAAAATTATCTACAATTCAGAGGGATTAAATAAGCAAAAATCCGATTGGAGCAGATCGAAATCTGAGGAGAAAATTCAGTTCCGAATTTTGGTGGAAATCTTTTTTTTTTGATACTGTAATTTAAAGTAAAAAAGGCATGTGTTTGATTGATTTGCTTTTGCAAATAATGCTGCCGAAAGTGATGAATCAGTTGGCTTGGAAAATAAAAAGAATTGCTAATGATGAAGACTAATTATGAAGGGTAATGATGATGCTTTTCTTTATGCAAATTGAAGGAAGGCTATAAAGAAAGAGAAGTGCAGGAGGGGGAGGAATATAAAAGGAGGACATAGGACATCAAATAGAGCCATTCGGCTACTGCATAGAAGAAACACATCAACATACATTCTACATTCTATATCTTCATAATTCGGCAGTGCATGTTAGTTTTTTAAGGGCTTGGTTTTCTTCTCTTTCATGTACACCTCCGTTTAATTCTTCATTTTATAGCAAATTTGAGGTACTCTTTATTTTTTATCTTATTTGTTAATATTTGTGTTATATGGCTTGTTTAATTATTTTTGTCAATTCAATTAATAGCATGAGTGAGTAGTTTATTTCTAGGGTGTAAGGGGGAGCCATGTTTACACCACGATAATGTTTTAATCTTATTAGTTGTTTAACGGATATAAAATAATTCTAATCGATATGTTATGAAATTTAATTTGTGTTATCGACCGGTATCATTAATTAATTATTTGCAAATAGGAATAATAGATCGAGAGATTTTATTCACTAGAGGCATACATACGATTAGCGGAATTGAATTTTAGTGCGAGAGCATAATTGGATTTCCGAGAGCGTTAATGCTTGAGAGAGATTAACATATGCTCTAATTATTTAAATCCGTTAAATTAACTACATTTGTATAATTTGTTTCGGTGTAAACATGGTGAACCCGGTCGCCCTAGACTTTTAGTTAATCGATTTTAAAACACATTTATTTGCGTTATTTACCTATACAAAAATTCTAAATAATTATTTTTATTTTAGAAATAATTCGTGACAATTAAATTAAAATCGATAAAACCTGTCTCCTTGTGAACGAACATAAAAATATACCGCATCACATACTCATAAATTCGCTCTATTATTCCAGCAAACCTCCGATTTCGTGTTGTTACGAAATTCCTCCAACAACATTTAGCGCTAGAAGGAGGGACTTTAATTATTCGTGGAGGATGAATAATTCACAATTTACGGTGTTCGAATACAATCAAAGTGGTTCGGAAAGGATGGCGGTAGAGGGACGTCACCAATCATAAAAATTAACAATCATAAGAAGCAACGATGAAGCAAAGGAACGGTGGATCCCGAAGCTAGCACCTGCAGGAAACACAAAAAGAAATCCGTTCGAAAAGATGTAAAGGCTGTAAAAAAATGTAGCAATGGCGACAATAAAAAAAGGGGCTTCAAATGATTTACACAGCACAACAGCCTGCCTGCGAAGGAGGTTAATTCTAGTGGAGCCCGCATGGTGAAAGAAAATAGAATGCACAAAATAATTGCAGCCTACAGGTGATTTGCGTGGAAAAAAAACATAAGGAAAAAAAATCAAAAGGTGGAGCAACAACAAGAAGGAAGGTTTTAAGAAATAAAAAATTGGAGGAAGCACCATCGGATAATTGGCGAGCAGGAATAAACAAAACAGTGGCAACAAAGCGTAGCGATGGATCAAGCAAAAAAGGATCCACGCGCAACAAGATAAAACAGTATACGTTGAATTGCTTGTACATGGCCAGCAGCAATAATAAAAAATAAGGAAGACAACCAAAGCATGGAGGAAAACATGTTTTAACAAAAAAAAAAGAAGCAAAATTTGACTGGCAAAAAATAGGCAGAATATCGGAGCCCGAAAGTTACAAATAAAAGAAATTGAGCAAACGACTTGAACATGGACCAGAAGCGAGGGGAAAAGAAAAAAAATGGAAGAACACGCAGTAACGGTGGTCAGCAACAGGAAAAAAAAGTAACACGCGTAATACTCCGAACCAGCAGGAAACAAAAGATAAAAGATGAGTTCTTTTATTCTTATTTTAATTTTCTGCAAATTAATTATTTTATGACATGCATGCATAATCATGTTTTTAAATATTTTTCAGAAAAAATATTTATTATTCTGAAAATTCGTGCTGGCAATAAATATTTTTATGCTTGTAAAATTATTACGATTTAGAAAATATCATACGAGATAATTATGCTGATGAATTGTGGATATTTAGTTATGTTGATTGATTGTGGATATTTTACAACCTCGTACGAGCTGCATATTCTGAAGAAAAAATTATATATGCGAGACGCATTATTTTGAAAAGATTTTCTACAAAAAAAATAGAGCATTATTTTCGAAGAAATAAATATCGTGACACTCTTAAAAGAGCATATTGATTATTGCATATGGATTTGTAAAATATTTTTCATATATCGGCGCGATAGTACATATATGTCAAAAATGTTTACAAACTTGCGAACTAAATTGTCAAGTAGGGTAGCCTAGACAAGTTATAAATCTCGCAATGTTACACGCTTGAGTAAAGTGCAGCACTCTCTGGATTTATTGAAGGCCCACGAAGAGATCTCTCAAGATCGCATGGGTGGAAAGGCATCCCTATGCAAAATATCTTTAAGACTTCATAGCACAGCTAACCCAACAAGGGACGCATGCGAGGTTCGCCGGGAAACCTCAGCATAGCCAGCCCAAGAAGGGACGCATGTGAGGTTCACAATCAATCAAATTGTATAAGTATTGTAGCTGTCAACGGATGAGGATTTATAACTCTATCCGTTGACAAGTAGCTCATCAACGGATGAGGTTTTGTAGCATACTGCAGTATCTCTATGTTATCAATTGATAGTATTTTTATCCACAGTCATGTTGACCATCAATGGATAGGCAGAATAGGGTAGCTAATTGTAAATAAGCTATGCTTTGTAATTCTGTTTAAGTAAAAGTGTATCAACGGATGAAGACAGAACTCTATCAAGGGATACAACTCAAAACTACAATATCAACGGATACAGCTCAAACTATCATCAACGGATGACCGTGTACAATATCAGCGGATAATCATTAACACTTACTTCTATGCTAAGTTGGGGATTAGCAGTTGATAAAGACAGGTTTGACTGACAAATCACATGGGTTGATAGTAGATACAAAAAGCAGTATGGCAGCCATACTTTTGGAAACACAGAAGAAAGAAGCATTCCGTTTACACTATGAATACAAGAAAGGTGCAGGGGACATGTCTGTTCACAAGGACAACCTTTCGGCTACATGTGTATTTGGAGTGAAGTAGCAAGTCAACTTGAATTAGATTAGTATTATCTTATTCCTGTAGCACTTGTAAACTTGGGATATATAACCAAGTGTAGCAACTCTTTAGAAGCTAAGAAAACGGATACATTTGCTTAGGGTTTTCTTGAATATCCTTAGAAAGAAAAGAGTTGTAAAACGGCAGCTGTGTACATTTGTATCACAGAGTTTTCTTCAAATAAAAGCTTCAGGTGGTGCATTTAACCACCTGATTTTATATGTGTTTGTGCATTAATTTTTATACAGCAATTATCTAAGTATAGATTTCTGGAGTTCTTATCAGAAATTTATAAATATCAAGAATTGTATTCAACCCCCCCTTCTACAATTATACAAGTGTGTAATCTGGGAATAACAATTGGTACCAGAGCAAGCTTCTATCATATTTGAATTTTAAAGATCAACACACTTCCAACATGTCTAAGAAGGATTATGGAGTAAAGATACCAGTTCTTGATAGAGAGAATTACTTTCACTGGAAAGTAAAAATGCGTCTACATCTCGTGTCCATTGATGAGGGTTTTGTGGATTACATTGACAAGGGTCCTCATGTTCCAATGAAGACTGCAACAAGAGTTGGCCTTGCTGAAGATGTGCCTGACACTCTCATTCCCAAACCTGTTTCTGAATGGAGTCTTAAAGATATGGCAGAAGTCTACAAAGATAAAAAGACCATGAATATACTGTTCAATGGTCTAGAAACAGACATGGTTGACAATGTTATTAGCTGTACTACCTCCAAGGAAGTATGGGACACTGTTCAAACCCTTTGTGAAGGAACAGAACAGGTGAGGGAAAACAAGATGTAACTACTAATCCAACAGTATGAACACTTCCATTTCAAGAGTGGAGAAACATTGAATGATACATTTAGTAGATTTCAAAAGCTACTAAATGGTTTGAAACTGTATGGAAGAATCTATCAAGTTAAAGATTCTAATCTCAAATTTCTGAGATCACTGCCCAAGGAATGGAAGCCAATGACTGTTTCTCTAAGAAACACTCAAGAGTACAAGACATTTACTCTTGAAAGGCTCTATGGAACTTTAAAGACATATGAGAGCAGGATGAAGAGATTGAGAAGTCCCAAAAGAAAAGTGGGTCAGTTGCACTTGTTGCCAACATGGAGAAGAAGGAGGAAATGACAGAAGCTGCTTGTTCTACACTAAACAGGGATGTTTGTAAAGATAGAGCAGAATCAAGTAGGAGCAAGGAAAAGGTGTCTGAAGAATTGAATGTCCTTCAGCAGGATGAATTGGATGAGATAGATGAGCACTTAGCCTTTCTATCTAGGAGATTCTCTAAGCTGAAATTCAAGAGAAACTCTGGGGTGGCCAAGCCATTTAACAAGGATTATTCCACGAGCAACTTTGTGGATAAATCCAAAATTAAATGCTACAATTGTGGAATTACTGGTCACATGATAAGTGAATGTAGGAAGCCTAGATCTGAGAACAAGGGAAAGCCAACTGAAGCTATTGACTACAAGAAGAAATATTTTGATCTTCTCAGGTAGAAAGGAAAGGCATTCATGACCCAAGAGTATGACTGGGCTGCTGATGGAAATCATTCTGATGATGATGTTGAGTATGTCAACCTTGCATTGATGGCTGATTCTGGAGAGCAGGAAGCAAGTTCAGCTAGCAATCAGGTATTTTCTACTAATCTCTCTGAGCTTACCAAAGAGGAATGCAATAGTGTTATAGATGAAATGTCTACTGAACTATATCACTTGAGTGTTACTCTTAAATCACTTACTAAAGAGAACAATAGGATTAAAGAGACTAATCTATTTTTAAGTGATAGAAATGCTGCTCTAGAAGCTCAATTTCTAGAATTTTAGAAAATGAGAGTTGATTGCAATAATGCTAAAAGTGAACTTGAAGCTGTGTTAAAAAGAGAACTGATTTTAAGAGACCAGCTTGAAAAAGAACAAGGGATAATTGCTAAATTTCAAAGCTGTAGGAATATTTCACAAAACATAATAGAAGTCCAGGGAATAGAATCGTTTTTGAAGGAGAACTGGACTTAAAAGAAAAAGGAGCTAGAACCTTGCCTTGAGGATCTAGAGACTATTTGTGAATCAACGGATAGTGATCATCCGTTGACAGATGAACCATCAACGGATGAGAGGTATTCGTCGACTAATAAAAAGTTTGTTAGTAAGAAGGAACTCAAGAAACTGGATAATAAGTATGGTCCAGTCAACAAGAACTTTGTTACTGGTGAGTGTAGCCAAACCAAATCTAGTGGGAAGGCTAAGGCAGGTGACTTACACAACAAAAAGGCTGTTGGTAAATCAGATAATGAAAAGGTAGAAATTAAGAGTAAAAAGAAAAAGAACAGAAATGGTAAGATAGGCATCAACAAGAAAAACAATTATTCTCCTGACAAGTTTGCCCCTAGGAAAACTTGTAGTAATTGTAATAGTGTCAATCACTTATCTTCTAATTGCAAGATTGTTAACAAGGCTCCTGTTCATGTACCTCAAACTATACCATGTATGCCTGCAATGCCTGGTTTGTATCAAAATGCTAATTTTTCTAATCCATATGTGAACATGCCATATGTGTCTAATCCTTATTTTCAATCTGTGAATATGCCACAAATGTCATGGACATTCCTAGCATGAATAATATGTATTCCAATTGTCCACAAATGCATGCATCAAATATTCATGCAAATAAGCATTTGTCAAACCCCATCAATCAGGCATCTACATATAAGGTGAAGAATGCCAAGATTGTAAAGTCAAAGGCTAACAAGAAAGGACCCAAGGAAGTTTGGGTACCAAAATCAACTTGATTTGATTTTGGATGTGTGCAGGGAAACAGGAGGAATCTATGGTACCTAGACAGTGGATGCTCTAGGTACATGACAGAAGATTCAACCCTGCTCACAGAGTTCAAGGAAGGAGCTGGCCCTAGAATTACCTTTGGAGATGACAGCAAAGGATATACTAAGGGATATGGCCTAATTTCAAAAGACAATGTCATCATTGAAGAAGTGGCCTTAGTTGAAGGTTTGAAGCACAATCTGCTGAGTGTTAGTCAGATTTGTGACAAAGACTATGAAGTAAGGTTCACAAAAGAAGCCTGTGTTGTTTCTGCCAAGGAAGACAACAATGTGGTATTGACAGGCTTTAGAAAAGGAAATGTTTACATAGCTGACTTCAATTCAGCATGCTCAGAATCCATTACTTGTCTCTTTAGGAAAGCAAGTAAGGATGAGAGTTGGCTATGGCATAAGAAGCTGTCACATTTGAATTTTAAAGTTATGAATGACTTGGTAAGAAAGGATCTTGCTAGAGGAATCCCTCAATTGGAATTTATCAAAGATGGACTGTGTGATGCCTGCCAATTAGGGAAACAAAAGAAATCATCCTTCAAGAGCAAGACAGAGTCATCCATTGTTAAGCCACTTCAACTGCTGCATATGGACTTGTTTGGTCCAGTTAATGTCATGTCCATTTCAAAGAAGAAATACTGTCTGGTGATTGTAGATGATTTTTCTAAGTTTACATGGACCTTCTTCCTGCACTCCAAGGATTGTGCAAGTGAAATCATCATCAATCACCTCAGAATACTAAACAATGGTTCTGAAGACAAAGTACAAAGAATCAAGAGTGACAATGGTACTGAATTCAAGAATTCCACAATGAAAATTTTCTATGAAGAAAATGAAATTGTCCATGAGTTTTCTGCTACCAGAACACCTCAACAAAATGGGGTTGTTAACAGAACTCTCATTGAAGCAGCTAGATCAATGTTAAGTGAATCAAGATTACCAACATATTTCTGGGCTGAGGCTGTCAACACTGCATGCTTTACTCAGAATATTTCCTTGGTCAATCAAGCTAGAGGAATGACTCCTTATCAGTTGTTAACCAACAAGAAACCAACTTTAGCTTTCCTTCATGTCTTTGGATGTAAGTGTTTTGTACTAAGGAATCATGGAGATAACTTGGGCAAATTTGAAGCAAAGGCAGATGAAGCTATTTTTGTTGGATATGCGGCAGGGAAATCCTATAAAGTCTACAATCTAAGAACCAACATTGTTATGGAATCTGTACATGTTGTGTTTGATGATCAAAAGATTCTAGGTCTAAATGATGGAGGCTCTCATGAAAAGTTGGAATTTGAGAATGAAGGTGAAGGAAGAATGGACTATGATGATGATGAGGAAGATGAAGATCATGGCCACAGAGATCCACCAAGAGTTGATGTACCAACTAGAAGTGATGCTCACACTGGAAATGAAGCATCCGTTGACAGTCACTCTGGAGCATCCGTTGACATTATTAGAGATGCATCCGTTGACAGAAATTCTCCAGCATCCATCAACAGGCAAAATGATGCATCCGTTGACAGTCAACTTCATAATTCTGCAAGGACAACAAACTAAGGGGGAGTTTCTCAGGGTCAAAATTCAATGCTAAATCAACATGATCATGCTCATGAAAATGAAGAAACCTCATCAAGATCAAACCTTCCACCTGCAAGAAAATGGACTAGAGATCATCCATTTGAGTTAATCATTGGTGAATCAAATTCAAGAGTGCAAACTAGGAGGGCCACTCAAGCAGAATGTCTATACTGCAGCTTCCTGTCTCAAGAGGAATCTAAGAAAGTGGAAGATGCCCTTCTAGATCCAGATTGGGTCTTAGCAATGCAAGAAGAGCTAAACCAATTTGAAAGAAATAAAGTATGGAAGCTTGTTTACACTAAAACACGAAAGCGTACGTGGTCACAAGTAATATAGATAGAAGTCAAGTTCGTTCCCACAGAGATCTGGTTAGGTTTCAATTCAGTAGATGCACATATGCAACAATGTATGATTATTATTCACTGCTAAGACAAATAACAAGATTAAATTTTTACTAACTATAGTTAACTAAGATACAAATTAACCAACTAAAAATACTAACTACTTATATGCGAGAAAACATGGAATCCTAACTTCATTAAATACTTCGCTTAGATCTGACGCATTTAATCTCTATATGCAATGGTTTTGATATCTGATCGGACAACACGAAACAAGTACACGCTACCTCTCAGTATACGTATACCAAACTAAACATACATCCACAAAAGAGATAGAAGATGAATAGACACCAATTATGCTTAGACCCTATATGTCTATAGAATTTGAAAATATAACGGTTGAAGAGCAAGTTATCCATAAAGATCACACAGGGCAATATAAGTATTCTCATCTCATACTACGAATCATGTTGATAAACAATCATGAACCTATGCTAGCATGACAAGTTCTAAATCTCAAGATCCACTTTCACTTCACAAGAGATTAACAGATTAGATGTTAGCTACGCACTATCAATTAAACATAACCATACGAGGATATCAAGTATACATCACACACAGATCTTTAAGCAATCAAGATACTAAGTTCCATAAGTAAATCCGTTAGAATCCCATGACAACGATTAGTTCATAATTGAACCGCTCGTCATCATGGGATCTATTGAAACCATGATAGAAGACAAGATTTGAAAGAAAGTAATAATATTAATAAAACAAGAGTTGAGAAAACAAATCTATGATACAAAAGATGAAGTAGATCTAGATCTGTTGCTTGTCACGAGCGTTGAATCCTTCTCTCCTTTTCTCCCTTGCAGATCTAAGCTATATTATGTACAAGATATCTAATTGTCTAATTCCTAATTCTCTAATTGTCTAATTTACAAAGGGTTGGATGTGTTTATATAGGTACTCCAAGTCTTGCCCAGCAAGAAATTGCCTTCTATTACAATTAGAATTCGATTTAGGTACCAAAAACTGCCCAAAATACAATTAGAACTTGAAAAGGGCAAAACAGTAAATTCTCTGCTCCCATCAGTCTGCTTGTCACGCAGATTGTGCCCACCACACGCAGCTTGCGCGCGTGGCTCCTGTCCTAAGTTGTAGAAAATCTTCCAAGCTTCGCGTGGACAGCTTACGGGCCTCAAACGGACTTATAGAACTCCAGATATGGCCAAAACAGTATAGACTGCGCAACCTTCCCGGAAAATCCGAATTTTAATCAATTAATTCTCCAAACACGATAGAAGCATCAACCATAATCGATATTCTTGAAAATCTTCACAACTAAGCAAAACACATCAAAACTACAATAAACTTGAGTCCAAGACAATCAATTTAAGCCGAATCGAAGCGATCCAAGTGGATATAAATCCACGTATCAAAGCTTGTGCCCAAACCTGATGATAGAAGTGTCATAGGTACTAAATGGGTTCTCAAGAACAAGACAGGTGAAAATGGCATAATTGTGAGGAATAAAGCTAGATTAGTGGCAAAGGGTTATTCTCAAGAAGAAGGGATAGATTTTGATGAAACTTTTGCTCCAGTGGCAAGACTTGAGGCAATCAGAATCTTCCTAGCCTATGCTGCACATGCCAATTTCAAGGTCTATCAGATGGATGTCAAAAGTGCCTTTCTAAATGGGGAACTGGAAGAAGAGGTCTATGTCCATCAACCTCTTGGCTTTGAGGATCCAGAATTTCCAGAATATGTATATCTTCTCATGAAAGCACTTTATGGTTTGAAGCAAGCACCAAGAGCCTGGTATGACACTTTATCTCAAATTCTTTTGGAGAATCACAGATAAAACATTACTTCATAGGAATATCAATGGCTCTTCAATACTTGTTCAAATCTATGTAGATGATTTTATTTTTGGGTCTACAGATGAGAAGCTTTGCAAAAGGTTTGCCAAACTTATGCAAAGTAGGTATGAAATGAGCATGATGGGTGAATTAACTTACTTTCTTGGCCTACAAGTAAAGTAAGTTAATGAGGGCATTTTCATAAGTCAAACAAAATATATTTATGATCTTTTAAAGAAATTTGACTTAATGGATTGTACCTCTGCAAAAACACCTATGGCCACTGCAACTAAGCTTGAGTTGAATACTAAGGAAAAGTCTGTGGACATTTCAAGCTATAGAGGCATGGTAGGTTCACTTCTATACCTAACAGCTAGTAGACCTGATATAATGTTTTCTACTTGTCTTTGTGCTAGATTTCAAGCTGACCCTAGAGAGTCTCACTTGATAGCTATTAAGAGAATTTTCAGGTATCTCAAGGGAACACCAAACCTTGGCATTTGGTATCCAAGAGAATCTGGTTTTGATCTAACTGGTTACTCAGATGCAGATTATGCAGGTTGCAGAATTGACAGGAAAAGTACTACAGGTATAACGCCTTAGAAATTTCGTAATTATAAATATTATTATTTAATATTAAATGTGAATTATATGGTGTGATTATTGTAAGGAGGTGAAATATATATGAGACTTAATTGCACGAAAGTGGCCTCAATTATAATTTTTTTGCATAAAAATGGTCGAAATATAAAATTAGACAGCATGATGGCCTAACTAATTTTTTTGAACAGATCAGTGTATTCATTTTATGACTTTATTACAGCATGATGGCTAAAACATTTTTTTTAAACACAAAAATGGCCCAAAAATAAAAGTAGACAGCAATTTTTAGTCTAATTCAGACGGAATGCAATCATCTGCGAAGAAAAATATTTTGGCCATTTGTGTGCAAAAAAATTATAGTTGAAGCCACTTTCGTGCAATTAAGTCTATATATGATATCATATTTGTGGATGTAATTGATGATTTATATGTGTGGTGTAAGTCTGTATATTTTAATTGTATTTTTGGTGAATAAATTCTATTTAAATCATGAGTTATTTATCTTCTGTGAATTTTATAAAATCACCGGGATTAGTAAAAATTCCGAAATCTTTTGCATTATTTACTTTATTAGTTTATTTGAGTTTTAAAAATATTAGATGGATTTATTTTGATATATAAGGATTTTAAAATGATTTTACGAATTGATTTGTGTTTTATTTATTTAATCTTATAAAATCCATATTTAATTCGTTTTTAATCCTAAAAATATTTTAAAAATATGGGGAGGTAGATAATTTTATTTTCTACATTTTAAAAATGATATTGAGATTTTACTTAAATATTACCCATTTACTTTTCCATTTTTCCAAGTATTTTAAATTGTTTTAATTAAAAGATTTATTAGTAAATTTCAAAATAGCCTCATTTCCTATTTCCTTTTGACCCCTAATTAACCAATATTCACCCCCAATTCATTTTGGTCGAGCTTTCTTTAGAACTCTCTAGAAAATCTCTCTCAATCTCCCGCAGCTCTCTCTCTCCCATCTCCCACTCTCTCGATTCAATCTCCCTCTCAATATCTCACCCTCAAACTCCGTTTTAATTTCTCTAGTGAATTTCTCCTACTCCTCTCCTGCAACTCGAGCCCAGCGGCGGACATAGATGCTCAGAGGTGTGGTTGTGCGTATATATTGCTGGGTGTTATCACAGTCTTGGGTGTTATGATGAAAACAATGTTGTATTTCGCTGATATATTTATGTTTTATTGATTGTATGTCGATAATTGAAGTGTTAATTCAATCTTTTTAAATTTTGATTTGAATCTTTGTAATTCGAGTTCCTGGTTAATCGTATTTTTATGTATATGTTACTGGTTTATGAATTTGATGTTGAAGTTTGAGTACGCAGTCTAAATATGATCAGATTTCTGGTTTAGAATAATATTTACTGTGATGATTTGGTATTGGTCGGAGTCCAGTTGCGAGCGCCGGAGTTATATAATTCTGATAGAGTCATGGGCGTGGTTTAGGTTGTGTGATAACTAAATGATGATCATTGTGGGGTTATATGGATTATTAGAGGTGTTACAGAGCTGGTTATGGGATAGAAGGAAATTGTGGTGGTTAGATTTAGTGGTTGTTCGGGGGAGGTAGTGTGAGGAAGAGCAGGGGAGGAATCGAAGGGAAAATGGAGAGTAAAAAAAAATGAACCGGAAGTGTAGAAGGGTGTGTGGCTGGTTTGTAGACAAAGGGGTGATAGGAGGAAAAAGAAAATCATAGTAGTAGTTGGTATTGCTGGTATTGCAAATAGATTATGTATATGTGTCAGTGGAATTTTGTCCGTGTGTGTGTGTTATTGTATTGAGAAGGAGAAGGAAGGTGTAGTGTGCCTTGTATGTGGTTTCTGTCCTCTATGTAATGTTGAATTTTATTTCAGAGATTATGGATTTTGAGTCTGGATAATGAAATTTTGAGATATTAATGGAACCGATTTAAATTGAAATTGGTAGTTCAAAATGTGGGATTAGTTTTGTAAAATAGTGGTTGTACATTTCTCTCGTATTATAATGTATTAAATTTTTTTATTCTGGATTGATTAAAATACTGCTTTGGTTTGGAGGACGGTTACTTAGCATACATGTGGGTATAAACTTTAAACATTGTTTGAGTTGTGAAGTGATATTGTGTGGGATATCTTTTAGGTGGTAATTATTGTATATTAAATTAATTGTTTGTTATGTGATTGAAAATATTAGATTTCTGATTGGGTCGATTATATTCTGACAGGTTGGGTCATATTATAAAGGAGATGCTGTCCAATTTTTATTAGAATTATTTTATAAATTTTGATAAAGATTTCTGGTGTGTAAATGTTATATGTAAGCTACGAGATACAAGTGTAAGTAGATATTACGTGCTAAGTGCTTATATGATTTTGTGGTTATATATTACTATTTTAAGAATATGATCAGTGTATGCTATATATGTTAGGTTGTAAAGCGTAATAGGACACGACTGGGTAGAATAGAGTAGACGGTTAAGATTATAAGTGTACTGAAGTAGTACTTTACCTGTATATAGGAGGCCAGCTAAGAGCCAGTGCATATGTAGATGGAATGTAGAGGAAGGAGATACTTATCGGGATTGACAAGTGATAAAGGAAAGATGGATGAGTGATCGAAGAAAGGTAAAATATAAAGAAGTAGAGATGGATATAAAGTGATAAAGTGTTAAAGTACTAAAAATGGAAACCCTGTGCATTGAGGCAAGTGTACTATCCCTCACTTATTGTTCAAGTGATGTGAAACTGTTTTATGTTATTTATCTGATATTTCTTTCAAATCCTTTTACTTGTATCTATACCCCATTCTTTTGTCTCAAGTGATTCGAACCTTATGTTGAAGTTCGGATTTCCTGGATTGGTTATAAATTGTGATTTAATTCTTATCTTGCTGTTTATTCCTTATAAATTGTTGCTTACCTCTTGTACCCTGTTATTTTATCTTTATGAATTATTGTTTAAACCCTTGTACCTTATCGTTGATACCATGAATAATTGTTTAAACTTTCTGTGCCCTACTGTCACCCTAATTCATGTTAAACTATAAACCTTAATTTATAATTTATGCCTTGCTATGTCATAAACCTTTTCTTTACGCTTATTTCCCAAACCACCCAAATAAAATCCTACTTATAATTCCCTGGAACTTTGATTTTAAAACCTTAACATTTACTTTATCCCTCATTTGCTCGTGACCTTTTATTTGATTTAACCCTGTCTTTCTAAAACCTACCCAAGTTAATTAAATATTTCTTCTACATCACCTCTTTATAATATTATGTGCTTGACAAACATTTATTCTTAAATACCTTTTAATCACACTTGAATCCCTATCTTGTGTATCTTATGCAATTACTCCTAAATGCTTCCCTGACCCTTAATTCAGTATAAAAGAAAATCAAAATGGCTTATTTATTTTAAAAATGTTTTCAAAATTCCTTAAGCTGGGCTGATATGTTATCAGTGAGTTTAAGGGCCGAAAAATGAATTGTTTTAAAGGTTTTATAGATTGGAGAAGCGTAAGAGGCTAGGGTGGTCCTAGTCCAGCACTTTTATTTAGCGTAAGAGGCTAGGGTGGTCCTAGTCCAGCATGAAAGGCCAATGTGTTGCCTAATTGGGAACCCAATTTCAAAGGAAGGGGGACTTTACGTGGCTGATCACCCGTATTGTCCGTAATCAGGATAATAATACAATCAGCTTAAATGTTTTTTTTAAAAAAAAAGATTTATGAAAAGTATGTTTTGATGGAATTAAATTATTCCTTAAGATAAGTTGGTCAATGATATTGTTCATCAACGAATCATTGAAATGTTATTGTTTCACTATATTATTAACTTGCTGAGCGTTGTTGGCTTACTCTTGCTTTATTTTCCTTAACCTTTCAGTTAGGATTAAGGGTGGACGTCTACATTCTTACAAGTCATATGAGGGAAATGAGGCAGCCTATACAGGATAGATCTCGAAGTCAGAGCGGGCATGCATAGATTTGGTATGAGTTACAGATTAGATGGTGCAATAGTTGAGATTAGATCAGAAACAGAAGCTGTAATAATTTGTATAATTTAGATTCTTGTTTCATACCATAACCTGTGATCGATCCTTGGTGAGGAATCATTGGTGTATTAATTTTTAATTGTATTTGTTTAATTGGAAATTGGTTGGGTTGAAATACAGGTGGATAATCCGATTTACGAATACTTCATGCCGAATTTTTCTAAAATTCCCCTGTATCAAAGTTTATTTTATTATAAAAAGTATATTTTCCGTATTGGGAAGTCGGGGCGTTACAGGTTGGTATCAGAGCGACATGTTATGGTCACTGAAACAAGTTAGGATGATTAGGTAGACGTATTTAAGTGGGACGTTAGATAGGACGATTTAGGATAAGATTCAAATTAGGATATTAGGATGACTGTTGCGAATTTATTTGGTATTTCGACATATCGCGCGAGCAGAAATTCGATTCATCCGGAGACTCATTTTAGGACGAGGCAGATAATTCGGAACAACATACGCTAAATAGACGACCGGAGCTATCGGCTTGGAAGACACTACGTGCAGAACTTTGTGTACCTTCTAGAGTTTCTTTTGCGACTTTAGTTACCCCACGAGCAATATAGAAAGTGCGAAAGGATTGTAAACAAGATGTGAAATGCGATTCCTGACATGGGTTGGAGAAATGGCGTGGTTATTCATTACTAGCCGTTGATTTCATTTAATTTATTGATTAAGGAGATTTAACCTTTCTTTCTGTATCTTCTTATTTTGATAATACCCCATCACCTTGATAATCAACTATACTTTAATTGATGATGAATTCTTCAGATTTATTTAAACACATTCCTAATTTTCAGAGATACCTCTATTTTCCAGGGGTTCACTTGATTCCACATGACGCATATAAATTATTGAGACCCTTGAATTCTTTCTATTTTCCGTGAACATTTGCTATTCTTTATTCAACATTATATATATATATATAAACTTTTGAAACTTTTGAATTTTTTTTTGTTTCTCTCTGAATACATAACCTTCTTTATTCTAACTGGGATGAACAACCCTATGTATATAGGGGATTCAGGGACATCTTATCTATGTGAGAGAAGTCTGGTGGGACGCCACTAATTGTGTATTGATTTATTTTGTTATAAACTTTTATGATTCCTAAAGCTATCAGTGATTGAATGCGGTAAAGATGGAGACGATGAAATTTTGAGTGATGTAAGCTACATTTACGTCGAATGAAAGGTTTGAGAATTGAGGTTAAAAGCAAGTATAGTTAGAGGATCCATAAAATTTAGAATAAGAGTGAGTTTACGCATATGGAACGAGATGGTAAGAAAAGGAAGACAGAGAACCAGGAAATTTTCAAGAATGGTGTTAATAGGAGATGTGAGATTTAACTAGAAAAGAATTTGGGATCTAGAAAATTTTGAAAACCAGGATAACGAGGCATGATAGCACCCAAAGAATATGAATTACTGAGACTCGCAGGACCGCCACTGTTAGAAGACGGGATTTCCAGAGGAAGTATATTGTAATTGTACTAGGATAAAGATGGAAAGCTATGAGGGTAGGTGGAAAGAATAGTATTGTTGGTAGTGACAGAACTAATAATGAATGATGATATTAAGGATATGGATGTGATGGCAGTTAAAAGAGTTAAGTGTGATTTAGGACTGGATCGGTTAGTTAACCACTGAGTACGAGCTTTGGATGAGATTTCTAAGTACGAGCTTTGGAATTGGAAAAAAATTAATTTTCAGGATATGACGAAAAGACCGAAGTAAATTCCATGAAGACGAAGAAGTAATGAATCGGGAAAGGCGTAAAATGCCAGCAGAGATCAAAAGTTTTAAAGGACCGGCTAGGAATTATTCAAGGTTGTCAAAGGTATTATCATGATAGCTACAACAGTAAACAAGCCTACAAATCAGGAAACGAATGGATAAAGATGAGAGCTTTTAGGAGTCAAAGAGGAGATCAAAAACCGCTCAAGTTTCAATGCAACCGGATGAACCAGGAAAGATTAAATAGGCATACAATGCTCAAGGAAATGTTCAAGGAATTTCGGGAGTTATAGATGGAAGATCCAAAGGTCTAGATTGTTGTGAATGGTATTGGAAGGTTGTGACCCCGGGTAGTTTGTATCGCGAATAAGATAAATACGTTTCAAGGTAAACAATTATTAGTTTCGAAAAGGTTACTCAGTAAAACAATGGGATTAAGGATGGATAGAAGTTTCCCAGTTATTCCCTCTTCGAGTAACATTGTACGTGAAAGGGGAGTAAGAATGATTGGGGGATTTCTTGATATTCTTTTTCTCAAAGTTTTATCTGGGACAATCTGAATTATGAGTAGGAGTGGGGAAGTGGTATCAATGGTTAGTCGCGTGGATTTCAATTTAAAGATTTAATTATTTACCCGTTTACTTAAAGTCAAGTGTAACACCCCCAGATCCGGGGTCCGGGATCCGGTCGTTACGGTCTCCAATTCTGTCCACAATACTTGAACTTACCTCAACATAAAATAATATACATCTTTATGACCCAACACAACAATATAAAACACACCCGTTATAGTCCCAGAGATGAAATCAGAGTAAAAATCAAATTTTATTAATCACATTATGAGTTTTTTTACAATCCAAAAGAATTTCAATATAAATACATACTCTTTGCCATCCATTTACATAAGTCATACTAGACCATATACTTGGTACTGAAAGAATAAATCTATCCTACCAATAGCTGTCTCTTTGGCTCTGGTAGTCTTATCGTCCTCGCCAGCGTCGAGTGCGCCTTGTGCGAGTCATCTGGTCTAGCTGTTGTTGTGATATAATAATAAAGCAAGGGTGAGCAATAGCCCACCAACAATAATATATAACTGAACGATAATATATAACAGTTCAAAAGTATCTTTCAAACCATATGCCATGCATTTACGGAAATGATGCCAGTATAATATGAACGATGAAGTTACGAGGTAACTCAAAGTATTTGTTTGTAGAAATATCTGCTACATCAAAAGTAAGCGAGATATTCTCATTGCCATTAAAAGAGGAACTTGCATGAAAAGATTGCAATTCCAGTTATGAACACTTTTCCAGCTCTGCCAACAGTAATTATGTTGCAGGAAATAAATAAGTTTGGATGATGAACCAATGATGGAGTATTCACCGTGCCCGCTGTTCCAATCTTGATGATCAGTCGAGATCGTACAGCTCAAATTAGATTTACTACCGGTAGAAGGAAGAACTGACGGCTTTACTTGTCTACCGCCTTACTAGCTCTCCCCGGCCAACGGTTGGGCCAAAGGGGATGGACCGGCGCTACTCGGCCTCTTACACGACTCCTAGTTCAAAAAGAATTCATGATTCTGAATGTAACGTTCGTCCCCCTTTCCCCAAGTATAATACTTGTTGATTAGACTCCACAAAGTAGTCGTATCTAGTTGGAAAGGAAAATTCACCAATAACTTCCAAGCTATTGCTTGGTAACGAATATCAACTTGTTCCAACCATCTTACCCTTCGAAAGATGAGAAGGTAAACAACGACTTAATAAGTCAATAGCACCCGAGTTGCGAGTGAAGAGAATACTTTATGACCGGGAAGTCGACAAGATAATTAACATTTTCCAAGTAAGGTTCCCTTATTATTAGGGAGATAGACTCAAAGAAGAATGATGTCTGAGAACCTTTCTTGATATAAGAGTAATAATAATATGACTCCGAAATATTTTTCGTAATAATCGAAGAAGATAAACCTTATTGAGGTTATTCTAAGTATGGAATAAATATTCAGAGAATATTTATTGAATTAAAAATATTTAAAGAATATTTAGGAATATGAAAGAATATCTTTAATCAGAGTATTTTTCAAAATAATCCCTGAAGAAATATCAGGAGAATATTTATTGAATAAATAAATATTTAAATGAATATTCAAAATAATATTCATTAATTAATAAGGCCTGAAAGGAATACTTAAGATAATATTCATAATTAATTAGGAATTTAAATGAATATTCAAAAAGTAATATTCATTTAATGAATAATATTCTAAATGAATATCAAGTAATATTCATTTAGTAATCCAAGCCCTAAAGGAATATTCGAGATAATATTCGATATTAAATCAAGCCTCAGATGAATATTAAAATAATATTCATCAAGTAATTAATATCTTAAATGAATATTCAAAAGTAATATTTATTTAATATGATAATATTCCAAATGAATATCCAAATAATATTCATTTAGTAGTCTCATCTTTAGAAGAATATTCGAAATAATAATCGATAATCAATTCGACTCTGAATGAATATTGAAAAATATTATTCGTCGAATGGTTACGTTCAAATAATTATTTGAAGTAAGGATCGTTAAATAAATAATCTCGAACGAATATTCAAATAATATTCGTCGCCCAAATAATAGAAAATATTTACTTAAATATTTTCCTCCGAGGTAATCTCGATATATCAAGAAATATTGACTCCCGGTCTATATTTGATGAATAAGATGGATACGCCCTTCTATGAGGGCCTTACAATAACCGGCTTATAATTGATACGTTAGCTATCTAATTTATAAGCCAATAAACAATCAGGGAACAAGCATAACGATATAACTTGAAAGTAGGCCTGCATGCTATGGCATATGTATAACAGAAAACATATATATATATATATATATATATATTCAATCACAACAACAGCCTAAAAGAAGGGAAATTGAAACTTGCCTGGTAGTCGAGTACGGTAAGGGGTAGTGGTAGCGGGTCCCGGGTCAGCTTGGTGATCTATAAATAGCCAAGTCATTCGGGATTAATCACTTAACATTTTAAAAGTTAAGTTATACTTAAATCGAAACACGTTCTCGAGTTATCTCGTTATACCCCTTTTAGTGGATTCCTTTTATCATCGATCCGACCCGACATTCGTTCGTTAATACGACATGTCACTGTACTTACACTTGGGACATACTTAAGTCATACAAGTTCTAAATTCGATCGTTACGAATCAATATTATACTCCGAGTTTTATCGCCCGTTTTCTAAGTGTTTTACCGAAGTTATAATCAAGCGGGTTTTTAGGGGTTCGTTCGCGTTTAACTTTGATTCCAACATTTTTATAAAATCGGAAAACGATCCGTTTCACATGAGGTTTTCTCTCACACCTTCCTTTTTACCTATAGTATTTAATTACCAAGATTCGCCACTGACTTACGTATTTTACGAGGGTTCAATTTCAGTTACGAATTCTCGTTTACGGTTTCGAACTACTTTTAGTATATCGGCCATAACTCCTAAACCGTAAGTCGGAATGTTTCGATTCTTGCGCCAAAACAATCTATGGCTCGAGATCTACAAGGGCATGTCATTTATTCATCAACGCCAGAAACTCATCCTAACTGTTATGCACGGTTTTCTAGAGGTTAACGAAAATCGGGCATTACGACGGCTATAACTCGGATATTTTCAAAATCAAAACCCTCCAAATAATCATTCAATCCACCACCAACACTCATGGGCACTATTTATCATCTCCCTCACTGCCTCAACAGGTCTTGGAGCCACAAAACATATATTAATCTTTTTATAACACCCACACAACATACATGTTCTAAATCATGAATACAAGCCATAAACATTATCAAATCTCATCTAAAACTCCATTAAAACTCAAATAAAAGACTAGGCTTCTTGAAGTTTATACCTTACTTGGAGTATGTAAGACATTAATAAACTTTTATCAATCCTTAGAACACCTTAACAAAGCTTGGATCATCCAAACAAAACAAGAAATCAAAGATTAGATCTTGAAAACACTATTCATCATCACTTTGATGATTTTTGAAAACTATGCTAGAGATGGAATTTGAAGCTCAAATTTCTAGGAGATCATGTTGATATAGTAAGGAACTTACATGATTTATTTCATGGCCATTGAAGGTCAAGAGGTTGGACTTTGATTTTGCTAAAAAGGAGCAGATTTTTTTTTGCTCTTCATGGATTTCTTGGCTTTGCTTCCTTTGTTTTGCTTTATGCCTAAATAATTTTAATACTTGGCATATATCTTGGATGCATCCTTTACTTTTGTGTTGTTAGCTTGCTAGTGGTCCAAGTGTTGCCCTTCTATTGGTCCACTTGTTGGCACCACATTAAGCATACCCTTTTTGGCACAAATGCAACTTCATCACTACACTTGTAGTTGACTTACATGAAAGTCACTTTGCTTACCCTTACTCCATCCACTTGCACATGTTTGTCTCTTGGTTCTCCGCTTGATTCTTTGTCCGGTTATTACTCAATTCATTGATCGTTCGAAGGAATATCTCGAAGATTTCTAATTAAGGTTTTACCGGAAACCATCTTACCATTTATACTATCATTCTCAATTCTCTTTAATAATTCTTGAATCCAAATTCCTTAAATCTCTTCAATAAACCCTTAAGTCTTTAAGTGTCCAGGAAATTCTTGGGGAAAATAAAAGTACTATTTTTCAGAATCCGACAGCTTTTACATACACTTATTTTCCCCCTGGATCACTAATACGAACTCGGAAATCCGTTCCGAATACTTCAATATAGTGTCGTCTCATAATATTCCTAAATCCATCAAAATCACTATTCATCCATTTTTCTTTACTCATCCTCTTAGGGTTGTACAATTGTCCCTAATCTCTTTCAATCGTTCCTTAACCTTTTTACGGACCTACTGGACCAATAACAGATATCGATTTGGATGACATAGGAATAATCTTCTCCTTTAGAATTATCAAATCTCAACTCCCTAGGAGATATATAATTCTTATCTAAAGTGTCAACCAATAGTATTCTTCATGGCATATAAACATTTGAATCCAAATCTATTCCTTTCATTCATTATCTCAATCGTTACATCGTAGTCGTAATCACTATTCACCATTACCTCAGTACATAATAAAAAGTTTTAATTATATCCAAAATTTGGGGTTCTTACATCAAGGCAGATTTCTTCGCTTATATGTTTGCTGCAAGTTAAGGCGGGTTTTGTTTTAGTATTGTATATGAATGAGTTATTATGGATGATTGGGTCAAAAAAATGGAGGCGTTGTGTACAGGACATAGTCCATTATACGAATAGGTCATGTCCGATTTTCGGTATAATAGGTCTTCACCTACGAGTGGTAAGCGGATAGAGTTATTGAGACTTGTAAAGCAAAGGTTTAAGTTTATGTTGCAATTTGCGGACTTACATGACGAGCCTAGCGAGATATGAAGTGATATAAAGGAATTCTAGAATGAAAGAAATGACTTGGGAGTTGAAAGGGAAATGTTGAGAATACCGTCATATGTTTTCTTACGGTCGATTCTTAGGACAGAATCCTATTAAGGGGGAAGGATATAACGCCTTAAAAATTTCGTAATTATAAATATTATTATTTAATATTAAATGTGAATTATATGGCGTGATTATTGTAAGGAGGTGAAACATATATAATATCATATTTGTGGATTTAATTGATGATTTATATGTGTGGTGTAAGTCTGTATATTTTAATTGTATTTTTGGTGAATAAATTCTATTTAAATCATGAGTTATTTATCTTCTGTGAATTTTATAAAATCACCGGGATTAGTAAAAATTCCGAAATCTTTTGCATTATTTACTTTATTAGTTTATTTGAGTTTTAAAAATATTAGATGGATTTATTTTGATATCTAAGGATTCTAAAATGATTTTACGAATTGATTTGTGTTTTATTGATTTAATCTTATAAAATCCATATTTAATTCGTTTTTAATCCTAAAAATATTTTTAAAATATGGGGAGGTAGATAATTTTATTTTATACATTTTAAAAATGATATTGAGATTTTAATTAAATATTACCCATTTACTTTTCCATTTTTCCAAGTATTTTAAATTGTTTTAATTAGAAGATTTATTAGTAAATTTCAAAATAGCCTCATTTCCTATTTCCTTTTGACCCCTAATTAACCAATATTCACCCCCAATTCATTTTGGTCGAGCTTTCTTTAGAACTCTCTGGAAAATCTCTCTCAATCTCCCGCAGCTCTCTCTCTCTCTCTCCCATCTCCCACTCTCTCGATTCAATCTCCCTTAAAATCTCCCTCTCAATATCTCACCCTCAAACTCTGTTTTAATTTCTCTAGCGAATTTCTCCTACTCCTCTCCTGCAACTCGAGCCCAGTGGCGGACATAGATGCTCAGAGTTGTGGTTGTGCGTATGTATTGCTGGGTGTTATCACAGTCTTGGGTGTTATGATGAAAACAATGTTGTATTTCGCTAATATATTTATGTTTTATTGATTGTATGTCGATAATTGAAGTGTTAATTCAATCTTTTTAAATTTTGATTTGAATCTTTGTAATTCGAGTTCCTGGTTAATCGTATTTTTATGTATATGTTACTGGTTTATGAATTTGATGTTGAAGTTTGAGTACGCAGTCTAAATATGATCAGATTTCTGGTTTAGAATAATATTTACTGTGATGATTTGGTATTGGTCGGAGTCCAGTTGCGTGGGCCGGAGTTATATAATTCTGATAGAGTCGTGGGCGTGGTTTAGGTTGTGTGATAACTAAATGATGATCATTGTGGGGTTATGTGGATTATTAGAGGTGTTACAGAGCTGGTTATGGGATAGGAGGAAATTGTGGTGGTTAGATTTAGTGGTTGTTCGGGGGAGGTAGTGTGAGGAAGAGCAGGGAGGAACCGAAGGGAAAATGGAGAGTAAAAAAAAAATGAACCGGAAGTGTAGAAGGGTGTGTGGCTGGTGTGTAGACAAAGGGGTGATAGGAGGAAAAAGGAAATCATAGTAGTAGTTGGTATTGCTGGTATTGCAAATAGATTATGTATATGTGTCAGTGGAATTTTGTCCGTGTGTGTGTTATTGTATTAAGAAGGAGAAAGAAGGTGTAGTGTGCCTTGTATGTGGTTTCAGTCCTCTACGTAATGTTGAATTTTATTTCAGAGATTATGGATTTTGAGTCTGGATAATGAAATTTTGAGATATATTAATGGAACTGATTTAAATTGAAATTGGTAGTTCAAAATGTGGGATTAGTTTTGTAAAATAGTGGTTGTACATTTCTCTCGTATTATAATGTATTAAAATTTGTTATTCTGGATTGATTAAAATACTGCTTTGGTTTGGAGGACGGTTACTTAGCATACATGTGGGTTTAAACTTTAAACTTTGTTCGAGTTGTGAAGTGATATTGTGTGGGATATCTTTTAGGTGGTAATTATTGTATATTAAATTAGTTGTTTGTTATGTGATTGAAAATATTAGATTTCTGATTGGGTCGATTATATTCTGACAGGTTGGGCCATATTATAAAGGAGATGCTGTTCAATTTTTATTAGAATTATTTTATAAATTTTGATAAAGATTTCTGGTGTGTAAATGTTATATGTATGCTACGAGATACAAGTGTAAGTAGATATTACGTGCTAAGTGCTTATATGATTTTGTGGTTATATATTACTATTTTAAAAATATGATCAGTGTATGCTATATATGTTAGGTTGTAAAGTGTAATAGGACACGACTGGGTAGAATAGAGTAGACGGTTACGATTATAAGTGTACTGAAGTAGTACTTTACCTGTATATAGGAGGCCAGCTAAGAGCCAGTGCATATGTAGATGGAATGTAGAGGAAGGAGATACTTATCGGGATTGACAAGTGATAAAGGAAAGATGGATGAGTGATCGAAGAAAGGTAAAATATAAAGAAGTAGAGACGGATATAAAGTGATAAAGTGTTAAAGTACTAAAAATGGAAACCCTGTGCATTGAGGCAAGTGTACTATCCCTCACTTATTGTTCAAGTGATGTGAAACTGTTTTATGTTATTTATCTGATATTTCTTTCAAATCCTTTTACTTGTATCTATACCCCATTCTTTTGTCTCAAGTGATTCGAACCTTATGTTGAAGTTCGGATTTCCTGGATTGGTTATAAATTGTGATTTAATTCTTATCTTGCTGTTTATTCCTTATAAATTGTTGCTTACCTCTTGTACCCTGTTATTTTATCTTTATGAATTATTGTTTAAACCCTTGTACCTTATCGTTGATACCATGAATAATTGTTTAAACTTTCTGTGCCCTACTGTCACCCTAATTCATGTTAAACTATAAACCTTAATTTATAATTTATGCCTTGCTATGTCATAAACCTTTTCTTTACGTTTATTTCCCAAACCACCCAAATAAAATCCTACTTATAATTCCCTGGAACTTTGATTTTAAAACCTTAACATTTACTTTATCCCTCATTTGCTCGTGACCTTTTATTTGATTTAACCCTGTCTTTCTAAAACCTACCCAAGTTAATTAAATATTTCTTCTACATCACCTCTTTATAATATTATGTGCTTGACAAACATTTATTCTTAAATACCTTTTAATCACACTTGAATCCCTATCTTGTGTATCTTATGCAATTACTCCTAAATGCTTCCCTGACCCTTAATTCAGTATAAAAGCAAATCAAAATGGCTTATTTATTTTAAAAATGTTTTCAAAATTCCTTAAGCTGGGCTGATATGTTATCAGTGAGTTTAAGGGCCGAAAAGTGAATTGTTTTAAAGGTTTTATAGATTGGAGAAGCGTAAGAGGCTAGGGTGGTCCTAGTCCAGCACTTTTATTTAGCGTAAGAGGCTAGGGTGGTCCTAGTCCAGCATGAAAGGCCAATGTGTTGCCTAATTGGGAACCCAATTTCAAAGGAAGGGGGACTTTACGTGGCTGATCACCCGTATTGTCCGTAATCAGGATAATAATACAATCAGCTTAAATGTTTTTTTAAAAAAAAAGATTTATGAAAAGTATGTTTTGATGGAATTAAATTATTCCTTAAGATAAGTTGGTCAATGATATTGTTCATCAAGGAATCATTGAAATGTTATTGTTTCACTATATTGTTAACTTGCTGAGCGTTGTTGGCTTACTCTTGCTTTATTTACCTTAACCTTTCAGTTAGGATTAAGGGTGGACATCTACATTCTTAAAAGTCATATGAGGGAAATGAGGCAGCCTATACAGGATAGATCGTGAAGTCAGAGCGGGCATGCACCGATTTGGTATGAGTTACAGATTAGATGGTGCAATAGTTGAGATTAGATCAGAAACAGAAGCTGTAATAATTTGTATAATTTAGATTCTTGTTTCATACCATAACCTGAGATCGATCCTCGGTGAGGAATCGATGGTGTATTAATTTTTAATTGTATTTGTTAAATTGGAAATTGGTTGGGTTGAAATACAGGTGTATAATCCGATTTACGAATACTTCATGCCGAATTTTTCTAAAATTCCCCTGTATCAAAGTTTATTTTATTATAAAAAGTATATTTTCCGTATTGGGAAGTCGGGGCGTTACAACAGGCTCTTGTCAATTTCTAGGAAACAGGCTTGTTTCATGGTTCAGTAAGAAACAGAACTCAGTCTCCACTTCTACAGCTGAAGCTGAGTACATTGCTGCTGGAAGTTGTTGTGCACAGATTCTATGGATGAAAAATCAACTTATTGACTATGGTCTAAAAGTTGAGAAGATTCCAATTTTCTATGACAACACAAGTGTTATTGCCATCACAGGGAATCCAGTGCAACATTCGAGAACCAAGCATATTGACATCAAATACCACTTCATTAGAGAACATGTGATGAATGGTACAGTAGAAATGCACTTTGTGCCAAGCGAAATGCAGCTTGCAGATATCTTCACCAAGCCTCTTGATGAATCCACATTCACAAGATTGGTAGGTGAACTAGGTATGCTTAATTTGTCATAATTCCTGGTGATATTTGATCTTACTGCATTGCAGCTAGAAATGTGTTTTGATTTACTTGAGAATTAAAAACTCTCTGAAAAATTTTCTGCAGAAATTTTGTCCAAGGCAAAATTATCTTATCAACGGATATCTTTTTACCCGTTGGTAGTATAAACACATTCCTAGATTTTTGTATATCAATGGATAACAGGTCATCCACATCATCGATGGATAAACTGTCTTTCAATCGTTCATTTCATATCCGTTGATATACATATTTTCTTTTAAATATAACCGTTGGTAAACGTGTATATATATAGGCATGGCTATATTTATTTTTTTTATTAACTGACAGTTACTTTTGACCAATGGATAATTACTTTTAATTATTTCATTTTCAACTCTTGAAAAATATAAAAGGCTGTCTTGTGCTCTCACATCTCACTTTTATCGACTTTCAAGATTCTCTTAAGTAAACTGCATCTTCTTCACTAAAACTCTCTGCAACAAAAGTTCAAATACTTCAATGGCGCCTATTGTTAAGATGATGTCTTCCACTGGGTTCACCTATGAGAAGAACAACTTCGCGGCCTATGCTGATACAGTGAATGCCCCAGAAGCTTATCACACTTTGATGAATTTTGTGAAGAAATGTAAATTGTCGTATGCTATGACTGCCACCACTCCTCTAATCCACGAGGTAATTGAAGAGGTGTGGACATCTGCTGAGTACAACGGCACAGACGGTACAAGTGCTTTTTCCTTAAAGGGTAAAAACTATGTAGTTAATTCTGATGTGATAACTGCTTGTTTAAAATTGCCTGAGAATAACTGTCTGAAAGTACCCAGTGATGATGAAATTGTTACCATACTTAATTTCATAAATTATGCCCTTAGTACTGAGAATTTAGGGAAAATTGTTAGGAAAGGAATGGTTAAAGAATGGAGGTATTTTTGTGATGCCTTCATTAAAACTTTTTCAGGCAAAATTAGTAATTTTGATGCTGTTACCCATTACATGCTAGTTATGATGTATATGCTTCTAACTGATAAATTCTATAACTTTGGCACACTAGTCATGTATGAGATAGCAGCAAAATTAGGTAAAAAGGAAACTAGGGGCAAGAATATCTATTTTGCTAGATTTTTGATGCTCTTAGCACTGCATGTATCTGAGAATAAGCTATCTATTGCTAACTGGGATAGCAAGTTCACATGTTTTGTTCAGGAGAAGAGAGTCCTAAGTGATTTAATTCGAATGAACTCCAATGCAGAAGTACAATTGGTATATCTACCAATTGCTCAGGTAACTATTTCTAACCTTGAAACTCATATCTCTAACCCCCCAAATTTCTTTGCCTTCCACTGTCACAATGGAGTCTGTAGTAGTGACCAAACAGGCTCCTACCCAAGTGACTAAAACAAAAGTTTCCAAACCAAAATCTAAAAGACAAACCTCAGGTGCTTCTCAAAAAGCACCTGTTGCAAAAACTACCACAACTCTTGAGGGGAGTGTGAAGGAGGTAGTGAGTGGTGAGGGACAGGGTGCAAGCCCTAAGAATAAGGTAGGTGAGGAGAGTGCACCAAATAGCCAAGCCCAAGTTACATCCTCTCAACAGGGTGTGACTACTAGTTCCATAGAAACTCTGCACAAAAGGGTAAGGGACACTAGCCCTCTCTCAAAAACCTATGAAAGAAGAGTAAAATCTAAAACCATAGGGGAATCACAGGGTGCACACACAGTACAGCAAACTGTACCTTCTCAAATTCAGTTTGATGTGACTTCAATAAATGTGGAGTCACAGCCCCTTGATCTTAACCTTCAAATCGATACACATTACAATCAACCATCACCAACTCCATCTCTGGATGTGGATATGATATCTACATCAATTCCTGATTCTCCATCTTTAAGATTCTTGGAGAAGCCCCACTCTGCAATTGGTGGTCATCATCTTCTAGATGATTTGTTGGGCCATCAATCTTCCATTTCTGAATTCACAACAAAATCTGTGGCCTCATCTTTAAAATCAATCTCCACAGATTCAGTGTTGGTTTTCACTTCAACGAATAATATCTTTCCTTCATCAACGGATATCCTTCATCCGTTGACAAGTGTTTCTCCATCAACAGATGCGCCTATGTCTAGCCATCCGTTGACAACTATAACTACTCCATCAACGGATATCCCTTATCCGTTGATAACTCACTCTACCACTGCTATATCTGACATTCCTGTGTCAAGTGTGGAGGAGTTCTCAGTAGTTGAAACACTTTTAGGATTGAGGGAAGGGAGTGAGAGGCTGCCTTGTGAGCAGGCAAAAGGAGAGGTAAATACTGAGAGGCTGACCATTTCTTCAGGTCAGGCAAAAGGAGAGCAAAAGAGTTCCACCTTAGTAGGTGAAAGTGAGGGTGTGAGAGGTGTGAGCCAGGAGGAGCCCCTAATGCAAGAAAAGAGAGATGAGAGGAGAGAAGGGACTATAGGAGAAATAAGGCAGGAAGATCCAGCCATTGCAAGTGAGTTAATGGAGGTTAATGAAGCTTCTAAAGAGATGGAATTTCAACAAGAATATTAGTCAATCATTGACTCCATTTCTTTGGATCCTGAAACCTTTACTCATCCTGTTTCTGCCTATCAAGTCATGGCACAACAGGGCAATGTGGAGGCAGAGGAGGCAATGCACCTAGTGCACACCTCACAATCTCTTCAAAGAGTAAAGGAAGCTTTGACAACTCTGCCTTCAGAAGCTGAAAGTGAAGAGTTTGGCAATGATGACAGTGATAGCACAGAAGATGATGAAGAAGTCAATGTGGAGGATACTCCAGAATGGCTATTTTCTACCGCCACTATGGCTGATGACTACAATGTGGAGATTATGAAGCAATATCAATCTGCTAGGGCTGAGCACCAGAATGCAGATCCACAGAGGAAGGCTGTCCTTCAGCAAATAATGGACTCCCTGAAACTTCACAAGATGCAAATGGTTATTCAAAGAACAAAACAGGAGGAGGTCCAAACTGCAATCAGAGAAATGAAAGTAGAACTAGATGCCAGGATTGAGGCACTAGCCCCTATTACCACTCAGAAGGTGCTGACTAGCAAACTGTTGAAAGAAGATAGCCTGGCCAAATCTGTTCAGCATCTTTCCTCCAGAGTGGATAGTATGGAATCTAAAATGCAGACAATCATTGCCGACCAAGCAAACAAACTGAGCTACTGGAAAGGCTACTTGCAGCCTCTCCTCCAGCCCTTGATGCTAACAAAAAGGGGGAGAAAAAGGTAGAAGAGGTTGCAGCTACTTTTAGTCAATTTCAAGCTTCCAGTAGCAAGATAACACAAATTGAGGGGGAGCAACAGCCAACTATAGTGGTCAATCCAACAGATTTTTCTATAGAGGCTTCCCCTGTGAAGAAACAAATGGTTTTGCCTGAGATTCAGAATCTATCAGAAATCTCAGATGGTGAAAGGCAAGCCTGAAAAGAAGCCTTAGAAAAGATTAACAAGGAGGCAAATGAAAGAATTATGAGGACATAGAGAATGATCAATGAATCAATTATATCAACTCTGTTCTCTACTTAGTCGCCTGCTCCAACAATATCAACTACATGTAAAACCCCGTTAGTTTTTATTTTATTTTATTATTAGATATTAGATTTTTAAGTCATTTATTTATTTATTTAGATAATTATATTAATTAGTAATTTTTAGAATTCTTTTTGTGCAAGATATTTTAAATTAGGATGATATTTTTATTCGAGGAAAGAAGTGTGGAAAGATTTTAAGAAATTGAGATCTTGTAATTTCAAATATTTGCATGAATCAGAATATTTTAAATTTTGACATTATTTGGAGGAATTGTAAAATTATTAGGATTTTTTTTAAAGTTACCTTAAATTAAATTAGGGTTTAGGAAGCTATATAAGAAACCCATTACATTATTGGAAAACTCGTACAGGACTCATCGACAAAAAGGTGCGCCCCTTTGCTTTGCTAACTAGTTACTTTATTATGTTCATGCGTTTACAAGTTTTGACCGCTTCTTTGATAATTATTCTTCGCCATTCTGTTATGGCCATCATGTATGTATATTGATTATTCACTCTATGTATGATTTATTTTCTTCGTGATTTATTTTATTTTATTAATGTGAATTTGGGGACCAAATTCTTTTAAGGGGGAATAATGTAAAACCCCGTTAGTTTTTATTTTATTTTATTATTAGATATTAGATTTTTAAGTCATTTATTTATTTATTTAGATAATTATATTAATTAGTAATTTTTAGAATTCTTTTTGTGCAAGATATTTTAAATTATGATGATATTTTTATTAGAGGAAAGAAGTGTGGAAAGATTTTAAGAAATCGAGATCTTGTAATTTCAAATATTTGCATGAATCAGAATATTTTAAATTTAGACATTATTTGGAGGAATTGTAAAATTATTAGGAAAAAATTTTTAAAGTTACCTTAAATTAAATTAGGGTTTAGGAAGCTATATAAGAAACCCATTACATTATTGGAAAACTCGTACACTACTCATCGACAAAAAGGTGCGCCCCTTTGCTTTGCTAACTAGTTACTTTATTATGTTCATGCGTTTACAAGTTTTGACCGCTACTTTGCTAATTATTCTTTGCTATTTTGTTATGGCCATCATGTATGTATATTGATTATTCACTTTACGTATGATATATTTTCTTCGTGATTTATTTTATTTTATTAATGTGAATTTGGGGACCAATTCTTTTAAGGGGGGAAGAATGTAAAACCCCGTTAGTTTTTATTTTATTTTATTATTAGATATTAGATTTTTAAGTCATTTATTTATTTATTTAGATAATTATATTAATTAGTAATTTTTAGAATTCTTTTTGTACAAGATATTTTAAATTAGGATGATATTTTTATTAGAGGAAAGAAGTGTGTAAAGATTTTAAGAAATCGAGATCTTGTAATTTCAAATATTTGCATGAATCAAAATATTTTAAATTTAGACATTATTTGGAGGAATTGTAAAATTATTAGGATTTTTTTTAAATTACCTTAAATTAAATTAGGGTTTAGGAAGCTATATAAGAAACCCATTACATTATTGGAAAACTCGTACAGGACTCATCGACAAAAAGGTGCGTCCCTTTGCTTTGCTAACTGGTTACTTTATTATGTTCATGCGTTTACAAGTTTTGACCGCTTCTTTGATAATTAGTCTTTGCTATTCTGTTATGGCCATCATGTATGTATATTGATTATTCACTCTATGTATGATTTCACTGTCATCGATTTACATGCGCCAACAAATGGAGTCGTATATGCTTCTTAACGTGAATATCAGTGTATACCTTATTAATTTATTTTACAAAAAAAAAAAATTGTTGTAGCCTATTCATTATATGTGTACTTTAAAATAATTTGATGTGTGTTTAATTTCCCAATGAACTATTTTGTGAATTTAATTATGTAAAATATTCAAGTTTATTATGAAAATTAATTTGCATTATTTTATTTTTTTTAAAAAAAATTGTTCTTCACAAAAGATATAGTAGAATGCTATAATCGTTGTTAATCGATTTTTATATTATTATTATTATTATTATGAAATTAGCTGGCCAAATTTTAATTAATTGATTCGTTGCTTTTTTTTAGCATATGATTTCAAAGTTAAAAAAAAAATATTGAACAGAGGTTGGTATTGGTAAGTTATATAGATTTAAGTTATTATTATATTATGTGTGTTCTACCTTGCCATGATTTTAAATGTAACATTTGATCTATATTGATTTTAAAATTTTGTGACTCATTGCATGTTTCTCGTCCATATCTGTCGGTGCAAATATAGATTAATTAAGTTTTTTTTTATGTGTAAGTTAATGTGTCCCGAAACAATAGATTATATCACGAGCATACAAGTTAGCTAGTGTTAAAGGTATTTAATAATATTAGATTATTAAGTTTTGCTTATAATTATATGCTAAATTTGTAAGAGTTCAGGTGCCTTTCTGTAGTTTTACTTTTAACTGGACAAGTCCAATACATGCCATGTTGGGCCTTTAGCCCATTATAATTCTCTATAATATGCTTGGTGTGATTTGTAATGTCTTGCCCACTTCTCATATGATTTGATAAATTAGATTATATGAATGTGTATACTCCTGTTAGTGTAGTATTGTTAGATGTCATGTGTTATTTTTAGTTTTAAATATTTATGTGTCATTTGTTAATTATTTGTTATTTAATATTTAGGATTCATTCGTGCATTTTCTTGATATTCAGTGTTCAGTCGCTTTTGAGGTAAGTACTTTTTGGCTTACTTTTATTTTCGAAAAGTATTCTTTGATTATGCAACTTTCGATTTTCGTATAAGATATAAGATTATGTTTTGATTTTCGTATAAGATATAAGAAATTTTGTTTCGAAATTTATAAGATATAAGTATTTGATTTTAGGATCCTCAGTCTCTACGTTTCGAACCCGTTCGTAATTTACGCTATAGTTCCAGAACTAGCCTTAGATACCCTTAGTAGGCACACAAGTGTGCAACTTTAGATACCTATTAAGGGCGCGTAATTATTGAACTTTAGATGCCTGTCACTGGCAAAGTGTGACAAAAGAATAAGAATAAGAATAAGATGTCGGTTACTGGCAAAGTGTGGCCGTAGAGCAAGACTGTGGTATTTTCGATTTTCATTTCGTGTTATTTTTGTTTTCTGCTTCTGTTTCTATTTTAAATTCTGTATTTTGAAAATATAAAACTTTTGGTTGGAATTGTTTTCGTAAATGTTTTGCAAATTTATATTTGATTCTGAAAATTGTTTTATTAACACGCCCATTGATTTTTGAGAATATCTGTTAGTCGATTGTACTTGCTGAGCTGTGTAGCTCATTCGTTTCTAATATTTCAGGTTTCAGTCTTGGAAGCTTAATGAGAATAAGGATGTGAATTTTGTGGACTTTCGTGCTAGCTGTTAGATGCCTTTATTGGATTAGACTCTTTATATTATTAGAATAAAGATTGTTATTGAATATTGGGTTTATGGAGCTGCGTCTCCGAATTTATCTTTTCGAATTATTGAATTTGACCGTTGCGTTTGACTTTCGTGGAATTTTGATTTATTTGAATAAAGAATTCAGTTTATTTAAGTTTCGTAATTACAATTAATGTCCCGAAAATTCGGGATGTTACACTACAATTCTAAAGGTGCTCACTCCAGAAATTGTGGCTCCTACATTCTATGATGCTGAACCATCTTATGTCAAAGAATTTGAACCATACATAAGAACCAGAGCCTACTCTCCACCAAAGGCAAATGGGAAGAACAAGTTACAACTTCCATTTCCCAAGGATGATGATGAGAAGCTAATGGGAAAGCAAATTAAGGAGTTCAAGGAAAATGCCAATAGGAGTGTAAGAGAATGGATGGCTGTAATCATAAGGAATGGAAAAGTCTTAAATATATCCAACAGCCATCCTAGATTTGTTGAAGCAAAGAGAGAGGAGACCTCCAGACTTCTCAGGGAAGCTCATCCAAGTGAAGAAAATCAATATGAAAACTCAGATGAGAAGCAAGCCAGGCTGGCTCAGGAGTTATTGGATGAGGTAGAGGATGAAATGAGGGAACCTGAGGAAGTTCCCAAATCTAAACCCAAGAGGAGAGTGAAAACAAAGGAAAAGAGGCATGTCTCTCCAGAAAATGTAAGTAAGGAAACTATTGGCTCATCAAAATCTATTTCTGCACAAGTATTCAACCCAGCTGTGAATTTCCATGGTGACCCTATAATACCTAAAGAGGAACCAATGAATCTTGACTCCATTGAGGTTCCTTCATTCTTGCTGAAGCCTCAACAGAAGCATAAACAGAAGAAAAGGATACCAAGGAAGCAACCTTCAAAGGAACCAATTCAAGTTGCTAGGGTGCCTGCTATTGTCAAGAAGCCAATCTTGAAAAACAAGGATGATTTTATCTATCTGGCAGATATTGAAGAATACTCTGGCATGAATCTGTATCTGGATGAATTGTCAGAAGTAAGAGGAATTGACAAATACAAGCATTTTCCTGAGAGATTGGTCTTTGTATACAAGGGAGAAAAGGAAAGGACATGGCCACTACAGAGGGTTCTTGGAGAAAATTATCTGAACTTAACCAAGGTATTCTCTGCAATTAAGAGATACACATGGTTCTCCAAGATAGCAAAAGGGGAGATACTAGACAGAATAGAACAGATAAGGAGAGAATGGAACTCACCATAAAGTCTACCAAAGAAGATGAAGCTCCCATACAATGGACAGAAAATCCACATTCAACCCTTCTGGATGTTGGAGTTCAGGGATGAAGATGGTAACAGGAGATTCTTCAGGTTAGAAGACCAACTATCAAAGGCTAGTTCTCAATACCTGAGATGGTTACAACAAAAGTTAAATCCAAAAGTTGTTGAAGAAGATGCCTTCTATAGGCAACTTCAAATGCAGATTGAGTCCAACTCTGCCAAAGAAGGAAAATCAAGGGTGATGCCAACCGGAGAGAAGAAACAGTATTAATCTGCTCAGTCTAGAGGAGCACTTCTCTGCAAATTTCTCAAACTTTCTGTTTTTGATTTCAGTAGCTTAATACAATTTGTGCATTGTTCTATATATATTTTTAGGAATGTTTTGTTATCATCAAGGTCCTGAATTTATGCTTTATTGCCATCAAGTATAAATTGGGGGAGATTGTTAGGAATATGTTGTACTTAATGATAACTTCACAATCAATCAAATTGTATAAGTATTGTAGCTGTCAACAGATGAGGATTTATAACTCTATCCGTTGACAGATAGCTCATCAACGGATGAGGTTTTGTAGCATACTGCAGTATCTCTATGTTATCAATTGATAGTATTTTTATCCACAGTCATGTTGACCATCAATGGATAGGCAGAATAGGGTAGCCAATTGTAAATAATCTATGCTATGTAATTCTGTTTAAGTGAAAGTGTATCAACGGATGAAGACAAAACTCTATCAACGGATACACTCAAAACTACAATATCAACGGATACAGCTCAAACTATCATCAACGGATGACCGTGTACAATATCAACGGATAATCATTAACACTTACTTCTATGCTAAGCTGGGGATTAGCAGTTGATAAAGACAGGTTTGACTGACAGATCATATGGGTTGATAGTAGATACAAAAAGCAGTATGGCAGCCATGCTTTTGGAAACACAGAAGAAAGTAGCATTCCGTTTACACTATGAATACAAGAAAGGTGCAGGGGACATGTCTGTTCACAAGGACAACCTTTCGGCTACATGTGTATTTGGAGTGAAGTAGCAAGTCAACTTGAATTAGATTAGTATTATCTTATTTCTGTAGTACTTGTAAACTTTGGATATATAACCAAGTGTAGCAACTCTTTAGAAGCTAAGAAAACAGATACATTTGCTTAGGGTTTTCTTGAATATCCTTATAAAGCAAAGAGTTGTAAAACGGCATCTGTGTACATTTGTATCACAGAGTTTTCTTCAAATAAAAGCTTCAGGTGGTGCATTTAACCACCTGATTTTATATGTGTTTGTGCATTAATCGTTATACAGCAATTATCTAAGTATAGATTTCTGGAGTTCTTATCAGAAATTTATAAATATCAAGAATTGTATTCAACCCCCCCTTCTACAATTATACAAGTGTGTAATCTGGGAATAACAACGCGTGCGAGGTTCGCCAGGATTATATCTACATCTCTTATTGAACCCCGCCAGACACATCCTGTGGTTGTGTCAGACACTTGAATAGCGTGTACGCCAATTCGGGATATATACAAACGCCAAGGTCCTAACTAGACAATGAAGATCGCAAAGGATTTCAAATGAATTATTTATGCTCGCACATTTGAAAACCTTGGCAAATATATAGCCTATAGTGGTCATCGCATGCTATCACACTTGCATCCGCATACGCCTAACGAGCACAGTGGTGCTCTAAGTGTTTTTCTAATAATCTATTTTCAGTTTTTTCAGCGACTCAAGAAATTTGGAAGCTTGAAGAATATTTAGTTCTCCACTGCAGCAAGCTACACTGAAGAATTGGGGGCTAGTTGTTATGCCATATTTTAGCATGTCTAATAATCTCCCAAATTTCTAATATCTATTAATTATTAATTCAGATTAATAATTATTACTTAACCGCTAAGTTTTATCCTCTCTCTGAAACGAGGAAAGAATCAATCTCAATCAATCAATAACGGAAAATATCTCCAAACGATATTCTTCAAATCTGAAAGATATCACAACGATAAGATTAAATCAGATAAAATCAGTAATTACCACATTAACAAAGTTTATCCCTAAAGTGTCTCAGGGATAAACAAAATTGCATAGAACTACATGGGCTTGATCCTATATAAAGATAGGTACGTAGACATCTTGGTATGAGATGGAATCTGATACACGAGACAAATTGAGACACCTACCAAGTCCAACCCCCTCTTTTTTCATAAATCCTAATCCCCTAAAATAGCCACGTACTCATAAATTCGTTCCATTATTCCAGCAAACCTCCAATTTCGTGTTGTTACGAAATTCCTCCAACAACAATAAGTTTTATTTCAGTTTTGAAGAAGAACAATTCTAGTTCTTGAATTTTCTTTTTCGATTCATATAAATCTAGAGCTCATAATGAAAATCTAAATCAGTTTTATGAGACCCATAGCATCTAGTTTAACACACTTTAATTTCATAAAATTTGGTGGAGATTTTTCGGACAAAATTTTGCGGACAGTAATTTCCGTAAAAAAAAATGAACTTGATAATCCGGGCTGACTTCAGTGATCTGATAGAGACCGTTTTGAGTTCAGTGACCAACTTGATAATCCAGGCTGACTTCAATGACCTGATAGAGACCGTTTTGAGTTCAATGACCAACTTGATAATCCATAATCCAGGCTGACTTCAGTGACCAATCAGATAATTAACCCCTAATGGAATATATTATTGATGTAGTTCATCTACTTTATGCATTTCTTGAGAGAATAGGAAGTACAAATCGAGAAGCAAGAATAGTTCTTAACTTGTGAATAGAGTGTTCTTGAGAAAACTAAACGGCAAAAACAGTTAACTCTGCCTTTTATACAAAAGCTGCAATGACAGCCAGTCCATAATTCCACATATTATAGTAGATATCCTCTATATATGTTTGTGCAACACATACACAATCGCTGAATCAAATTACGCGTGCATGAGATTTCTTACATTTGCATATGCTTGTTCCGAATCGAGGTACGTAGTTAATCCTTAATACTAAAAAATGTTGGACTGGGCGCCAGTGTTGATGGGGCTGATTCTGTTTATATTATTATCGCCGGGGCTTCTGGTTCAGATTCCAGGGAACTCAAAAGCCATAGAGTTTGGGAGCTTTGCGACAAATGGGAAGTCTGTGCTCATACACACCCTCCTCTTCTTTTCTATCTTCACTATTCTCATTATGGCAGTCCAGGTTCACCTCTACGCTGGCAACGATCATGATGACTGAGGATGGCTAGCGAGGTTTCTTCCTCTGCCAGCTACTTTTTTGTTTTGTTTAACTTCATTCTTGGTTTTTTTATAGAATTTTAACAGTTTGTTGTTTAATTGCTATGCTGATCCCAAATGGCTTCAGAGCCAGGTGGTGTTTGAAGGATTTGTATTAGTTCAGGTTTACATATGAAATTGTCTTCTGTAACTATGGCTTCTAATTGTACAGCGTCATTCTTAATTCTTAATCCATGTTGATTTTGGCTTATTTTCGGTGTATGTGCTTATTTCCTTTAATTTGTTCTCTTTACAAGTTAACTATACATAATCTAATCAAGGCCACTGCTAATACATTAAAATGTTGGAAGATTTAGTAATTTAAGGCAATACTGGAGATGAAGATGTGAACTAATGGCTTACTTGCTTAGAATTATTAGATTTCAGATCCCAGATTTGATACACTCGGTAACATTAACACTAGAATGAGAAAGTTAAACTTTGCGAACTTACTAAACAAAAGTACCAAAACAAATAATAAAGCAGCAACCGTTTTTATAACACATATAAGCCTGCCTAAAAATGCAGTGATACACAACACAAAATGTCGTAGTTGTAGTAATTTTAATAGAATCAAACAAAACAAACTGATATTAGTTGGCTGAGGTTAAGGACTCTGTTCTGATCAATCAGCATTTGTTCAAGTCATACTTTCCATGCTTCACCAAATTTGCATTTGGTTATTCACACCTGGACCAGAAGGCGGCACGGGCGACATTTTCACAGTTTGGCACCTACAATTACAATGGCACAGTAGTTAAATAACTACTTAATTTTATACAGTTTTTTGAATCTTATAACAGCATTTACAATTTATGGGATCCTGACACTAAAAAAATAAATAAATTATATCACGCTTTGAAACATATTTATAAATACAAGAACATTAATACAATCATGAGGAAGTTAGAACACTTACCCAATCTGTGATGTGGATTCACAGAATAATTGATGATAGAAGACATCACTAGTTTGCGGAGGTACTTGACGGAAATAAACCACTCCGTTTGTGCTTGGATCCCATTGTAATCCTTCTGCTGGTTGTCTTCCTTCATCTATCTGTTTAGTACATAAATACATATACACTTATGAGCTTGATTTAGATACTATCAAAATAACATTTTCTATTTAAACCCCCTTGCACTACCAACTATAAATTATATGATACAGTGAGATGAGTTTTCATACTCTTCCTTGAAGATTTATGTTTGACTCGTGAAGCAGATATTCCTGTCACGATTTAACGACAGATGTAAGTTGTAAGTTATGGAAATATTATTGCAGGAATTTGGATCGAATGCTACCTGTTTTTGAAGTTTGTCGAGCTCATCAACCATGCGTTGAGTCTGTTAGAAATCATAAACCTTGTCATCCATCATAGCTTAATGGTTTGCATAACAGGGGAAAAAGAAACTTAGGCAGCTCATGTATATGCAAGCATTCTAGTGAGTTGTTAAGTTCAAATAAAGAGACCACTAAAAAGTGAGGGAAGCTAACAGGTTTACCCTATCCGATCTGATCTGCTTCAAGGAGAAGTCAATCTGCATTTCTAGTGAATCAAGGTCCTTTCTGTTTAAGGAGCTCAGATCCTCCCCGTTTAAATTCCTGACAGAAATTGAACAAAACAATGTAGACAAGACTTCCTCTTAGTATTATTAAATGTTAAGGTGTTGAAAGTAGGAGGATATACATCATATTCATCTACAAGGGATGCTTGTGAGTTTATTTGTGGAAAAAACCATCAGTGAATACACAATTGTGCTGGCTTTAATATGTAACAGCATAATGATGGTGATCTATATTATAGACATTCCAAAGAATTAGCGGTAGTTCTATTGGTAAACTTGCCTTTCTAATTGTTTCAAGGAATCATAGCGGTGCTTAAGCTTCATGTACTCCTGATAGCTACTCCTTTCCTATGCATTTCGTATGAAACATTACAATAAGTAGTCCAGCAAAACATTATGCATATTGGTTGATGTACACTAAAAAAATAGTAAAGTACTTACAAGTTCTTCTTGTATACTCCTTGCATTCACATCTGGTGGTCCACAGTTGATTTTCTGATACCTTTCAAGTGTTTTCATTATGCTAGAAGATCCACAAACATTAAAGAATTATTATAAGTAATTAGTAAATACTAAAAGAATGAGTAATTATCATATAAATACTTGTTAATGGCGAATTATAACTTTTGCACAGTTTGTTTCAAGACACATTCATCATGCTGCAATGAGAATTTCCCATTTTCCTATTTCCTAGCCATTTCTCTCAAGGATAATATTTCATCATTTGCATCATCCACATGGATATAATTTCTTCTGATGTGAGATGTAACAGGACAATACTTATCGCCATACAGGGCGAATTCAGAATAAATTAAGCGAGGAACCCATTAGTCGCACAAGCACTTTCAAGTTCCAGCACAGACCATTTCATGACATGCTCCACAAAGAGGACTGATAGAGGTATAAAATATGATTCATGATAGAATCCAATTATAATGCATAACTACAAGATTCACCAATATGCAAGTAAGATTCACTAGAAATACGAATACTATCCGTCGACTTTGTACTTTGTATCTGAACACATGTCTATATGACTATTAATCATGAAACTATATCTAAACAAGTTCAACATGTAACTATTAATCATGACTAAAAATTCACAAACAATGATAAATAGGATAAAATCAAGTGTGCACCTTGAAGTGCTCGAGAACTCGTAAAGCTTGCCGCGAGTCGAGAAGACGATGAGAGCAACTTCAGCATCACATAGAACAGAAAGCTCATAGGCTTTCTTAAGCAGACCATTCCTTCTCTTAGCAAATGTTACTTGTCTGTTGATCTTGTTCTCTATCCTCTTCAACTCCACTCTTCCCTTGCCCATTACTCCTTCCACTTCTATTCAGTATTCACTCAATAAAAATATAGTAGTATATAATTGGAATGCATTGATTATCATGATAATGTTTTCAGAGAAAGAGAGATGTAGAAGAAAGGTGACAACGAAGTGTAACTAAAATGGCAAAAAGTGGAGTTACATGCAAGTAAAAAAGGGTAATAAAAGCTTAACTATTTTGGGCTTGCTGAGGTCCCCAAGCCTGCTAACGTGTCGAAAGATCAGCTAATTAATTATTAGACTTCTTCTGACTTCGTGCTTTGTGGACCATCATCATTGACGGTATTTGTTCGCGGGCTTAATTGGAAACGTGTTAGACATTTTTACGGGCCTGTCGTTGGGCCACCACTACTGATTTTCCCAAAAGCCCAATATTTTTAACTCACGGACGAATGTGTGTTTTGTATGTGCATTATTTTTACATTTTTAAAAAAGAAAAAAGAAAAATCAATCCATTAATCAAATGTCCGAAGTTGGTCATGTTGTTGATCAATGCAAGGCATTGTTAGAAGCATTGCCGGGAATTAGTGTTTTTCATATTTATAAGCAAGCCAATAAGGTGGCTCATGGTCTAGCTCGACTACCTTATTCGGTTAATAGCTTTAACATTTTTACGTCTCCTCCTACTCACTTGTTGGAGACTATTGTTTATGATGCTTCTTATTAATGGAATTGCCTTTGATTTAAAAAAAATGTCCGACGACATTTACAAATACAATCAAAATTGGATAGACGGCTGTTGAATCCTCTATTGCTAAAGGGGCAACCAAGCGATTTGGAGATAATTTGGATGTATGCACTTGTTTTCACCCGACTATCTTAATAACCTTCATCCCTGAATCAAACCACCAAAACACAACAAAACCAAATCAAACTCTCACAAGAAGGGATTAACAAAATCCAAATAAATTGAAAATTTATTGAAGGAAAAAAAGATTTGAAACAAAAAAACACAAAAAAAAAAAATGGATTTAGAACTTTCCACTTGTAAAAACCAATGAAAAACTCTTTAACAATCTTTAATGAAGACTAGGTTTAGAAGAGAAAGAACCCAAATGACTAAGAAATGCAATGTGAAATTTATAAAATAATAATTAATCATAACTTTCATTTCGAGAACTCTATACAAGTGTATCAGACACCAAGTCCTAATACAATAGCAAATTCTACCAAGTCCTAATACAATAGCAAATTCTATCTTACGAGTTATAATACTTTGTTTGCAATCATTACATTTATCAGCGCCGGAAGCTAAATAATATTTTTAAGTTTTTATTGTTTATTTTCGATTAATAATTTTAATTTTTGAGTAATTGTTTAAATATATAAATAATATTATATTATTAACTGTATTATTTGGTTTATATAATAAAACTGGTTTAAAACAAGTTTTTCTACCTGCGAAATATGTAGAAGTCTATACTATCTATATTATTATATAAAAGCCGAAACATTAAAAGTTTGGTTAGTCGGTCGGTTGGTCGGTTGGTTGGTTGGTCGGTCGGTACTGTTAATTTTACTTATTTATCCTTACTTAATTACAGATAAACTAACTAATCAATTTCCTTTTGAGTTTAAACATATTATCTTTTATATTTTTCAAGAACTAACTAATTTCCTAAAATATAATATCCTTTTATATTTTATCTAACTAAAATTTCTACTTTATTAATCAATTTCCTTTTTCAGGTTAGACATATTACCTTTTCTACTAACTAATCAATTTCCTTATTGAGGTTAAACATATTATCTTTTCTCTTTTTCAAAAACTAAATAATTTCCTTTTTATGATAAAATATAATATCCCTTTATATTTTATCTAACTAACTAATTTCGTAAAATACAATATCCTTTTATATTTTATCTAACTAAAATTTCTCCTTTATTAATCAATTTCCTTTTTCAGGTTAGACATATTACCTTTTCTACTAACTAATAAATTCCCTTACTTAATTACAGATAAACTAACTAATCAATTTCCTTCTTGAGTTTAACATATTATCTTTTCTATTTTTCAAGAACTAACTAATTTCCTAAAATTTAATATCCTTTTATATTTTATCTAACTAAAATTTCTACTTCATTAATCAATTTCCTTTTTCAGGTTAGACATATTACCTTTTCTACTAACTAATCAATTTCCTTATTGAGGTTAAACATATTATCTTTTATCTTTTTCAAAAACTAAATAATTTCCTTTTTATGATAAAATATAATATTCCTTTATATTTTATATAACTAACTAATTTCCTAAAATACAATATCCTTTTATATTTTATCTAACTAAAATTTCTCCTTTATTAATCAATTTCCTTTTCCAGGTCATATATATTAGATTTTCTACTAACTAATAAATTCCCTTCAGGTTAAACATATTATCTTTTCTCTTTTTCAAAAACTAAATAATTTCCTTTTTCTGATAAAATATAACATTCCTTTATATTTTATCTAACTAAAATTTCTCATTTATTAATCAATTTCCTTTTTCAAGTTAGACATATTACCTTTTCTATTTTTCAATAACTAAACAATTTTCTTTTTCAAGTAAAATAGAATATCTTTCATATTTTATTTAACTAAAATATCTCTTTTTTTAAAAATAGTACGAACAGTTTTGTTTAATAAAATAACGTAATTATATTATAATTACTATTAAATAATCAATTACCTTTTTCACCAAAAATACGTTACCTTTTTTTTTTCTCTAATTAACATCTATTTTTTTCCAATTATATCATGAACGGTTACCTTTTTCAACCAAAACACGGTACCTTTTTTCTTTTTTCTTATTAAAATCTCTCTTTTTCCAATTATATCACAGATGTTTCTATTTAATAAAATAAAATAATAATATTATAATACTAATAACTAACTGATTACCTTTTCAGTTAAAACGTATCATCTTTTCTATGTTTTCTAATTAAACTCCCTTTTTTTCTAGAAATATCACGGGCAACATTAATTTCTCATTTTCTATAAACTATGAGCAATTTTATTTAGTAAAATGACATAATTAAATTATAATTATATAACCTAATCAATTACCTTTTTCACATAAATCATGTCATTTTTTTAATTTTCACGTTACCATTCTATTTTCTCTAACTAAAATCTCTCTTTTTCCAATTATATCAAGGGAGGTTTTATTTAATAAAATAAACTAATAATATTTTAATATTAATAATTAACCGATTACCTTTTTCAACTAAAACGTATCATCTTTCCTACATTTTATTAACTAAAATCCTTCTTTTAATAGATATATCACGGACAATATTAATTTCACATTTTCTAAAAATATTTCGTGCAATTGTATTTAGTAAATAAGGTAATTAATTTATAATTGCTATAAACTTATCAATTATATTTTTCACCTATAACATGTTTCCTTTTTAATTTTCTCTAACTAAATCCTATATTTTTCTAATCATATCACATGCATTCTATTTATTAAAAATAATAATTTTATAATTACCAATAATTAATCCATTACCTTTTTCAACTAAAACCTATCATCTTTTCTATATTTTCTAACTAAAATCCTCCCATTTCTAGAAATATCACGGATAACATTTGTATAATTATTATCAAATTATCTGATATAATAATGTAAGCCTCCAAAATTCATCTTTTAAAAAATTAATTTAAATAAATGAAAAAATTTACATAATATTAAAATTAAAAAAATCCTTGCATTGCACGGGCTTTAAGCTAGTACTAATATATTAAAACCAAAAGATTGAAAGTTTGGTTGGTTTGATTTTCGGTTTGGTTATTCTAATTATTAAAATAAATAATGACATAATATAATTAATGATAATTAGTTATTGCCATTTTCACATTTACTTTTAATTCAAAATATTACCTTTTATAAAAACATCAATCGTACCATATTTTCAAATCATTAATATTTTCTTTCTAATTAAAATACATTACCTTTTTTATTTAAAACTAATCTTACAATCATTAATATATACTCAAAAATATCACACCATATTTTCAATTATTAATAAAATATATTAAAAATCTCTGTACATTGTTTATAATAAGAAAATATTAGTACAATACGTACATATGAGTATATTAAATTATGCTAAATTAAAATTTAAAAAATTATTAAATTTGATAATTATATAAAAACATAATTTTACTATTAACTAAAATTTAATAAATACCTAAAATATCTTATCTTTCAATCAATTTAAAATATATTTACTTTTAATTGAACATATTACCCTTTATGTGTACCTAAAATATCGTAACTTCCAATCATTAATATTTTTTTCTAATTAAAACACGTTACCTTTTAATTTAAAACATAATTTTGCAATCATAATCTTCCAATCGTTAATATTTCTTTTCAAATTAAATACACTACCTTTTAATTTAAAACATAAATTTACAATCATTAATGTATACCCAAAAATATGACACCATATTACTGTTAGATTTTTAGTAATTAATAAGAACCGTTAGATGTAATTATAAGGTATATTTAATGATTAAATTAATTTACTAAATATTCAAGGTTCGAATTCTATTAACGACATATTTAACTTAAAATTTTATTTTATAAATTTTAAATCATGTAAATCATTTATTAAATTTACTTTGAATTTTATTAAATTAATATTAAAATAATTTTTAAAATTAATAATTATATAAAAACATAATTATAGAATAAAATAAAATTTATAACATATCAAAAGAAACCCGTGCATGGCACGGGTTATAATCTAGTTTTATATAAAAGCCGAAACATTAAAAGTTTGGTTGGTTGGTCGATCGGTCGGTACGGTACCTGTTGATTTTACTTATTTACCCTTACTAAATTACAGATCTACTAATTAAACAATTTCCTTCTTGAGGTTAAACATATTATCTTTCTATTTTTCAAAAACTAAATAATTTCCTTTTTCAAGTAAAATACAATATACTTTTATATTTTATCTAACTAAAATTTCTCCTTTATAAATCAATTTTTTTTTCACGTTAAACATATTACCTTTTCTATTTTCCAACAACTAAATAATTTCCTTTTTCAGGTAAAATAGAATATCTTTTACATTTTATTTAACTAAAATTTCTTAAATTTCTCCTTTATAAATCAATTTTCTTTTTCAGGTTAAACATATCACCTTTTCTATTTTTCAACAAATAAATAATTTTCTTTTTCAGGTAAAATAGAATATCTTTTACATTTTATTTAACTAAAATTTCTTTTTTTAAAAAAAAATACAAGTAGTTTTGTTTAATAAAATAACATAATTATATTATAATTACTATTAACTAATCAATTACCTTTTTCACTCAAAACACGTTACCTTTTCTCTAACTAACATCTCTCTTTTTCCAATTATATCATGGACTGTTACCTTTTTCACCCAAAGCACATTACCATTTTCATTTTCTCTTACTAAAACCTCTCTTTTTCCAATTATATCACAGACATTTCTATTTAATAAAAATAAAATTATAAAATTATAATACTAATAATAATAATAATAATAATTAATCGATTACCTTTTCAGCTAAAAAGTACGATCTTTTTTATTTCTTCTAATTAAATTCCCCTTTTTTCTAGAAATGTCACGGGCAACATTAATTTCTCATTTTCTAAAAATTATGAGCAATTTTATTTAGTAAAATGTCATAATTAAATTATAATTATTATAAGCTATTCAATTACCATTTTCACATAAAGCATGTAATCTTTTTAATTTTCACGTTACCTTTCTTTTTTCTCTAACTAAAATCTCTTTTTCCAATTATATCAAGGGCGATTCTATTTAATAAAATAAACTAATTATTTTAATATTAATAATTAACCGATTACTGATAAGTGGATTTTATATCCACTTGGATCGCTTAATTTCGGCTTAAATTGATTGTCTTGGGCTCAAGTTTGTTGTAGATTTGATGTGTTTTGCTTAGTTGTGCAGGATTACGAGAATGTTGACTAAGGAATGTTGACTAAGGTGGATGCTTTTATAATTTTTTGGGAATTAATTGATTAAAATTCGGATTTTCGAGAAGGGTTGCACAGTTTACACTGTTTTGGCCATATCTTGAGTTCTAGAAGTCCGTTTTAGGCCCGTAAGCAGTCCACGCGAAGATAACGAGATTTCCTATCATTCTAAGATAGTCCAGAGGTCCAATTACGTGGGGAACGTTCCAGAAAATCTGAAGAAAAGTCAGCCACGAATTTTCCTTACAAAACATAATCAATTTAGGAAACGAATCTTGCAGAAATTCTATTATAATTCTGTTTTGTATTTTCTTGCTGGGAAAGACTTTTAGAGCCTATTTAAACACATCATACCATTGTAATAGAGATAGACATATTATTAGTTATTATTTTTGTAACATAGCTTAGATCTGCAAGGGGGAAAAGGAGAGAAGGATTCAACGCTCGTGACAAGCAACGGATCTAGATCTACTTCATCCTTTGTGTTATTCTGGATTATAGATTTGTTTTCTTAACTCTTTGTTTATTAATATAATTACTTCTTTTATTCATATCTTGTTTTATATTATGTTTTCATCAAAACCCATGACGATGAACGGTTCAATTATGAGCTAATCGTTGTCATGGGATTCTAACAGAGTTATCTATGTAGCTTAGTAGTTTATATGCTTTAAAGATTTATGTATGGTGAATTCTTGATATCCTCGTATGGTTGTGTTTCATGTATTTAGATGCGTCGCGAACATCTAATTTGTTAATCTCTTGCTAAACGAGAGTGGATCTTGAGATTTAGAACTTGCCATGCTAGCATAGGATAGGTTGATGTTTTAACATCATGATTTGTGGCGTAAATAGAGATATTATGCTGCCCTATGTGATCTAAGTGGATAACTTGTGCTTAAACCTTTATGTTTTCAAATTCTATAGAGATATAGGGTCTAAACATAATTGGTGTCTACCCATCTTCTATCTCTTTTGTGGATGCATGCGTAGTTTGGTATTAGTATACCGAGAGGTAGCTTTTACTTATTTCGTGTTGTCCGATCAGATATCAAAACCATCACATGTATTGATTAAAGGCTGCGACTCTAAGTGAAGTAGATAATGAAGTTAGAATTCCATGTTTATTCCCATATAAGTAATTTGATTTTAGATCTCATTAGCTAGTTAATTCTAAAATTGCATATTAGTTAAATTTAGTTAATTAAAATCTCAATTAATTACTTGTCTTAGCAGTGAATTAAGATCATACATTGTTGAATAGGTGCATTTACTGAAAAGAACCATAACCTGATCCCTGTGGGAACGAATTTGGACTTAACCTTATATATTACTTGTGACCACGTACGCTTGCGTGATTTTGTGTTAACAAGTTTTTGGCGCCGCTGCCGGGGATCATCGGTGTTTAATTTAGTTTATGTGCTTGTCATCAGTGGTCGTTAGCGTTCACTGACTCGGATTTCTTACTTAGTTGTTTGTTTCGTGGTGTTTTCAGGTACTTGAACGTGTATGCGAACACGTTTGCAGGCTCGTAAGGAAAAACTGGCAGAAGACGGTCTTGTAGTATATAATCAGAAAGAGGAACTTGAAACTACTGTAGAGATGGCAGAATTACCAGCAGCAGTCAAGGCTTTGAAGGACTATTCGCAGCCAAAGATCAATGACATACAATCTAGTATTGTCAGGCCAGCTATTGCAGCGAACAACTTTGAGATCAAGCCAAGCATAATTCAGATGGTGCAGAATTCGGTTCAGTTTGGGGGTGCTTCTACGGAGGATCCTAACATGCATATTCGGGACTTTATCGAGATCTGCGACACTTTCAAATTTAATGGTGTGTCGGAGGATGCTATCAAGTTGAGACTTTTCCCATTTTCTTTGAGGGATAAGGCTAAGGGCTGGTTACATTCTCTACCAGCTAGTTCCATTACTACATGGGATGATCTTGCTCAGAAGTTTCTTACTAAATTCTTCCCTATGGCGAAAACTGCAGCAATACGGAACCAGTTAACTCAATTTCAGCAGCAATCTGGCGAGTCTTTGTGTGAGGCTTGGGAACGTTACAAGGAGATGCTTCGTAGGTGTCCACATCATGGCATGCCTGATTGGATGGTTATTAATGGTTTTTACAATGGGTTGGGAGCACAGTCTAGGCCTTTGCTAGATGCAGCATCAGGTGGAGCTCTGTGGGCGAAGAGCTATGAGGAAGCATATGATCTTATTGAGATGATGACTGCTAATGAATATCAAAATCCAACCCAGAGGCTTTCTCAAGGTAAGGTAGCAGGTGTTCTTGAAGTTGACACAGCTTCAGCTATTGCAGCTCAGTTGAAGGCTCTTACGATGAAGGTGGATTCTCTTGCTAATTATGGGATTCAGCAGGTTGCTAGTATTTGTGAGCTATGTGCGGGCGCACATGAGACAAGTCAGTGTGCTATCTCTTCTGAATCAGCACAGTTCGTTAGTAATTTCCAGAGACCTGCTGCACCAGTTCCAGCCACTTATCATCCGAACAACAGGAATCATCCTAACTTCAGCTGGAGCAACAACCAAAGTGCTCAACAACCTCAGCAGTCCTATCAGCAGTTTCAAAGTCAGGAAGCTAGGCCATTCAATCAAGGCTATCAACAGCAGTATGCTCCAAGAGCACCATATCAACCTCCTGGATTTCAGCAGCAACAACCCCAGGCTCATGCGGGGTAATCATCTAATGAAAAATCAGAAATGGATGATATGAGGATGATGTTGAAGAACCTTCAAGCTTCTCAAAAGATCTTGGAAAACCAGATGGGACAGATTACAAGTGCTTTGTTGAACATGCAACAGGGGACTCTTCCTAGTGATACGAAAACAAATCCAGGCAGAAGGGGGAACAAAGAACAGGTTAATGCAGTGACTTTGAGATCGGGAAAGGTTACAGCAGGCCCTCAATCAGCAGCTGAAGAAGATGAAGATGTTCAGAATCAGCAGGTTGAAAAATCTGCAGTGCCAGAAATTGAGAAATCTGATTTAGTGGCTGATCAGCTTGATGGTGAGAAGAGCCAGAAACCTGTTGAAAAGTCTACTCCGGAGCAATCTTCAAAGAATAATCAATTCTATCCTCCTCCTCCTCCGTTTCCTCGACGCGTGCAGAAAAGTCAAGAAATTCAGTTCCAGAAGTTTATGGATGTCTTCAAGAAATTGTCCATTAACATTCCTTTTGTTGAAGCATTGGAGCAGATGCCGAGGTATGCAAAGTTCATGAAGGATATTTTGTCACGAAAGAGAAGGTTGGAAGAATTTGAAACAGTGGCATTAACGGAGGAGTGTAGTGCAGTTCTGCAGCAGAAGTTGCCACCTAAACTTAAAGATCCGGGAAGTTTTACCATCCCGTGTACTATTGGCAATCTTTCTTTCAGCAAGTGCTTATGTGATTTGGGTGCTAGCATCAATCTCATGCCTTTATCTGTGTTCAAGCAACTTGGTCTGCCGGAGCCAAAGCCAACCAACATCTCTTTGCAGTTGGCTGATAGGTCAATCACTTATCCTAGGGGCATAGTGGAGGACATTTTGGTGAAAGTTGATAAGCTCATATTTCCTGCTGACTTCGTTATCTTGGATTTTGAAGAAGACAAGAAGATTCCCATAATCTTGGGAAGGCCTTTTCTAGCTACGGGCCATACTTTGATTGATGTGCAAAAAGGAGAGCTTACAATGAGGGTGCAAGATCAGAATGTCACCTTTAATGTTTTCAAGGCTATGAAATTTCCAATTGAGGATGAAGACTGTTGTAGTGTGGAAATAGTTGATACGGGTCAGAGAAAGAAGTTTGATCAGTTGTTGAGCGACAAGTCGGACACACACGTACCAAAGCATCACATCAGTGATTTCATTGACAGTTCTTCTCGAGATCTCTCGAGTGTAAAGCTTGGGAAACTTCCACCACATTTGAGGTATGTCCTTTTGAATAATGTGCTAGTGATTTTTGAAGAGGGGCATGATAATGTGTTGCGAAGGTGGAAAGCTGATGATAAGGAAGAAGAAAGTTTTGTTCAGCCGTTCGAGGCGGAGAAGCACATTAGAGGTGTGAAGAAGAAAAAGAAGAAGATTAAGCTGTTGGATAGTAAAATTTGGTTGAAGTTTGACGAGAGAAATTTGTGGAAAGCCAGCAAACAAGTTTTTCGAATGAATGGTCTATCTGTTGAGGACGGTTCAGTTATTCTTTTGAAACCGCCATGAGTTGAGGAATTGACGTCAAGCTATTGACGTTAAAGAAGCGCTTCGTGGGAGGCAACCCACGCATTAGTGTAGAAAAAAAAAGTGTAGTGTAGAGAGAAGAAAAAAAAAATGAGTGTTGAAAAAAAAAAAGTGTGTGAAAAAAATGAGTGTTGTGAGTGTTGTGTGAAAAACAAAAAAAAAATAAAATAAAATAAAAAAATTCGGGCGTGTCACGCAGGTTGCGCCTGCGTTACTTGATGTCGCGCAGGCTGCGCCTGCGTGACTGAGCTGTAGGCAGGCTGCGCAGGTTCAATTTTTTAGTTGGTTTTTTTTATTTTGTTTTTTTTTCCTTTCTTTTCTTCCCTTTGCATAAAAAAAAAACAAAACAAAAATTCAACCCCCAAATTTTATCCTAATCCTATATAAATTCCAAAACCCCCCATCTCTCTTCTAAAATTCTAAACCTATTCTAATTTTTTTTCTTTAATTCATCAAATCCTATTTCTATCCTACATCAAATTTCATACCCACCCAAAATTTTTCCTTTTCACATTAATTTTATTCATCCAATCCCTCCATTATATATACACACCCATACATACAAATCCAATTCCTCTTCTATTTATTTAAATTCAATTCTAAAGAGGAATTAATTACAAGTTCACCTCTTTGATTCGTAATTGGGTTAAATCTTCTCTAATATTATTTTTATTACGAATTTGTGTTCTTGTAATTGGGGGTTTTGTAGGATTCTTGTTATTTGGGAGGTGGCTAGTCTACGGAGCTCGTACGCATTATCCTCCACCAGATTCATCCGAGGAGGGTTATGATTCAGCTGGTTAGGTATGTTTTCTACTTTCCCTCGTATTTACTTCCATTCAATGCGGACTTTGAATATTTTAAGTTTGGGGGTGGTTTGAGGGATTAGTAGTTGTTGTTGTAAATATGTGTTCATGTAGGATATCATGTTTTGCATGCTTAGTAGTAATTCATTCATGTTATGTTCGTATTATCTACGTTTGTTTCATGTAGGACATTCTGTTTTTATTTAGGTATACCATGTGAGTTCATTCTAGTTGCATTTTCATGGCATGCATGTTCCATGATCCCTTAGAACGAGCTAATTCTGATTGGTAGGTAGGTGTCTAATTGAGTGTGGTAATGATGAGTAGAGGGTTGATTTATAGTTTCTATGAAATTGACTTGCATGCTTCAGAAACAAAACTAATTACACAGTCTCATTGGGTGCTTTGGGGCTAGGTTAGGGTCATGCTTGTTTGGATGTTTTGAGATTTAATCACTTGTTTATATTTAGAATTTTCGTTATTCCCTTGATGGCGTAGGATCACTAAAGTCTAAGTTTGGGGGAAAATAGGAATTTCATGCTAGTTGTAAATATTTGTCAATAATGGCTAGATGTCAAATGGCTAGTAGCCGGCTCATATTTTTATGAGTAGTCTAGGGTTGGAATTGAGAATTCTCATTCCAGATTGCATACATAAAAAAAAAAAAGAAAAAAAAAGAAAAAAAAAAAGAAAAAAAAAAGTTGTGTAAATGTGTAGTTGCATAATTGGCCACGAGTGAGCTCTTTAATACTCGAGTAATTAAGTCTGAGGGGACTTAGTCCTGGTAACCTAAAGCCCTTGTGGTTTGGGATTGCTGACCTAACACTCGCTACATGGGTATTATTGTATAAGCCTTTAGGGGTCTCATTCATTGCACGGTCAAATAAGCATGTTTGTTTGTGTTCTATATAGTTGTTTGTCGTTAATAAAGCATGAATTCCTGTCTAACTTGAATAAGGATGGAGGTGTTCCTAGGTTATGAAGTGTCTACAGTCTATTCTATTTATAAACCTGTGATTGTCTTGACGAAAAGCATGTATGATTTTTGACCTAGTTTTGGGAGTATTTCTGATGAGCATTGCACACACGCACGTTTCTGTTCATGTATTGTTAGTATACGGGGACTTAGTCGAGCTCTATTTGGATTTAGTTGCATTCTTTGAGGTATTTGCTTGCTAGTTAGTTTTGGTTAGTTTAAAGGGGATCGTTGCATTTTCATATTAGTTGCATTCATGCATTGCATTGTTTTTGCATTGTTTAGTTAGATGGATTTTGTGGGTACATTCGCTATAGGCCCTCACGAGACCTTACTCGTCCACTAGGGCTGCCTAGGGGTTTAAAGGGCTTGTTGCATATGCCAAATGCAACCGTGATCACCTACGGAAGTGGTACTAGCTAGTTAGTTAGTTGTAATTGTTTATGCTTGAGGACAAGCATCGGTTTAAGTTTGGGGGTGTGATAAGTGGATTTTATATCCACTTGGATCGCTTAATTTCGGCTTAAATTGATTGTCTTGGGCTCAAGTTTGTTGTAGATTTGATGTGTTTTGCTTAGTTGTGCAGGATTACGAGAATGTTGACTAAGGTGGATGCTTTTATAATTTTTTGGGAATTAATTGATTAAAATTCGGATTTTCGAGAAGGGTTGCACAGTTTACACTGTTTTGGCCATATCTTGAGTTCTAGAAGTCCATTTTAGGCCCGTAAGCAGTCCACGCGAAGATAACGAGATTTCCTATCATTCTAAGATAGTCCAGAGGTCCAATTACGTGGGGAACGTTCCAGAAAATCTGAAGAAAAGTCAGCCACGAATTTTCCTTACAAAACATAATCAATTTAGGAAACGAATCTTGCAGAAATTCTATTATAATTCTGTTTTGTATTTTCTTGCTGGGAAAGACTTTTAGAGCCTATTTAAACACATCATACCATTGTAATAGAGATAGACATATTATTAGTTATTATTTTTGTAACATAGCTTAGATCTGCAAGGGGGAAAATGAGAGAAGGATTCAACGCTCGTGACAAGCAACGGATCTAGATCTACTTCATCCTTTGTGTTATTCTGGATTATAGATTTGTTTTCTTAACTCTTTGTTTATTAATATAATTACTTCTTTTATTCATATCTTGTTTTATATTATGTTTTCATCAAAACCCATGACGATGAACGGTTCAATTATGAGCTAATCGTTGTCATGGGATTCTAACGGAGTTATCTATGTAGTTTAGTAGTTTATATGCTTTAAAGATTTATGTGTGGTGAATTCTTGATATCCTCGTATGGTTGTGTTTCATGTATTTAGATGCGTCGCGAACATCTAATTTGTTAATCTCTTGCTAAACGAGAGTGGATCTTGAGATTTAGAACTTGCCATGCTAGCATAGGATAGGTTGATGTTTTAACATCATGATTTGTGGCGTAAATAGAGATATTATGCTGCCCTATGTGATCTAAGTGGATAACTTGTGCTTAAACCTTTATGTTTTCAAATTCTATAGAGATATAGGGTCTAAACATAATTGGTGTCTACCCATCTTCTATCTCTTTTGTGGATGCATGCGTAGTTTGGTATTAGTATACCGAGAGGTAGCTTTTACTTATTTCGTGTTGTCCGATCAGATATCAAAACCATCACATGTATTGATTAAAGGCTGCGACTCTAAGTGAAGTAGATAATGAAGTTAGAATTCCATGTTTATTCCCATATAAGTAATTTGATTTTAGATCTCATTAGCTAGTTAATTCTAAAATTGCATATTAGTTAAATTTAGTTAATTAAAATCTCAATTAATTACTTGTCTTAGCAGTGAATTAAGATCATACATTGTTGAATAGGTGCATTTACTGAAAAGAACCATAACCTGATCCCTGTGGGAACGAATTTGGACTTAACCTTATATATTACTTGTGACCACGTACGCTTGCGTGATTTTGTGTTAACAATTACCTTTTTCAGCTAAAACGTATCATTTTTTCTATATTTTCTAACTAAAATCCTTCTTTTAATAGAAATATCACGGACAATATTAATTTCTCTTTTTCTAAAAACATTACGTGCAATTATATTTAGTAAAATAACGTAATTAAATTATAATTACTATAAACTAATCAATTACCTTTTTCACCTGGAACATGCTACCTTTTTAATTTTCTCTAACTAAATCTTATCTTTTTCTAATCATATCACGGGCATTCTATTTAATTAATAAAATAAAATAATAATTTTATAATTACCAATAATTAACCGATTACCTTTTTCAACTAAAATTTCATCTTTTCTACATTTTCTAACTAAAATCCCTCCATTGCTAGAAATATCGTGAATAACATTTATATAATTATTATCAAATCATCATATATAAAATGTAAGCCTCCAAAATTCGTGTTTTAAAATATTAATTTAGATAAATGAAAAAATTCATATAATATTAAAATAAAAAAAATCCGTGCATCGCACGGGTTTTAAGCTAGTATAATATAAGAGTGTTTGGTCGAAATCTATACTATTATATAAGTTTTTTGGTACTTCGTGAATTTACTTATCTACCCTTCATTATAAAGAAAAATAAATATACCTAAAATAAATCTATAATATAATATAATTCATGGTAATTAGTCGATTGTCTTTTTCACATTTACTTTTAGTTGAAGATACATAATTAATGGTAATTAGTCGATTGACTTTTTCACATTTACTTTTAGTTGAAGAAATTACCTTTTATAAACATCTAAAAATATCAATCGTATCATATCTTCCAGATCATTAACATTTCCTTTCGAATTAAAACACGTTAACTCTTTAATTTAAAACAAATCTTACAATCATTAATATATACTCGAAAATATCACACCATAATTTTCAAGGAAAATATAACACCTAAAATAAATAATAACATAATATAATTAATGGTAAGTAGTCGATTGTCTTTTTCACATTTACTTTCAATTGAAGATATTACCATTTATAAATACCTAAAAAATCAATCAAATATAACACCTAAAATAAATAATAACATAATAAAATTAATGATAATTAATCGATTGCCTTTTTCACATTTACTTTTAGTTGAAGATATTACCTTTTATAAACACCTAAAAATCTTTCGATCATTAATATTTTCTTTCGAATCAAAACACGTTACCTTTTAAATTTAAAAAAAATCTTACAATCACTAATGTATATCCGAAAATATCACACCATAATTTTCAAGAAAAATATAATACCTAAAATAAATAATAACATAATATAATTAATGGTAATTAGTCGATTGTCTTTTTTACATTACTTTATTTGAAGATATTACCTTTTATAAACACCTAAAAAGATCAATCGTATTATATCTTTCAATCATTAATATTTTCTTTGAAATCAAAACACGTTACCTTTTTAATTTACAACAAATCTTACAATCATTAATATATACCCGAAAATATGACAAAATATTTTTCAATTATTAATAAAAATATATTAAAAATTGTATACGTTATTTATAATAAGGACACATTAGTATAATCCGTAAACATGAGTATATTAAATTATATAAAATTAAAATTAAAAAAATATGAAAAATAATGATTATATAAAAACATAAATAAAATTTATAACATAATACATGAACCCGTGCATTTCACGAGTTATAAGCTAGTCTCTATAAAATTATTAAAATTGAATATAATATAATTTGTAGTCAATTCGTGACACATAATTTAGGTACCAAATTATAGTATTAAGTCGACATTTTGAAACTTATCAATTACATAATAAATTATTATTTATATAATATTTAAAAAAATCATCAAAACTTGGATAATTATCAACCACAATTTTAAGAACGTATAAAATTTATTAGAAGAAGTTCATGTCATTGATACAAGATGATTTCCATTTAATAATGGATAGTTTTTTTTTTATTAATTTAATATGTATTTGATTATAATTTGTGCGATGTACGAATTTATTTTAACATGTTATAAATTTTTATTTTATGTATATAATCATTACTTTCAATAGTTATTTTAATTTTAATATAATATTTAATTAATTATGAAACTTATATTATAAATTTTTAAATTAAATATGTTGTTAACGGGATTTGAATCTTAGTTCTTTAATAAATTAATTTAAATATATAATATAGATCTAACATATTAATTTAAATTAATTAATTAATCGTTGAACCGTTTAATTAGAATACAAACAATTATCTCATGTTTCTTTATAATAAACGTATAAATGTTTTAATATATTTTGTGATATTTTTGGATATTTGCATTTTTAAATTAAAAGGTAACTTGTCTTAATTAAAAAAATATTAATGATTAAAATATATAGTATAATTGATTTTTAGATATTTATAAAAGGTAATATCTTTTAAGGCTTTTTTCATAAATATCCTTGCATAGAAATATTTTTAAAAAATACTTTTAAAAAAATAATTTGCAAAAATACCATCTTATTTGCAAAAATAATATATTATTTGTAATGGTTGCACATTGAGTTGCATATGAGGTTGCATCTGAAAATTGCAAGTTGAATTTACATTTTTTTACCAACTTCCAGTTGTATATAAGGGCTGCGCAGCAGCAAAAAATGGAAATTTAACTTTCAGTTTTCAGTTGCATTCAGTTGTAAATGTAACTAAAAACTGGAAGTTGAATTTTCATTTTTTGCTGCTGCGCAGTCCCTATATATAACTAGAAATTGGCAAAAAATGAAAATTTAACTTTTAATTTTCAGTTGCACAGAATGCGTAGCCCTTATATATAACTAGAAGTTGGCAAAAAATGGAAATTCAACTCTCAGTTTTCAATTGCATTCAGTTGCATATGCAATTGAATGCAACTGAAAACTGAAGTTGAATTTCCAATTTTTGCTGCTGCAGCCCTTATATCTAATTGGAAGTTGGTAAAAAAAATGAAAATTCAACTTTCAGTTTTCAGTTGCATAGGTTGCATATAAGGTTGCATATGCAATCTAGATATTTTTACAAATAAATTGGTATTTTAATAAATATTTTGAGAAGATAGTAAAATCGCAAAAAAACTTAAAAAATGTAGTATTTTTTGGTAAATATCCAATCTTTTAATTAAAAATAACGTATTCTTAATTTAAAAAAAAGACAATCGATTACTACCACTAATTATATTATTTTATTATTTATTAATTAGAATAATTATACCAACAAAAATTTTAATATTTTGAATTTAATATAATAATATAAATGACATTAACAACAATTATAAAAACACATGGAACGAGTAAGTGAGATTGGACAATAACAAATTCTAAACTTTCCTTGAGGTGGAGTATGGGTAGTGAGATGGCGCAAAATTATTTCTTTATTAGTAAATTATATCATGGAGAAATGTTATTTTGGGGTAGCATAGTAGCATACTTGGTTAGGCATGGGAGGAAAAATTCAAAATTCGAAACAAGATATATTATCAATTTAAATAACTCATGTGACAAGGGGGCAAAAAATGAATTTTAAATTTAACAATGATTGATTTTTGTATGTATTTTTTTTTAAAACGGTTATTTAAAATGGTTGGATAAAATAGTATAAAATAATAATTATGTAAAATTTATTGAAATTGTATTCCGGTGAAATTAATTATAATGATTGCTTATCTTTTAAAAATAATATACTAATATTATTTTTGCTTATCATAAATAGATTATAGTATATTTAATTGGTCATCGCTAGGATCCAGCAAAATATAATCAATATTTTAAATTTTTACTAATGTCAGTAAATTTTTGGGTATTTACCAAAAATACTTGATTTGAAGTTTCTTTTTGCAAAAATACCATCTTCTTCAATTAATTACAATTTTACCAAACTAAGTTTCAAAATTGCAAAAATACCATCTTCTAGGTCAACCCCTCCTCCCTCCCCCCTTGACCAGCCCATATTTCCGGATGAACAGTAACCACGGCTACTGTTCATTTTCATTTTTTTTTTTTAAGGTGGGGTGCTATTTTGGTTTCAACCACATTCAACTCTTTTTTAAGGTGGGATGCTTTTGGTGGATTTGGGTTGCAAGGCCCCGCCAGGGTCAATATTCAACCAAATGCAACCAAATTCAACTTTTTTTAAGATGAGGTGATTTTGGGGTTGCACGGCCCCGCCAGGGGCAATATTCAACCAAATCAGCAACTGAATGCAACCAAATGCAACTAAATTTCTGATTTCAAGTTCTTTTGTTCAGTTGTCATTTTCGACCACTTTTTTGAACTCTATATATATATATATTAGAGTCCAAAAAAGAGGTCGAAAATGAAAACTGAAAAATGGAACTTGAAATCAGTAATTTAGTTGAATGTGGTTGAATTTGGTTGAATGTGGTTGTATTCAATTTCTGATTTCAAGTTCCATTTTTCAATTCTCATTTTCGACCTCTTTTTTGGACTCTATATATATAGAGTCCAAAAAAGAGGTCGAAAATGAGAATTGAAAAATGGAACTTGAAATCAGAAATTTAGTTGAATGTGGTTGCATGCAGTTGAATATGCCCCTGCGGGGCCTTGCAACCCAAATCCACCAAAATAGCACCCTACCTTAAAAAAAAAAAAAAGTCGATGAACAGTAGTCGTGGTTACTGTTCATCCGGAAATAGGGGGAGGAAATTTGGTTTAAAAAGGAAAGAAGGTATTTTTGCAAATAAGATGTTATTTTTACAAATAAGATGGTATTTTTGCAAATAGATTTTCTTAACAAAAGTAAAATTGCAAAAATTTACTTTTGTCAATATATTTATGAAAAGAGCCCTAAATTTTTTAGATATAAGCATTGGACATTGGAGTCCGGAGATGCACCCATATTTTTATATAAAAAATGGCGTGTTTATTTGATAAAGTGAAAAATGTCACTCAAAAATTACATTAGAAACTAATATAAAGTGAAGAACATGAGATCATCCTCTCAGTTTCCTCACATGATTAGTTAGGGGAGAGCACGGTTCGGTTCGGTTCGGTTTTGCCCCGAAACCGAATCCGAAACCGCATGTCTTCGGTTTTTAAAATTGAAAACCGCAACCGCAACCGAACCGTCGGTTTCGGTTTCGGTTTTAAAAAACTCGGTTCGGTTTTTAATGGTTCGGTTTCGGTTATAAAACCGAACGAAAAAATCATAAATATATTACAAGACTTTAAATTTATAAATTACAACGTTCTCGATTTTTAAACAAAGTAACTGAGTTTTTGAATGAATACACTCTGTGTATATGTTAGTGGTAATGTTATATGACAATATCATATGACATTAGTAAGCTAATAAGTTATACAGGGCTCACAATATATTTTAACAAAATTTATACATGCATGTGTGATAATGTGCAATGAATAAATCATACCTAATTAAGTCTTAACTTGCACAAATTTAATGCCTTGCAAAAACCAATATATGAGTAAATGACAAAATGTACTCTCAGTTGCTAATACAAAAGCAAATTAGAACTTTCTCATGTAATATGTAAATTGATTGCAATATAATCTTAGTTTTAATACAATTTACATGATAGTAGAAACCTATATATATAGTTTACGAAAATGAGAAGTTACCAGCCGGAGCAGTCACCAGAAAGTTTTATAAATTTATATAAATTATATATTTATTTTAATAATCGGTTCGGTTCGGTTTTAACCTAAAACCGGAACCGAAACCGAAAATTTCGGTTTTTAAAAATCAAAAACCGCAATCGCCGGTTCGGCTTCGGTTTCGGTTTTTTCGGTTCGATTTTGGTCGGTTTCGATTCGGTTTCGGTTTCATTTCGGTTTTTTGCTCACCCCTATGATTAGTATTTGTCTACAACCTCAGCTTAAACAACTCATATAACTAATATTTCCACTCCCCCTTATTTGTTTACACTTTGCTTCGCTTCCGATTCTTTATATTTCAAAACTTACTTATCTATACTATTATATAAATTCCGAAACATTGAAAATTTTGGTACCGGTTTTTTGGTACTTAGTGAATTTACTTATATACCCTTCATTATAAAGAAACATAAATATACCTAAAATAAATAATAATATAATTAATGGTAATTAGTCGAGATAATACCTTTTATAAACACCTAAAAATATCAATCGTATCATATCTTTCCATCATTAATATTTTCTTTCCAATTAAAATACGTTATAATTAATGATAATTAGTCGATTAAGATAATAAAATTAATGGTAATTAGTTGATTGCCTTTTTCAAATTAATATAATAAAATTAATGGTAATTAGTGATTGCCCTTTTCACATTTACTTTTAGTTGAACATATTACCTTTTATAAACACCTAAAAACATCAATTTTATCATATCTTTCAATCATTAATATTTTTACGTTACCTTTTTAATTTACAACAAATCTTATAATCATTAATATATACATAAAAATATCACATCATATTTCTCAATTATTAATAAAATATATTAAAAATCGTATACATCTATACTATTATATAAAAGCCGAAACATTAAAAGTTTTGGTACCTGTTTTTTGGTACTGAGTGAATTTACTTATTTACCCTTCATTATAAAGAAAAAATATATGATATATATACTATTAAAACTCATAAAATAAATAATAACATAATATAAATTAATGGTAAGTAGTCAATTGCCTTTTTTCACATTTACTTTTAGTTGAAGATATTACCTTTTATTAACACCTAAAAACATCAATCTTCCGATCATTAATATTTCCTTTCGAATTAAAACTTTACCTTTTTAATTTAAAACTAATCTTACAATCATTAATATATACCCGAATATATAACATCATATTTTTCAATTATTAATAAAATATATTAAAAATATGTATACATTGTTTATAATAAGGAAACATTAGCCGAAACATTAAAAATGTTGGCAATTATTTTTTGGTATATGTTTTTTAGTATTTCATGAATTTACTTATTTAACCTTTATTATAAAGAAAAAATATATACAATATCTATGCTATTAAAACCCCAAAAATAAATAATAACATAATATAATTTTGGTAATTAGTCGATTGTCTTTTTCACATTTACTTTTAGTTGAAGATATTACCTTTTATAAACACCTAAAAATATTTTAAAACTCATAAAATAAATAATAACATAATATAAATTAATGGTAAGTAGTCAATTGCCTTTTTTTACATTTACTTTTAAGTGAAGATATTACCTTTTATTAACACCTAAAAACATCAATCGTATCATATCTTCCAATCATTAATATTTTCTTTCGAATTAAAACACGTTACCTTTTTAATTTAAAACTAATCTTACAATCATTAATATATACCCCGAAAATATAACATCATATTTTTCAATTATTAATAAAATATATTAGAAATATGTATACATTGTTTATAATAAGAAAACATTAGCAGAAACATTAAAAATTTTGGCACTTATTTTTTTGTATATGTTTTTTTAGTATTTCGTAAATTTACTTATTTAACCTTTATTATAAATAAAAATATATACTATATCTATACTATTAAAACACCTAAAATAAATAATAACACAATATAATTATGGTAATTAGTCGATTGTCTTTTTCACATTTACTTTCAGTTGAAGATATTATCTTTTATAAACACCTAAAAATATCGATCATATCATATCTTTCAGTCATATCATATCAAGCAATAATTAATATATATCTAAAGATATCACATCACATATATCTTCTAATCACTAACAAAATATAATAAAAATCCGTATACTACGAATAATGATCATTAAATTTTTAGTAAAAAATCAAAATTAGATCTAATGATTAAATGTATTATATTCAAGGTTCGAATTCTATCAAAAACGTATTTATTTTAAAATTTTATAATATAAGTTTTAAACCATGCATATCACTTTCAGGAGCATCTTCAGCAGGCTGGTTTGGCTTGGGTTCATAAGTACAAAATTTGTACTCCTCAGCAGTCAACACTATGTCCAAATTACGTTTCCATTCAATATAGTTCGGTCCAGTAAGTTTGTTATCCTTAAGTATGGTGAATAGTGGATTAAAGCCCATAGTGATCTAATCCTAAGAATCATACATGTAACACATAATCAGAAAGTTGCATAAATCTTAAATCCTATTGGTTTCCTCTAACAATTAATTAAAATTAATGCACTAATATTTAAACACCATAAGTATCTGGTACGCCACGATGGATGACATATATACCACTTAAATTCGTTTAAATATTACTTCGGTCCTATTATTAAATAATACGCCACGTTAGGGTGGACTATATATTATTTTTCATAGCTAAGTGTATACCATTATTAAATCTTAAATTAATAAAAAGACTGGATACCACCATTAAATATTTCAAATCAATAATCGATAATAGGATAATTCCCAGATCGGGGGGAGCATTGTCAAGAGGCATCACTTAAGACCCCTTTCTAGACAGAATCATCCTTTCTCTCAATATCAAAATCTATATTCAATCAGTGGTACCCTTCTAATTAATTGAATTCTATGAAACTTGGTACGCCACGATGGGTGGCATGTATACCTTTCAATATTCGTAATTAATTTAGGAAGATTGTTCTAGTAATATTCATAACACTACCTGACACCATAAATCATACGCCACGATGGGTGGCATGTATATAATTTATATTCGTCTCGGTGTTAAATTACATACAAACAATAATGGAGACCATGGGATTTAATTCCTAATTAATTCCCTCACCCACTTAGAATTTTTTATTTAAAATTGAGGAATTTTATCTAGATGCATCGCCCTATGTTATTTTTTCGAGGTCCACATGTTATAAAAATAACAAAACAAAGAACACATAACATAGCAGCATGCATCATAAAATTAAAGCAATAAATAAAATTAATGTCCATGTCGTCCTAATTATGTTAAACATGCAATTAAAAATTACACACATAATTAACAACACACATAATAATTATTTAAAGCAATAATTAAAAAATTAAATAGCGGAATTAAAATTAAAAAATATAATTTAAATCCACTATTATGGCCCCTTGAAAAAAATTAAATTTCCAGCCCTGTTCTGCTGAAAAAATCATTTTTCTGCCAAAACCTTGCTGTTGCGCATCCATAGCCTGCGTTACAGCCCTGGAAAGTCTTGTCGCGCATGACGCACATGCGTTACAGGTCCTGGAAGCCCTGTTGCGCATGTGTAACATGCGTTACACCCCTGGTACCTATTGTAACGCAGGACAGACATGCGTTACTCACTGTTTCCAGAATTCCAGGAGCGCGCCTGCTTCTTCTGATGCCTGTTGCTCCAGATCTGTTTCTTCAGACTTAAACGAAACCAGCAGCCACAATCAACTATGCAGCGGACAATTTTGTTTCTCCGATTTGATTTCCGATCGAACATAATTGTTACAAAATACCCGGATCTTAATAAAATCCAACAAACAATTACAAAAAAGTAGATCTAATACAAAACTAATTTTGCAAAATCTATTCTAACACGATCAACCCTCGTGTTTTACAACCACAATAAACCACGTGGAAACCAAACAAAATAACCACGATTAAACCACGTGGGATCCAAACACATAATTAAAATTACATGGCCATAATAGTGGATACTAAACAACCTGCAAAAGATTATTATCCAAGCACACCACTATACACATGCATATATAATTACGACATGGACATCGTATCAAAATTCGCAGAACCATTGAACCAGGCTCTTGATACCAATTGTTGGGACAATCAGATCTTGGCACTGCGAATTTTGATACACTAAATTAACGAGTACGAATAGAAAAATCACCTTGTTAACGGTTGATTCCACGCTCTTCTATTGTATTCCCAAATTCCCTTGAGCGAAGTGTGGCCTTCGTCTTCTCAAGTTAACCTCTCTTCTTGCTCCTGGGTGGCTATCAAATTTTTTCGACCAGCCCCCAGCAAGAAGAGAATAGGAATATATATAGGCTACAATAGGGATCATGGATAATTAGGTTGGGCCTTCTAATTACATCTTGAGCCTAGCCCAATGTAATTAAATATTAATTCAATCCACTAAAGAATTAATATTTGCACTACCTTTCCTAATACCGTAATTTAATTAATTAATTTGGTTCCAATATTATTTGCTTATTAAATTCCCCATGTTTAAAATATCGCATGTCCATTAATTAAATAAATTACTGATAATTCATTTAATTAATATCTTTTATCCTTGATCATCCACTCAACCTTTATTTAATTATGCCGGAATAAATCCACCTGCAGGGTTTCACATAATTAAATCTTTTTGAGCTTTCAAGGGGACATCATTAACCCGAATATTATCAGGACATGGATTCCTTCAATAAATAATATCCCACCATATATATTATTTCATCACCCAAAATATAATGAAATAAATCAAAAGAATTATTTCATATATAAATCAAAGCATGTAAATAATATATACGTGTCAATTATTATTTCCGGATTAAGAACCTAAGCATTAATAATAACATAGAATCTTAGTTCACCTTCTTAATCAGTATTAGGGAACAATTCTAAATTTGATCCTGTTCAATATACACAAAGTATACTAGTATTATTTATTAGTCAATATAAACTAATCTAAATAATACTACAGCCATTCCAGTGGATTGTCTAACTCCACCTGTGCTGTGAACCTTATTATATTATATAAACCGTATTTAATAATCTAATATTCTGTATCCCATTTGATACTAGATTATTCACAATATATAATATTTAGACAACATGTAAACATTTAAATGATTCTCAATTAAACCGGCCAGAAATAAATGTAAATACTTCAAATAAATATTTTCAGTATACACCAACAGGACCAGGCAGGATCAGCCGGATCTTGAACATAAAACACTTGTTTCACTTGGTCAACAGAAACATATTTATCTTTTTTGTGGCCTTGTCGACTAAAATCCACAAGTGTGAAGCCAAGATCATCCACCTTGATTCCTCTATCATTCGCTACCCATTTACATAAGAACAAAGGGGCTTTGAAGGCATGGTAATCCAACTCCCATATTTCTAAGATGATGTCGTAGAACGTCCTATCACTCTCTACGGGATTTAAATCCCTAGCACTAGAGACTTGGACCGCCTTAGCAACCAAGGAAACACCACTATTTTGAACAACCCTTAAATTATCACGATCTTTTGTGAAGTAGCGAACCCCGTCAACTAGAAAACCTTCGTAAGTCAAAACAGAAAATGATGGTTTGGCAGCCAACCATCTTATCGTTTCCGAAACAGCAGCACGATTCTCCATCAGTTCAGTCCTAACCTACAAAGATTTTCGCAAACTAAATTTCAAAAATCTAATTAATAATATACAGTGAATTACACAACAAAAGGAAATTATAAGAAACTAACTTCTTTCTGAAACCAATTAGCAAACTGTCGATTATGCTCTCCCATGAGCCAATGAACACTTTTCTTTTTTCCTCGGTAAAGTTCGTCGAGATACTTCTTATGCTTTCTGAGAAAATGCATATATCAATTAAACAACCATGAAATATTTACCGATTGAGGATTTTACAAGAGAAAAAACAAAAATTAATCTTACACTATATAAGGAAGCACTTCAGGATTGTTTAAAAGAACAGTCAAATGCGCCTCATCAATCTCTGCCCATTCAACTTCCTTCAGTTTCACTGTAGACAATGGACCAGAAAGCTTGCTTTGGTCTTTTGGCATACCGGCTGTTTTGCAACTCTCTTTAATAAATTCTGTGCAGAATTCTACCGATTCTTCACCAAGATAACTTTCTGCAATACATCCTTCCAGATAATAACGGTTTCGCACATAACTTTTCAGCACTTTATTGAACCGTTCAAATGGATACATCCATCTATAGAACACTGGCCCACATAAACGCAATTCCCGAACTAAGTGAACTATGAGATGTACCATTACATCGAAAAATGAGGAATGAAATACTTTTTCGAGGTCACACAAAGTCAATATCACATCTGACTGCAGTTTATCCAGTTTCGCGACATCTACTACTTTACTACACAAGGCGTTAAAGAAAAAGCACAATCTTATTATTGTGACCCTAACATGTTTTGGAAGAACGGAACGAATTGCAATCAGGAGTAATTGTTGAATGAGGATGTGGCAGTCATGGGATTTCAACCCATACATCTTTAAATCAACCATGGACACGCAATTTTTAATGTTCGAAGCATGTCCATAAGGAAGCTTCATAGATTGCAATGATGACAGCATTTCTTTTTTTTTTTTCAGCCTTTGACAAAGTAAAATTGGAAGGAGGCAAGTAGGTTTTCTTTTCTCCTACTTGTGGAGCTAACCGAGTCCTAACACCCATCTCAATCATATCATTACGAGATGCCTCACTATCTTTTGACTTAAACGACAGATTTAACAATGTCCCAATCAGATTATCGCACACGTTTTTCTCGATGTGCATAACATCGAGACAATGACGGACATGGTGAAACTTCCAATATTCCAACTCAAAAAATATAGATTTTTTCTTCCATAGACAGTCCACCTTTTTTGACTTCTTCACTTCCTTTCCAAAAGAAAATTTAATTCGCTCTTGTTGCGCTAATACTTCTTCTCCAGAAAGGGGTGGACATGGATTCCGAAACTCTTGCTCTCCATTAAAAGCTAACTTCTGCCTTCTATACGGATGATAGTCAGGCAGATATCTACGATGACCTTGATAACACATTTTTCTACTATGAGTTAAGTACTTAGCCACGGTATCATCACCACAAATGGGACAACTCATATACCCTTTATTGACACAACTGGACAGATTTGCATATCCAGGAAAGTCATTTATCGTCCACATTAAAATTGCTTTTAAGGTGAAATATGATTTACTATAAGCGTCATACACATTTGGTTCACCTGCTTGCCAAAGCATTTTCAGATCATCAATTAATGGCTCTAAGTATACGTCAATATTATTACCTGGCTCATGTGGACCAGGAATTAATATCGATAACATTATAAACTTCCTCTTCATGCATAACCATGGAGGAAGATTATAAGCTACCAATAGTACCGGCCAACAGCTGTACCTATTCTTCAGGCCATTATTATGTGAGTTTATTCCGTCAGCCGCCAAGGCTAATTGAAGATTTCTCGGATCACTAGCAAAATCAGGCCATCGATAATCAATATTCCTCCATGAAGGAGAGTCGGCTGGATGTCGCATCTGACCATCATTTGTTCGCTGTTTTGAATTCCAAACCAACTGTTCAGCGGTATCAGGAGATTTAAACATTCGTTTAAATCTAGGAATGATTGGGAAGTACCACATCACTTTAGCTGGAATGTTGACCCTAAGTTTACCGTCTTTCCCAACCTTCCAACGAGATGTATGACATTTAGGACACTCAGATGCATTAAGATTTTTACCCCTATATAATATGCAATCGTTCGGACAGGAGTAAATTTTATATACTCCAGGCCTAAATCAGATAGGGTTTTTTTTGCCTCATATGCACTAGCCGGTAACACGTGATCTTTAGGAAGGAAAGAGCCAACAGAAGAGAGAAGATCAGTGAAGGCAGTATCGCTAACACCAAACCTAGCTTTCCAATTATGTAGTATTAACATTGACTCTAACTTGTTGCACTCACTACCCTTGTACAGAGGTTGTTGAGCATCAGCCACAAACCTCTTGAAGTCATAGGATTCATAGTCACCAGAATTATAAGCCGCTTCACAAACATCAACGGTTTCCGATGGAGCAAATTCATCCTTAGGATGAAATGCACTATTAGCCGATGACCTAACACTTTTAGAACATTGTTCTCCATGCCAAATCCAATCACTATACCCCAAACACCAACCGTTTTCATATAAATGACCCCTGATTACTTTTACATTAAATTGTCTAAAATTAACGCATTTTGTACAAGGGCAAGGTATCTTCTTAGGATCAGTTGCATTTTCTTCTGCAAATATCAAGAAACTCTCGACCCCTATTTCGTATTCTAAAGAATCCCTATCCTTCAAAATCCATGACTTGTCCAAATTCATAAGACGACAAGCTACCTACAATATAAATCTAGTTAGATTTAATATGTATATAACTAAGTACTTTGCTAAGCTACATTCATAAGTTAGCAGATTCATAAGCTAGTGTAGATTATAATCTAAGGTTATATTTCATTTTGATTTTAATATTGTAACTTATATATAGTTGTAGTATATATTGACATGAATATCATTACTTTTAAACTAATTCTAATAGGGTACCTCAACCAGCTGCTGAAGCATATAGTTTTCTACATTTCCAACTCTTCCAGACATTTCTTATGGAATTAAAACAAAGCTAATAGTTGTAAACAAAGCTAACAGTTTATACATTTAAAAACAAGTAAGCAAAACACCAAAACCCCAAAAAATAATCAAAACAAAGCTACACACACCCATCATAATAATCAAAATAAAGCTAGGGTAGAATCCAAAGCTAACACCAATACAAGTAATCAAACACCAAAACCCCAAAAAATCACTACTGTATAGAAACCCCAAAAAATAAAGTTCAGAAAACATTGTCATATAAAAGATTATACATATAAAAACAAGTATATATACATATGTATTTATACAAGTCAATACATACATATATATATATATATATGCATGCAAAAAAGGCACAAGAACAGAACTAAATAGGGTTTAAAATTGAGTAAATTAGGGTTTCTTACTGTGAAGAAAGCTTAGATCGGGTTGTAAATCGAACCAAGGTCCAAGGTCCAAGCTCTGATTCGTGCTTTAAATCGTCGGATTCGTGCTTAATTGAACCTAAATTGAACTAATTAAGGTAAGAGAGATAGTGAGAACCGGAGATAGTGAGAGAGAGAGAGAGGGGGGGGGGAGATCTGCGAGAGAGAGAGGGGGGGCGGCTGAGAGTGAGAGAGAGAGACTGGGAGAGTATAGACTATAGAGACAATTAAAATGGGGGGAAGTGATATTATGTTTAAGGGGGGAAGTGAAATTTCGTTAAGGGGGAAATTGAATTTTTTTTGTGTATAAAGGGGGAAGGTACAGTGAACGCGTAAGTTTTTATTTTTAAAAAAAGAGATTAGACAACGCTTGTTATTAGAAGTGATGTCTAAAATATGCTTTAACATCGGTAGTGTACCAACCGATGTCTCAAATACTTTTAACATTAGTGACATTTCTAACTGATGTTAAAGGTGTAATGTTATATCTACCAATTCTAGTAGTGATTTATGGTTACTATACGAAGTTTAAGATACTTTGGGATGATCTTATTCATGCCTCAAGTGTGCTTAAATGTGTTTGTGTTTGCAATTGCAAAGCTAAACAACAGTTGGAACAATATGATGAGATGATGAAGGTCACTCAGTTCTTGATGGGACTCAATGAAGTATATACTAATTTTCGTGGTCAGTTACTGATGATGAATCCGTTGCCACCTCTCACGAGTGTTCTTTCTCTTCTTCAACAAGAAGAAAGGCAGCGTAACTATGTTCATGTGGCTCAACCTGCTATTGAGTCAGCAGCTCTTCTTAGCAAGTCAAGATTTGCTAAACCTGATCTAAAATGGTCAGAACAGTTCAAGAAATCTGATTTCAGAAGGAATAATCTGGAGTGTTCTTATTGTCATGGAAAGAATCACACTAGGGATCGTTGTTATCAGTTAATTAGATTTCCACCAAAGACTAAGAATTCTTCTACTGGTTTTACTAAACCTAATCAGTTTGATAGTAAAGTGATTGCTCAAGTAGCTACAACATCTCAACAAACTGCTGGTTCTGGTTCTTCTACTAATCAAACAAATATTGGTACACAGAACTCTGATGTCTCTTTGACAGCCTCTCAGTATCAACAACTTACCTCATTACTAAATCAAAGTTAGCTTCTCAGACTCTGACTGAACCTCCACAATCAGGTAACTCATAACTGTGCTTGCCTCACTAATTGTCACTCATCAAATGATTGGATAGTGGATTCAGGGGCCACAGATCACATTACTTGTTCACATGACTTACTTGTTAATATTATTCCTTGTGATGTGGATATTTTTTTGCCAAATGATGCTCACACTAAGGTTAAAATGAAAGGGACATTACACTTATCTCCTAAAATAGTTCTTTATGATGTTCTTCTTGTTCCTCATTTTCAGTTCAATCTGGTGTCTGTTAGTAAACTAACATCTACTCTGAACTGTATGTTTCAATTCTTGCCCAATATCTGTGTCAATCAGGACTGTACACATAAGAGAATATTGGGGATTGGTAAACTTCAAGGTTAACTGTACAAGTTAGTCCTACCTAATACTTCTCAGATTCCTTCAACTTTGTTTCCAGTTCTCAACACTGATACTTCAATGAACAGTAGTGTGCAGAATGCTACTTCTTCTCTTCTTTGGCATTCAAGACTTGGCCATATGTCTTTTTCTACGCTTAAACAGATTAGTGATATCAGTCCTACTGTTAAGTCTTGTAATACTTTACCTTATGATGTTTGTCACTTTGCTAAGCAAAGTAGATTTTCTTTTCCTTTTAGTGACAGTCATGCTCTGTTGCCCTTTGATCTTTTACATTGTGATTTGTGGAGGCCTTACAGGCATAAGACTTATCATACTTGTTGTTCTTTTCTTACAATAGTTGTAACAGCCCCAGATCCGGGGTCAGGGACCTGGTCGTTACAATCTTAATTCCAATAATAATACTTGACTTGAGTCCAAATAAATAAACACATGCTGTGACCCCGCAATAATATCACATGACACACACAAAAATAGTTATAGTCCCATAGATGAAATTGAAATGAGTCTTCTACTTATAGGATCCACAAATAAAAGTTATTACAATCCAAAAAGGATAACAACATAAGTTTAAAGTTTTTGCCGTTGATTACATTAATTATACATATAATTATGGCTGAAACAAAAGCTGCCAATCTGCCTCAGCAATGGCAGCGATAAACACAGCGGGTAGTCCTCTGGCTGGGGTCACATGCTTGTGCCGAGTGCGCCTTACGCGGGCCATCAGACCTAGCTATTGTTGTGATATAATAAATAAAGCAAGGGTGAGCAATAGCCCACCAACAAATATGTATACTGAACAATAATATATATAACAGTTCAAATATCTGTGAAACCATATGCCATGCATTAACGAACATAGTACCATTATAAGGTAAACAATGAAGTTACAAGGTAACTTAAAACATATATTCTATAGAAATATTTGTTGTGCAAGGTAAAAGCAAGACATCATCATATGTCATAAAAGAAGGGAATTGCAGGAAAATATTGCAATCCCAGTTTGAACATTTTTCAAACTCCTGTCAACCTGAAAGAAGTCTCTTCGATACGTGTTGCGGGGAATGCCCGTCAACCTGAAAGAAGTCTCTTCGATACGTGTTGCAGGAAATTCTCAATTCGGGAGATGAACTAATACTGGAGTTATCACGCGCCAGCTATCCCACTCCCTGATGATCAGTCGGAGATGGTACAACCCAATATAGTTTACTACCGGTAGAAGGAAGAACTGACGGATTTACTTGTTTACCGCCCTTTTTAGTAACTCCCTGGCCAACGGTTGGGCCTTGTGATGGACCGCGCGACTCGGCCTCTTACACACGACTCCTAGTTCGAATAAATCAGTGACTCTAAAATGTAAAGTTCGTCCTCCTTTCCCCAAGTGTAATACTCGTTGATAAGACTCCACAAAGTAGTCGTATCTAATTGGAAAGGAAAATTCACCAATATTTCCCAAGCTGATGCTTGTTAATGGATATAAACTTGTTTCATCAATCTTACCCCTCGAGTGTTGAGGAGGTAACCAAAAAGCCTCATATCGATGTTTGAAAAGAATCAAGATGTGAGTGAAAAGGTAGTTTAACAAGTATATGACCGGGCAGTCAAAGAAATAACATCTCTCAAGCAAGGTTCCCTTATATTTTAGAAGATAGATTCGAATGAAGAATGGAGTTTTGAGAACCTTCCTTGATAAAATAACAATAATAATACGACTCAGATATACTTTACATAGTATTTGAATATCAAGGAAATATTTGAATAAAATATCTCATTTTAGAACTAGTTGAAAGAATTAAATAAATATTCGAAGAATATTTATTAAACCAGAAATAGTTCAATAATATTCTTAATATAAATATTGCTCATGATTAACCCTCGAATAAGTATATATAAAATATTCATTAAATAAATAATTCCTCGAATAAATATTCAAAATAATATTCAAGAAAATAATTAAAACCTTAAATGAATATCCAAGATAATATTCATTAATAAATAAGCTCAAATGAATATTCGAAAATAATATAAAATAAACAATAAACTCAAATGAATATTCGAAATAATATTCATTTAAATAAATAAAGCTCAAATGAATATTAAAAATAATATTCATTAAATAAATAAACTCGAATGAATATTCAAAATAATATTCATATAATACTTCTCGATTGAGATAATATTCAAATAACATTCCTCGAGTGATTTCCAAGTACTAATACTTATGGAAATATAGACAATGTTCATAAATAACATTCCTCAAATAATATGTCACTGGAATCCCTCCGGGTTTCCACGACTATCTCTATATTACAAAATACTGACTCCCGGTCTTTATTAGAAGAATGAGGTTCATATGCCCTTCACTAAAGGTCTTAGCAAAATCCGGATTATAATTAGTATATCTTGTATCTAAATTATAAGCCAACATCAATCAGAGAACAAGTATTGCAATAGACTTGAAAGTAGGCATGTATGCTATGTCATATGTATCAGAAAACAACAGATATATATATTATCACAACAACAATTCCAAAGTATTGGAAACTTGCCTGGTAGTCGGGTAGGGGTAGCGTGTCCTGGTTCTGCTCGGTGATCTATAAACAATCAAATCATTCAAGATTAAACACTTAACACTTTTTAAAAGGCTAAATATATACTTAACTTAAGTCGAAACACGTTTTCAAGTTATCCCGTTATACACTCTCTAGTGTAACTCTTATTAACACCGTTATGACCCGACATTGGTTCGCTATTAAGGCATGTCATTACACTTACCCTTGGTAGGTATATAAGCCATATAAGTTCTAAGATCGAAAGATTATACCTCGAGATTTATCAATCGTTATCTAATTGATTTTCCAAAGTTATAACCACTCGTTCTTTTTAGGGGTTCATTCGTACTTAACCCTGATTCGAATATTTTTATAAAATCGAAAAATGATCTTTTTGACATGAGGTCTTCTCTCACACCTTCCTTATGATCCCTAATATTTAATTACCAAGATTTGTCACTGAATTACTCGATTTATGGGGGTTCAGTTTCAATTACGAATTTACATTTACGGTTTCGAACCACTTTTAGTAAATCGCCCATAATTCCTAAACCGTAAGTCTGTTTGCTTCGATTCTTGCACCAGAACGATCTATGACTCGAGATCTACAAGGGTATGTTATACACTTAACAATTTTAGACAATTACAGCTACTGTGATGCATGGTTTTCAAGGTTTAACAAAAATTCGGCATTACGACGACTATAACTCGGATATTTCCAAAATTAAAACACTCCAACAATCATGGTTTCCACTCTAAACCACATATACATGATAATTAGCATAGAACTGAGGCCAAGCATTGCCTTTCTATTCTTACTAACTAGTTTAACATATAACAAAGCTTAATCACATCTCTAAGAGTTATACATGCATATATCATCCAAAACTCCATAAAAACTCAAGATTCAAGCTAGGGTTTCAAGTGTTATACCTTCCTTGGAGAGTGTACTTGCCTTACTAAGCTTTGTATGGTCCTTGTATAGCCATAAGTTAGCTTAGATCAATCAAGAAATCAAGAAAAACAAAGTTAGTTCATGAAGATCACTATTCATCACCTACTTTGATGATTTTTTTGAAAATGGAAAATGAGGAATTTGAAGCTAATATTTCTAGGAGATCACTTTTATGAATTATAAGACTCACCATAAAAATTTGGAGATCAAATGATGGTGGGAGCTTGGACTTTGGTTCTTGAATTTGTGCTAAGGCCGAATGGAATGAAAGAGGGAGAGTGGTGGAGTTTCTTGCTTTGTTGCATGGTTGAATGAATTATTCTGATGTTATTTAGATAATATCTTGGCCAAAAGCTACTTTAATAAAGGTATGAGGTCATGGATGATGTTTTTGGATGGACAAGTGTTGTTGATTTGGTGGTGTTCATGCTAACTAGTAGTTTGATTGCTAAGTACTTGGTTGATCTCTAAGTGTTCTAAGTTCCTTGTTGTAACTATCTTGGTTACTAGATATTTTATACTTGCACATGCATGCATCTTGATCCCCTGCTTGTTTCTTTGTCCGGTTATTGCTCAATTCGTTGATCGTTCGGAGGAATACCTCAAAGATTTATAATTAGGCTTTTACTGGAAATCTTATTAATATTTTTGCTCACATCTTTAATCCTCCTTTATAATTCTTGAATTTAAATCCCTTAAATCTTTTTAATAAGTCATTAGGTCTTTCAGTGTCCAGGGAAATCTCGGGGAAAATAAAAGTGTTATTTTTCAGAATCCGATAACTTTTACATACATTCTTTTCCCCCTTGGATCATTAATACGAACTCAGAAATCCGTTCTGGGTACTTCTATATAGTGTCGTCTAATAATATTTCTATTTCTACCAAAAACATTGTTCATCACTTATTCTCCTTTTTATTCCTTATAATTAGAAAAAATGTTCTCGCGCTTTCCCGAGCGTTCCTTAACCCTTTTACGGAACCACTGGACTAATAACTGATATCGATTTGGATGACATGAGAATAACTCTCCTATTTGGAATTACCATATCTTACTTATCCAGGAGATAGATTATTCTTATCTAAGTTTTCAACCAATTGCATTGTTCATGGCATATAAACATTTGAATCAAAATTCGTTAAATCTTCATTCACTAAAACCACTGTTTACACTTATACTCCATTACATAATAAAAGTTTTAACTAATACCAAAAATCTGGGTTCTTACAGTCTCCCCTCCTTAAAAGAATTCCGTCCCGGAATCAGTTTGAAAACAAATGGGGGTACTTCTCTTGCATCGCGCTTTCTAGCTCCCAAGTTGATTCTTCTACGTTGTGGCTGACAAGCTTGATGACCTTGTTTCGGAGCACTTGTTCTTTCTGGTCTATGATTTCCACAGGCTGCTCTAGATAGGTCAAGTCTGGTTGCATGTCCACATGCTCGTATTCCACAATATGCTTGGCATCCGGATTATATTTCCTTAGCATCGAAACATGGAACACATTGTGTACTTGTTGCAGATTTGGGGGTAATGCTAGTTCGTAGGCTAGTTCCCCAATACGTCTTAAGATCTCAAAGGGTCCAATGTATCTAGGACTCAGTTTTCCCTTCTTCCCAAACCTCATTAAACCTTTCCAGGGAGATACCTTTAAAAACACTAGGTCTCCAACTTCATATTCCTTGCCTTTCCGAGCTAAGTCGGCATATCTCTTTTGTCTATCTTGGGATGCTACCAGCCGTCCTTTGATTAGATCTACTGCATCTTTAGTCCGTTGGACCATTTCGGGTCCGAGCATCTTTCGCTCTCCAACTTCATCCCAATACAAGGGAGATTGACATTTCCTTCCATAAAGGGCCTCATAAGGCGGCATTCCTATGCTTGAATGAAAACTATTGTTGTAGGAGAACTCGATCAATGGCAAGCGATCATCCCAACTTCCTTTAAAGTCTATAGCAAATACTCTCAACATATCCTCTAGCGTTTGGATGGTCCTTTCACTTTGCCCATCCGTCTGGGGGTGATAGGCTGTACTCATGTTTAGCCTGGTTCCTACACATTCCTGAAAGCTTCTCCAAAACCAGGAGTTAAACCGAGGATCTCGATCGGATACGATGGCGACTGGGACTCCATGTCGCGCCACTATTTCTTTTAAGTAGATATCTACTAATCTATCGACCATATACCTTTCGTTGATCGGAAGAAAGTGAGATAACTTCGTTAGTCGGTCTATAATTACCCATATGGCATCATGATTACCTTTGGTCCTTGGTAAACCTACTACGAAATCCATGGCTATGTGTTCCCATTTCCATTCGGGAATCTCTAAGGGGTGCAAAAGTCCACTGGGTCTCTGGTGCTCTGCTTTTACTCTTTGGCAGGTCAAGCATCTGATTACCCACTCTGCTACGTCCTTTTTCATGTTCGGCCACCAGTGGTACTCTTTTAAATCTCTATACATTTTGGTACTACCGGGGTGCACTGAGTACCTTGAGTTGTGTCCCTCATATAAAATCTCGTCATTGCGCTCCTGCACATTTGAAATCCATATCCTGTATGTATACCTCATGATTTCTTCTTTGTCTCTTTCACACTTAATTTCTTCTCCAGTCATTATCTTATCCGTGGAGTTCTCTTCTTCCTCCATCATCCGTTCTTGACATAGTTTAATCTTTTCTAACAATGGGGGTTGGATTCGAATTTCCATTAACCTTTCTTGACCATCTTCGGGTATCTTGACCTCGATTTCCATCTTTTCGAATCTCTCACCAATTCTTCTTCTGAGGTTATCATTTTGAGTTTCTCTTTCCTACTAAAGGCGTCAGCCACCACATTGGCTTTACTCGGGTGATAACGAATCTCACAATCATAATTTTTGATTAATTCCATCCATCTCCTCTGGCACATATTAAGCTCTTTCTGAGTGAAAATGTACTTGAGGCTCTTATGGTCAGTGTAAATCTTGCACTTCTCTTTATATAAGTAGTGCCTCCAAATCTTTAAAGCAAAAACTATTGCTGCTAATTCTAGATCATGAGTGGGATATCGGATCTCATATTCCTTTAGCTGCCTTGACGCATACGCGATTACCTTACCGTGCTGCATAACCACGCATCCTAATCCTTTATGCGAAGCATCACTGTAAATTACAAAATCTCCTTTTCCATCGGGCAACGCCAATACTGGGGCCGTTACCAACCTTTTCTTCAGCTCTTGGAAACACTTCTCGCATTTTTCAGTCCATTCAAATTTCTCAGTTTTACGGGTAAGTCATGTTAACGGGGCTGCGATTTTCGCAAAATCTTGAACAAATCTTCTATAATTTCCTGCCAATCCGATGAAACTCCTTACCTCTATTGGAGTGGTTGGCCGTTCCCAGTTTGAAATTGCCTCTATCTTGGGGGAGTCAACCAACACTCCTTCCCTATTGATCATGTGCCCTAGGAATTGCACCTCGTTTTTCCAGAACTCACACTTCGAAAATTTGGCATACAGCTGTTCTTTCCTGAGTATTTCTAAAGCTATCCTCAAATGTTCGGCGTGTTCTGCCTCTGTCTTTGAGTAGATAAGAATATCATCGATGAAAACTATCACAAACTGGTCTAAATACTCCTTGAACACTCTATTCATTAAATCCATGAAAGCTGTTGGGGCATTGGTTAGTCCAAATGACATTACCAAGAACTCATAATGTCCATATCTGGTACGGAATGCAGTCTTTGGGATATCTTCGGGTTTAATCTTCAGTTGGTGATATCCTGTTCTCAGGTCAATCTTAGAGAAGTATTCAGCACCCTTTAACTGGTAAAACAAGTCATCTATTCTGGGTAACGGGTACTTATTCTTTATGGTTAGCATGTTCAACTCTCAATAGTCGATGCATAACCTCATACTCCCGTCCTTCTTCTTAACGAACAACACTGGTACCCCCCATGGTGACACACTGGGTCGTATCATACATTTATCCAACAATTCTTCCAATTGCTTAGCTAGCTCTTTCATTTCAACTAGGGCTAATCGGTACGGGGCCTTCGAAACCGGCGCCGTCCCTGGGGCTAACTCGATAGCAAACTCAATTACCCTATCAGGTGGTAATCCGGGAAGATCTTGTGGAAACACATCTTCGAACTCATTAACTACCAGAATGTCTTGTATCTTGGGCGTTTCCTTCTGGGTATCTATAACATAAGCTAAATAAGCTTCGTTCCCTTTTCGCAACAATCTCTTGGTCTGCGCCATGGTTAGAATATTCTGGGTCTGTCGTATCCCTCGAAATACTATTTCCTTCTTTCATGAGGTTTTCAACTTAACCTTTTTCCCTTTACAATCTATCTGAGAGTTATTATGAGACAACCAGTCCATTCCCAAAATGACGTCAAACTCCCCTAGTTTAAAAGGAATCAAATCAACATAAAAAGGTTGTCCTCCTATTTCTAATTTACAATCGAGGTGAATATGATTAACGGGAACTACTTCCTGGTTTTCTATTTCTACTTGTAAAGAATCCCTTAGTTGTTGGGTCTTAAGTTTCAATTTACGCACAAAATCCCTCGATATAAAATATTTAGTTGCTCCAGAATCAAATAGGACATTTTCACTAACTGAGTTGAGAGAAAATGTACCTGCTATCACATCCGTGTTTCTCACGGCATCCTGCACCGTCATGTTAAAAGTTCTAGCAGTTGGTGGCCTATTGGAGGCAGCTTTTCTTGCCCCTGATGCTGCTGGTTTGTTCATTGGGCAGTCCTTCCTCATGTGACCCTGACGTCCGTACTGGAAACAGGTGGTGTTTTTGTTGACACTAGGGATAGCTGTGGTGCACACATTAGAATAGTGGCCCACTCGTCCACACTTATAACAGGTTGGCTGCTTCTGGTTACATACTCCGGGGTGTCTTTTTCCACAAGTCGCACATACTGGTATTGAAACTCGAGAATGATGGGGATGGGACACTCCTAGTGCCTTGCCGCTCTGGATTACACTCGCGCTAACAGATTGTTTGAATCCCATACTCCTTCCAGGTAGGGAAACCGCTTCTCGGTTAAACTTATTCGGGGGCTTTCCTCCTACGTAACCTCCGCTCATGCTGGCATGCTTTCTCTTTATTCCCCCTTTCTCTTTTTCCCTCTGCATTTAATCACTTCCTGCTTCCACAATGGTTGCCTTTTGCACTAAGGTGGCATAATCTGTAATTTCTAAGACTGCTACCCAATTCTGAATCCATTGCTTCAACCCTTGCTGAAACCTATTCGCTTTCTTCTCCTTAGTATCCACAAATTCTAGCATAAACCTTGATAACTCGGTAAACTTGGCCTCATAATCAGCCACTGTCAAATTGTTCTGTTTTAGTTCTAAAAAGTTGAGCTCCATTTGAGTTTTCATAAACCTCGGGAAGTACTTTTCCAGAAACAATTGTTTGAATCTCTACTATAGCATCTGTCTCCATGTTCTTCTTAGCCTCCCACCAATAATTGGCCTCTCCTTTCAGAAGGTAAGTGGCGAAAACAGTCTTTTTGCGCCTCCTCAATGCTTAGAATCTCAAATGACTTTTCCATTTCCTTTATCCAGGCTCTTGCCTCAACTGGGTCAGCTGATCCGTGGAATTCTGGGGGCTTAAGGGACTTAAAGGCCCTGAAAGAGTTTGCCACAGTACTGTTGTTTCCCTGGGGTGGTTGGGGGTAACGGTTCAAATTTTGCCTAAGCAGATCCATAAACTGACCCATGGGGTCCCTATCTTGGTTCTCCCCTTCCTGTTCAACCTCAATTTCTTCTTCTTCTACTTCTTCTTCGAATTCTCCAGTGAAAAAGGTTCGTCTGCTGTCCCATACTGGGAATCCTCTTGCTCATTATAATCCTCATCTTGCGTTTCATCATATTCGGGATCTTCCCTATGTTGATTGTGACTTTCTTGATCGGTAGACTCACGGGGGTTAGCCCTAGTTCCCATTCTTCGTGGAGGCATCTTATTGAAAATTTGGACAATTACACATTAGGCTAAATTACTTGTTTTAAAGGATTCTTCCTTGCAAAAATCGTTACATATTTGGATTTAGGATCCCACAGTTCTATATGTCATGGAAACTTAATCGAAAGCAGTACGTGTAGTAATTAAGCTAATAAACTGGTGATCGCGTCACAACAGAACTGAAATGACTGAAAGGAAACAAATATATACATAGTGCTAAAAGATACATCATCTGAGTCACATCGACAGTTTAGGAGTACAACCATCCTAACAACATCTAGTCAAAAGTGAAATACATGGTCTATCCGTCTAGTCAGTAAAAGGGAAACTAAATACAATTAAACTATTGAAGGGATTTTATGCATATACGGAAGCGTAAACACACAATTTTTAACGTATATATCGCATATGATTCATCGATAAAGATGTGGGATCGATTACTAACCTTTTAAGCGATCCGTGGATGATGAATATGGCCTCTTAGCAGCTGCTCCTCAGTGTTTGAAGCACTCCACAAGTATCCACCAAGAGAGAGATGTGATTGAGGGAGGAAGAAGGTTTGAGAGAAATAGGGTTGCCTCTTTAAAACTTACGTAAAAACTACTGAGGCTAAAAGGGTTTATAACATTATATTTATAGGGAAATATCTCAGCTGATATTTTCCTTATAATTATTAACCCTTTAATTAATTAATCTTATTAATCAATTAATTAATAATTAAAACTCTTATAATCATTAATTCTTTTTCTAAACTCTTTAGAAAATAATTCTCTCACTTGATTTAATTTCTTAAATTAAATCCTTAATTAATAATATTCAGAACTCTTCTTAATTAATTTATAATCAATTAAATCTTATTTAATCAATTATAAAATTGATAACAAATTATTTATTTCACAAATAAATAATTACTAGCCATTATTAATTAATTCCTCCATCAATAAATCAGTCTCTTTTATTGTGTGACCCTGTAGGTTCAATATTAAGCCGGTAGTAGAAATAAATAATAATAAAACTATTTTATTATTATTTCTATGAATTCTTCTAATTCATTAAATATAATTAATTAAATAATTAATCATATTTATTCTACATCGTGAGGGATACTTCTGAGCATATCGCGACTATCCGGATAATATGAATTCAATGCTTAGAATACCTAGAACTTAGTAAGCGAATAGTTACCGTACAATCAATTCCTTCCACCCTACAATATCCCGATTAAATACAAGGCATGGAACTCGTGTCAAGCCTATCAAATTTAATCATATGATTCCTTATTCATAATGCATAATTCATATTAATGCAAATTAGAAACTCCTTTCTAATTTTATTCACTCTGGCCAGAGATTCCGGAACTAGCATAATAAGAATAGCATAGGATATTCTCTTCCTTTACTGGAAGAGGTAGATCATTTATTGACCGTTAACTATCTCCATACACAAATCCCTATGCCCAGAATAGACCTAATGGGTGTCCTTGAGACTAAGGACTAAACCAAAGCATAGTTCATTATATACAAGATTACTCTAACGATCTCAAGTCTAAGGACACTTGTACAACTATCACTTAGTGAACAACTATCGACACGTGAGTAAACTCCATTAGTTGCTCCACTGATCGAGTCATGTTCAGTGAACTTATTCCCTAATAATGACCTACATACTAGCTATAATGTCACCACACAAATGCCTATGAAAACAGACATCCTTCCTAAGAAGATAGCATAGTATGTACTGATCTTTACGGATTAACTAACTTCCAATCAGTTATCCTATGATCAAGAACAATTTTAAGTCTAGTGTTATCATCTTCTAGATCTCATTATTGTAATCTCATTATAATTCTAAAAGCTTTACTCTAAACTATGGAACATCTGATTTAAAACACTTTAAATAGATAAAGCCCGTATAAAGACAAATATGTTTTTCACTAATAATCATAAAACCTACTAAGATTGCAACAAAGTTTATCCTAACTCATCATCCATGATTGGATTTAGGACACTTCTCTTTCAACTATCCCACAAAAGTCGGCACTACTATGTTCGTACATGACTAGAAGACTAGACTACTACATCACTGTCGCGAAAATCAGTCACCAGTGGAACCCAAAGCCCTAACCCGCATCATAGCAATGCAGAAGATCTCCTCAGCATCAATCATGGATACCATGCCATGTCCATCGGTAGGTAAAGTCCGGACCCTCATCTAGGCCCTCAGCTCAATACGGGTCACTGCCCTATGCATCTCTCGAGCTCTAGCACGCCTCCCGCCACCCTAGCGTCCCAACCTAGCAACTCTCTCAGCCGCGAGCTATGCCCTGGACTTCGCTAACCTGGCCTCAACCACTGCTAAATCTGTAGAAAGTCTGCTCACAATCCAGTTATGCACACACACTGGTATCCTCTCTATCGGAATATGGGGTGGGGTAGATGGCTCAGCTGGAGGTACAGCCTCTGCCAGCTGGGGCTCTGGGGTAGGCTCCTCAAACTCATCAAAAAATGGGCTCACAGGTAGTGGTGGTGGGGTAGGGGCTCTCTCAACAGGGAGGGGTGGCACACGAAGTCCTGAACTCTCCACAACATCATCCACTGGCTCATCAACATCTCCCTCCGTACCCTCATCCACAGTCTGTCCAACAACAGCAGCCATAACCTGTTCAGTAGTCATATCAGTGTCCTCCTCCATCACCCTAACATCAGATATAAGCTGGATCTCCTCAGATCCTCTTCATCAACATCCTCAGCAACTATCTCAGTGTTCTTTCCTGCCTGGACCTCCTCAGGGTCCTCCTCCTCCTCAGACTCAACAACCTCAGTATTTGCATCTGGCTGGACCTCCTCTGGGTCCTCCTCCTCAGACTCCACAACCTCTGTGTCTCCATCATCATCACCCAGATGCTAATAATAGGGATCTCTGGTCCTGAACAAGTCATCAGAGTCAACCACTGCCATGTCCTCGGCAGCCTGGATCGCCTCGTCGTGCTATCTCTCAAACGCCTCTGGATCGGAGATGTCACTCGCCTACACAATACGAACTATGTTACTATAATGATACTTTAAAAGTTCCCGTAAGGGTTTTAGGTGAACTTGGAAAGAGTTCTTATTATCTTAGTGAATTTATTATTATATAACGTCGTATCATCTCTTGGGATATATAACTCTCGCTTTGATACCATTTCTGTAACAGCCCCAGATCCGGGGTCAGGGACCTGGTCGTTACGGTCTTAATTCCAAGAATAATACTTGACTTGAGTCCAAATAAATAAACACATGTTGTGACCCCGAAATAATATCACATCACACATACACAAACAGTTATAGTCCCAGAGATGAAATTGAAATAAGTCTTCTACTTATAGGATCCACAAATAAAAGTTATTACAATCCAAAAAGGATAACATAAGTTTAAAGTTTTTGCCGTTGATTACATTAATTATACATATAATTAAGGCTGAAACGAAAGCTGCCAATCTACCTCAGCAATGGCAACGATAAACTCAGCGGGTAGTCCTCTGGCTAGGGTCATCTGCTTGTGCCGAGTGCGCCTTACGCGGGCCATCAGACCTAGCTGTTATTGTGATATAATAATAAAGCAAGGGTGAGCAATAACCCACCAACAAATATGTATACTGAACAATAATATATATAACAGTTCAAATATCTGTGAAACCATATGCCATGCATTAACGAACATAGTACCAGTATAAGGTAAACGATGAAGTTGAGTTCGTTCCCACAGAGATCTAGTTATGGTTTTAATTCAGTTATTGTACCTATGCAACAATGTATGGTTATTACTCACTGCTAAGACAAATAATAAATTGGGGTTTTAATTAACTAAACTAACTAAGATGCAAATTATCAACTAAGAATTAACTAAATAACGAGAATTGGAATCGAATTACTTTTACAAGAGTAACATGGGATCCTAACTTCATTAAATACTTCTCTTAGATCTGACGCCTTTAATCATTATAAGCAATGGTTATGATATCTGATCGGATAACACGAAACAAGTACACGCTACCTATCAGCATACGTATACCAAACTACCCATACATCCACAAAAGAGATAGAAGATGAATAGACACCAATTATGCTTAGACCATATATGTCTATAGAATTTGAAAACATTACGGTTGAAGAACAAGTTATCCATAAAGATCACACATGGCAGTATAAGTATTTTCATCTTACACTACGAATCACGTTGATAAACAATCATGAACCTATGCTAGCATGGCAAGTTCTAAATCTCAAGATTCACTTTCACTTCACAAGAGATTAACAAATTAGATGTTAGCTACGCACCTAACAATTAAACACAACCATACGAGGATATCAGATATACATCACATACAGTTCTTTAAAGCATCAAGATACTAAAGCTCCATAAATAAATCCGTTAGAATCCCATGATAACGATTAGTTCATAATTGAACCGTTCGTCACCATGGGATTTGTTGAAACCAGGATAATAAACAAAATATGAATAATAACAAAACTAGAATAATAAGGTTTAGAAAACAAATCCCAAAAACATCCAAGAGTTTGCCTAATAGAAGAAAATGAAAAGTAGATCTAGATCTCCGTTGCTTGTCACGAGCATAGGAATCCTTCTCCAACTCTGAATCTTCGTCTCTCGGCTCTCTCTCTATGTTATGATGAGAATTGGTGGGTGTTGGTCATTTTATGATGGTAGGATGTGTTTATATAAGCCCTAGGAGTCTTTTTCAGCAAGATACTACCAAAACAGACTTATAATAGAATTTCTTCAAAATACGTTTCCTAAACTGATTCTGTTTTGAAGGAAATTCGTAGCTGACTTTTCTTCAATATTTCTGGACTGTTCCAGTCGTAATTGGACCTCTGAACCACTTCAGAATAAAATAGAATCTTGTTAGCTTCGTGTGGACTGTAAGATCGCCCAAATCGGACTTGTAGAACTCAAAATATGGCCCAAACAATAAATCAGAATTTTTTTCCAGCGAATTAGGGCGCAGTCTGCGCACTCCAGGGCACAGTCTGCGCGGCAAGTTTCTGCCCTGATTTTTATTTTGCTTCATACTTCAAGAAAATTCCCCAGGATTCGCGTGGACAGTAAGATCGCTGAAAACGGACTTCTAGAACTCCAGATATGGCCAAAACAGTGTAGACTGCGCAACCTTCCCGGAAATCCGAATTTTCCACAATTTGCTCATTTCTCATCCGTTCTCTCTTCCGATTCTTTTGACACTTCCCGTTCTTCAATTCTTGAGCGTGAATTCACCATGGTAGCATAAGAAATCACTCATTGCTTCATTCCAAGCTAAGAATCCACTCCAAAATCAATGGAAATCGCCAACCTTAATCGTTAGTATAATCTTGCACAACTACACAAAATACATCAAAAATGCGACAAACTTGAGGCCAAGTGAATTAATTTAAGCCGATATGGAACGCTCCAAGTGGATATAAAATCCACTTATCACACCCCCAAACTTAAACCGATGCTTGTCCTCAAGCATAAACAACTAACACTACCTAATTAGTACCACTTCCGTAGGTGATCACGGTTGCATTTGGCATATGCAACAAGCCCTTTAAACCCTAGGCAGCCCTAGTGGACGAGTAAGGTCTCGTGAGGGCCTATAACGAATGTACCCACAAAATCTATATAACTAAACAATGCAATGCATGAATGCAACTAATATGAAAATGCAACGATCCACTTAAACTAACCAAAACCAACTAGCAAGCAAATATCTCAAAGAATGCAACTAAATCCAAATAGAGCTCGACTAAGTCCTCGTATACTAACAACACATGATAGAAACGTGCGTGTGTGCGATGCTCATCAGAAATACTCCCAAAACTAGATCAAAATCATACCTATTCTTCGCCAAGACAATCACAAGTTTATAAATAGAATAGACTGTAGACACTTCATAACCTAGGAATACCTCCATCCTCATCTGAGTTAGCCAGAAATTCATGCTTTATTACTAACAACTACGACACATAATATACAAGCATGCTTATTTAACCGTGCAATGGATGAGACCCCAAAAGGCTTATACAATAATACCCATGTAGCGAGCGTTAGGTTAGTGGATCCCAGACTATAAAAGCCTTAGGTAACTAGGCACAAAGTCCCGTAGAACTTAATTGCTTGAGTATTAAAGAGCTCACCCTGGTTAATTTTGCATATAAAAAATTCACATAACTTTTTTTTTTCTCTTTTTTTTCATCTTTTTTTTATGCAACCTGGAATGAGAATTATCAATTCCAACCCTAGACTACTCATATAAATATGAGCCGGCTACTAGCCATTTGACACCTAGCCATTATTGACAACTAGCATGAAATTTCTAGTTTCCCCCAAACTTAGACTTTAGTGCTTCTATTGCATCAAGGGAATAACGAAAATTCTAAATATAATCAAGTGATTAAATCTCAAACAACCAAACAAGCATGACCTCAATCTAGCCTAAAAGCAACCTAATGAGACTCTGTAAATAATTTGTTTCTGAATCATGAAAGTCAATTTCATAGGAACTATAAATCAACCCTCTATTCATCATTACCACACTCAATTAGACATCTACCTTCCAATCAGAATTAGCTCATCCTAAGGGATCATGAAAAATGCATGCCATGAAAATGCAACTAAAATGAACTCACATGGTATAAAAACACAATAACAAAATGTCATATATGAAACAAACATGCAATACATACAAAATACGAATGAATTACTACTAACATGCAAAATATGATATATATGAACACAATGACACACAAATACTATTATACACTACTTACGTAACACATGGGTTACCTCCCACGAAGCGCTTGTTTAGAGTCAATTAGCTTGACTACGTCCAAGCCTCCATTGAGGATGATAATAGTTGGCCTGTTCATCTCTTCGTGAGACTTCATCGTCATCACGGCGGCACACTTTCTGCCCCTTCTCCTCGCTTGGCCTATTCGTATAACAACTATGTCCTATTCCAATGCCTTCATCGGTTGACCCAAAATCTATCAATTTGTAGAACAACATGCATTCGCGGGCTTCGCTTGAATATAATGGAAGAGGGTAAATGTAAGTTGCTGAAACCTTTGGTTCCTCAAAGAGAACTTCCTCCATTGGCTCTAATGCGCTACCTCCATCTTTATACTCTGAGACAAGTAGAAGACCTGCATCTTTCCCATGGTCATCAGCCTCTTGGTACGCATATACCAATTCTTGAAATTTGTGTAGCTCACTAGTGTATCTCCCAAATAGTGCCCTTTCCAAATCATCCACCATTCTAGCATGATCAAATTCCTCACATGGCTTGTGAACGCTCACCTCACCTTGGAATTTGTCTTCCTCAATTATGCATGCATTACCTTGCTCCAAGTCACCGTTATTTTTTGGAATTGCCTCTAGTATGAATTGTTGTTTCTCTTATTCCAAGGCACTCAAAACTTGAGCAACTAGTGTCTCCAAAGATTTGATAGACTCCTCATTACTCTTTGCAAGCATCCTAATCCCCTCCATAACATCAACCTCCTCTGACTGAAAAGTAGGAGTAGGTTGCTGATGTTGAAACTCTTCACTACCAAAAAAATATGACATATTTGGAACATCTTGCTGGTATTGTTGAGGATGGTATTGAAAATATGGTTGTTCCTCATAAGTGACATATGGATCAACTCCTTCGTAGTAACAATATTGTGAGGTCTCATGAATGCCTAAACATTGCTCACATTGCTGAGGCATGGATGTCCTCGAATATGCCCAACATGGCAACTCCTTGCCTGCCATTTTCAAACACTCAAGTACCTGAAACACACCGACCTAAACAAGATAGGTAAGTAACTAATCCGAGTCAGTGAACTTTAACGACACTGATGACAAGCACATAAACTAAAAATAAAACACCGATGATCCCCGGCAGCAGCGCCAAAAACTTGTTTACACAAAATCACGCAAGCGTACGTGGTCACAAGTAATATAGAATAAAGTTGAGTTCGTTCCCACAGAGATCTGGTTATGGTTTTAATTCAATTATTGTACCTATGCAATAATGTATGGTTATTACTCACTGCTAAGACAAATAACAAATTAGGGTATTAATTAACTAAACTAACTAAGATGCAAATTATCAATTAAGAATTAACTAACTAACGAGAATTGGAATCGAATTACTTCTACAAGAGTAACATGGGATCCTAACTTCATTTAATACTTCGCTTAGATCTGACGCCTTTAATCACTATAAGCAATGGTTATAATATCTGATCGGATAACACGAAACAAGTTTACGCTACCTGTCAGCATACGTATACCAAACTACCCATACATCCACAAAAGAGATAGAAGATGAATAGACACCAATTATGCTTAGACCCTATATGTCTATTAAATTTGAAAACATAATGGTTGAAGAGCAAGTTATCCATAAAGATCACATAGGGCAGTATAAGTATTTTTATCTTACACTACGAATCACGTTGATAAACAATCATGAACCTATGCTAGCATAGCAAGTTCTAAATCTCAAGATCCACTTTCACTTCACAAGAGATTAACAAATTAGATGTTAGCTACGCATCTAACAATTAAGCACAACCATACGAGGATATCAGATATACATCACATACAGTTCTTTAAAGCATCAAGATACTAAAGCTCCATAAATAAATCCGTTAGAATCCCATGACAACAATTAGTTCATAATCGAACCGTTCGTCACCATGGGATTTGATGAAACCATGATAATAAACAAAGTATGAATAATAACAAAACTAGAATAATAAGGTTTAGAAAACAAATCCCAAAAACATCCAAGAGTTTGCCTAATAGAAGAAAATGAAAAGTAGATCTAGATCTCCGTTTCTTGTCACGAGCATAGGAATCCTTCTCCAACTCTGAATCTCCGTCTCTCGGCTCTCTCTCTATGTTATGATGAGAATTGGTGGGTGTTGGTCATTTTATGATGGTAGGATGTGTTTATATAGGCCCTATGAGTCTTTTTCAGCAAGAAACTACCAAAACAGACTTATAATAAAATTTTTGCAAAATACGTTTCCTAAACTGAATCTGTTTTGAAGAAAATTCGTAACTAACTTTTCTACAATATTTCTGGGCTGTTCCAGTCGTAATTGGACCTCTGAACCACTTTAGAATGAAAAAGAATCTCGTTAGCTTCGCGTGGACTGTAAGATCGCCCAAAACGGACTTGTAGAACTCAAAATATGGCCCAAACAATAAATCGGAATTTTTTTTCCAGCGAATTAGGGCGCAGTCTGCGCACTCCTGGGCGCAGTCTGCGCGGCAATTTTCTCTCCAGATTTTTATTTTGCTTCAGACTTCAAGAAAATTCCTCAGGCTTCGAGTGGACAGTAAGATCGCTGAAAACGGACTTCTAGAACTCCAGATATGGCCAAAACAGTGTAGACTGCGCAACCTTCCCGGAAATCTGAATTTTCCAGAATTTGCTCATTTCTCATCCGTTTTCTCTTCCGATTCTTTTGCCACTTCCCGTTCTTCAATTCTTGAGCGTGAATCCACCATGGTAGAATAAGAAATCACTCCTTGCTTCATTCCAAGCTAAGAATCCACTCCAAAATCAATGGAAATCGCCAACCTTAATCGATAGTACAATCCTACACAACTACACAAAACACATAAAAAATGCGACAAACTTGAGGCCAAGTGAATCAATTTAAACCCATATGGAACGCTCCAAGTGGATATAAAATCCACTTATCAACAAGGTAACTCAAAACATATATTCTGTAGAAATATCTGCTGTGCAAGGTAAAAGCAAGACATCATCATATGTCATAAAAGAAGGGAATTGCAGGAAAATATTGCAATCCCAGTTTTGAACATTTTTCAAACTCCTGTCAACCTGAATGAAGTCTCTTTGATACGTGTTGTGGGGAATGACCGTCAACCTGAAAGAAGTCGGAGATGGTACAACCCAATATAGTTTACTACCGGTAGAAGGAAGAACTGACGGATTTACTTATCTACCGCCCTTTTTAGTAACTTCCTGGCCAACGGTTGGGCCTTGTGATGGACCGCATGACTCGGCCTCTTACACACGACTCCTAGTTCGAATAAATCCATGACTCTGAAACATAAAGTTCGTCCTCCTTTCCCCAAGTGTAATACTCGTTGATAAGACTCCACAAAGTAGTCGTATCTAATTGGAAAGGAAAATTCACCAATATTTCCCAAGCTGATGCTTGTTAATGGATATAAACTTGTTCCATCAATCTTACCCTCGAGTGTTGAGGAGGTAACCAAAAAGACTTATATCGATGTTTGAAAAGAATCAAGATGTGAGTGAAAAGGTAGTTTAACAAGTATATGACCGGGCAGTCAAAGAAATAACATCTCTCAAGCAAGGTTCCCTTATATTTTATGTTAGGCCGAATACACAATTATAATCAAGATCGTATGAGAGATTAACAATAAAATACGTGTTTAAACAATTAAAAACTGTTTGGAATTAATAACTCCTCTCTCAGTGATGTAAAATATCAGAGAGAGCTGCTTAGGTAACAATGAATAATGTTTCACAATGATAGATACCCTTCTAGGATTAACCTAACTGTATTTATAAGATATACAGCTGCTATACAATCGATAATTGATACTCCTATAAATTAGCTATACAATTGATATCAATTACGATTGTTACACGTCTCCTTAGTCAACTCAATCTCTTTGACAGCTATCCAATCTTCAAAGATATTGCTCATAATAATTCTTTAAACACTGTTGACCAGTAGACGCTGCCTCCAGACAGAGTTTAACAAACTCTGTCGAGCTTCCAACTGTCAGCGTTTAACTAAACTCTGACTGCTTCCAGCTAAACTCTGATAATTCACTGTAACACTTAAACACTGATTAATATACACATCAATTATTTCTAACAATCTCCCCCAACTTGTTCATTAGCAAAAATGCAAAAGTTTAACAATAATTGATGATGTCAAAAAAAATAAACAAATACAGTGTTTAATATACAAACAGAGTTTAACTTCTACTTAACAAAATCTACAGAAAACAAGAAAATTCTTACAGAGTTTTAATCCTTAATTTCCTCAACATCTGGTGTTGATCTGAGATAGTCTATAAGTAATCTTCGTTCTGCATTCTCAAGTTCTGTCTGCATAACTTCCTTAATCTCCTTCAGTTTAGGATCATTTTCACCAGTTTGATAGATAGCAGACCTCAGATCATAGATTTTGTTTCTTCTCATCTCATTCCCCAGTCTGATGAACTGTGCTTTAGCTGACTCTGAGTTAAAATCAAGAACTGTTATACCCAGGTCTTTCTTCAGTTTAGCAGTATCCTTCTTCATCTCAACAATATTCCCATGATAATCTCTGTACTTTGGGAAATATTGACTGTTGTATCTCATACCTCTAACTGCCAAATTATGCAGCATCTTCTTTTTTAGCACATTTGCAGCTTGTTGAGTCCTTTGATTTTTCACCTTGAAGAGATATAAAACATATTCTAATTCCTCCCATAGCTTCAAATCAAGATAATACTCACCAATTTTGTACACAGTACCATCTTCCATGAAATACAATAGAAAATCTTTATCCAAACTTCTTTGATGAATCAACTGTACTGACTCCAGTCTGTCTAAACTCTCCCGAGTAACACCAAGACCTGGAACAGCCAGTGATGAAGGATCTCGAGGACCAGTATTCATTCCGACTTCTTTATGAGAGCCAAATCCAGATTTATCTCGACCTTGCTTACCAGTTAAAGCTCTACCATGCAGAAAATCAGTAGTATTACCTCCAGTCATCAGAGTTGGATCATGAAGTGTTGGTTTTCCAAAAACCATTTGCATCTGGGTATATAAAGGTCTTCGTACAACTTGTGTAGCAACAGAGGTTTTATTCTTCTTCTTTGAACCCTCTCCTTCTTCAACAATGCCTTTTAACTTCAACCTAGCTTCAGCTTCTGTTGGTTTCTTAGATACTTGTGATCTTTGATCAGCACCAACATTTTCTTTAATCACAATGCCTTTAAGAACAGGCCTAAGAGCTTTTTCTTTCTTCTTAAATTTTCCAGACTTTAAATCTTTCTGATGTTCTTCTTGTAGATTTTTTTCTTCAGCTTTAATGTCTTCAATAGTAACTCCTTCTTGATTTTCATCCAGAAATAACTTAGCAGCCAATTCTTCATCAGTCAGTGGATTTTCAGTGAATAATAAACTCCTGGCTTTTGAAGTACCCTGAGCATCAGTAATTATTCCAACAGACTTTGACTTAGAAGACTTGCTAGATCTCAGACTTTGATCAGCTCTTAATCTCTTCCCTTTGTCATTTGCTCCTGCTCCTCCATCTTCAATATCATCCTCCTTAGTTAGAGTTTGAGATTGCCTGAACTTAGACTTAGCAACTCTCTCCCCCTTTTTGACATCATCAGGAATAATATAGAAGTAATCAGTTCCAAGGAGTTAGCAATGGAATCAATCTTCCCAGACAAGACAGTCTGATTTTGTTCAACTTGACCTAGCCTCTGAAACAGAGTTTCTTGAGCTTTGGAAATGGTCTTAAACTTTATTTGATTATCCCTCTGCATAGTCATATCTCTAGCAACAACATCAGCTCTCAATTCATTAATAGCTTTTTGAGACTCATCAAATCTTTCATTCAGAGTCTTGACTTGAACAATTGTTGCTTGTAGATTTGAGAGAATGTCAGGATTTGAAATCTTGTTGCCAGATTGATGTACAAATTTAGCTGCTCTTTCAGTAGGAAAAATACAATCTGACTTGTACCAATCCCTTGAATTCTTGGCAAAGTGTTCAGCTTCAATGTCATATTGATGTGAAGGTTTAGAAAAAGATGTGTGCTTAGCATCAGTCTGTACTGGTATACTCTGAGAAGAGTTTGACTCTGCATTTCCTTCATCTTCAGCATCAACATCTGCATCTCAAACTTGATAAATATGCTCAGTAACATGTTCAACATTCTCTGCAGTTTCATCAAGAACATTCTTTGCAGGTTGCTCTCTAGTTTCAACAGTCTTATCAATAGACTTTGCATCTTCAAGGACTGCATCCATAGGCTCAAAGAGTACAGCCTTGGTTGATTTTTCAACTTCTTCACCTTTCTCATAAACCTGGTGAGCATCAGAGAATAGCTCAGTGTGTGATGCCACTGTTTCATCAAGTACTACAGTAGGCTGATCAGCTGCACCAGTTTCTTCAGAGTTTGCAATAACAGGTGAGAGAGGAAAATTAATGTGATCAGAGAATGGAATGAATGTTTCAACAAAGTCATCCATAGCAGTAAAATCTTCTCTGGTTGCCTCATCCATTTGTACATTGTCAGTTGTATTGGCAGCTTCTTCTGCAGTGTATGTCTCAACAGTAGGTATTTCCTTGGAAATCACCTCTGGAGCTTCAAAGTTCCTTTCCTCATCAGGATCATCAAGAATCAATCTTCTTCTTTTAACTTGAGGCACCTCTGCTGTCTCTTCTTCTTCAGTAGAATCATCTAGAACAGAAGGTGATGGAGGTCTGTTTACTCTTTCCTTTCTAGCCCTTCTAGGCCTGACAGACTCCTTATGAGTTTTAACAGATTCCCTTCTAGCTCTAGCTAATCGATGCTGTGTATTTGCTGCTGTGTGTTTTCTTCTACCTCCATGTTTTGGTTTGGGTTGGGTAAGAGGTGATTGTTGTTCAGGTTGAGGTTGGGTTTGTGTTTCAGTGTTTAGAGTTTGAGGTTCAGTGTTTGTAGGTGGTTGAATGGGTTCAGTGTTTATAGATTGTTGAGGTTCAGAGTTCGTAGGTTCAGATTCAGGCTGTGGAGGGTCTTGAGGTTGATGTAGGAAATTTTGAATTGCAAGAGGCAACACCAAATCAGGTAATTGCTCCTTGTTAGCATCTTTGTTGGTTAAATCAGAGAATATCCTCTTATTAACCTTAAAGGCTAGTATGGTATCATCCTCAGAAATTTCAACACCAGGAACACAAGCAGTGAATAATAATTGACAAAATCTAGCAAAATAGACAGTACTAGACTCTGACAATCTGTCACCTATATTCATTAAAACAAGTCTACCAAAATCGAAATTACTTCCATAGAGAAGAGAATACCCGATTTGAAGACTGTCAGTAGGAATGGCATCCCAGTTTGTGACTTTCTTGCCAAAAGCCCTCGTGATGCAATCAAAGAAGAAACTCCATTCCTTCCTGAGCTTTGGCCTTTTTACATTACCAAGCTTGTCTAAAGAACCAGAAAACCCAAGCTGCTGCAACATCTCTTTCAATTGATTCTCACCAGCAACACTGTATGAAGTGTGTGTATCAAATCCCATAGTATCTCTGACTGTTGTAGGAGTAATCACATACTCTGTCTCCTCATAAGTGAAAACGATTGATGGATTCCTATGCTCTCCTCCATCGTCATACACAGAGTTTTTCCAGAAAGTAGCAATCTGAGTGGCAGAAAGTGTTTGTGGTTCGACTAGAGCTGTACCAATCTCTGAATCTCCCAAAAAGTTTTGAATCAAATGAAACGCCTCTGGAACGTTTTCATTGTTCAATGGGGCTGCATAATTGTTAGGAACAAACAATAATCCTTGGGCAGTAAAAGATTTAGTGGCCATTAGAATCGATTTGAGAAGAAAATATGAGTGAAAAAGATATGTAACAAAGGTGTTTGTGAAAATGCCCAAGTGAAATAACAAGTGACTGTGAATGGGTTGTGTGCAAAGAAAATAACCGTGTATGTAAAAATGATTAGAGTTGTAATGAAAAAGTAAAATCCAATCGTTTTAACCATTAATACATCCAACCAATTCCTTGTTTAATGTGTGAGTGGGACACGTGGCATACATGCAGTGAAAAGACTTTGCACGTTCAGTAATTGTAACAATAATTACTGCTTCTTTCTCTCTCCCATTACCAACACACTTTAACACTCCTACACTCATTAACAGTTGTCAATAATTTATTTCATTTTTCAAAAACTCTTTTTTTTACCCCAAGTATATAAATTATCACAAAGAAAATGTACCTCAGAGTATTAGACAAAATTCATCAGCGTTTGTCAATTCTCCAACTTCATTACCATAATCCTTTCAGAAACTGCACAGGTGTGAATATATGTGTGTGTATAGCAGAGTTTACCAATTCAATTTTTAGAGCATCTAATTTTTCATTAAATCCATAAAGTAAATCAGTAAACACTTAATGCACAAACTCTCATAGTAAACACTGAATGTATGATGAATGCTAAACTCTGTAGTAAACGATTTATATACAGTAATATTTAATTAAATTTATACCCCCTGTTTTTTTTGTTTCTCCAGTAATCAGAGGTTGGAACTAGTCACCAAAAATCCTATAATTTTAGCCCTTATCAGCTTTGATAAGTTCATGGATCTTCCTAGTCTTTGACTAGTCACCAAAAATTAGAGAATTTTAGTACCAGCAAGTTCCTAGGTCTTCCTAGACACCAACATAATCTCAAAGGAGTTTTATCAACCTATATACATTTTATTTGGGGGTAGTCTAATAATAGAATCTAATCATAACAGTGTATAACTAACAGAGTTTAGAGCTCATCAACATCAGAAGTTATTCATGAGAGGCAATGCACACAGTATTTACAGACTCAGAGTTTAGGATAAATAAACTAAGAGATGCTATAAATATGAAACAGTATCATGTTGTGTTAATTTTCTGCACAGTCAAAGATTAGATCACAAATAACTTAAAAGGATTCATGATTATTTACTGAGAATCATGCTTCATACATATTTCTTCATTGGTGATTACATTTAGACAATAATAATATCAGAGTTTCTCAGAGTTTATCCAACATGTCAACAGTGTATGACCTACAGAGCATGCTATCAGAGTTTAACAGTTAAATAACAGAGTTTGCATAGCAGAGTTTATCAACAGAATTCACATAGCAGTTAACATATCACAGAAACATGAGCAACACATTACATAAGTAAAATTTTGAATCTAACCAATATCTCTAATCAAAACCAGAGACCATTCCTAGTTCATTTACCAGCCTTGTAAATACAGCTTCACTCAATGGCTTGGTGAAGATATCTGCAAGCTGTTGTTCTGTAGACATAAAATGAAGCTCAATATTCCCTTCCTCTACATGTTCTCTGATAAAGTGGTACCTTATGCTGATGTGCTTGGTCATTGAATGTTGTACTGGATTACCTGTCATAGCAATAGCACTTTGATTATCACAGAAAATATGTATTTTACTGTACCTCAATCCATAATCCAACAATTGCTTCTTCATCCACAGAATCTGTGCACAACAGCTACCAGCAGCAATATACTCTGCTTCAGCTGTAGATGTTGAAATTGATTTCTGTTTCTTGCTGTACCAAGAGACAAGTCTATCACCCAGAAATTGACAACTTCCACTGGTGCTTTTTCTGTCTACCTTGCAGTCTGTAAAGTCTGCATCAGAGTAACCAAGTAGCTTGAAATTTGATTCTCTAGGATACCACAGACCTAAGGTTATGGTTCCCTTGAGATACTTAAAAATTCTCTTCACAACTGTTAGATGTGGTTCTCTGGGGTCTGCATGAAACCTTGCACAGAGACAAGTTGCATACATGATATCAGGTCTGCTAGTTGTTAGATAAAGAAGAGACCCTATCATGCCTCTGTAGTTTGTCATATCTACTGGAGCTCCTGTGTCTTTGTCCAACTTTGTTGCTGTTGCCATGGGAGTTGATGCAGATGAACAGTCAAGCATACCAAATTTCTTGAGAAGATTTCTGGTATATTTTGCTTGATTTATGAAAATCCCATCATCTGTTTGCTTCACCTGTAGGCCTAGAAAATAGCTAAGCTCTCCTATCATGCTCATTTGATACCTGGACTGCATGAGCTTGGCAAACTTCTTACAGAGTTTATCATTAGTAGACCCAAAAATTATGTCATCAACATATATCTGAACTAAAAGCAAGTCATCACCATAGTTAAAGTAGAACAGTGTTTTATCAATTACACCTCTATTGAACCCACTTTCTAAAAGAAATTGAGCCAGAGTTTCATACCATGCTCTTGGTGCCTGCTTGAGTCCATAGAGTGCCTTATCCAACCTGTAAACATAGTCTGGATATTTTGGGTCCACAAAACCTAGTGGTTGTTCAACAAACATTTCTTCTTCAAGCTTCCCATTCGGAAATGCACTTTTCACATTCATCTTAAATACCTTGAATTTCTTGTGAGAGGCATATGCTAGAAAAATTCTTATTGCCTCCAATCTTGCAACTGGAGCAAAGTTTCATCATAGTCTATTCCTTCGTGCTGTGAATAGCCTTTTGCCACAAGTCTAGCCTTGTTCCTTGTAACAACTCCCTCACTGTCAGTTTTGTTTCTGAAAACCCATCTAGTACCAACAACAGATCTATTCTTTGGTCTATGTACAAGGGTCCATACTTCATTTCTTTCAAATTCATTCAACTCCTCCTGCATTGCTGTTATCCAGTCAGCATCTTGAAGAGCTTCTTCTACCTTCTTTGGTTCATTCTTAGACAAGAATGCATGAAACAGACATTCACTTGTTGTAGCACTTCTTGTCCTTACTGTTGCATCTGGATCTCCAATAATTAAATCAGGTGTATGAGATTTTGTCCATTTCCTAGCAGAAGGTAATTGGCTTCTATCAGTATTTGATCCTCCCCCTTGATCCATGTTCTCCTGATTTTCTTGTTGTCTATCTTCATTTTCTGAGGCTCACCATGTATTTGACTGCTCAGAGTTTGAACTGTCAGATTTTGCACTTTCAGAGTTTGAGTCATCAGAGTTTGATCCAGATTTTTCAGTTGACTCACTATCAGAATTGGAGTCATCATTTTGATCATGCTCCCCCTCAACTGGTTCTCCCCTTTGTTCTGGCTGAGAAGTTTCTTCAGTGTTTACCAGTAGAGGTTCAGAGTATGCTTCAACAGAGTTTGTTAGATCAGTTTCATTAGAGTTTACTTCATCAGAAATTAAGTCTTCATTTTCAAAGTGCAGTTGATCATGTTCATCTACATCTTCAAGTCCAGTTATTTTCTTGTCATCAAATGACACAAGAATTGACTCTATGATCACTTTAGTTCTCATATTATAAACTCTGAATCCCTTAGTTAACAACGGATAGCCAACAAAAATTCCTTCATCAGCTTTTAAATCAAATTTGATCAACTGTTCAGGATGAGTTTTCAACACAAAGCATTCGCACCCAAAAATATGAAAATATTTCAGGTTTGGCTTCTTTTCCCTCACCATCTCATATGGTGTTTTTCCATGCTTGTTGATCAGTGTGGCATTTTGAGTAAAACAGGCTGTTTGAACTGCTTCTGCCCAGAAATAGGTTGGCAATTTTGCTTCATCAAGCATAGTTCTGGCAGCTTCTATCAAGGTTCTGTTCTTCCTCTCAACTACACCATTTTGCTGTGGTGTACCAGGTGCAGAAAACTCTTGCTTCACTCGTCTGTTCTTGCAGAATTCTTCAATTGTTGCATTCCTGAATTCAGTTCCATTATCACTCCTGATTATTTTGACTTTGTGTTTTGATCCTTTGTCCAGCAGCTTTACATGCTCCATCAGAGTTAATGGAGTTTCATCCTTCTTTGCTAAAAAATACACCCAAGTGTATCTGGTGTGTTCATCAATAATGACTAGAGCATATTTCTTTCTTCCAATTGAAAAGACATTCACTGGTCCAAAGAGATCAACATGTAGAAGATGATAAGGATCAACAATTGAAGATTCAGACTTGCTCTTGAAAGATGACTTCCTTTGTTGGCCTTTTGACAGGAATCACACAGGCCATCAATATTTAATAAAGACTTTGGAAGTCCTCTTACAAGATCCTTTCTTATCAACTCATTAACGTTGTTCAGATTCAGATGAGAGAGTTTCTTATGCCACTTCCAACTCTCTTCACCAGACATTCTTGTGGACAGGCACACAGCTTTTCCATCAGAGTTTGTTAACAAACTTGCTTCATAGATATTATTGCGCCTGTGTCCAACTAGAACAACTTTCCCTGTAGATTTACTGATGATTTCACAGTATTCAGGCTGAAAATCTACATGATATCCTCTGTCACAGATTTGACTCACAAATAGCAGATCATGCTTGAGTCCTGGAACCAAAGCTACATTTGTGATGATGACACTTCCAAGATTGATATTGCCATATCCCAGAGAACGTCCTATGTTGCCATCTCCATAGGAAACTTTTGGGCCAGCCTTCTCCACATACTCTGATAGCAAGGCTTTATTTCCAGTCATGTGTCCTGAACATCTACTGTCCACAACTAGGGTATTCTCCCTGATGCCCTGCAATCACAAACAATCACTGAAGGTCAGATTTAAGGATCCAGACTTGCTTGGATCCTTTGGCTTTCTTAATTTTGTTAGCTTTAGCAGCGGAATTTACATTATCAGAGTTTAAGCTAACATTTTCAGAGTTTACACTTGCAGAATTTACCTTAACCCATTTCAAGTTGGGTTTAAGTTCATAGTAATTATGATAAATAGCATGATAATCTCTGCAAGTATAAATAGAGTGCCAAGTACTTCCACAATGTTTGCATAAAGTCTGTGGTCTAGTTCTAACATAATCTTTCTTTACTTCAGACTTGGAAGGTAAAGAATTAATGTTTTTATTCTTCCTGCAGAAACTAGCAAGATGGTTAGTGCTACCACAGTTATGACATGTCTTTCTTGGAGCAAAAGTAGCAAGCATTGGATAATTACCTTGAGTAATGCCTAATTTACCATTTCTATTCTTCCTAGACACTTTCTGTTTCTTAGCAGATTTTAACTCCTTAAGCTTATGCTTGAGTTGTTTATCTGTCATTGAACCAATATTAACCTGTTTAACACTAGTTTTTACTGGTTCTTTCTTAACAGCTTCTTTTTCAGCTTCAGACTTAGGTTCATTTATTCCATGAACAAATTTTGTAGATGGAAGATGTGTTCTAATTTTCACTTTGTTTTGAAACCTAAGTTCATCTCCCTCACAGTAACCTAAACCAACTGTGTCTGACTGAAAAACCTCTTGAGTGTCTTTTTCAGAATGAGTCCAAGTTTTAATAATGTGATTTGCCTTCTCCAATTCAGATTCTAGTTGCTTATATTTTCCTAGCAACCTGTTCTAGATAAACAGCATCATCTCTTTCTTTCTGAACTTGTTGCATGTTTTCAAGTTTCTCTTCAACAATTTTATTTCTCACTTTAAGCTCAGAATTCTCAGATTTGATTATCTCATTCTCTAATGTCTGATCCCTATAACTGATATGCAAAGCCTTAAGATAGATTCTCAATTCAGATATATCATCAGTATTATAAGCATAGGTAGTTAGAGGTACCTTGTTTTTAGAATCTTCAGATTCATTCTCAATAGAAGCCATGAGAGCATAGTTAACATCCTCATCTGAGTCTGAAGTGTCTGCCTAGTCTCTGCCTTTTGTGAAGAGTGCTTTTTCAGTTTTACCCTTCTTGCACTCAGGAGCATAGTGACCCATCTCCTTACACTTGTAGCATTGAATCTCAGACTTGTCTTTCTTCCCAGACTTGGTATCCTTTCTCTCAGACTTTCTAAAACTCTTCCTGTCAGAGTTTGAATCTTTCTTAGAAAACCTTTTTCCCTTCTTGAAGTTCTTGAAACCCATCTTCTTGAAGGTCTTCACCATCAAAACAGCCATTTGTAACATTTCTTCTTCATCATCCTCAGAGTCAGATGATTCATCAGTGTTTGAATCAACATCAGAGTTTGATGACTCACTTTCAGAATGTATGACTAAAGCCTTTCCCTTAGCTTTCTTCCTTGATGCTTCTTTCTTCAAGGGTTTTTCTTCAACCTTAAGAGCAACAGACTTTGTTTTCTTGCTTGATCTCCTATTTCTCTGCTCCAATTCTAATTCATGAGTTTTGAGCAGCCCATAGATTTCATCAATCTCAGTATCAGCAAGATCATAGTTATCTCTTATGGTGGTTGTCTTCACATCCCACTTTTCAGGTAAGGCAAGAAGAAATTTGAGATTTGAGTCTTCTAGATCATACTCTTTATTAACCAATGACAAATCATTGAGCAGTTTACAGAATCTGTCAAATGTTTCTGTCATGGTTTCTTCAGATTTAGCCTCAAAGTGCTCATACTCCTGTGTGAGTATGTTCCTTCTATTCTTCTTGATAGCAGCAGTTCCTTGACATCTAACCTCAAGAGCATCCCAGATTTCTTTGGCAGTAGTGCAGTTAATCACTTTATTAGACATAACATTGTCTAAAGAACTATGAAATAGATGCCTAACTTTTGCATCCTTAGCAATAGCTGAAAGATCTTCAGGAGTCAGATCTTTCTTTTCCTTTGGAACTGTTTTAACTTCTTGACCAGCAGTAACAACAGATAGCTTTGTAGGTTTATGAGGACCTTCATAAATTCTGTCAAGATATTCTGGATCTGTAGCCTCCAGAAACATGGTCATCTTCACCTTCCAGATTGAATACTCTGCTGGCCTGAGAATAGGAACCCTGATTGTCTCATAACGACTCACAATAGTAGGTTGAGCCTTCTCAGAACTTGAACCTGTTGGAGGAGGTATCTCTGCCATTGATTATAGCTGTGTGTGGATCTTAAACTGTATAGAGTAACAGATTATCTCTGATACCAATTGTTAGGCCAAATACACAATTATAATCAAGATCGTATGAGAGATTAACAATAAAATACGCGTTTAAACAATTAAAAACTGTTTGGAATTAATAACTCCTCTCTCAGTGATGTAAAATATCACAGAGAGCTGCTTAGGTTACAATGAATAATGTTTCACAATGATCGATACCCTTCTAGGATTAAACTAATTGTATTTATAAGATATACAGCTGCTATACAATCGATAATTGATACTCCTATAAATTAGCTATACAATTGATATCAATTACGATTGCTACACGTCTCCTTAGTCAACTCAATCTCTTTGACAGCTATCCAATCTTCAAAGATATTGCTTCCAAAATAATTCTTCAAACACTGTTGACCAGTAGACGCTGCCTCCAGACAGAGTTTAACAAACTCTGTCGAGCTTCCAACTGTCAGCGTTTAACTAAACTCTGATTGCTTCCAGCTAAACTCTGATAATTCACTGTAACACTTAAACACTGATTAATATACACATCAATTATTTCTAACATTTTAGAAGATAGATTCGAATGAAGAATGGAGTTTTGATAACCTTCCTTGATAAAATAATAATAATACAACTCAGATATACTTTACATAGTATTTGAATATCAAGGAAATATTTGAATAAAATATCTCATTTTAGAACTAGTTGAAAGAATTAAATAAATATTCAAAGAATATTTATTAAACCAGAAATAGTTCAATAATATTCTTAATATAAATATTGCTCATGATTAACCCTCGAATAAGTATATATAAAATATTCATTAAATAAATAATTCCTCGAATAAATATTCAAAATAATATTCAAGAAAATAATTAAAACCTTAAATGAATATCCAAGATTCATTAAGTAAATAAGCTCAAATGAATATTCAAAAATAATATAAAATAAACAATTAAACTCAAATGAATATTCGAAATAATATTCATTTAAATAAATAAAGCTCAAATGAATATTAAAAATATATTCATTAAATAAATAAACTCGAATGAATATTCAAAATAATATTTGTATAATACTTCTCGATTGAGATAATATTCAAATAACATTCCTCGAGTGATTTCCAAGTACTAATACTTATGGAAATATAGACAATGTTCATAAAAAACATTCCTCAAATAATCTGTCACTGGAATCCCTCCGGGTTTTCACGACTATCTCTATATTACAAAATACCGACTCCCGATCTTTATTAGAAGAATGAGGTTCATATGCCCTTCACTAAGGGTCTTAGCAATATCCGGCTTATAATTAGTATATCTTGTATCTAACTTATAAGCCAACATCAATGAGGGAACAAGTATTGCAAGTGACTTGAAAGTAGGCATGCATGCTATGGCATATGTATCAGAAAACAACAGATATATATTATCACAACAACAGTTCCAAAGTATTGGAAACTTGCCTGGTAGTCGGGTAGGGGTAGCGTGTCCTGGGTCTGCTCGGTGATCTATAAACAATCAAAGCATTCGAGATTAAACACTTAACACTTTTTAAAAGGCTAAGTATGTACTTAACTTAAGTCAAAACACGTTTTCAAGTTATCCCGTTATACACTCTCTAGTGTAACTCTTATTAACACCGTTATGACCAGACATTGGTTCGCTATTAAGGCATGTCATTACACTTACCCTTGGTAGGTACTTAAGCCATATAAGTTCTAAGGTCAAAAGATTATATCTCGAGATTTATCAATCATTACCTAAGTGATTTTCCAAAGTTATAACCACTCGTTCTTTTTAGGGGTTCATTCGTACTTAACCCTGACTCAAATATTTTTATAAAATCGAAAAACGATCTTTTTAACATGAGGTCTTCTCTCACACCTTCCTTATGTTCCCTAATATTTAATTACCAAGATTCGTCACTGAATTACTCGTGTTATGGGGGTTAAATTTCAATTACAAATTTGCATATACGGTTTCAAACCACTTTTATGAATGGAACAGCAGGCGGGTTACACGTTCCACTGTGCCGAGATGTGAGGTGCAGGTGGTGAAAATCGGCCATAATTCCTAAACCGTAAGTTCGTTTACTTCGATTCTTGCGCCAAAACGATCTATGACTCGAGATCTACAAGGGTATGTTATACACTTAACCAGTTTAGACAATTAGAGCTACTGTGATGCACGGTTTTCAAGGTTTAATGAAAATCGGCATTATGACGGCTATAACTCGGATATTTCCAAAATTAAAACACTCCAGCAATCATGGTTTCCACTCTAAACCACATATACATGATAATTACCATAGAACTGAGGCCAAGCACTGCCTTTCGTTCTTACTAACTAGTTTAACATATAACAAAGCTTAATCACATCTCTAAGAGTTATACACGCATATATCATCCAAAACTCCATAAAACTCAAGATTCAAGCTAGGGTTTCAAGTGTTATACCTTCCTTGGAGAGTGTACTAGCCTTACAAAGCTTCGTATGGTACTTGTATAGCCTTAAGTTAGCTTAGATCAATCAAGAAAAATAATGTTAGTTCATGAAGATCACTATTCATCACCTACTTTGATGATTTTTTTTGAAAATGGAAAAAGATGAATTTGAAGCTAAGATTTCTGGGATATCAATTTTATGAATTATAAGACTCACCATAAAAATTTGGAGATCAAATGATGGTGGCAGCTTGGACTATGGTTCTTGAATTTGTGTTAGGGCCGAATGGAATGAAAGAGGGAGAGTGGTGGAGTTGCTTGCTTTGTTGCTTGGTTGAATGAATTATTGTGATGTTATATAGATAATATCTTGGTCAAAATTTACTTTAATAAAGGTATGAGGTCATGGATTGTAAGAACCCAAAATTTCGGTAGAATTAAAACTATTCCTATTATGATGAAGTGCATCAATGAATAGTGATTTGGTTGATGAATAGTGATTTTGAGGATTAAAAAAAAATTTCATGCCACCTATGTACGAGACGTAGTGTGGATATTCCGAAGTTATACTAGTAATCTACGGAGTAAATAAGTGTATGTAAATGCGATCGGAATTCAGAAATTCCAAATTCTATTTTCGTGTAATATTTGACCGAGCAGTGAATTATATATCAGTAATATCAAGAAATGAGATATTTAATTTGAGGAATTGAGGAGTTAATATTTTGGAATTTTATTATAAGTGATTTGAGAATTTGGAACGAAAACCACTGAGGAAGTGAAACAAACGTTCTAGAAACCGCTGAAACTTTACAATGAGATTAAGCGATTGAGCGAACGAAGCATGAATTAAGGATATGGTATATTAAGAGTCCAAGGAAGGATATATTATGAGAAAGAAAGAGGATTGAGAATAAACTCCTAGAATTGAGAAATAGAGAATGCTTGAGAAATCGGGAGAACGTTTTCTGAGATAAAGAGAAATAAACAAGGGATGTTGGAATTAATATTCATTCGAGGTATTGTGCCATATTAGAGCAATAATATGCAAAGTATAAGTTGTAACGTATTAATTTTATTCACGAGACAACAAGGAAATCAAATTGTTGGAAAAGGAAACAAACCAAGGGACTAATATGAAAGAAACAAAAGATGAAGACTTTGTTGCAATTGTTGTGGATAAGGAAATCCAAGTGAGCCAATGAGGTGTTGACAACACATTACAAGAAGATGCATCCAAATGAGATAGATATATAATACATGTATTAGTTATTATTTAGCAAACAAAACAAAACAAACACAAGAAAACACCCATTCTGCCCAGCAGAATAGCAGCTCAGTAAAACGGGCCTAGAGCCTTCATTACTCAATGGAATTTCGTGTTATTTATATGGTTAGAAATCTGTGAAGATGCTCTACAACTCTCATTTAGAAGCCTCGATCAGAAAAGCTCGGTAAGGGCCTCGTTTTCCATGATCTTTCAGTCGGATTCTAATAACTCCGAATTACTAACTTTGTTTTCTTCATTTCTTTTGATCATCCAAGCTTACCCAAGCCTATACAAGGATTATACAAGGTTTAGAAAGATATTACACACATCAAGGAAGGTATAAACTCTCTCAACCCTTAGCATGACTTGTTTATAGTTTATATTGTTAGATCTATAAGTTTTGGAGTGAATCTTGGTGATTTGAGTTGTAGAAGATGAAATCTTGAAGTTATGTGCTTGTTATGATGGTTGTAAGGCTTGTACTTAGAGTATGTAACCCCATGTATGCTATAGAGACAAGTCTTGGTGGTTTTGATGGTAGATGTGATGTATAAAGCGAGTTCTTGAATATTTGAGAAAAGATGAGTGCTGTGTAAATTCCTGGGAGCATGTACTGTCTTGTAGGATGGTTTTGAACCCCTAAATCTTGTCACCCGAGGACTTAATTTATATGGTTGGAAATATAATTGAATGTAGTTTCTAGAAATATAAGGTTCATACCCAGGAGATGTGTAGATCTTGAGTTATGGTCGGATTAGTGCAGTGTGGTTCTGGAATTCGGACTGCACTGTGTTGTCCACTTGTGAACTGAGTTAGGACCCCTTAAAATTATTCTAGTGTTATGAAAATTTGAGGGTAGTCAGATTATACAGTTGTGAAGGCTGTCCAAAAAGAATTGGAATAAAATTTGTATTTTTCAATTTTATAAAAATGTTAAAGCGAAGTGCGCGCGAGTGAAAAATCACCTAGGAGCTTAGTTTAACGTAATTAAGGGTACTTAGTACTTGGAATAATGAAAGTCTTTTACTTTGGTTATAAGATCCGATTTTCGATAAGTAACGGGTTTACCTGAAAGTTGGTCACTATGTCGTTGTGGATTTCATTACCCTTGATGGCGAATTTTACATGTGTTATACGAGAATGTTATCATAAGACGAGCGTGCTAGATAATTCCATGCATGATTCGGACGCTAAAGCATGGTAGTTTAACTTAGAGAACAAACAAGTAGAATTAACAAAGGGACTCAAGAGAAGTTGAATATGGTTGCAACAAGCGATACAGTGATCTAAGAGTCTACCAAAAGAAAAGACGAGTGGGTCTAGAGTAGGATCCTTTGATAGAAATGTTATCAAGGAATATGTATATATGTATTGTAGACCTCAATATTTTTGGTATATGTTCACATACACACACCCGCCACTGAACCTATGGACTGCACTGAGATCCCTGAGAGATCTCTTTGATCTGTTCCCAGGGGGAACTGGCCACTTGTGATTCATGTCGGAAGGCATGAAGTAGGACCCCATGGACTTAGTAGGTGTCCCCGGAATGATGTGAAGCTTGGTCTTCAAGATAAAGCACGGAAATGACAGATATATTTGTGAAACCCCAACTCGATAAATGACTTCAAGATGATGATTGAGAGATGCACTAGTTGGTGTCTTGTATTACGAAGACGAAGAGATGGAGTTACCCTCATAATGGTGATAATGAGATGCACGAATGACTATTAACTTATTTTTGTAACTACCGGCAGGTGCACTACTTCATTTTAAACTGTTCACTAACCCTGTTACCTCGATTAGTTTATATCAGGTAACCCTTCTAGATTTCTACATCAAACTTGTGGAATAACAACCAGTGAGATACTTTCCCTAAAGCAGGACTTATCCGAAGTAATTTTATTTGATCCATGAACATTCTATTCAAAAATTTATGATGATCTTGTTCGGCTCAGGCCTATTTACACTTTCTTTCAATTATCCAAGGAATGTTCAACGAATATTTCCTTAATTAATCGACGAATATTAATTAACGAATATTGATATTTGATTGCTTCTTTCATACTTGCACTCTTCAGTTGAGCTCATAAATATTTAACAAATTACTGAGGACATGGATGATCTATTGTCCAGACATCCCTCATGAATTATTTTCTTCTATTCAAGATGAGATTATACATCGTACATTGAAATCATAGTAAGGATATCATTTTGATATCGGTATTTCGAATTTAATTCTATTGTAGGATCTGATAAAGCATATGTACGGAGGCACCCTTGGGTGGACCGTTTCACTGATAAGTAATATTTGATGAGAGGTTATTGATTGTTCCGATACCTAGAACATTCTCTTCAGATTTTATAGTTTCTTTTTCAAACTTAATAACTTCTTATTTCCATTCGTTGTCCGAGTAGCCTAAAGTTTCTTCAGTGGCTACGATGTTGGAATTCCGTTCTAGCCAATTGAAACTGGCTAGTCGATATGTTAGTATGAATGACTAGTTGATTGTTCTAACTAGTCAAAATTGTAATGTTGTGAAGAACACCTAGCTAATTGTCCTAGCTAGTGGTGATGTCTCAAACAGGTGAACTAGAAAATTTTGTCTAGCTAGTTGCTAGTGTTTCTTGAAAAGGACTAATTATTGTTTCACTGGTCCAACTCCCAATTTAATTTATTCTGCAATTCCGCAATGCATTTTTCATGTGGTAAAGTATGATGATGAAAGTTTTGACGAATAACTTGATTGAGACCTAGTGAGGTCGCCCACTCAACTTGAATTCTACCCATCTTCGTATCAGACTTTATGTCAGTTGAATATTCTGTTCTTTCATTCATATAATGAAGATTCATTTGAAACCATAGATTACTTGAATGATAAACTGCTTCATTTTTTATATTGTCATAGAGTAGAATTGCTTTCGATCGATTGACCTTTATCAATGGGACTTTTAGATCCTCTATTTTTGAGGAAAAGTATTCACCAGATGTAAGAATGGTATAAAGATTGTCTTTATGACTTTTGTATCCAACAATCATTGCCCTCGTGCAACACTCTCTATGATATCACATTACAAAATTATCAGGACATGAAGGAATAAACCTTGTTGTATTCTTTCCGTCCATCCTTACATCTCCAAAAATCGAGACTCCTAGTATTTGGAACCATCAACATTCTTGGAACATCCAATGTGGAATTCTTATTGAAATTATCTATTGGACTTTGTTATTTTGAAACCATTCCTTTCAGAAGTGATTACTCTAAGGTGAACAGGAGGTACAATTGTGAACCGTTGCACCAATATGAGATAAAAAAAAACCAAATGTTGTAATTGTGCAGCCAGAGCGTTATGCCGAGTAATTATTTAAAGTAGGAATAACATGTCGGGGCATACCACAAGGACCTTTAATATTAGTGTGAGGAAGGTTATAAGAAATGATGAGGTGGTTGGGAGTACGCTCCTACCAACCGTTGTCAGGATGTTATATTAATGAATTCTGGAGTTACCAAGCCTTTTCCTGATCCAAGAAATTCAAATCGATTGCGATGTAAGACATATCCTTAGAGGAAACTAACATGGAAGTGAGATGGACAAGAAAGGAAGAAATATCGTGGCAAGAATGTGAAGCTTTACTTAGCTTAAAGGGATTGATGCACATAGAGAGACATAAAGTTTAAAAGGCCCCTAATAGCAAATGGATGCATGGATATATCCCAATGATCCTTCGAGATTACCACCTAATCAAGTTTATTGGGAATCACAGCAGCATGCAGGCCTCAGACTGATTGGCGCCAGTTGTGAAAGAGGACGAGCGTATGACATCTTACATATACCATCGAGAATCGATACCCCTAACTGGAGATGTAGGAATTGTTGACCAGTTAAAACGCGTAGTTGTTTTTCAAAGATAAGGTTGAAAAGCGGGTTTCACCAACTCAAGATCGACCTCTGTACTGTGCCAAAGTTGGCATTTCATACTAATATAAATGTTATAAAATTATGGTAGTATCATTTGAGTGGACTAATGAGTCAGAAGCCTTTATGGATTAATGAACAAAGTTTTGGAATGAAATGAGATATTAGCAACAACCTCGTTGTTAGCTATACTTGATGATAAAAAGAGGACTTTGAGAGTCACGATGATGCGTCTTTCAAGAGTTTAAGAGGTGTGCTAATGCAGTAGAAAGGGGATGATAGCCTATACTTCTAAACAACATAAAGGTTACGGGATAGGATATACCAACCGTGAGTCTGGGATTAGTCATGATGGCGTTCACGCATAAAACTGAGACGTTAACTTTATGAGAAAAGTGTGAAAGTTTTCCACAAGTGCCATAAGTATATCTTCATATTTGAACTAAACATAAGAAAGAGAAGGTGACGAAAGGGAGCAGGGAGTATAATGGAGAAATTTGTTATTTCCCAGGAAAGGCCAGTGTGGTGGCCGATACCTATAGAAGGGATTATTCGAAATTGGAATTCAGTCAGTATTAACCACGAAAATAGAGTATATACAATAAAGAATAATGTTAGAGGAAAATGACTAAATTATGGGGAAGGACAAAGATGTATAGAGAATTAAGAGAATGTTTGGCAAACGGATATGAAGAATGGTATTGGCAAACTATTAAGTACAAACGTGACATGTCAAAAGCAGAATGATAGAGATCTAGTGGATTAATTCCGCCTGTAGAAAATCTTGAACGCGGACAGAATTATAATGAATTTCATAAGTAGGTCGCCAAAGACCGAGCCAAGAGATGGCCCTAGTTGATTTATAATTGTTGGACCAAGTGATTTACCTACGAGAGACTTTCCATTTAGAAGATTATCGATTTATATATGGAAAAGATGGTGGTGCAATATAAAACTTCTGCAGCGATTACGTCAGATAAAGACTTAAGGTTAAACTTCGAATATTGAAGGTGCTTTCAAGTATATTTAACAAAGAGATTGAGCGTATGTACTAATTTGATCTATGGCTGAAGGACAGGGAAGAAGAATTATCCAGACGATCGAATTTGTATTTAGTGTCGTGCCTTAGATTTCATGGGGCAGTCGAGAATAAAAACTTATCAATGAATTGAATGTTGTTATCATGATCGTCACCATGCGAATGTAAGGACGTCTCTTGTAAAGCGTACTGCGAAAGAAGAAGTTTTGCTTTTCTTGCGTTACGAAGAAGTCAATGAACGAGGGATATAGCAGCTAAACTGGTTCGACGTATACCGAAGACTATACAGTATCCATAGCAAGTGGTAACGGCTGACGGGAGGCAACACATGAGTGCTAATCAAGCCAAGGAATATAAGGAATACCGTGCGTGTTGATGTTGTCTCAGATTATAAAACACGACCACAAAGTATTCACGGGCCAACGATACAAGGACTCACCACGGATACTATGAACAAGGTAGAAGAGGAACGTATAAGTAGTGGGATAGAAATTTTCATTCATAGAACGACCGATAAGGAATACAGGTCGAGGAGAGCATGCGTTGAGAAACAACATTAAAGCGTTGGTGAGACCAAGGTGAGAGAACAAAAAGGGTTGAAGTGCCAACCTGAGAGTTGGAAAGGGTAAAGTTGGAATTGTATCCATAACTATTTTCCTTAGGTTCTTAAGATAATATCCTTTTAAGGAGAGGAGACAGCAATAACCCTAATTTTGGTGAATATTCGAAACCTGGATGAATAGTAATTTTATGGGTGGATAAGAAAATTTTGCAATCACGATATGTACGAATTATTAAATGAAGATTTCGAATTGATATTACGTCCTTACGGTACAGACGAGTGTATGTAAAAGTCATTAGTTTTTTTTTTACGAAACCCATTATTTCGAATGGTCAAATTTTATGAGATATCAAAGGAGTATGAGGTGGGAAACTTCGTGATGCTGAAGGTATCCCCTGGAAAGGATTGATGCGGTTTGTTAAGAAAGAGAAGCTAAGTCTGAGGTTTATTGGACCTTTTGAGATTTTGAGGCGTATTGGGAAGTTAGCCTACGAGTTAGCCTTGCCCCAAGCTTGCAGCAAATTAATAATGTGTTTCATATGTCTGTGTTACGACCCTACCACACCGACTATCGGCATGTGATAGAGTACAACCAAGTGGACCTATGATCCAACTTGACCTATGTGGAGCAACCCGTGGAAATCATGGATAGAGAAGAACAAGTGCTGAGGAATAAGGTTTTCAAACTAATAAGGAATTGTGAGAAAATCAAGATGTGGAAGAATCCACCTGGAAGTTGAAAGAGTGAAACAAAGAAGGAGTAACCCCAGTGATTCCTAAACTGATTCCGGGACGGAATCCTTTTAAGGAGGGGAGACTGTAAGAACCCAAAATTTTGGTAGAATTAAAACTTTTCCTATTATGATGAAGTGCATCAATGAATAGTGATTTGGTGGATGAATAGTGATTTTGAGGATTAAGAAAATTTTTCATGCCACCTATGTACGAGACGTAGTGTGGATATTCCGAAGTTATACTAGTAATCTACGGAGTAAATAAGTGTATGTAAATGCGATCGGAATTCAGAAATTCCAAATTCTATTTTCGTGTAATATTTGACCGAGCAGTGAATTATATATCAGTAATATCAAGAAATGAGATATTTAATTTGAGGAATTGAGGAGTTAATATTTTGGAATTTTATTATAAGTGATTTGAGAATTTGGAACGAAAACCACTGAGGAAGTGAAACAAACGTTCTAGAAACCGCTGAAACTTAACAATGAGATTAAGCGATTGAGCGAACGAAGCATGGATTAAGGATATGGTATATTAAGAGTCCAAGGAAGGATATATTATGAGAAAGAAAGAGGATTGAGAATAAACTCCTAGAATTGAAAAATAGAGAATGCTTGAGAAATCGGGAGAACGTTTTCTGAGATAAAGAGAAATAAACAAGGGATGTTGGAATTAATATTCATTCGAGGTATTGTGCAATATTAGAGCAATAATATGCAATGTATAAGTTTTAACGTATTAATTTTATTCACGAGACAAAAAGGAAATCAAATTGTTGGAAAAGGAAACAAACCAAGGGACTAATATGAAAGAAACAAAAGATGAGGACTTTGTTGCAATTGTTGTGGATAAGGAAATCCAAGTGAGCCAATGAGGTGTTGACAACACATTACAAGAAGATGCATCCAAATGAGATAGATATATAATACATGTATTAGTCATTATTTAGCAAACAAAACAAAACAAACAAAAGAAAACACCCATTCTGCCCAGCAGAACAGCGCTCAGTAAAACGGGCCTAGAGCCTTCATTACTCAGTGGAATTTCGTGTTCTTTATATGGTTAGAAATCTGTGAAGATGCTCTACAACTCTCATTTAGAAGCCTCGATCAGAAAAGCTCGGTAAGGGCCTCGTTTTCCATGATCTTTCAATCGGATTCTAATAACTCCGAATTACTAACTTTGTTTTCTTCATTTCTTTTGATCATCCAAGCTTACCCAAGGCTATACAAGGATTATACAAGGTTTAGAAAGATATTACACACATCAAGGAAGGTATAAACTCTCTCAACCCTTAGCATGACTTGTTTATAGTTTATATTGTTAGATCTATAAGTTTTGGAGTGAATCTTGGTGATTTGAGTTGTAGATGATGAAATCTTGAAGTTATGTGCTTGTTATGATGGTTGTAAGGCTTTTACTTAGAGTATGTAACCCCATGTATGCTATAGAGACAAGTCTTGGTGGTTTTGATGGTAGATGTGATGTATAAAGTGAGTTCTTGAATATTTTAGAAAAGATGAGTGCTGTGTAAATTCCTGGGAGCATGTACTGTCTTGTAGGAGGGTTTTGAACCTCTAAATCTTGTCACCCGACGACCTAATTTATATGGTTGGAAAGATAATTGAATGTAGTTTCTAGAAATATAAGATTCATACCCAGGAGATGTGTAGATCTTGAGTTATGTCCGGATTAGTGCACTGTGGTTCTGGAATTCGGGCTGCACTGTGTTGTCCACTTGGGAACTGAGTTAGGACCCCTTAAAATTATGCTAGTGTTATGAAAATTTGAGGGTGGTCAGATTATAAAGTTGTGAAGGCTTTCCAAAAAGAATTGAAATAAAATTTGTATTTTTCAATTTTCTAAAAATGTTAAAGCGAAGTGCGCGCGAGTGAAAAATCACCTAGGAGCTTAGTTTAACGTAGTTTTAAGAGTACTCACTTGTGTTTCAAGTTTGAGGAATGGATTCGAGTCGAATGGGTAACGAATGTGATAAAGTGATGACATGGTCATATGGAAGGGTTAGTTGTCACAAATTGGAGTCGTTAAGTTGGTCTAACATCCTTTAAAACCTTACGATTAAGTAATGTTGTTAAGGAACTAACGTACGAATATTGATTATGTATAGATCTTCGTTCCACGTCGCAAGCTCGACCACCCCACCTTAACCAAGGCAAAGTTTACTTTTCAAAACTTATATATAAGGATTTTCACTGTTGTGTTTGTAGCTTCCAAACGTATTATATGCTTATGCTTTACGAGATTATGTTGAAGTTTGAGATTTATGCATATGTGCTTGTACACCCTTGAACTTAGAATGAAAGTGTTTCCTTCGGACAACGACTCTAGCAATAGTGGTCGTAGCGGTCCAAATATACTATTGACCGGGGAGCGGTATATTATTGTATCATGATTAAATTGCGAAAACCTGAAGAGTCATTCGGGAAGTACCGTATTCTTAAGTATTTTTACGTTGTTAAAAATACTCAAAAATATCTATCTTGGATTAAAAGCTTATTTTAATTAAATAATTATTTTATTAAGTGTTTATATTAAATCTCAAAATATCATTTATTAATTATTGTTCATCATTTTAAAGACAAAACTAATCCAAGATACCTTCATCGTTTTCAAACTCGAACTCTTTCGAACCCAAAACATTTTCGAAAACCCCCGGTCAGGTTTTGCTTCTTGTACACTTTTCAAGAATTATCGGTCGACTGAGGTCGAACTTCAACTACTCGAATTTTCTATCAAAATGATTTTTGACAAGAAAGAAAAAAAAGGGGACTCTGGCAGGTGTGGGAATCGTTGACGAATGATTCCCGGGATGTGTAAGCGGCCGTGAGCCAGGCGGTCCATCAATTATTCCGGCCCAGGTGTTGCCGAAGGATGATTACGGATGTAGTTTTCATCGAGGGTGATTACGGATGTAGTTTTCACCCGAGGGTAGTTACGGATGTAGTTTCTATCCTTCTACTAGTAGAGAAGACCCGCGGATTGTTGGACTTGGTTGTGGCGACTGATCATCGTCAATCCTTGTCAGGTTTTTATGTTTTCTTCCAGTCCCATCCTCCACTTTGGAAAAATACTCAAACACTGCTTCTTGGGCCTAAGTGCCAAGTTGCCGATAGTGTGGTTTTTGATAAGAAAAATATTGACATCGTGCAGTATCTAGAACTGCAAGATTTTCTATAAAGATTGGCACGTGTTAGTGCACTCTTGCAATTATTTCAAAACTGAAATGTTTTTGAATGAGAAACCTTCTAAGCTAATGGAAGGAAAGAGGTTTGCAATGATGTATTCCTTGTACAATATGTTAACCGTAGAGTGTTTTGCCGAAAATGATATACTCATATGTATATATATTTTCAAACTTGAGATATATTGAAATGGGAACCTTATAAAGGGTTCATATGTTATTTTTAAAGCTCCTTAGCGAGTATAAATGTTTTATTCGAACTCGGACATATATATTGTCCAGTTATGTTTTGAAATCTGAGATATATACCCATACAGTTGGGAATGTTTTCGAAATAAACCACATTATTATTTTTCAAAATGGTGAACTTGTTGAGCATTATGTAGCTCATTCTTGCTTTATAAAAACTTTTCAGAAAGAGAAGAATTTGGAAGATTAACTCCGCACCAGCAGAAGAGGAGTAGAAGATTTACCCCTGAGATGATTTAGTTCCGGATAAATACTACAGAGTAAGTCTGATAGGTTTTCAACTGTAATAGTAAGACTTGTCTTCAAGTGTAGTTGTATAAGTGGAAGTGCGTAAGATTCTGGATTGTACAGATGAATTGTAATATTTAGTGTTACTTTTGATTATCGTTTCTGAGGCTCTAACTTGTTTGTGCGTAAGATTGAGGTCTGGATGGAGGTATTGTTGAGTTGTAAAGTTAATACAGGTATGATATGGTTGGATGGTGATGTGACGACCTGAATCTTTGACCTCGGATTTGGGGGCGTCACATGGATGATGTTTTTGGATGGACAAGTGTTATTGATTTGGTGGTGTTCATGCTAACTAGTAGTTTGATTGCTAAGTACTTGGTTAATCTCTAAGTGTTCTAGTTCCTTGTTGTAACTAGCTTGGTTACTAGATATTTTTTACTTGCACATGCATGCATCTTGATCCCCTGCTTGTTTCTTTGTCCGGTTATTGTTCAATTCGTTGATCGTTCGGAGGAATACCTCAAAGATTTCTAATTAGGGTTTTACCGAAAATCTTCTTAATATTTTTGCTCACATCTTTAATCCTCCTTTATAATTCTTGAATTTAAATCCCTTAAATCTTTTTAATAAGTCCTTATGTCTTTCAGTGTCCAGGGAAATCTCAGAGAAAATAAAAGTGCTATTTTCAGAATCCGATAACTTTTATATACACTCTTTTCCCCTTGGATCATTAATACGAACTCAGAAATCCGTTCCGGGTACTTCTATATAGTGTCGTCTAATAATATTCCTATTTCCACCAAAAACACTATTCATCACTTATTCTCCTTTTTATTCCTTATAATTAGAAAAAATGTTCTCGCGCTTTCCCGAGCGTTCCTTAACCCTTTTACGGAACCACTGGACTAATAACAGATATCGATTTGGATGACATGATAATAACTCTCCTATTTGGAATTACCATATGTTACTTATCCAGGAGATAGATTATTCTTATCTAAGTTGTCAACCAATTGCATTGTTCATGGCATATAAACATTTGAATCAAAATCTTTTTAATATTCATTTATTAGAACCACTGTTACACTCGTACTCCATTACATAATAAAAGTTTTAATTAATACCAAAAATTTAGGTTCTTACAATAGTTAATGATTGTACCAGGTTGTAACAGCCCCAAATCCGGGATCGGGGTCCTGGTCGTTACGGTCTCAATTCCATCAATAATACTTGAACTTGAATCCAGATAAATAAACAGCATACTATGACCCCGCAACAATATCACATCACACACAACAAGTTATAGTCCCAGAGATGAAATTGAAGTAAGTCTTCTAATTATAGGATCCACGAATATAAGTTATTACAACCCAAAATGATTACAACATAAGTTTAAAAGTTCTTGCCGTTGATTAACATAAGTCATACATATAAGTAAGTCTGATACATAAAATCTACCAGTCTAGCTTACTGGCTGCTCCTACCTCATCAATGGTTGCTATGACAATAGCGGGTATCCTTCTAACAGCTGTCACCTTCTTGCGTTGGGTGCGCCTTGTGCAAGCCATCAGATCTAGCTGTTGTTGTGATATAATAAATAAAGCAAGAGTGAGCAATATCCCACCAAAATAATATATAACTGAATAATAATATATAACAGTTCAAAGATATCTTTGAAACCATATGCCATGCATTAACGAACATAGTGCAGTATAATGTTAATGATGAAGTTACGAGGTATTTCAGAGTACTTTTAGTTCTAAACAGTTTTCAAACCCTGTCAACACGAGTGATACTTCATGTTGCAGAAAATAAATAGATTTGGATGATGAACCAATACTGGAGTATGTCGCGCCGGATGACACCACTTTACGATGATCAGTCGCAGGTCGTGCATCTCAAAATTTGTTTCTCTACATGTAGAAGGAAGAACATATGGACACCACCATACGCCGGATCTCCCTAGCCATCTTTGGGCTTGGTCGGGGCCGGCGTCACTCGAACCCTATTTCCAGGATGGACTGTCCCACAGCCTCTTATACCAGTTTTAATGATGGACTGTCCCACAGCGTCTTACACATTATACAAATACTTATATTTCGAATAAATCCATGACTCTGAAACGTAAAGCTCGTCCCCCTTTCCCCAAGTGTAATACTTGTTGATAGGACTCCACAAGGTAGTCGTACCTAGTTGGAAAGGAAAATTCACCAATATTTCTCAAGCAGTTGCTTGTTAATGGATATCGACTTGTTCCAACAATCTTACCCCTCGAACGATGAGGAAGTAACACAAAGACTCGTCTTGATAAATAGCAACCACGTTGCGAGTGAAAAGAATAGTTTTAAAAGATTTATGACCGGGCAGTGATACAAAATAAATAACAGCTCTCAAGTAAGGTTCCCTTATATTTTGAAAGATAGCTTTAGATGAAAAAATGGAGTTTTGGGAACCTCTTCTTGATAAAAATAATCATAATAAGGCTCAGAAATATTTTACATAGTATTTGAAGGTCAAGGATAATTTTTGAATAAGGTGAATTATTTTTAGAACTAGTTAAAAGAATTAAATAAATATTCAAGGAATATTTATTACATCATAAATATTTTTAGAATATTCTTAATATAAAATATTGCTCATAAATAACCCTCAATAAGTATATAAAAAATATTCATTAAATAAATAATTCCTCGAATGAATATTCTAAATAATATTTAATAAATAAGTAAGACCTTAAATGGGTTTTCAGAATAATATACCTAACAGAAATGAAGCTCAAATGAATATTCCAAATAATATTCATTAAATAATAAACTCAAATGAATATTCCAAAATAATATTCATTAAATAAATAAACTCAAATGAATATTCAAAATAATATTCATTACATAATGAAACCCAAATGAATATTCAAATAATATTCATCAAATAAATAATGAAAAAAATATTTACTTAGATATTTTCCTCAAAAAATAATCACAATGTATCAAGAAATACTGACTCCCGGTATATATTCAAAGAATGAGATTCATATGCCCTTCACTAAGGGTCTTAGCAATATCCGGATTAAAACTAATATATCTCGTATCTAGCTTATAAGCCAACATCAATTCTTGGAACAAGTGTACAATACAATCTGAAAGCAGGCATGCACGCTATGTTAGGCCGAATACACACTAATAATCAATATTAGATGAAAGAATAACAATTAAGATGATTATGCACTTTAAATCTTCTGGTATTAAAAACCCTTTTCGTGATGTAAACTATCACAAAGAGCTGCTAGGTTACAATAAAGATAGTTCGATGCACGATACCCTTCTAGGGTTAACCTAACTGTATTTATAAAACATACAGCTTCGATACAATCTCTAATTGATATTCCTAATAATCAGCTATACAATGATATCAATTACAGATTGTCACACGTCTCCTAAGTTAACTCGATCTCTTTGATAGCTATCCAGTCTCCAAAGATCTCGCTTCCATATCAATCTTCAATTGATCTCTAATATCTTCTGTTGACTTCGTATGCGCTGCTTCTAGACAGACTTTACTAAACTCTGTCCAGCTTCCGTAGTCAGTGTTTAACTAAACTCTGACTGCTTCCAGCTAAACTCTGATTTGTCGCTGTAGCTCCTAAACACTGTTTTCATCAATCATTTCTAACAATCTCCCCCAACTTGTTCATTAGCAAGAATGTACAAGTTTACAGTAAATGATGATGTCAAAACAAATACAAAATTACAGTGATTAATATACAAACAGAGTTTAAGCTTCTACTTAACAAAAATCTACAGAAATAAGAAAACTCTTACAGACTTTAACCTCTAATCTCTTCAAGATCTGGTGTAGCTCTGAGATAATCTATAAGCAATCTTCTTTCAGCATTTTTAAGTTCATTCTCCATAGCTTCCTTGATCTCTCTCAACTGAGAATCATTCTCATCAGTCTGATAGATAGCAGCTCTGAGATCGTAGATTTTGTTTCTTCTCATTTCATTTCCCAATCTGATACACTTCACCTCTTCAGACTTCACATTAAAATCAAGAACAGTGATTCCAAGATCAGTCTTTAGCTTTGTAGTTCCCTTTTCCATCTCTATCAGCTTTCCATTCCAGTCTCTGTACTTAGGAACATATTTACTGTTATACTTCATGCCTCTTCTTGCCAGATTCTGAAGCATCTTCTGTCTAAGCACATTGGCAACAGATTGAGTCCTTTGATTTGTTACCTTAAAAAGATATAGAACATGTTCTAGTTCTTCCCAATATTTCAAACCAATATCATTCTCCCCAATTTTAAAAACAGTTCCATCTGCCATGAAGTATAATAGAAAATCTTTCTTTAGGCTCTTCTGATAGACCAACTGTACTGATTCCAGTCTGTCTAAACTCTCTTGAGTGACAACACATTGACCTGGAACAGCCAGTGAAGATGGATCTCTAGGATTAACATTCTGCCTTTTATCCCTGTGTGATCCTATACCACCCTTGTTGTTTCCAATTTTCCCAGAAAATGCTCTTCCATCAGTGTAATCCATAGAACCTTTAAGTGCTTGATTTGGATCATGAAGAGTTCCCTTTCCAAAAGTTGATTTTAACTGAGAAGATTGTAAAGGTGTGGTCACAACTTGTGTAGCAACAGAAGTTGTATTTTCTCCAGCAATGCCTTTCAGCTTTTGCTTAAAGTCTGCATCTGTTGGTTTTCTGGATACTTGCATCCTTTGTTCAGTACCAACTTTTTCTTTGATTTGAATACCTTTAAGAACAGGCTTTGCAGCTTTCACATTCTTCTTAGAATTGCCAGATTTCACAGCTTTCTTATGTTCTGCTAGAAATATCTTCTCTTGAGCTTGAACATCTGCAATTGTAACTCCCTCTTCATTTTCTTCTAAGAATAACTTAGCAGCCAATTCCTCATCAGTCTGAGGATCAGAGGATAGTACCAAACTCTTAGTCTTTGAAGAACCTCGAGTATCAGTGTTTAACCCAGCAGACTGTGATTTAAGAGACTTGCTGCTAGTTTTCAGAGTTTGAGTTTCTACAACCTTGCCTTTATTATTTGCTCCTCCATCTCCAGCATTATCCTTCTGAGTCAGAGTTTGAAATTGCTTGCATTTTGACTTTGCAACTTTCTCCCCCTTTTTGACATCATCAGGCATGAGTATAGATGTAATCAACTCCAAAGAGATAGCAATAGAATCAATTTTAACAGACAAGGCAGACTGATTCTCTTCAACTTTACCCAGCCTGGCAAAGAGATTGTCTTGAGCTTTAGAAAATTTTGTAGTCATGAGTTTAGACTCTCTTTCCATTTTCATTTCTCTAGTTAGGATCTCAGTCCTCAAGTCAGTGATTGCCTTTGTAGTTTCATCAAATCTACCATCCAGAGTCTTGACTTGAACTACAGTTGCTTTTAAGCAAGAAAGAATCTCTGGATTGGAGATAGTGTTGGCAGTTTGCTTAACAAAATTAACTGCTCTCCCTCTTGGAAAAATGCAATCCTCTTTGTACTAGTCAGCAGCAAATTTTGCAAGTTGTGCTTTTTCAATTTCATGAGACTGACAAGGTTGATCGAAAGAGGTATGTTTATTGTCTGTTTGCACTGGTGCACTCAGAAAAGAATCAGAGTTTGCACTGCTTTCACCTTCAAGTTCAACACTTGCAGCTTTAGCATGTTCTACATCATCTTCAAGTGAAACACTGTGCTGAGCATTGTGAGCCACAGTTTCTGCAATTTCTTCTGCAGCCTTGTCAATATTTTCTTCATGTTGCTCAGGCTCAGCAACAGAGTTTGCATATGTGTCATCAACAGGCATAGGCTGAGAAGTATTCTTGGTTGCTTTATTAACCTCATCACCTCCTTCAACAGTCTGGTGAGCATCTGAGATTAACTCTGTATGTGATGCTACAGTTTCAGAAATGACAACTGTAGGTTGATCAGCTGCACCAGTTGCTTCAGATTGAGCAAAAATAGAAGAGATAGGATCAGAGAATGGCATGAATGAATCAAGAGTATCATCCATTGGAGAAAAGCCATCTCTATTATCCTCTTCTGGAGGCATTTTATCCTCTGCAAGCATTTCAACCTCTGCAGGCATATCAACCTCTGCAGGTATATCTTTTTCAGCCTCAACAGTAGGTGTTTGCTGTGAAACCACCTCTGGAGCTTCAACATTTTCACCATCAGAATCAGAGATTTCTAGTTTTCTTCTCTTAGCTAGAGGCACTTCATCTGAATCCTCTTTACTAGATTCTGCCACCACAGAGGGTGATTTAGGTCTTTTTGCTCTTTGAATCTTTCTTCTAGCATAAACAGCTCCAGGAGATGTCTGTTTTGCTTTGGTGTGTTTCTCTATTGTCTTCTTAACTCTTGCATGTATTTCAGTAGTTGCTGCTGATTGCTTTACTCTGCCTCTTTTTGCTTTAGGCTGTGGTTGTGGTTGAGATTGTGATGGTTCAGTGTTTAGTTGTTGAGTGTGTGAAGATTGTTTTGTGATTGGAGATTGAGGATTTTGGGTTGGAGCAGTGTTTGTGATTGGTGATGGAGTGTTGTGAGTGGATGCAGGTTGTGGTTCAGGGATAGTGGTTTGGTTTGAGGTTGCAGGTTGTTGAGTAGGTACAGTGTGGGTAGGTGATGTAGATGGTTCAGTGTTTAGCTGTTGAGTGTGATCAGTGTTTAGTGGTTCAGGTTGTGGTTCTGGTTGTGGTTGGTCTTGAGGTTGGTTGAGAAAATTCTGCAAAGCAAGTGGCAGAACAAGGACATGTAGATTTTCTTTACCAGCATCTTTATTAGTCATATCAGAGAATATTCTCTTGTTGACTCTAAAAGGCTGAATCACATCAGCTTCAACAATCTCTAAACCAGATACACAAGCAGTGAATAGCATTTGACAAAATCGAGCAAAATAAACTGTAGTAGACTCTAACAGTTTATCACCTAGATTCATTAGAACATATCTACCAAAATCAAAATTACTACCATAAAGTAGAGAATACCCGATTTGTAGACTGTCCATTGGAATAGCATCCCAGTTAGTGACCTTCTTCTGGAATGTTCTTGTGATGCAGTCGAAGAAAAAATTCCATTCCTTCCTGAGATTAGGCCTCTTTACACTGCCAAGCTTTTCAAGAGAATCCATGTACCCTATCTCCTGTAGCATTTGTCTCAATTGAGGTTCACCAACATAAGCATAAGAGGTGTGTGTATCAAAACCCACCGTTTCTTTGACAGTTTGTGGAGTAATCACAAACTCTTGTTCATCATGAGTGAAGATGATGTTTGGAGTCCCATTCTCTCCTCCATCCACATAGATTGAGTTTTGCCAAAAAGTGGCAATTTGAGATGCAGAGAGAGTACTAGGTTCAACCAGAGCTTGTCCAATCTCTGAGTCTCTTAAGAAATTCTGCATAAGATGAAACGCTTCTGGAACACGTTCATTATTGAGTGGGGCTGCATAATTGTTAGGGACAAAACGTAGACCAAGAGCAGTGAATGATTTAGAAGCCATTAAATCAAGAAATGGGCAAGAAATCACAGTGAAAAGTGTATGTAGGAAAAGTGTTTGTGAAAATGCGCAAGTGAAAACTGAGAGAACTGTGAGATGTAAAAGTGAGTGGGTGTAAGTAAAAATGAAACGATGTACACAAAAGTAATTAGAGTTGTAATTAAAAATTAAAACTCAATCGTTTGTGTATTCAAACACTCAACAGTTCCTAGATTAATGTGTGAGTGGGACACAATAATGAGTGAGTGGGACACGTGTCATACACGCAGTGGATCAATTAATCATGCGTAGTAAAAATAGCAATTATCACCGCTGTATTCTCTTTTCTATTTCCAAGACACTTTAACACAATACAATTATTAACAGTTGTCAAAAGCACTATTAACTCCAAAATTTTCAAATTATCCAAATGAAAATTTACCTTAGAGTACTAACCACAAATCAACAGCGTTTGTCAATTCTCCAACTTTATCACCGAAACCCTTTCAAAGATTGCACAGTTGTGAAAATATGTGTGTGTGTAGCAGTGTTTACCAAATCAATTTTTAGAGCATCTAATTTTTCATAAAATCCATAAAGTAAATCAACAAACACTGGATGTACAAACTCTCATAGTAAACACTGACTGTATGATGAAAGCTAAACTTTGTAGTAATCAATCTATATACAGTAACATTTATTTTATACCCCCTCTATTGCTAATATATATATATATATATATATATATATATTTTATTTTTTAATTTTTAATTTTTTTATTTTTATTATTCTATTCATTCCAGTAATTAGAGGTTGGAACCAGTCACCAAAAATTCAAAAATTTTAGCCCTTATCATTTTGATAAGTTCCTGGGTCATCCTAGTCTTTGACTAGTCACAAAAAATCAGAGAATTTTAGCCCATATTATATACCAATAGGTTCCTGGGTCATCCTAGTTGTTAGGAATATGTTGTACTTGATGATAACTTCACAATCAATCAAATTGTATAAGGTTTTGTAGCTGTCAACGGATGAGGATTTATAACTCTATCCATTGACAAGTAGCTCATCAACGGATGAGGTTTTGTAGCATACTGCAGTATCTCTATGTTATCAGTTGACAAGTAGCTCATCAACGGATGAGGTTTTGTAGTTGTAGCATACTGTAGTATCTCTATGTTATCAGTTGACCATCAACGGATAGGCAGAATAGGGTAGCCAATTGTAAATAAGCTATGCTATGTAATTCTGTCTAAGTGAAAGTGTATCAACAGATGAAGACAAAACTCTATCAACGGATACAACTCAAATCCACTCTATCAACGGATACAACTCAGGTCTCAATATCAACGGATACAGCTCAAGTCTCAATATCAACGGATACAGCTCAATACATCATCAACGGATGTCAGTGTACAATATCAACGGAATATCAACGGATAATCATTGACACTATCTTCTATGATTAGCTGGGGATTCGCAGTTGATAAGGACATGTTTGACTGACAGATCACATGGGTTGATAGTAGATACAAAAAGCAGTATGGCAGCCATACTTTGGAAACACAGAAGAAAGAAGCATTCCGTTTACACTATGAATACAAGAAAGGTGCAGGAGACATGTCTAATCACAAGGACAACCTTTCGGCTACATGTGTATTTGGAGTGTAGTAGCAAGTCAACTAGAATTAGATTAATATTATCTTATTCCAGTAGTACTTGTAAAACTTGGGATTTATAACCAAGTGTAGCAACTCTTTGTAGGTTAAGAAAACAGATACATTTTGCTTAGGATTTCTATTGAATATTCTTAGAAAGCAAAGAGTTGTAAAAACAGAAGCTGTGTACTTTTGTATCACAGAGTTTTCTTCGAATAAAAGCTTCAGGTGGTGCATTTAACCACCTGATTTTTATGTGTTTGTGCATTAATATTTTTACAAGCAATTATCTAAGTATAGATTTCTGGAGTTCTTATCAGAAATATATAAATATCAAGAATTGTATTCACCCCCCCCCCCCCCTTCTACAATTATACAAGTGTGTAATCTGGGAATAACAATTGGTATCAGAGCAAGCTTAAAGTAAAGATGCGTCTACATCTCTCGTCTATTGATGAGGGCTTTGTGGATTGCATTGACAAGGGTCCTCACGTTCCAATGAAGACTGCAACAAGAGTTGGCCTGGCTGAAGGTGTGCCTGACACTCTCATTCCCAAACCTGTTTCTGAGTGGAGTCTTGAAGATATTACAGAAGTCCACAAAGACAAAAAGACCATGAATATTCTGTTCAATGGTCTAGAAACAGGCATGGTTGACAATGTTATTAACTGTACTACCGCCAAGGAAGTATGTGACACTGTTCAAACCCTGTGTGAAGGAACAGAACAGGTAAGGGAAAACAAGATGCAACTACTAATCCAACAGTATGAACATTTTCACTTTAAGAGTGGAGAAACATTGAATGATACATTTAGTAGATTTCAAAAGCTACTAAATGGTTTGAAACTGTATGGAAGAATCTATCAAGTTAAAGATTCTAATCTCAAATTTCTGAGATCACTGCCCAAGGAATGGAAGCCAATGACTGTTTCTCTAAGAAACACTCAAGAGTACAAGACATTTACTCTTGAAAGGCTCTATGGAACTTTAAACACCTATGAGCTGGAAATGGAGCAGGATGAAGAGATTGAGAAGTCTCAAAAGAAAAGTGGGTCAGTTGCACTTGTTGCCAACTTGGAGCAAAAGGAGGAAAGGACAGAAACTGCTAGTTCTACACCAAACAGGGAGGTTTGTAAAGGTAGAGCAGAATCAAGCAGGAGCAAGGAAAAGGTGTCTGAGGAATTGAATGTTCTTCAGCAGGATGAATTGGATGAGATAGATGAGCACTTAGCTTTTCTATCTAGGAGATTCTCTAAGCTGAAATTCAAGAGAAACTCTGGGGTGGCCAAGCCATTTAACAAGGATTTTTCCACAAGCAACTATGTGGATAAATCCAAAATTAAATGCTACAATTGTGGAATTGCTGGTCACATGATAAGTGAATGCAGGAAACCTAGATCTGAGAACAAGGGAAAGTCAACTGAGGCTGTTGACTATAAGAAGAAATATTTTGATCTTCTCAGGCAGAAAGGAAAGGCATTCTTGACCCAAGAGTATGACTGGGCTGTTGATGACAACCATTCTGATGATGATGTTGAGTTAGTCAACCTTGCTTTAATGGCTGATTCTGGAGAGCAGGAAGCCAAGTTCAGCTAGCAATCAGGTATTTTCTACTAATCTCACTGAGCTCACCAAAGAGGAATGCAATAGTGTTATAGATGAAATGTCTACTGAACTATATCACTTAAGTGTTACTCTTAAATCACTTACTAAAGAGAACAATAGGATTAAAGAGTCTAATCTGTTTTTAAGTGATAGAAATGCTGCTCTAGAAACTCAATTTTTGGAATTTGAGAAAATGAGAGTTGATTGCAATAATGCTAAAAGTGAACTTGAAGCTGTGTTAAAAAGAGAACTGATTATAAAAGACCAGCTTGAAAAAGAACAAGGGATAATTGATAAATTTCAAAGTTGTAGGAATATTTCTCAAAACATAATAGAAGTTCAGGGAATAGAATCGTTTGTGAAGGATACCTGGACTCAAAAGAAAAAGGAGCTAGAACCTGGCCTTGAGGATCTAGAGACTATTTGTGAATCAACGGATAGTGATCATCCGTTGACAGATGAATCGTCAACGGATGAGAGGTATCCGTCGACTAACAAAAAGGTTGTTATTAAGAAGGAACTCAGGAAACTGGATATCAAGTATGGTCCAGTCAACAAGAATTTTGTTAGTGGTGAGTGCAGCAAAACCAAATCCAGTGGGAAGGCTAAGGCAGGTGATTTACACAACAAAAAGGCTGTTGGTAAATCAGATAATGAAAAGGTAGAAATTGAGGATAAAAAGAAAAAGAACAGAAATGGTAAGATAGGCATCAACAAGAAAAACAATTACTCTCCTGACAAGTTTGCTCCTAGGAAAACTTGTAGTAATTGTAATAGTGTCAATCATCTATCTTCTAATTGCAAGATTGTCAACAAGGCTCCTGTTCATGTACCTCAACCAATGCCATGTATGCCTGCAATGCCTGTTATGCCTGGTTTGTATCAAAATGCTAGTTTTTCAAATCCATATGTGAACATGCCATATGTGTCTAATCCTTACTTTCAATCTATGAATGTGCCACAAATGTCATGGAACATACCTAACATGAATAATATGTATGCCAATTTTCCACACATGCATGCATCAAATATTCATGCAAATGAGCATTTGTCAAACCCCATCACTCAAGCATCTACACCTAAGTTGAAGAATGCTAAGAGTACAAAGTCAAAGGCTAACAAGAAAGGACCCAATGAAGCTTGGGTACCAAAATCAACTTGTTTTGTTTTTGAAATGTGTGCAGGGAAACAGAAGGAATCTATGGTACCTAGACAGTGGATGCTCTAGGCACATGACAGGAGATTCAACCCTGCTCACAGAGTTCAAGGAAGGAGCTGGCCCTAGAATTACCTTTGGAGATGACAGCAAAGGATATACTAAGGGATATGGCCTGATTTCAAAAGATAATGTCATCATTGAAGAAGTGGCTTTAGTTGAAGGTTTGAAGCACAATTTGCTGAGTGTCAGTCAGATTTGTGACAAAGACTATGAAGTAAAGTTCACAAAAGAAGCCTGTGTTGTTTCTGCCAAGGAAGACAACAATGTGGTATTGACAGGATTTAGAAAAGGAAATGTTTACATAGCTGACTTCAATTCAGCATGCTCAGAATCCATTACTTGTCTCTTCAGCAAAGCAAGTAAGGATGAGAGTTGGCTATGGCATAAGAAGCTGTCACATTTGAATTTTAAAGTTATGAATGATTTGGTAAGAAAGGATCTTGCTAGAGGAATCCCTCAATTGGAGTTTGTCAGAGATGGACTGTGTGATGCCTGCCAATTAGGGAAACAAAAGAAATCATCCTTCAAAAGCAAGACAGAGTCATCCATTGTTAAGCCTCTTCAATTGCTGCATATGGACTTATTTGGTCCAGTAAATGTCATGTCTATTTCAAAGAAGAAATACTGTCTGGTGATTGTAGATGATTTTTCTAAGTTCACATGGACCTTCTTCCTGCACTCCAAGGATTGTGCAAGTGAAATCATCATCAATCACCTCAGAATACTAAACAATGGTTCTGAAGACAAAGTACAAAGAATCAGGAGTGACAATGGTACTGAATTCAAGAATTCCATAATGAAGATTTTCTGTGAAGAGAATGGAATTGTCCATGAGTTTTCTGCTGCCAGAACACCTCAACAAAATGGGGTTGTTGAAAGGAAAAACAGAACTCTCATTGAAGCAGCTAGAACAATGTTAAGTGAATCAAGGTTACCAACATATTTCTGGGCTGAAGCTGTCAACACTGCATGCTTTACTCAGAATATTTCCTTGGTCAATCAAGCTAGAGGAATGACTCCTTATCAGTTATTAACCAACAAGAAACCAACTTTAGCTTTCCTACATGTCTTTGGATGTAAGTGTTTTGTGCTAAGGAATCATGGAGATAACTTGGGCAAATTTAAAGCAAAGGTAGATGAAGCTATTTTCGTTGGATATGCAGCAGGGAAAGCCTACAAGGTCTACAATCTAAGAACCAACATTGTTATGGAATCTGTACATGTTGTGTTTGATGATCAAAAGATTCTAGGCCTAAATGATGAAGGTTCCCATGAAAAGTTGGAATTTGAGAATGAAGGTGAAGGAAGAATGTACTATGATGATGATGAGGAAAATGAAGATCATGACCACAAAGATCCACCTAGAGCTGTTATGCCAACTAGAAGTGATGCTTACACTGAAAATGAAGCATCCGTTGACAGTCATTCTGCAACATCCGTTGACAGTCATTCTGCAACATCCGTTGACACTATTAGAGATGCATCCGTTGACAGAGATTCTCAAGCATCCGTCGACAGGAAAAATGATGCATCCATTGACAGTCAACTTCATAATTCAGCAAGGACAACAAACTCAGGGGGAGTTTCTCAAGGTCAAAATTCAATGCTAAATCAACATGATCATGCTCATGGAAATGAAGCAACCTCATCAAGATCAAACCTTCCACCTGCAAGAAAATGGACTAGAGATCATCCATTTGAGTTAATCATTGGTGAATCAAATTCAAGAGTCCAAACTAGAAGGGCCACTCAAGCAGAATGTCTATACAGTAGCTTCCTGTCTCAAGAGGAACCTAAGAAAGTGGAAGATGCCCTTCTAGATCCAGATTGGGTGTTAGCAATGCAAGAAGAGCTAAACCAATTTGAAAGAAATAAAGTATGGAAACTTGTGCCCAAACCTGATGATAGAAGTGTCATAGGTACTAAATGGGTTCTCAAGAATAAGGCAGATGAAAATGGCATAATTGTGATGAATAAAGCTAGATTAGTGGCAAAGGGCTACTCTCAAGAAGAAGGAATAGATTTTGATGAAACTTTTGCTCCAGTGGCAAGACTTGAGGCAATAAGAATCTTTCTAGCCTATGCAGCACATGCCAATTTCAAAGTCTATCAGATGGATGTCAAAAGTGCCATTCTAAATGGGGAACTGGAAGAAGAGGTCTATGTCCATCAACCTCCTGGCTTTGAGGATCCAGAATTTCCAGGATATGTATATCTTCTCATGAAAGCACTTTATGGTTTGAAGCAAGCACCAAGAGCCTGGTATGACACTTTATCTCAATTTCTTTTGGAGAACCACTTCACTAGAGGTATAGTAGATAAAACCTTATTTCATAGGAATATTAATGGCTCTTCAATACTTGTTCAAATCTATGTAGATGATATTATTTTTGGGTCTACAGATGAGAAGCTTTGCAAAAAGTTTGCCAAACTTATGCAAAGTATATATGAAATGAGCATGATGGGTGAATTAACTTACTTTCTTGGCCTTCAAGTAAAGCAAGTTAATGAGGGCATTTTCATAAGTCAAACAAAATATATTTATGATCTCTTAAAGAAATTTGACTTAATGGATTGTACATCTGCTAAAACACCTATGGCCACTGCAACTAAGCTTGAGTTGAATACTAAGGAAAAGTCTGTGGACATCTCAAGCTATAGAGGCATGGTAGGTTCACTTCTATACCTAACAGCTAGTAGACCTGATATAATGTTTTCTACTTGTCTTTGTGCTAGATTTCAAGCTGACCCTAGAGAGTCTCACTTAATAGCTATTAAAAGAATTTTCAGGTATCTCAAGGGAACACCAAACCTTGGCATTTGGTACCCAAGAGAATCTGGTTTTGATCTAACTGGCTATTCAGATGCAGATTATGCAGGTTGCAGAGTTGATAGGAAAAGTACTACAGGTTCCTGTCAATTTCTAGGAAACAAGCTTGTTTCATGGTTCAGTAAGAAACAAAACTCAGTCTCCACTTCTACAGCTGAAGCTGAGTACATTGCTGCTGGAAGCTGTTGTGCACAGATTCTATGGATGAGAAACCAACTCATTGACTATGGTCTAAAAGTTGAGAAGATTCCAATTTTCTGTGACAACACAAGTGCTATTGCCATCACAGGGAATCCAGTGCAACATTCGAGAACCAAGCACATTGACATCAAATACCACTTCATTAGAGAACATGTGATGAATGGTACAGTAGAAATGCACTTTGTGCCAAGTGAAATGCAGCTTGCAGATATCTTCACCAAGCCTCTTGATGAATCCACATTCACAAGATTGGTAGGTGAGCTAGGTATGCTTAACTTGTCATAATTCCTAGTGATATTTGATTTCACTGCATTGAAGCTAGAAATGTGTTTGATTTACTTGAAAGTTAAAACTTTCAGAAAAATTTTCTGCAGAAATTTTGTCTAAGGCAAAATTAGCTTATCAACGGATATCCTTTTATCCGTTGATAGTATAAACACATTACTAGATTTTCGCATGTCAACGGATAACAGGCTATCCACGTCATCAACGGATAAACTGTATCTCAACCGTTCATTCTATATCCGTTGATATACATTTTTTTTATATAGCCGTTGGTAACCGTGTATATCTAATCATGGCTGTACTTATTTTCTTTTCATTTATTATCTGACAGTTACTTTTGACCAATTGAAAGGCAGAGTGTGTAAACTTGTAACACTATAACTAATGTAACTCAAACTAAAGGAAAAGATACTTAACCAGAAGACAATCAAGAACAAGAAGTCACAAGAAATCAACACTAAATGAAGACAAGGTAATTGATACAATTCAACATGTTAACTATGATCAAGCCAAGAAGAAATCATTGAGAGAAGTTCAAGTCAAAGTTGTTCATGCCTCAGTGATTTGAAAAGCCAAGAATCAAGATCATAACTATTAGTATCAATAAGACTAATTGATTTCAAGTGAACAAGAAGGAAAGCAAATATTGGAAAGCCACATTTCTAATTGGATATGGTAATTTATTCAAGAAGCAAAAACCCTATCAAGACTAGTCACTTATGAACCAGACCGTTGCATCAAGTGTCAGGACATTGATAGCAAGTTTCTGTCAGTAATAAAGATCCATATTCAAGAGCTTAGTGAAGAATAAAGAAGACATGAAGATATCACAAGTTCAAGATGTGCATTGAAGTTTCAAGTTGAAGACCAGAATATTTTCTAAGTACTAAATATTCTAGATGACCAAGTAGAAGTTTCTAAGTAGAAGTTCTACTTAGAACATTGAGATGGCTAAGTAGAAATTCTAAAGTAGAAGTTCTACTTAGAGTGCAGCTTCAACATGACACATGGCATCTTCTGATTGGCAGATTTCCAAGCTTTCAAGATAAGGCAAGATTTATGTGGACATCATTGGGCCACGTACATCTTAGTCTTTGAAGACTACAGGACATAGATTACATGTAGTATAAATAGAAGTACTTGTGTAATGTTTTTTTTAGAGAGCAATATTTGAGAGAAACACAAGAAAAAGAGAGAGAGTGCATTCACAGAGCTTAGTATCATTCACTTCTCTCTGAACTTCTGTTATACTTTGTAATGAATGTTGTAGCAACCATTTCAAGTTATATATAAGACATATATTCCTTGAATCTGTGTGTTCATTTATTGCATCGTATTTATTGCTTCTCATATTCGAAAAGTTGTATTCACCCCCCCCTCTACAACACATTTGGACCTAACAATTGGTATCAGAGCTATATGTTTAACATACAAAACATAGATCCCTGTGTTGAGTAGAAGAATCGTGAGTTTTCATTTTCTAGATCTACTTTTCATTTTCTTGAAAAGTGAGCTTTAATTCGTTTGTAGTGAAAACTCATCCGAAAAATTATTTAAATACTCCAGGTGTGATTATTTAGCTTGGGTGTATTTTAATTAATTTTTGTGAATTAATCTGGGTACTTTCATATTTGGTGTTCTTGAGTGTTCATCATCTGTTCTTATCAAAGAAGACAACCCAACAACTTTTTGATCTCCTTTTCAAACAGAAAAATAGTAAAAGAATAAAAAAGGTGTTTTTGGACTTTGTGATTTGCATTATTCACGGCCGAAAGTGAAACAAGACATACTCAGTACCTAGCACGTGTGTTAGGTGGGTTAGGTGAGTAAAGCATTCAAAGTCAAAAGGTGTTAAAGAGATAATATTGTTTATTCAATATTAAAGTGACCTGCAGAAAAATTATTCTAAGGACAAAAGTTCTACATAGAATTTCTACTTGAGAATTTCTACATAGAATTTCGACTTGGACAATTTCTACTTGGTGATTTCGACTTGAGCAAAATTTCGACTTAGAGAACTTTCGACTTAGGCAAAAGTTCTACATATATATTCTACATAGCCTAGTCTTGGGTAATTAGAAACTTTTAGTGACCAGAATTGAAATGGCTCCTAAAAATGCATTCAAGATCCCAATGTTCAACCGAGATCACTATGAAGAATGGGTTTTCAGAATGAGACTATATCTAGAGACTGTTAACCCTGAATATCTGGAAGTCCTTGACAAGGGTAAATTTGTTCCTATGGTGGTTATTCCTGCACATACGGAAGGAGGGGTGGTTATAGCACCTCGGTCTGAGCCTAAAAAGCCCTCGGAGTTTTCGGATGCTGACAAGGAACAAATAGCTTATGATACTGCCATACGACAAACCTTGACGGAATCTCTTGATCATGAAATGTTCAACATAGTCAAAGGTCTGACTACAGCAAAGAAGATTTGGGACAAGATAGAAGTTGTCATGGAAGGATCTGCAGAGGTTAGAAGCAACAAGACACTCATACTCAAGATGGAGTATGACACCTTTAGAATACGAAAAGGAGAAGGCATAACAGACGTCTATCTACGATTCAGTCAGTTGGTATTGGATTTGAATCTGAGAGGTGTAACTCTCCCCATGGTTGAGACTAATTCGAGATATCTGAGGAACCAGCCAAAAAGCATTGAACATAGGGTCTACGCAATAAGAGAAACCATAGATTTGCATACAACTTCTCTGGAAGAGTATTATGGAATATTAAAGACCTATGAGCTAGAAACACTTCAAGATCAAGCATGGGACAATGATTCAAAAGGAAAAGAAACTGCATCAGGATTAGTTGCTGATGAGGAAGAGTCTAAGAAGGCAATGGTTGCAGCAAAGCCTAAATCATCACTTGCACCACACCAAGTTGATAATGATGACGAGTGCGTATCTGACAGTGATGATGACTACTACACCCAAGAAGAGCTGGACAACATGGACGATAGTGTCGTGGCATACATGGCAAGGAAGTTCAGCAACATGAGATTCAGAAAGAGCAACCGACCACAGAGAAATTCTTCATCTTATTATCGGGCTGCTAGGGGTGGTGGTAGTTCGTCAGGATACAAAGGAAAAGGCAAGAATACCAGCTACAAATCTCCTTTGGATTTCAAAATGAAGTTCAAATGCTATAACTGTGGTGAAGCTGGACATTTTGCCTCAGACTGCAAAAAGCCTAAATAGACTTATCCAAAAGAGACATATGAAGCCCTCAAAAGCAAGTATGAATCGCTGGTGAAGGAAATACATGGAAAACGAGCTTTATTGGTGACAGAAGGAAGAGCTTGGGATGATTCAGATGAGGAAGATGTTACTCATGTAGCAAACTTTGCCCTCATGGCTGAGACATCAGAGGAACCAGAGGTACCAGTTCTAACCCTTAAAGTAGAAATGTCCATTGATGATTATAAGGAACAGAATGGGGCTCTTAGCGAAGAGATCTATATGTTATGCAAAAGTCTAGACTCTTCTCAAAAGGAACAGAAAACACTTGTTGCCAAAAGCAGAATGCTTGAGGCAAAAGTGGAAGAGCTAGAGGCTGCTTGCACTGTAGATACCTCCCTAAGAGACTTTATTAAATCTCTGGAGCACAAGCTCGTCCTTAAGGAAGAAGTAGAAGCATGTCTTAGGGACAAACTACCTGAGTTAGAAACTAAATGCGAAGATTACAAACTAGCTGCTAGTAAAGTGTATGTAGATAATGACACATTTAAGAAGATAACTGGAGTAGGTATAGGACTTGATTATTCTGACCTTCCTAAGAAAGAAGGAAAGACACCTATTGACCCTAGTTCCAGTGACCTTAAAAAGGAAACACCTAGAATTCTTAAATCGGCTGTCAAACCTATCTACAAACATCTTGTTCCTAGAATAGAAGAATAAGAGACTGAATTGATAGCTAGATATGAGATTGAGATGGAAGATCGCCAGAAAGAACAACCTATAACTCCTATCAAACAAGTTAAAATCAATTTCCCTAGAGATGAATCTAGACTGGGATTAGGAGCTAAGGCTGTTAAACAACAAGGAAAGAAAGAAAAAGGCATAAAAGAGGTTAAGGCCGAACGAATAAAGAAAGCATGTTATCATTGTAAATCTACTGAACATCTTTCTTATGCATGCAAAGCTAACATGAATGTTCCTGCTGCACATGCCATGCCTATCACACATACAATGAATAATCTGCATCAGAATCATGCACAGTGTGGTCAACCTAATTGTATGCCATGCACTTTTAACATCATGCAAACTTTTGTGCATTTAATGAATGCATCTAGCCAGTCATGCTCAAATACTGTTGCTAGTTCAAACATCAAGAAAAAGCATGTGAGAGCCAAGACTGTCAGTCCTCCTAAAGTTAGGAGTGACAAACCTTCTCCTAAGACTGACAAATCTGTCAAGTCTGAGAAAGGAAAGGAGATAGTCGAAAGCTCTAGTAATGTTAAGAAAAGTGCATCTCCTGTTGTTAAATCTGTTGATTCTCGATCTTATCGAAAAGCCGGGCCCAATCAAAGTTGGGTTCCGAAGAATGTCTAACCAATCTGTCATTGCAGGGCATTAAGCAGAATAGAAATAATGTTATATGGGTGCTAGACAGTGGAGCATCGAGGCATATGACTGGAAACAAGTCCCTGCTTACAGAGTTGGTTATGAAGGCTGGCCCTTATGTTACCTTTGGAGATGACAGCATAGGTGTGACAAAGGGATATGGCAAACTGAAAACTGGCAATGTCATCATAGAAGATATTTCCTATGTTGAGGGACTGAAGCACAATCTGTTAAGTATCAGTCAATTCTGTGACAAAGGTTACGAAATTGTATTCAACAAGAAAGGTGTATCAATCACTCACATCAAGGAAGGCTCACTAGATTTGAGAGGAGTTCGAAAGGCAGATCTTTTTGTTGCAGACATGGATTCAGCAAATCAGAATGAGGTCACCTGTTTCTACAGCAAAGCCTCGGATGATGAAAGCTGGTTATGGCACAAAAAGCTATCTCACTTAAACTTCAAAATGATGAATGCTCTCGCGAGGCGAGAATTGGTGAGAGATCTACCTCAAATGGAGTTCGCTCCGAAAGGACTCTGTGAAGCTTGTGAAATGGGAAAGTCGAAGCGAGCATCGCATAAAATCAAAGAAATTTCTAGTATTACTGAGCCTCTACAACTTCTTCATATGGATTTGTTTGGCCCAGTGAATGTCATATCTCTGTCTAGGAAAAGATATGCATTGGTAATCGTGGATGACTTCTCCAAGTATACATGGGTATTGTTCGCAATGACGAAAGACGAAGTACCTTTCTTAATCATTGATCACATCACTCAAATTGAGAATGTTTCAACACTTACTGTGAAGACGATTAGATCAGACAATGGCACTGAATTCAAAAACGCAGTGCTAAATGACTTCTGTGTATCTAAGGGAATACGTCGTCAGTATTCAGCCCCGAGAACTCCACAGCAAAATGGAGTAGTTGAAAGGAAGAATAGAACTTTGGTTGAAGCAGCAAGAACTTTGTTGTATGATTCGAAACTTCCTTTGTACTTCTGGGCCGAAGCAGTGAGTACCGCTTGTTACACTCAAAATAGAACATTGATCATAAAAGATAAAGAAAAGACACCATGTGAATTAATGAACAACAGAAGACCAACAATCAAATACTTTCATGTCTTCGGAGCAAAATGCTATGTGCTTATAGATGATGAAAATCTAGGCAAGTTTGCAGCAAAAGCTCGTGAAGGAATCTTTGTTGGTTACTCTACAGATGTGGTGGCAGCTTATAGAGTGTTCTTAGTGAATGATCGAAAAGTGACTGAAAGCTACAACGTCAGATTCGACGATACCAAACTCTCATCAATTTCAAGAGATTCTAGTGAACCTGAGTCCCTAAAATTTCAGAATCTGGACTTAGAAGATCTTGAAGATGAACCTGAGTTGGTTGTTCCATTAAATGTTTCAAGCGTACATGAAGAACCTGAGTCTAGTGAACAAGCTAATTCTACAAGATCAGGAGAGACTTCTTCAGTACCAACCGGCAACAACTCAGGGGGAGTAAATAGCAGCTCAAGGACTACTGTTCAAGGCTCGAGTCGAGTTGACTCTAGTTCTGTAGGAGCTGGCACTAACTCAGGGGGAGTTAGTGAAAATAATCAAAGTAGTCAGCACCCCAACTCAGAAAGTCAAGCTGAATCATCAAGACAATTTCCAGGTGAACGGGTATGGAATAGAGACCATCCGTTTGAGTTAATTATTGGTGATCCAGATGCTGGTGTGACTACTAGAAGAACTGCAAGAGCTGACATGGCTAATATCTCCTTATATTCTGGGTTCTTATCCAAGCTTGAACCTAAAGAAATAGAAGAAGCTCTTGGTGATGCTGATTGGGTGATTGCAATGCAAGAGGAACTCAATCAGTTTGAAAGGCAGAAAGTTTGGAAACTGGTACCCCGACCTAAGAACATATCAGTAATTGGAGCTAGGTGGGTATTCAGAAATAAACTGGATGAAAACGGACTTGTAACACGAAACAAGGCTTGTTTGGTTGCAAAAGGTTATTCTCAGCGAGAAGGAATTGATTATGATGAAACCTATGCACCAGTTGCAAGACTTGAGGCAGTCAGGATGTTCTTGGCATTTGCAGCACATAAGAACTTCAAGGTTTTCCAGATGGATGTGAAAAGTGCCTTTCTGAACGGAGAGTTAGAAGAAGAAGTGTATCTGGAACAGCCGCCTGGCTTCGTTGATCCAGAACATGTGGATTTTGTGTATCTTCTCTTCAAATCTGTCTATGGCCTCAGGCAATCCCCAAGGCGATGGTATGAAACCCTATCCTTATTCTTAATTGAAAATGGTTTTGTTAGGGGAGTAATTGATAAAACATTGTTCTATAAAATTGTAAGAAATGACTTAATACTTGTTCAAGTCTATGTGGACGATATTATCTTTGGGTCGTCAAATGAGCGCTTGTGCGAGAAATTTGCCAAGCTAATGCAGGAAAAATATGAGATGAGCATGATGGGAGAGTTGTCCTTCTTCCTTGGATTACAGATCAGTCAGAGAAAAGATGGTATCTTTATCTGTCAATCCAAGTACGTAAGAGATTTACTCAAGAAGTATAATCTAGAAGATGCATCAGCAGCTAAGACTCCCATGGCAACAGCCACGAAGCTTGATGAAGACAAATCAGGTAAATCAGTTGACATCACAAGCTATCGAGGTATGATTGGCTCACTCCTCTATTTAACTGCAAGTAGACCCGATATAATGTTCGCAACTTGTTTATGTGCAAGGTTCCAAGCGGATCCTAGAGAATCACATCTCGTAGCCGTCAAAAGAATTTTTAGGTATCTCAAGGGCACACCAAATCTAGGGATTTGGTACCCAAGAGATACAGGTTTTAATCTTATTGGCTATTCGGATTCAGACTATGCAGGTTGCAGGATTGATAGGAAAAGCACATCTGGTGCTTGCCAATTTCTTGGCAGAAGATTGGTGTCCTGGCAAAGTAAAAAAGCAACATACAGTATCTACTTCTACTGCGGAAGCTGAGTACATTGCTGCTGGAAGCTGTGTAGCTCAAATACTGTGGATGAGGAACCAATTGAACGATTATGGCATGGAGCACAAGAAAATTCCAATTATGTGTGACAACACAAGTGCCATTGCCATAACCAACAATCCTGTAGATCACTCAAGAACCAAGCACATCGACATCAGGTATCACTTCATAAGAGAACATGTCGAGGAGGGGACTGTGGAGCTACATTTTGTGCCCACAATGCAACAAATTGCAAATATATTCACCAAACCTCTTGATGAAGTAACATTCAATAGATTGGTTGGTGAATTGGGAATGCTTAACACAAGTTAGTAAAACCTTCAATCTGTAAAATCCATGTTTATGTTTGTATGTGCAAGCTACTCAATCATTATGTGCTTAGACTTTAAAATGCCTAATTAATGATTGTTATAGGTTGCATATAGTGTGTTTTTGCATAAATTCCTTGTGTTTTAAGTGTCTTTTATAGCACAAATCTGTGAATTTATGCTTGTTAGATTGCATGATCATAGGGGGAGTTAAATTCATAATATTCTAAATATTGCATGACTTTTAGATGAATTTACCTATGATTTTCATGTAATTAGAGGCCTTAGAATTAAAAAACTTCATAATTTCGAGTTAGGTTCTATCTCGAAACTCATCTAGAAATTCGACTTGAATTTCGACTTAAGCTGTCAGAGTGAAGTTTTTGAAAAATTCTAAGTCTGGGAAGAATTTCGAGTTGGCTATCTCGAAATTCATCTCGAAATTCGACTTTGTGTTCGAGTTCGAGTTACCAGTGTGCCTAGTTCTATCTTCAAAATATTCGAGATAAAGTCTATCTCGAATTTTATCTCAAAGGTTGAGATGAGGTTTCCATTAAGGGAATATTTTGAAAAGAACTGAGAATTAACTTCGAGTTAGTCTATCTCGAAACTCAACTCGAATTTTGACTTGATGTTCGAGATAGAGCTCTTAGTCTATCTCGAAACTCAACTCGAATTTCGACTTGATGTTCGCGATAGAGTTCTCAGTTAAGCTAAAGGGAATTTTTCGAGTTACACTCCTAACTCGAAACATATCTTGAATTACCCTGTAGTTTTTGCTTCAAGGGGGTATTTTGGAAAGAATTGAGATTAACTTCGAGTTAGTCTATCTCGAAACTCAACTCGAATTTCGACTTGATGTTCGAGATAGAGTTCTTAGTCTATCTCGAAACTCAACTCGAATTTCGACTTGATGTTCGAGATAGAGTTAAACTTCTAACTCGAAATGTATCTCGAATTTCCTTCTTTCTTTTACTGAAAGGGAATTTTCCAAGTTTACTACAAATCAATAATGTTCGAGATAGGATTTCCCTATAGTTTTTGCTGTAAAATTGGTTAAGTGCTTATTTGTGCTTATTTGTTCGAGTTAACCTCTATCTCGAACTTCATCTCGAAGTTCGACTTGATGTTCGAGATAGAGATGTTCGAGATAGAGTTCGACTTAAGTCCTCCCTGTATGTACTTAGACTTTAACACTCTTTTTAACAGGGATACTTTTGTCATTTCACAATCATCTATATATACATCTCTAACTCGATGCATCATTCACTTTACCTAATTCCATTTTTACAGCAGCCGTTTCACAAAAACAAGGCGATTTCACAAACTTCATACCTTTAATCCGTGTTTTTGTGATTAAACTCATACTAATCACGAATTACTGCCAATTTGTTGACTGCTATTCACTGTGTTATCCTTAATCGTTGTGGTACTGTGTTTAGTGACCATTCATACACGCGCATATACATACACACGAACATAAACTGTTTGTGTAACTGTTCACAAAACACGATTTCCACATTCTTCATTCATATACACACACGATTTCACTGATATTCAGATTTGGTAATTGGCAACTGTTCATATCCCGTAGTTTAACTTTTCAGATTGTCTTTTGATATTCTCGAAAAATTAAAAGGGATAAAACTATTAATTCGTAAATTATTTGTTTTTCAAAATTAAAAAAAAAATTCACATCTCTTTTAAGAAAAACATTTATTTAAAATGGCTCACCAATTTTCACTTGCAAAAAACAATTTTTATAATATTTCTACGGAAATTGGTGATCAACTCCCGCGGTTTAAGTTTTGGATACGATTTCTAAATTTGTACTCCAAAGCTAGCCATGCTTTTACTGCTAAACCTACACTAGTACATGATGCTTTACAGCAATTATGGACTAGTTCGGTTACTTTTGGGAGCAAAACAACCCCCTTTGGTTTCAGGTTTACCTTAGCGGGTCAGGAATATGAGGTGACTGAAGAAATTGTCAACAGGGTTCTGGGTTTCCCAATCAAAGATGCTTATGATGCAGAACCTACAGCGGAACAACGCCTCAGATTCTTTGAAGAAATTGGATGTTATCCTCCGAAAGGCCCGATCACAGGAAATATCCAAAAACAATTCTTCCATGTGGAATGGAATTACTTTTTCGAGGCCATCACAAGATGTTTTCGGGCACGCGAAAAAGACTTTCATCAAATTCCAATTCCAATGCAAACCTTTGCAATTGCCCTAGCAAGAGAACTGGATATAAATTATGGACGCATAGTTCTCTCTGAGATATTGGCTTCAATGGGATCTCCTGCAAGCAGAGATATCACTACAACTGATGTTGTCTGCTGGTTTCCTCGGTTCCTTCAAATGCTGATTAATGACTTAATACCGAAGGATGCTCTTGCTGTTAGACAGGGATTTGCCAGAAGCCCAACATCTGCATCGCTAGGGATGGGCACTAAGTCACTTTCAACTATTGCTAATCAGGATAAACATCAAGGTAAACCTATGTCAATTCCTGAAAATATTCAAATGTGGCTTAGATATGATGCAGGAGTTACCAATTTGGAGGCATCATCACAAGTTTCATCACATGCTCAAAATCCATCTGTTCATGCTGAGGCATTTGATGAGATTCCTGATGAGCAAAGCGATGATGCACAAGGTAATGAACAAGGTAATCTCTCCCTGCATACTACTCATTCCTCCTGCTATGTATCTGATTCCGAGACCCAAGAGACTGCTAACCCGCAGAATCTATCCCAGGGTGAGAGCTACATTTCTGAGACTGATACACATTCTTATTCTCTTTCACCCCTGTTAACGGAAGTCAGAAAGCCAGCACGTATATATGTAGGAGATGATGAGGAGAGTGAACCCGAAGAGCAGCAACTTATTCGAAAGAAAGCCAAACTTTTTCATGCTGCTACTTCAAAACCCCAGTCAAACCCTAGTGTGTCACACGCAACCACTCCACCTCACGAGAGTGGTTCTCCCTTTAAACAATCTGCACATAGGGATTTTGATGACAATTATGTACCTTTTGAAGATCCTGTTGCTTCAAAAGGACATGGAGTTTTAACAACTTCAGCCGTACCTTCACCGGTACGTACTGATGCTGCAAAGAGGATCGGTTCTAATGTCGTACAAGGACACTTTGCAGCCTCTCAGCCTGAGATTCCAACTCAGGAACAAACAGAAATTGATCCCATAACTGCCAATTATTTTGCTTACCCAATTTCTGCAGGTACTGCTTCATATTTCGGATCAATAATTGAAGACATACACGAGCGTGAGACAGGGAGTGTGTGTGAGAGGTTAGGGAGAGAGGGACCTTCATTTTTAAGGCCCGAAACCGAGCGCCAAATACCAACAGAACGAGTATTAGAGCGAGGTCACCTAAACCAAACACCGTCCCTTAACATTGAAAATCTTGATACGCGTATGACTTCTATGGAAAATCAGATGTGGCAGTTCGGACAGACGATGGGGCAGTTCGGGATGAACATTGGAAACAACCAAAGGGCTCTAGACGACTACGCAGCAAGAATGGCAAGTCAAGCTACAGCTTTTGATGCTTTGACAAATAAGGTCAATGACTTGGGCCATGCTGGTGGTGTCTTGGGAAGCACTCTCAATGAGAGGATGGGGGCAATGGAGTCTACAATGCATACAATGGCTGTGGAGATCAGTAGAATGATGTTCGCAGTCAGGAGTTTTGTGCCCCCGGAGTGTTTCGAGTCACAACAACCTCCCCCCGATGCTGGTGCAGTTGGTGCTAGTGGAGCGGGAGCCTCTGGTTCTGGTTTTGGAGGTTCTTATGCAACTGGTGGATCTGGAGACCAAGGTGGAGCTCAGGATAACTCACCTAAGGGGGAGAGTGGAAAGGAGACGAGACAGCAGGCAGTTCACATCGAAGAAATTGAAGAACCCGCTGATCTTATCAAGGAACCAGAAGTTGAGCCATCTGTTGATGAAGAGGCTCTGAGGAGGAGAAAGGGTAAGGCAATGATGGTTGATGAACCATTCGTTGACCTGAGTCATCAGGAAACAGTACAGGAGGTACTTGACTCAGATTCTGATATGGAAGACGTACCGTTGGCACATGATGAAGGAACAAGGTGGAGGTGCTGGGATGTCTTCCGGAATGCCTGAAGAAATTCCTGTTGATGAGGAAACCCTTAAAGCTCAACAGTTAGCCTTGGAACAAGCTCAGTTCCATAAAATGAAGATGATGCAAGAACGTGCTGCCTTCCTAGAAAAGAAAGTGGAGCTACAAGGGAAGTAGTATGTTCATGAGCTTGCAAGGCTAGCTGATCCTCAAGTTGATCTTGACAATAGGAGGATAGGACAGAAGTGGGATGAAGCAAGGAAGATAATGATGGGACCCTGTGCGAAAGGAGTTCATAACAAGGATGCAGATGATCTGTTCTACAACTTGAATTTGCAGAATCCAATGACTGGGGACTATATAAATGCTTTGAAGAGATTAATTTCTAAAGTTAGAGTTGGATACAATGCAAACCTTAAGGAGTGGCAGGTTATTTTGTCTTTGGTAGAAGGAGTCCCAACATCTTTCCTATATGTGGATGACCAATTCATAACGAGAAGATCTGCGTCAGAGTTGTTCTTGCTAGCGACTAAAATTCAATACTCTCAATCTGAGGAGCTAAGCATTCTGTACAAGGATCAGTTAATGCAGCTAGCAGAGGACAAGGGTCCAGAATTCTCAGCATATCCAAATTTTGTCCGGATGGTAGTTGACGGAAAGATGAAGAGGGTTAGTATGGAGGAAAATGATCTAATGAAGCTTTCAGTGGAATCTCTCAAAGCTGTCTGTAGACAAATGATGAGTAAGGGATTCGCTTCTGAGCTTAAAGATAAATCCGTGAAGATCATTGAAAGAGTCATATTCAAGAAGAGCAATGAGGTGTGGAAGTGTGATGTCATTGCTCCAAAACCTCTTGATGACGTGAAGATTGAGCCGGAGCTGATAGAGAAGAAATGGAATATTCTTCAAGCCATGAAGAATGTAGATGAAGCTCTGACTCTTCCTTCTAGAGCACTGGAACAAGGAGAGATAAGGGAGGCAATTGGTGTTCCAGGAAGTGATAGTGTATACTGGATACACGCTTATGTTGAAGATACAACTGATGCCTTAGTATTCATAGATGCAGACCAGAATCAAACAATCTTGCATATGAGTAGAAAATGGCTGCTACGGACTCAAGATGCTGCATTTCTGGAGAGAGTATTATATGTATTCAAATGGGGCAAAGTGGAAGACAAGTATGTGGAAGAAAAGCAGAGACTCATGAGTTACCTGTCTGAAGTAGTAGTGGAAAAGAAGCGGATGGAGCGAGATGCGGCCAGTGTCCACAATACTGACCGTGTCAAGGGCTACCCCAAGATGATCTATTGTCAGTTTAAAGCTGATAAATCTCACTGGAAACCTCAGCTCATAATGAAGAACTTTGAGGACATTCCAAAGATCAGAACTACTCAGGAGGTGGACAAACTCAGAAGGCTTTTCAAACATCCTTATCCAGAGCCCAAGAATCCTCTAGAAATGGAAGCTGTAAGTCTGTTGAATGCTAGGTGGAAGCAGCTTCGTGATCCAGTGTACAAGAAAGAACAGCAGCAGAAGGAAAAGCGCAAAAGGCAGAAAGAAGAGAAAGACCAAGCTGCTGAAGCTAGAAAGAGGAAACGGAATTAGGGTTAAAGGTCAGAGTGGTGTGAACTTGAAGTTGGAAAAACTTCATGTCTTTCGGTTGCTTTAACTCACTTGAGGAAAATTCACCTTAGAGTGAATCCAATAAGGTGATACAAGTTTGACTAAAAGGTATGAAATAATCCAGGTGATAGGAATCACTCAAATGATCTTTAATTCGAAGTTCGAATTCTGTTTCTAGTTTAAGTTCATTGTATTGTTTTCAAGTACTTTTAAATTGTAAATTATTCAAGACTGTAATGTTAATTATCTTTTCTCGTCTCATTGTTTAGTTGAGTTATCCTTCATTAATTTGAATGTCATTGTTAGACAATCAAATTGGGGGAGATTGAAAGGTAGAGTGTGTAAACTTGTAACACTATAACTAATGTAACTCAAACTAAAGGAAAAGATACTTAACCAGAAGACAATCAAGAACAAGAAGTCACAAGAAATCAACACTAAATGAAGACAAGGTAATTGATACAATTCAACATGTTAACTATGATCAAGCCAAGAAGAAATCATTGAGAGAAGTTCAAGTCAAAGTTGTTCATGCCTCAGTGATTTGAAAAGCCAAGAATCAAGATCATAACTATCAGTATCAATAAGACTAATTGATTTCAAGTGAACAAGAAGGAAAGCAAATATTGGAAAGCCACATTTCTAATTGGATATGGTAATTTATTCAAGAAGCAAAAACCCTATCAAGACTAGTCACTTATGAACCAGACCGTTGCATCAAGTGTCAGGACATTGATAGAAAGTTTATATCAGTAATAAAGATCCATATTCAAGAGCTTGGTGAAGAATAAAGAAGACATGAAGATATCACAAGTTCAAGATGTGCATTGAAGTTTCAAGTTGAAGACCAGAATATTTTCTAAGTACTAAATATTCTAGATGACCAAGTAGAAGTTTCTAAGTAGAAGTTCTACTTAGAACTTCGAGATGGCTAAGTAGAAATTCTCAAGTAGAAGTTCTACTTAGAGTGCAGCTTCAACATGACACATGGCATCTTCTGATTGGCAGATTTCCAAGCTTTCAAGATAAGGCAAGATTTATGTGGACATCATTGGGCCACGTACATCTTAGTCTTTGAAGACTACAGGACATAGATTACATGTAGTATAAATAGAAGTATTTGTGTAATTTTTTTTTTAGAGAGCAATATTTGAGAGAAACACAAGAAAAAGAGAGAGAGTGCATTCACAGAGCTTAGTATCATTCACTTCTCTCTGAACTTCTGTTATACTTTGTAATGAATGTTGTAGCAACCATTTCAAGTTATATATAAGACATATATTCCTTGAATCTGTGTGTTCATTTATTGCATTGTATTTATTGCTTCTCATATTCGAAAAGTTGTATTCACCCCCCCTCTACAACACATTTGGACCTAACACCAATGGAGTAATTACTTTTAATTATTTCATTTTTAACTCTTGAAAAATATAAAAGGCTGACTTGTTCTCTCACATCTCACTCTTATTCATTTTCAAGCATATCAAAAGTTAACTGCATCTTCTTCTCTAAAACTCTCTGTAACCAAAGTTCAAACACTTCAATGGAGCCCATTGTTAAGATGATGTCCTCCACTGGGTTTACCTATGAGAAGAACAATTTCGCGGCCTTTGTTGACACAGTGAATGCTCCAGAAGCTTACCACACTTTGATGAGTTTCGTGAAGAAATGCAAACTGTCATATGCTATGACTGCCACCACTCCCTTAATCCACGAGGTAATTGAAGAAATGTGGACATCTGCTGAGTACAATGGCACAGACGGTACAATTGCTTTTTCTTTAAAGGGTAAAAACTATGTAGTTAATTCTGATGTAATAACTGCTTGTTTAAAACTGCCTGAGAATAACTGTCTGAAAGTACCCACTGATGCTGAAATTGTTGCCATGCTTAATTCTATTAATTATGCCCTTAGTACTGAAAACTTAGGGAAAATTGTTAGGAAAGGAATGGTTAAAGAATGGAGCTATTTCTGTGATGCCTTCATTAAAACTTTTTCAGGCAAAATTAGTAATTTTGATGCTGTTACCCAGTCCATGCTAACTATGATGTGTATGCTCTTAAATGATAAATTCTATAATTTTGGCACACTAGTTATGTATGAGATAGCTGCAAAGTTAGGTAAAAAGGAAACTAGGAGCAAGAATATCTACTTTGCTAGATTTTTAATGCTCTTAGCACTGCATGTATCTGAGAATGAGCTATCCATTGCTAACCCGGATAGCAAGTTCCAATGTTTTGTTCAGGAGAAGAGAGTCTTAAGTGACCTAATTCGAATGAACCTCAATGCAGGAGTACAATTGGTATATCTACCAATTGTTCAGGTAACTATTTCTAACTCTGAAACCCCTATCTCCAACCCCCAAATTTCTTTGCCTTCTAGTGTCACAATGGAGTCTGTAGTTGTGACCAAACAGGCTCCTACCAAAGTGACCAAATCCAGAGTTCCAAAACCACATTCTAATAAGCAAACCTCAAGTGTCTCTCAAAAGACACCTGTTGTAAAATCTACCAAAACTCTTGAGGGGAGTGTGAAGGTGGTAGTGAGTGGTGAGGGACAGGGTGAACATCAAAGAAGCCCTAAGGATAAGGAAGGAGAGATGAGTGCAACCACCATTTCAGTCTCTCAAAAGACTGCTAATGTAACTACAAGCCAAATTCTAGTTACACTCTCTCAACAGAGTGTGACTACTGAATCAAGTTCCCCACAAGGAACACTGCACAAGAGGGTTAGAGACACAGATATCCCACTCTCAAAAACCTATGGAAGAAGAGTGAAATCTAAAACCACAGGGGAATCACAGGGAGCACACACAGTACAGGAAACTGTACCTTCTCAAATTCAGTTTGATGTGACTTCAATAAATGTGGAGTCACAGCCCCTTGATCTTAATCTTCAAATCGATACACATTACAATCCACCATCACCAACTCCATCTCTGGATGTGGATATGATATCTACATCAGTTCCTGATTCTCCATCTTTAAGATTCTTGGAGAAGCCCCACTCTACAATTGGTGGTCATCATCTTTTAGATGATTTGTTGGGCCATCAACCTTCCATTCCTGAATTCACAACAACATCTGTGGCCTCATCTTTAAAATCAATTTCCACAGATTCAGTGTTGGTTTTCACTTCAACGGATATTATCATTCCTTCATCAACAGATATCCTTCATCCGTTGACAAGTGTTTCTCCATCAACGGATGCGCCTCTGTCTAGCCATCCGTTGACAGCTATAACTACTCCATCAACGGATATTCCTTATCCATTGATAACTCACTCTACCACTGCTATATCTGACATTCCTGTGTCAAGTGTGGAGGAGTTCTCAGTAGTTGAAACACTTTTAGGATTGAGGGAAGGGAGTGAGAGGCTGCCTTGTGAGCAGGCAAAAGGAGAAGAAAATAATGAGAGGCTGACCATTTCTTCAGGCCAGGCAAAAGGAGAGCAAGGGAGTTCCACCTTAGTAGGTGAAGGTGAGGGTGAGAGAGGTGTGAGCCAAGGGGAGCCCTTGATGCAAGAAAAGAGAGATGAGAGGAGAGAAGGGACTACAGGAGAAATAAGGATGGAAGAAGCAGCCATTGCTAGTGAGTCAATGGAGGTTGAGGATGCAGCCAAGGAAATGGAATTTCAAAGAGAATATCAGTCCATGATTGACTCCATTTCTTTGGATGCTGAAACCTTTACTCATCCTGTTCCTGCCTATCAAATTCTGGCACAACAGGGCAATGTGGAAGCAGAGGAGGCAATGCACCTAGTGCACACCTCACAGTCTCTACTTAGAGCTAAGGAATCTTTAGAAGCTCTGCCAACCACTGCTGAGAGTGAAGAATTTGAAGATTCTGAAGATGAAGACAGACAGAGCCCTGAAGATGAAGGTGATAGCAGTATTCATAATTGGAAATTTGCTAACAACTACACCTATCATCAACTTGATATGGAAATCATAAGGCAATATAAATCTGCCCTGGCTGAGCACCAAGAAGCAGATCCACAGAGAAAGGTTGTTCTTCAACAGGAAATTGACTCCCTTAAGTTACAGAAGATGCAAATGGTGATTCAGAGATCCAACTTAGAGGAGGTCAAACAAGAAATCAAGGATGTGAAGATCTCTGTGGATTCCAAGTTAGAGCAACTAGCTCCTACAGCCACTCAGAGGGTGTTGCAACAAAGGTTCATCAAAGAAGACAACCTGGCTAAGTCTGTGCAACTACTCAACTCAAGAGTGGAAAATATGGAATCCCAGATGGAGCAATTTCTTCACCATCAAAAACTGCAAACCCAACTGCTAGAAAAGTTAGTTACAGTCCCAACTTCTAGTCAAACCCTTGATGCTAACAAAAAGGGGGAGAAAGTGGAAGAGGCTGTGGCAACTACAAGTCAAATCTTAATTTCTGAAAGAAGGGAAGCAGCAAGTGAGGGGGAGCAGCAGCCTACCATAGTGGTCAATCCACAGGACTTCATTGTCGAAGCTTCCCCCAGCAAATCCAAACCTCTACAAGTATCTCTATCTAAAGAGTTTGATTTCTCAAACTTGACAGAAGAGGAAAAGCTAGCCAAGATTGAAGACCTGCAAAGGATGAAAGAGGAGAACAGTGAAAGAATAATGAGGACAGAAAGATTGATCAATGCATCTATTGTATCAAATCTGTTCTCTAGCCAAACCTCAGCTCCAACAATATCTACCACAATTCTGAAGGTGCTCACTCCAGCAATTGTGGCTCCTACATTCTATGATGCTGAGCCTTCTCATGTTAAAGAATTTTAACCCTACATCAAAGCAAGACCCTACTCACCACCAAAAGCAAATGGTAAGAACAAGTTACAACTGGACTTTCCATTTCCCAAAGATGATGAAGAGAAGCTGATGGGTAAGCAAATTAAGGAATTCAAGGAGAAGAGTAACAGTTGTGTAAGAGAATGGATGGCTGTAATCATAAGGAATGGAAAAGTTCTACACATATCCAACAGCCATCCTAGATTTGTTGAAGCCAAGAGAGAAGAGACTTCAAGGCTGCTAAGAGAATCTCAACCAAGCACTGAATTGCAAAATGAAAACTCAGATGAGAAGCAAGCCATGCTGGCTCAAGAGTTAATGGATGAGGTAGAGGATGAAATGAGGGAACCTGAGGAAGTCCCCAAATCCAAAAGGAAAGGGAAATCAGTCCCTAAATCCAAATCTAAGAGAATGAAATCAAAGGCAAGGAGGCATGTCTCTCCGGAAATTGAAAACAAGGAGACAGTTGGCTCATCACAACCAATTTCTGTAAAAGTATTCAACCCAGCTGTGAATTTCTATGGTGATCCTATAGTACCTAAAGAGGAACCAATGAATCTTGACTCCATTGAGGTTCCTTCATTCTTGCTGAAGCCTCAACAGAAGCCTATACAGAAGAAAAGGATACCAAGGAAGCAACCTTCAAAGGAACCAATTCAAGTTGCTAGGTTACCTGCTATTGTCAGGCAGCCAATCTTGGAAAACAAGGATGATTTTATCTATCAGGCAGATATTGAAGAATACTCTGGCATGAATCTTTATCTGGATGAATTGTCAGAAGTAAGAGGAATTGACGAATATAAACATTTTCCTGAGAGATTGGTCTTTGTATACAAGGGAGGAAAGGAAAGGACATGGCCACTACAGAGGGTTCTTGGAGAAAATTATCTGACCTTAACCAAAGTGTTCTCTGCAATCAAGAGATACACAGGGTTCTCCAAGATAGCAAAAGGGGAGATACTGGACAGAATAGAACAGATAAGGAGGGAATGGAACTCACCATCAAGTCTACCAAGGAAGATGAAGATCCCATACAATGGACAGAAAATCCACCTTCAACCCTTCTGGATGATGGAGTTCAGGGATGAAGATGGTAACAGGAGATTCTTCAGGTTAGAAGACCAACTATCAAAGGCTAGTTCTCAATACCTGAGATGGTTACAACAAAAGCTAAATCCAAAGGTTGATGAAGAAGATGCCTTCTATAGGCAACTCCAAATTCAGATTGAGTCCAACTCTGCCAAAGAAGGAAAATCAAGGGTGATGCCAACAAGAGAAAAGAAACAGTCTTAATCTGCTCAGTCTAGAGGAGCACTTCTCTGTAAATTTCTCAAACTTTCAGTTTTTAATTTTTGTAGCTTAATACAATTTTTGCATTGTTCTATATATATCTTTAGGAATGTTTTGTTATCATCAAGGTCCTGAATTTATGCTTTATTGCCATCAAGTATAAATTGGGGGAGATTGTTAGGAATATGTTGTACTTGATGATAACTTCACAATCAATCAAATTGTATAAGGTTTTGTAGCTGTCAACGGATGAGGATTTATAACTCTATCCGTTGACAGGTAGCTCATCAACGGATGAGGTTTTGTAGCATACTGCAGTATCTCTATGTTATCAGTTGATAGTGTTTTTATCCACAGTCATGTTGACCATCAACGGATAGGCAGAATAAGGTAGCCAATTGTAAATAAGCTATGCTATGTAATTCTGTCTAAGTGAAAGTGTATCAACAGATGAAGACAAAACTCTATCAACGGATACAACTCAAATCCACTCTATCAACGGATACAACTCAAGTCTCAATATCAACGGATACAGCTCAAGTCTCAATATCAACGGATACAGCTCAAGTCTCAATATCAACGGATACAGCTCAATACATCATCAACGGATGTCAGTGTACAATATCAATGGATAATCATTGACACTGTCTTCTATGATTAGCTGGGGATTAGCAGTTGATAAGGACATGTTTGACTGACAGATCACATGGGTTGATAGTAGATACAAAAAGCAGTATGGCAGCCATACTTTGGAAACACGGAAGAAAGAAGCATTCCGTTTACACTATGAATACAAGAAAGGTGCAGGAGACATGTCTAATCACAAGGACAACCTTTCGGCTACATGTGTATTTGGAGTGTAGTAGCAAGTCAACTAGAATTAGATTAATATTATCTTATTCCAGTAGTACTTGTAAAACTTGGGATTTATAACCAAGTGTAGCAACTCTTTGTAGGTTAAGAAAACAGATACATTTTGCTTAGGGTTTCTATTGAATATTCTTAGAAAGCAAAGAGTTGTAAAAACAGAAGCTGTGTACTTTTGTATCACAGAGTTTTCTTCGAATAAAAGCTTCAGGTGGTGCATTTAACCACCTGATTTTTATGTGTTTGTGCATTAATATTTTTACAAGCAATTATCTAAGTATAGATTTCTGGAGTTCTTATCAGAAATATATAAATATCAAGAATTGTATTCAACCCCCCCTTCTACAATTATACAAGTGTGTAATCTGGGAATAACACTAGTCACCAACATAATCTCAAAGGAGTATAGCAACCTATATACATTTTCTTTGGGGGTATTGCAGTAAGTATTTTAATCTACCAGAGTATAACTAACAGAGTTTAGAGTTCATCAACATCAGTAGTTATTCATGAGAGGCAATGCACACAGTATTTATAGACTCAGAGTTTAGGACAAAATAAACTAAGAGATGCTATAAATATGAACTAGTATCATGCTGTGTTAACTTTCTGCACAATCTAAGATTAGATCACAATAACTCAGAAAGATTCATGATTAATTACTGAGAATCATGCTTCATACATATTTCTTCATTGGTGTTTCCATTCAGACAATAATCAACTCAGAATTCACAGAGTTTATCAAACTTATTAACAGTGTATGACATACAGCATGCTGACAGAATTTAACAAAGTTTGACAGTGTTTAAAGAAAAACATGTTAACAGAGTATGCATAACAGAGTTCACTTAGCACTTAAGAAATCAAGGAAATATGAGCAACACAATTCATAAGTAAAATTTGAATCTAACCAACATTCCTAGTCAAAACCAGAGACCATTCCTAGTTCATTGACCAGTCTTGTAAATGTAGCTTCACTCAATGGTTTGGTGAAGATATCTGCAAGCTGTTGTTCTGTAGACACAAAATGTAGTTCAATATTCCATTCTTCCACATGTTCTCTGATGAAATGGTACCTTATGCTGATGTGCTTGGTCATTGAATGTTGTACTGGATTACCTGTCATTGCAATAGCACTTTGATTATCACAGTAAATAGGAATCTTACTGTACCTCAATCCATAATCCAGCAATTGATTCTTCATCCACAAGATCTGTGCACAACAGCTACCAGATGCAATATACTCTGCTTCAGCTGTAGATGTTGAAATTGATTTCTGTTTCTTGCTGTACCAAGAGACAAGTCTGTCACCAAGAAATTGACAACTTCCACTAGTGCTCTTTCTGTCTATCTTGCAGCCTGCAAAGTCTGCATCAGAATACCCAAGTAGCTTGAAATCTGATTCTCTGGGATACCACAGACCTAATGATATGGTGCCATTGAGATACTTGAAGATTCTTTTCACAGCTGTCAGATGTGGCTCTCTAGGATCTGCCTGAAACCTTGCACAAAGACAGGTTGCATACATGATGTCAGGCCTACTAGCTGTCAAGTAAAGAAGAGATCCTATCATGCCCCTGTAGTTTGTCATATCCACTAAAACTCCTTTGTCTTTGTCCAATTTACTTGCTGTTGCCATGGGAGTTGATGCAGATGAACAGTCAAGCATACCAAATTTCTTGAGAAGATTTCTGGTATATTTTGCTTGATCGATGAAGATACCATCATCTGTTTGTCTCACCTGTAGTCCTAGAAAATAACTAAGCTCTCCCATCATGCTCATTTGATATCTGGACTGCATGAGCTTGGCAAACTTCTTACAGAGTTTATCATTAGTAGACCCAAAGATAATGTCATCAACATATATCTGAACTAAAAGCAAGTCACTCCCAGTTTTGAAATAAAACAGAGTTTTGTCAATAGTACCTCTGTTGAATCCACTTTCTAAGAGAAATTGAGCCAGAGTTTCATACCATGCCCTTGGTGCTTGCTTAAGTTCATAGAGTGCTTTATCCAGCCTGTAGACATGGTCTGGATATTTTGGGTCCACAAATCCTGGTGGTTGTTCAACAAACACTTCTTCTTCAAGCTTCCCATTCAGAAAAGCACTTTTCACATCCATCTGGAACACTTTGAATTTCTTGTGAGAGGCATATGCTAGAAAAATTCTGATTGCCTCTAATCTTGCAACTGGAGCAAATGTTTCATCATAGTCTATTCCTTCCTGCTGTGAATAGCCTTTTGCTACCAGTCTAGCCTTGTTCCTTGTGATAACACCTTCACTGTCAGTCTTATTTCTGAAAACCCATTTAGTACCAACAATTGATCTGTTCTTTGGCCTTGGTACAAGGGTCCAAACTTCATTCCTTTCAAATTCATTCAACTCTTCCTGCATTGCTGTTATCCAGTCAGCATCTTGAAGAGCTTCTTCCACTTTCTTTGGTTCATTCTTAGACAAGAATGCATGAAACAAACATTCACTTGCAGTGGCACTTCTTGTTCTCACTTTTGCATCTGGATCACCAATTATCAAATCAGGTGTATGTGATTTAGTCCATTTCCTAGCAGAAGGCAAATGACTTCTGTCAGCATGTGATCCTCCCCCTTGATCCATGCTCTCCTGATTTTGTTGTGGGCTTTCTTCATTTTCTGAGACTCCCCCTGAACTTGACTGCCCAGAGTCAGAATTTGAATTTTCAGAGTTTGAATCATCAGAGTTTGATCCAGATTTTTCAGTTGACTCAGTATGAATGTTTGAGTCTTCATCTTGATCATGCTCCCCCTCAACTGGTTCTTCCCTTTGTTGTGGCTGAGAAGTTTCTCCAGTGTTTACCAGTAGAGGTTCAGAGTCTGTTTCAACAGAGTCTGTCAGAATAGTTTGATCAGAGTTTACTTCAACAGAGTTTAAATCTTCATTTTCAAAGTTCAGTTGATCATATTCATCTATGTCTTCTAGTCCAGTTATTTTCTTGTCATCAAAAGACACATGTATAGATTCCATGATCACTTTAGTTCTCAGATTGTAAACTCTGAATGCCTTTGTTGACAGTGGATAGCCAACAAAAATTCCTTCACCTGCCTTTAGCTCGAACTTGGTCAACTGTTCAGGATGAGTCTTCAAAACAAAGCATTTGCACCCGAAAATATGAAAGTATTTCAGGTTAGGCTTCTTTTTCTTCACCATCTCATATGGTGTTTCCATGCTTATTGATCAGTGTAGCATTTTGAGTAAAACAAGCAGTTTGAACAGCTTCTGCCCAGAAATAAGTTGGCAATTTTGCTTCATCAAGCATAGTTCTGGCAGCTTCTATCAAGGTTCTATTTTTCCTTTCAACTACACCATTTTGTTGTGCTGTACCAGGTGCTGAAAATTCTTGCTTCACTCCATTGTCCTTGCAGAATTCTTCCATTGTTGCATTCCTGAACTCAGTTCCATTATCACTTCTGATAATTCTGACTTTTTTACTTGATCCTTTGTCCAGAAGCTTCACATGCTCCATCAGAGTTAATGTAGTTTCATCCTTCTTTGCTAGAAAATACACCCAAGTGAATCTAGTGTATTCATCAACAATGACTAAAGCATATTTCTTCCTTGCTATAGACATAACATTTACTGGACCAAAGAGATCAACATACAGAAGATGATAAGGATCAGTGATTGAAAATTCTGTCTTGCTCTTGAAAGATGACTTCCTTTGCTTGGCCTTTTGACAAGAATCACATAGGCCATCAACATTTAACAGAGCCTTTGGGAGTCCTCTTACAAGATCCTTTCTGATCAATTCATTGATGTTGTTCAAGTTCAAATGTGAGAGTTTCTTGTGCCACTTCCAACTCTCTTCACTAGACATTCTTGTAGACAGGCAAACAGCTTTTCCAACAGAGTCTATTAAGAGCTTGATTTCATAAATGTTGTTTTGCCTATGACCAACTAGAACAACCTTTCCTGTAGATTTACTGATAACTTCACAATATTCAGGTTGAAAATATACATGATATCCCTTGTCACAGATTTGACTCACAGATAGCAAGTCATGCTTGAGTCCTGGGACATGAGCTACATTGTTGATGATGACATTTCCAAGATTAATATTGCCATATCCCAATGTTCTTCCTACATTGCCATCACCATAGGAAACTTTTGGGCCAGCCTTCTCCTCATAGTCTGATAGCAGGGCTTTATTTCCAGTCATGTGTCCTGAACATCCACTGTCCACAACTAAAGTTGCCTCCCTGTTGCCCTGCAATCACAAGCAATTACTGAGTGTTAGATTTAAGGATCCAGACTTGTTTGGATCCTTTGACATTCTTAACTTTGTTAGCTTTAGCAGCGGAATTAACATTATCAGAGTTTGAGCTAACAGTATCAGAGTTTACACTTGCAGTATTAACTTTAACCCATTTCAGATTGGGTTTCAGTTCATAGTAATTATGATAGATAGCATGATACTCTCTACAAGTATAAATGGAATCCCAAGTGCTTCCACAGTGTGTGCATAAAGTCTGTGGCTTAGTTCTAGCAAAATCCTTCTTTACCTCAGACTTGGAAGGTAAAGAATTTATATTTTTGTTTTTCTTGCAGAAATTTGCAAGCTGCTTAGTACTACCACAGTTATGACATGTCTTTCTTGGAGCATAACTAGCAAGCATTGGTTTATTTCCTGAAGTGATGCCTACTTTTCCATTTCTGTTCTTATTTGACACTCCCTGTTTCTTAACAGATTTTAACTCCTTCAGTTTATGTTTGAGTTATTTATCTGTCATCAAACCAATATTAACTTGTTTAGCACAAGTTTTTACTGATTTGACCTTAACAGTTTCTTTTTCATTATCAGACAAAAATTTACTGGCTCCATGTACAAAATGAGGTCTTATTTTAACTTGACTTTGAAATCTTAGTTCATCTCCCTCATTATAACCTAGACCAACAGTGTCTGTTTGAAAAATCTGTTGAGTGTCCTTTCCAGAATTAGTCCAAGTCCTAATTTTCTTATTTGCTTCCTCCAACTCAGATTCTAGTTGTTTATATTTCTAAAGCAAATCCTGTTCTATAGAAACAGCATCATCTCTCTCTTTCTGAACTTGTTGCATATTTTTTAGCTTTTCTTCAACAATTTTATTTCTCTCTTTGAGTTCAGAATTCTCAGATTTAATCCTCTCATTCTCTAAAGTCTGATCCCTATAACTTATATGCAATGACTTAAGATAAATTCTTAATTGAGAAATGTCATCAATATTATAAGCATAGGTAGTTGGAGGTACCTGATTTTCAGAAGTTTCTGATTCAGTAGTAGCCATGAGAGCATAGTTAATTTCTTCATCAGAATCTGAAGTGTCTGCCCTATCTCTGCCTTTTGTGATGAGTACTTTTCCAGTTTTACCCTTCTTGCACTCAGGAGCATAATGACCCATCTCCTTGCACTTGTAGCATTGAATTTCAGACTTATCCTTCTTCCCAGACTTGGTCTCTTTTCTTTCAGACCTCCTGAAACTTTTTCTGTCTTCATTTGAATCTCTAGAAAACCTTTTCCCTTTCTTGAAATTCTTGAAACCCATTTTCTTGAAGGTCTTCACCATCAACACAGCCATTTTTCTCATTTCTTCTTCATCATCCTCAGAGTCAGATGATTCAGAAGAGTTTGAATCACAATCAGAGTTTGATGATTCACTTTCTGAGTGTATGACCAAAGCTTTTCCCTTCATTTTTCTTCTTGATGCCTCTTTCTTCTGAGGCTTCTCTTCAACCTTAAGAGCAACAGACTTAGCCTTTTTGTTGAATCTCCTATTTCTCTGCTCCATTTCCAATTCATGAGTTTTGAGCAGCCCATAGATTTCATCAATCTCTGTTTCAGCAAGTTCATAGTTGTCTCTAATAGTGGTTGTTTTCACATCCCACTTTTCAGGTAGAGAAAGAAGAAACTTGAGATTTAAGTCTTCTAGATCATACTCTTTGTTGACCAATGACAGATCATTGAGCAGTTTACAGAATCTATCAAATGTTTCTGTCATGGTCTGTAAGAACCCCAAATTTTGGATATAATTAAAACTTTTTATTAAGTAATGATAAAATGAGGAACAATGATTCCGACAACAAGGACACCAGCTCTAATGAATGGTGGTTTCAAAGAACAATGATTGTAATGAATGGATATTGCTTTGGACAATGATCCTGATGCATTGGTATATTGTCAGAATAGAGTAATTCGATGGTTGAGGACCTAGATAAGAATAATCTACCATCCAGGAAGGAGCTAATGGATCCTTGAAGGGAAATGAGTACGTGCATAGTGTTTCCCATACGTGCATAGTGTTTCCCGTACGTGCATAGTGTTTCCCATACGTGCATAGTATTTCCCGTACGTGCATAGTGTTTCCCGTACGTGCATAGTGTTTCCTGTACGTGCATAGTAATTTGGTGGATGAATAGTGATTTTGTAAGTTGGAAAACTTTTCACGCCACCCTATGTACGGGACGTGATATGGATGTTTCGAAGTCATATTAGTAATACGCGGAGGAAATAAGTGAATGCAGAGACGATCGAAATTCAGAAATTCCAAATTCTTTTTCGGTATAATATTTGACCGGACAGTGGATTAAATATTATTATAATCCAAGAATTGAGATATTAACTTTGAGGATTTGATATTTTGGGATGTTATTATATTTGATTTAAGAATGAAGGTAGGAAACCACTGAGGCAGTGAAACAAGCGTTCTAGAAACCGCTAAAACGTTATAACGTGATTAATCAATAAAGCGAACGAATCCTAGATTACGGATTAAGTTCGTATCGAGATTAAATATCCTACATGGTCATCACGAGGATTATATTAAGGATTGGGGAAGGTATTATGAATATCGAGAAATTTCCTGGTAAACCCTAGAGGTGAAACTACTTAGTTATTCGCCCGAACGATCAATCGAAACGAGCAATAACCGGACAAAAGAAACAAGCAGTGGAAGCAAGAGTCATGCATAAGCTACTAGATAAATATCTAGCAACCAAGTGGGCTAAGTAACTAGCATGTTAAGGATTGAACTAGTAGTTAGCCAAATCAAACTCTAGTTAGCCATAAATCAATCCAAGTGCTACACATGCTTTCAAATCTCACCATTCATTGCAAAAGCACTTTAATAAAGTAAAAAGAGATGAGATATCATCCAAGGCTCATCACTTTATGAATTATTATCAAAACAACCAAGCAAACACAAAGAACTCTCCATTTTTCTTTCTTCTTTGAAAAATTCTACCAAGGTGCTAGAAGTAAGGCTTTAAACCATCATTTGATCTTGAAATATTTATGGTGAGTACTTCATATCATAGCTTAGATCCCCTAGAAATTTCAGCTTCAAATTCATCTTTTTCCATTTTCAAATAAATCATCAAAGATGATGATGAATAGTGTTTTCAAGAACTAATCTTTGTTTTTCTTGTTTTCATGGTTGATCCTAGCTAACTTAAGGCTATCCAAGGACCATACCAAGATTTGTGAGGCTAGTACATACTCCAAGGAAGGTATAAGAATTGAAAACCCTAGATCTACTTTGAGTTTTAAGCATGTTCTTGATGGATCTAGCTTACTTATGATTATGTTCATGTTATAAGCATGCTTAGTTAGTGATTTAGTGATTTGATTAACATGATGATTTTGATGCTAAGATCAGTAGCTTCTGGACTTGTTGAGATGCTTATTATGTGTATAAGTTGTTTAGATGCCCGGTGTGGCTTGCGTTGTTGATTACGATTTATGGAACGTCCGATTTATAACCGTCGTAATGCCCGATTTTTGTTAACCTTAAGAAATCGTGTTTGACAGTAGCCATAAGTCACTGTCCAGTATCATGTTCTGCCATGGCAAGATAGATCATGTTATAAGCTTCGTTTTGATATAAAGATCATGTGAAACGGACTTACGGTTTAGGAATTATGGCCGATTCACTAAAAGACGTTCGAAACCGTAAGTACGAGTTCGTTATTAAAATTGTACCCTCGTAAAATACGTAAGTCAGTGGCGAATCTTGGTAATTAAATACTAGAGGTAAAAAGGAAGGTGTGAGAGAAAACCTCATATGAAACGGATCGTTTTCCGATTTTATAAAAATGTACGAATCAAAGTTAATCGCAAACGAACCCCTAAAAACCCGCTTGATTATAACTTCGGTAAAACACTTAGAAAACGGGCGATAAAACTCGGAGCATAATATTGATTTGTAACGATCGACTTTAGAACTTGTATGACTTAAGTATGTCCCAAGTGTAAGTACAATGACATGTCGTATTAACGAACGAATGTCGAGTCGGATCGATGATAAAAGGAATCCACTAAAAGGGGTATAACGAGATAACTCGAGAACGTGTTTCGATTTAAGTATAACTTAACTTTTAAGATGTTAAGTGATTAATCCCGAATGCCTTGGCTATTTATAGATCACCAAGCTGACCCGGGACCCGCTACCACTACCCCTTACCGTACTCGACTACCAGGCAAGTTTCAATTCCCTTCTTTTAGGCTGTTGTTGTGATTGAATAAATATATAAATATGTTTTCTGTTATACATATGCCATAGCATGCATGCCTACTTTCAAGTTATATCATTATGCTTGTTCCCTGATTGTTATTGGCTTATAAATTAGATAGCTATCGTATCAACTATAAGCCGGTTATTGTAAGACCCTCATAGAAGGGCGTATACATCTTATTCATCAAATATAGACCGGGAGTCAATATTTCTTGATATATCGAGATTACCTCGGAGGAAAATATTTAAGTAAATATTTTCCATTATTCGGGCGACGAATATTATTTGAATATTCGTTCGAGATTATTTATTTAACAATCCTTACTTCAAATAATTATTTGAACGTAACTATTCGACGAATAATATTTATTTTAATATTCATTCAGAGTCGAATTATTTATCGATTATTATTTCGAATATTCTTCTAAAGATGAGACTACTAAATGAATATTATTTGGATATTCATTTTGAATATTATTTTATTAAATAAATATTACTTTTGAAAATTCATTTAAGATATTAATTACTTGATGAATATTATTTTAAATATTCATCTGAAGCCTGATTTATTTATCGAATATTATCTCGAATATTCCTTTAGGGCTTGGATTACTAAATGAATATTACCTGATATTCATTTAGAATATTATTCATTAAATGAATATTACTATTTGAATATTCATTTAAATTCCTAATTAATTATGAATATTATCTTAAGTATTCCTTTCAGGCCCTATTAATTAATGAATATTATTTTGAATATTCATTTATTCAATAAATATTCTCCTGATGTTTCACCAGGGATTATTTTGAGAAATACCCTGATTAAAGATATCCTTTAATATTCTTAAATATTCTTTAAATATTTTTAATTCAATAAATATTCTCTGAATATTTATTTCATACTTAGAATAACCTCAATAAGGTTTATCTTCTTCGATTATTACAGAAAATACCTCGGAGTCATATTATTATTAATCTTATATCAAGAAAGGTTCTCAGACATCATTCTTCTTTGAGTCTACCTCTCTAATAATAAGGGAACCTTACTTGGAAAATGTTATTTATCTTGTCGACTTCCCGGTCATAGAGTATTCTCTTCACTCGCAACTCGGGTGCTGTTGACTTATTAAGTCGTTGTTTACCTTCTCATCTTTCGAGGGGTAAGATTGTTGGAACAAGTTGATATTCGATACCAAGCCACAGCTTGGAAGTTATTGGTGAATTTTCCTTTCCTACTAGATACGACTACCTTGTAGAGTCTTATCAACAAGTATTATACTTGGGGAAAGGGGGACGAATGTTACATTCAGAATCATGAATTCTATTTGAACTAGGAGTCGTGTAAGAGGCCGAGTAGCGCCGGTCCATCCCCTTTGGCCCAACCGTTGGTCGGGGAGAGCTAGTAAGGCGGTAGACAAGTAAAGCCGTCAGTTCTTCCTTCTACCGGTAGTAAATCTAATTTGAGCTGTACGATCTCGACTGATCATCAAGATTAGAACAGCGGGCGCGGTGAATACTCCATCATTGGTTCATCATCCAAACTTATTTATTTCCTGCAACATGATTATTGTTGGCAGAGCTGGAAAAGTGTTCATAACTGGAATTGCAATCTTTTCATGCAAGTTCCTCTTTTTAATGACAATGAGAATATCTCGCTTACTTTTGATGTAGCAGATATTTCTACAAACAAATACTTTGAGTTACCTGGTAACTTCATCCTTTATATTATACTGGCAATAACCTCATTAATGCATGGCATATGGTTTCAAAGGATATTTTGAACTGCTGTATATATGTATCACTGTTCAGTTATATTATTGTTGGTGGGCTTTCGCTCACCCTTGCTTTGTTCATATTATGTCACAACAACAGCTAGGATAGATGGCTCGCATCAGGCGCACTCGGCGCAAGCGGGTTACCCGACCCACCGGACTCCCCGCTGAGATGCTAGCCGCCATTGCTGAGGTAGCATAGTTAGACAGCTTTTGTTTCCTGTTTAACTATATGTATAATTAATGTAATCAACGGCAAAACTGTTAAACTTATGATGTTATCCTTTTGGGATTGTAATAACGTTTATTCGTAACCCTTTAATGTAAGACTTATTTCAATTTCATCTCTGGGACTATAACTGTTGTGCGTGTGAGTGGATATTATTGTGGGGTCACAGCATGTGATTTATTTATTGTGGACTCAAGTCAAGTATTATTAATGGATGTAAGACCGTAACCACCAGATCCCTGACCCCGGATCTGGGGGTGTTACAGAAGTGGTATCAGAGCGTACGTTATAAACCCCAGAGATGAGGTGACGTTAAAACAATAAATTCAATAAGATAATAAGAACTCTTGCCAAGTTCATAGTCGGACTACTTAATGTAGTGATGACATATAAAACCCTTATGGGAACTCGTAAGTATCATGATAGTAACTTAGCTCGATATCGTATCGACGAGTAAGGTGACAGACCTTGAGGCATACGAGCAGCAACGCGATGATGCTTTATATGCTGAAGATCAGCGGGTAATTCGATGGAGTACCCTACTGGAGACCCGAAAGAGGTTCCAGCAGATAAGGAAAATCTTGTTAGGATAAGGAGCTTACCCTTGAGGAATGAGGGCTGTAGCCAGAAAGACTGAGATGATTAAGGTATAGAGCTCAGAAAAGTGGGCATAAAGAACTAAGCTATTAGCAAGAGAACTGAAGATTCATGTTGGATTCGTGGCTGGACTACTGGAGGTAGTACCAGCAAGTAAGACGGATTGGAAGAATTACTTGAGATCTTATACGGGAATAGATGAGAATCATTAGAGACTTTCATATTAACGAAAAGAGTGCTAGTAGGATGTATGATTATCAAAGGCATCGATATAAGGCGAGGAGCAGAGTCCCTAGGAATAGTTGAGAAGAGGCAGTAAGTGCCATATCATTTGATAAATGAATAAGTATGAATATTGTCAGTAATAATTCGCCATGAGAAGGCAGATGTCATAGGTTGTAATTTATGGAACCAAATTGAGGTTGATGAAGTTGTTTTATTCAGAAAAATGTCCATTTTATGAATGAATCAGTTAGAAAGTGAAAACATTGGGAAGTGACAGCATGATTGGATAAAGTTATATAAGGAAGTAGTAAGGAAGACAATGATCTCAGAACCTACCGGAAGATAAGACCAGTGAGTCAAGATGAACTCGTAATGAGACTATTGTCAGAGACTAAGTATAGGGTTAATTTAACTCAGTGAAATGATGAACCAGAAATGTTAGATGCATGTGACTTAGAGGAATATTAAATTCTTTCTTTTCTTTGAATGGATTATAGTAGTCACCTTAAGTTTACTCCGACACGGAATTATAATGGATCAAGTAATACGATCAGCAGTTAAAGGGAAAAATGTGAGAAAATCTTCCTGGAGCTAAAAGATGAAAGTGGTAATGACCAAGAGTTGGCATTGCTTAATGGAAAAAGGAGACTTTGTGCTTCTAACGACGCTTCACATAAAGGATTAGGATGTGTGCTTGCGCAGCATGACAAAGTACTGGCGGATGCATTTGGACAACACGGTTCACCAGGTTCGGATGGCCTTAGTAGTGCCAAATTTTTTTGGAACAACCAACTCCGACGGTAATGTTCCTGCTGAGACTAGTGGTTGGGTAGACTAACATTTGGTAATATTGAATATCAGGACATATAGGTATCAGGAAGTTGTGACTGGTTTCAGTTTGAAACTGTTGATTCCCCTCTAAAGGATGTATATAATTTGTTCCTCTCCAGTGGTTAAACTTCCAACCTGATGACGATTATTTCGTTAATTATGACTGCTTATGGTTCTACCTGCTTGGAGGTTCATAGAACTATTCTTCAGGTTTCGAAATTGGTCTCTTTAATGTTACCAGTAGGTGAATAGATTGACCAAAATTTCCCTGATTCAAAAAAAAAAAAAGGAATTCATCGAATTTTGGCAAATCTTGTCTTTCTGATTATCAGAGAACATCATTGAAGATAATGGAAACTGGAGCGAACCCTGTGGATTGGGTAAGGTTGCCGTCATATATGGGTTAGTAGACGGACCCTGAGTATTACAATCGATGGTAGAGATAAAATGATGAAGTGAGATTGGACGGAAACAGGAAATGTAAGTAAGAAACCAGCCGGACTGAGAAATTCCAGGATTGACTTAAATGAAAAGGCTGTTATGCCAGGAATGGTAAGCTTGCGTGGCACGTGGTAGTGATAAGAATAGTTGAAAAGATAAAAATAGAGGAAAGGTGACCAGAGACGGTGCCGAATAGTCGATTAAGACTTATATGAAGTAAAGTTTTAGAAAGGTAGAAAGGTATCAAAGAAGGCACTATGCCGGCAATTGCTAGAAAAGTAATGCTATTAGCCAACCCCTAAAATCATATATATATATATATATATATATATATATATATATATATATATATATATATATATTTTTGTGGCCAGTTGAGGCCAAGTCACAAAGGATTATCAAGTGACTAGACCAGCAATGAAAGGACAAAGCAGGGTTGCTTCTAAGAAAGCACCGACTGCAAGGCCTTCTGATATAAAGGAAACATTAATGAGATCGTAGGAATCTTCTGCTGAAAAGCCCATGTTTTGATTGGGAATTCACTAGACCTTTTTGGGATAGGGTCACCCGTACTAAAGTGACTCATGTGTATATGGTTGTCCAAGATTACGAGTAAAATGGGAGTATAATGACTTGAGATGTATGATGTTAGGGTATCATGAATACCATGAATATATTATGACGGAGGAAAGTAAACAATGAAGGTTTATGAAGAGAGTATAGAAATGGTCAGAAATTGAACAATATGCTGTAGGAATTTTCTCTGAGGCAAGTACCTTTGCGAAGAACGATAAGCACTAGGAAATTCACGTTGAACTCGACCAATATCTTTCAGAACATCCTTTATACCATTAACAAGTTCTGTAAGAGAGCAGATAGACACACGTTGTCTTTTGGAAGGTCAAATAGGTTGACCACTATCTGAAAGAAGAAATTAGCAGTAAGCTACCGATCGATTATCAAATAAGAATGATTGAAAAGAGACCTTTATTAAGGATACATGATTTGATTGCCAATTATAGGATGCAGGAATTCCTTGGCAGTTGAATTAAGGATTAGATATCCATAGAGTAAGGCAAACCCTGGGGAATGGACAAGGGATGGCATTACCCCTAATAAAGGACATTGTGAATTTGGATGATATAAAATTGAATTGATTAAGGCGACATCAAACTTTGAGGATTTATAAAAAAAAAGAGCAGTTTTGAAAGGTATATAGACAGAATTATTATATGATTAATTACTGATATTTTGATGTGCCCTGTACCCAGAAAATACAGGAAGAATGATGAGGATTACCTAAGAAACCTTACAAGGAAAAAGGTAATATTCTGAAGTTCAAAATGGAAGTTTGGTAGGGAATATATGACATAGAAATAATTATGCCAGACGAGGCATGTGTGAAACCATGGGAAAGTATGGATTGAACCAACAAAGGTTGAGATTATCCTAGAACAAGAAAGAACTAAGAGAACAAATATCCCAGGTATGATCGAGAGTAACTTTGATAAAGTTCCCACGGGAAGGTGGAAGCAATGACTTATGGAAAAAAAAGACTAATAGTTATATTTTCTCCTTCAGCAGAGCTTAATGGAGAATGCTTTAACCCAACAGTGATGGGAATGAGGTAGAAAAGTTTGAGTTGGAATGTATCCAGAGAACATGGATTACAAGAAATTGTTAGTATCAGGAAAGGCCAATGAGGTGACCGACAATCTAAGTATAAAGGAATAATTACAAATATTCATACCGAAGAAACAGAATGATATTTGGAAGGACCTTGAAGGTCATATCGGAATGGAGGAATTTACATTCCTTCTGATGACTATGCAAGAATTGACGGTAATAATAGTTTAAGTAAAGATTCGATTCCTGATGGAGTCTTAAGCATATTACGTACCTTAGAAGGTCCCGTTTTGAGGCAAACCAGGACCATGGTACAAAAATTGATGAAGTAAACCGTTAGGTTTCCAGTCTTTTATGGAAGATGCATAAGTGATAGTTTCATCAACCGGACCTAGATGCGATGCTTGAAACTCTTTTGCAATTCTATCTACTTCATGTTATATCTACATCAAGTTCAGGAAGTGTTCCTTATGGATAAGGAATAGTGATTACTTTGTCTCCCTAAGGGATTTGAAACCCGTAGGGTTAGCTATTAACGCACTACGTAAACAACAAGCGATGGTGATTCTTCTAAGAAAGTAGATGACAACGTAAAGATAAAGAAAGTGCTGCTATTGATAAACTAAATGGCATGTTGATGAATGACAAGCAAGTTTGTGTTAGTGTATTTCTGCGCAAACCAGATAGAGAATATGAGGTTGATGATTCATGATGCCAAATGTATTCCCGTAGAAAGAATTAATGAGACTTGGAGGGAAGGGCAGTTGAGCCCGAGACTTATTCGGCCATTTGAGAGTTCAAAAGTGTTCTCGAGCCAGCCTTACCCCCAAAACTTATAGCACGGTCATAACGGGTTTTCATGTGGCAAGGCTACGCCAGTAAAATGCAGATGTTCAACAGATGATAGGAGTACGAGCATGTAGATATACGACCTGGTCTGACTTACGAAAGACAACTTGTGGAAAACCACGGATAGAAAAGAACAAGTGATGAGAAACAAGGTTGGCAGAAGTAGATTATATGAATCTAAGTTAAAGGGATCGGGCCAGATTCATTTCGGAAAGTTTAAATTGGAATAACGTGATGATTATAGAATAAATGTGACGGAATACCGATAAGGAGGTACCAATTGCAAAAAGGTGTCTCAATAAAGAGGTGAAGGTGAAAGTAAATAATAGAAATGAGTAAAAATCAGATAATAAGAAGGATGTGATTGATAAAGAAAAGGCTGGGAAAGCAACTATGGAATAAGAAACAATGAATGTTATGAATGGGTTTTCTAATGAATTCTCAGGATGACAACCTGATAGTGTCAATATTATAGTTATGAAAAAGCTAGTAACATGATATGGGATGTCAGTAATAATGATGTCAAGTGAGAAATCTAAGATTTAACCTGAAAGGTTGAAGGATTTCCCGAATGTGAGTATCGCTAAGATTGAACAAGAGTATTTGTCCATAGAATAATGGACAAAGCAGCAAGATATTTTGTCACGTGAGATTGCGATCAAATAGTATTGGATATAATTATGATTAATTTCTTCTTTGATAAACCTCTATAGTTCAGAGGTAAATTCTGAGTATGATATTCTACAATCATGAAATCTTTCTATAATCCTTTAGAACTCTGTTCTCTTCTTCCCTCTTATTCATCTTCTTTATGAATTGAGAAGAAGAACCCTTTTAGGAGGGGAGGTACTGCTACGTGACTATCTGTCTATGTGATAGAAGTCTAAGTGGAATACCATAACTTGTTTAATTGCTTGTCCAGTACTAAAGGCTGGCCCCTTCTGTACTAACTATGCAATATAACAAATGTTCAATTGATCATAGTGATCTCTCAATAAATCTTTCCACTTCTCTATATTGATCGAGATTGCGAAGATTAAAGCGATCAGGAAATGCACAGTACGAGCGAGGTTACCTCCGAATTCGTAGGGTGATAGTGATACCAATGTTACTGCAGGTATCAATAAGGATAAGACTGAGTAAGAGTATAACCCGGATAGTGAGTTGTACGAAAAGTAGCAACGTTGATGGAAAAAGGATACAGTATGGATTGTAGCACTAGAAGATGTGCTGAGGAAGGGTAGAACGACTAAGAATTGACCGGGAAGCTAAAAAGTGAACGACAGGAAAACGACTCTTTGCTTCCTACCTGATTCCGGGACGGAATCCTTTTAAGGAGGGGAGACTATAAGAACCCCAAATTTTGGATATAATTAAAACTTTTTATTAAGTAATGATAAAATGAGGAACAATGATTCCGACAACAAGGTCACCAGCTCTAATGAATGGTGGTTTCAAAGAACAATGATTGTAATGAATGGATATTGCTTTGGACAATGATCCTGATGCATTGGTATATTGTCAGAATAGAGTAATTCGATGGTTGAGGACCTAGATAAGAATAATCTACCATCCAGGAAGGAGCTAATGGGTCCTTGAAGGGAAATGAGTACGTGCATAGTGTTTCCCATACGTGCATAGTGTTTCCCGTACGTGCATAGTGTTTCCCATACGTGCATAGTATTTCCCGTACGTGCATAGTGTTTCCCGTACGTGCATAGTGTTTCCTGTACGTGCATAGTAATTTGGTGGATGAATAGTGATTTTGTAAGTTGGAAAACTTTTCACGCCACCCTATGTACGGGACGTGATATGGATGTTTCGAAGTCATATTAGTAATACGCGGAGGAAATAAGTGAATGCAGAGACGATCGAAATTCAGAAATTCCAAATTCTTTTTCGGTATAATATTTGACCGGACAGTGGATTAAATATTATTATAATCCAAGAATTGAGATATTAACTTTGAGGATTTGATATTTTGGGATGTTATTATATTTGATTTAAGAATGAAGATAGGAAACCACTGAGGCAGTGAAACAAGCGTTCTAGAAACCGCTAAAACGTTATAACGTGATTAATCAATAAAGCGAACGAATCCTAGATTACGGATTAAGTTCGTATCGAGATTAAATATCCTACATGGTCATCACGAGGATTATATTAAGGATTGGGGAAGGTATTATGAATATCGAGAAATTTCCCGGTAAACCCTAGAGGTGAAACTACTTAGTTATTCGCCCGAACGATCAATCGAAACGAGCAATAACCGGACAAAAGAAACAAGTAGTGGAAGCAAGAGTCATGCATAAGCTACTAGATAAATATCTAGCAACCAAGTGGGCTAAGTAACTAGCATGTTAAGGATTGAACTAGTAGTTAGCCAAATCAAACTCTAGTTAGCCATAAATCAATCCAAGTGCTACACATGCTTTCAAATCTCACCATTCATTCCAAAAGCACTTTAATAAAGTAAAAAGAGATGAGATATCATCCAAGGCTCATTACTTTATGAATTATTATCAAAACAACCAAGCAAACACAAAGAACTCTCCATTTTCCTTTCTTCTTTGAAAAATTCTGCCAAGGTGCTAGAAGTAAGGCTTCCAACCATCATTTGATCTTGAAATATTTATGGTGAGTACTTCATATCATAGCTTAGATCCCCTAGAAATTTCAGCTTCAAATTCATCTTTTTCCATTTTCAAATAAATCATCAAAGATGATGATGAATAGTGTTTTCAAGAACTAATCTTTGTTTTTCTTGTTTTCATGGTTGATCCTAGCTAACTTAAGGCTATCCAAGGACCATACCAAGATTTGTGAGGCTAGTAAATACTCCAAGGAAGGTATAAGAATTGAAAACCCTAGATCTACTTTGAGTTTTAAGCATGTTCTTGATGGATCTAGCTTAGTTATGATTATGTTCATGTTATAAGCAAGCTTAGTTAGTGATTTAGTGATTTGATTAACATGATGATTTTGATGCTAAGATCAGTAGCATCTGGACTTGTTGAGATGCTTATTATGTGTATAAGTTGTTTAGATGCCCGGTGTGGCTTGCGTTGTTGATTATGATTTATGGAACGTCCGATTTATAGCCGTCGTAATGCCCGATTTTTGTTAACCTTAAGAAATCGTGTTTGAGAGTAGCCATAAGTCACTGTCCAGTATCATGTTCTGCCATGGCAAGATAGATCATGTTATAAGATTCGTTTTGATATAAAGATCATGTGAAACGGACTTACGGTTTAGGAATTATGGCCGATTCACTAAAAGACGTTCGAAACCGTAAGTACGAGTTCGTTATTAAAATTGTACCCTCGTAAAATACGTAAGTCAGTGGCGAATCTTGGTAATTAAATACTAGAGGTAAAAAGGAAGGTGTGAGAGAAAACCTCATATGAAACGGATCGTTTTCCGATTTTATAAAAATGTACGAATCAAAGTTAATCGCAAACGAACCCCTAAAAACCCGCTTGATTATAACTTCGGTAAAACACTTAGAAAACGGGCGATAAAACTCGGAGCATAATATTGATTTGTAACGATCGACTTTAGAACTTGTATGACTTAAGTATGTCCCAAGTGTAAGTACAATGACATGTCGTATTAACGAACGAATGTCGAGTCGGATCGATGATAAAAAGAATCCACTAAAAGGGGTATAACGAGATAACTCGAGAACGTGTTTCGATTTAAGTATAACTTAACTTTTAAGATGTTAAGTGATTAATCCCGAATGCCTTGGCTATTTATAGATCACCAAGCTGACCCGGGACCCGCTACCACTACCCCTTACCGTACTCGACTACCAGGCAAGTTTCAATTCCCTTCTTTTAGGCTGTTGTTGTGATTGAATAAATATATAAATATGTTTTCTGTTATACATATGCCATAGCATGCATGCCTACTTTCAAGTTATATCATTATGCTTGTTCCCTGATTGTTATTGGCTTATAAATTAGATAGCTATCGTATCAACTATAAGCCGGTTATTGTAAGACCCTCATAGAAGGGCGTATACATCTTATTCATCAAATATAGACCGGGAGTCAATATTTCTTGATATATCGAGATTACCTCGGAGGAAAATATTTAAGTAAATATTTTCCATTATTCGGGCGACGAATATTATTTGAATATTCGTTCGAGATTATTTATTTAACAATCCTTACTTCAAATAATTATTTGAACGTAACTATTCGACGAATAATATTTATTTTAATATTCATTCAGAGTCGAATTATTTATCGATTATTATTTCGAATATTCTTCTAAAGATGAGACTACTAAATGAATATTATTTGGATATTCATTTTGAATATTATTTTATTAAATAAATATTACTTTTGAAAATTCATTTAAGATATTAATTACTTGATGAATATTATTTTAAATATTCATCTGAAGCCTGATTTATTTATCGAATATTATCTCGAATATTCCTTTAGGGCTTGGATTACTAAATGAATATTACCTGATATTCATTTAGAATATTATTCATTAAATGAATATTACTATTTGAATATTCATTTAAATTCCTAATTAATTATGAATATTATCTTAATTATTCCTTTCAGACCCTATTAATTAATGAATATTATTTTGAATATTCATTTATTCAATAAATATTCTCCTGATGTTTCACCAGGGATTATTTTGAGAAATACCCTGATTAAAGATATCCTTGAATATTCTTAAATATTCTTTAAATATTTTTAATTCAATAAATATTCTCTGAATATTTATTTCATACTTAGAATAACCTCAATAAGGTTTATCTTCTTCGATTATTACAGAAAATACCTCGGAGTCATATTATTATTAATCTTATATCAAGAAAGGTTCTCAGACATCATTCTTCTTTGAGTCTACCTCTCTAATAATAAGGGAACCTTACTTGGAAAATGTTATTTATCTTGTCGACTTCCCGGTCATAGAGTATTCTCTTCACTCGCAACTCGGGTGCTGTTGACTTATTAAGTCGTTGTTTACCTTCTCATCTTTCGAGGGGTAAGATTGTTGGAACAAGTTGATATTCGATACCAAGCCACAGCTTGGAAGTTATTGGTGAATTTTCCTTTCCTACTAGATACGACTACCTTGTAGAGTCTTATCAACAAGTATTATACTTGGGGAAAGGGGGACGAACGTTACATTCAGAATCATGAATTCTATTTGAACTAGGAGTCGTGTAAGAGGCCGAGTAGCGCCGGTCCATCCCCTTTGGCCCAACCGTTGGTCGGGGAGAGCTAGTAAGGCGGTAGACAAGTAAAGCCGTCAGTTCTTCCTTCTACCGGTAGTAAATCTAATTTGAGCTGTACGATCTCGACTGATCATCAAGATTAGAACAGCGGGCGCGGTGAATACTCCATCATTGGTTCATCATCCAAACTTATTTATTTCCTGCAACATGATTATTGTTGGCAGAGCTGGAAAAGTGTTCATAACTGGAATTGCAATCTTTTCATGCAAGTTCCTCTTTTTAATGACAATGAGAATATCTCGCTTACTTTTGATGTAGCAGATATTTCTACAAACAAATACTTTGAGTTACCTGGTAACTTCATCCTTTATATTATACTGGCAATAACCTCATTAATGCATGGCATATGGTTTCAAAGGATATTTTGAACTGCTGTATATATGTATCACTGTTCAGTTATATTATTGTTGGTGGGCTTTCGCTCACCCTTGCTTTGTTCATATTATGTCACAACAACAGCTAGGACAGATGGCTCGCATCAGGCGCACTCGGCGCAAGCGGGTTACCCGACCCACCGGACTCCCCGCTGAGATGCTAGCCGCCATTGCTGAGGTAGCATAGTTAGACAGCTTTTGTTTCCTGTTTAACTATATGTATAATTAATGTAATCAACGGCAAAACTGTTAAACTTATGATGTTATCCTTTTGGGATTGTAATAACGTTTATTCGTAACCCTTTAATGTAAGACTTATTTCAATTTCATCTCTGGGACTATAACTGTTGTGCGTGTGAGTGGATATTATTGTGGGGTCACAGCATGTGATTTATTTATTGTGGACTCAAGTCAAGTATTATTAATGGATGTAAGACCGTAACCACCAGATCCCTGACCCCGGATCTGGGGGTGTTACATGGTCTCTTCAGGTTTAGCCTCAAAGTGCTCATACTCTTGTGTGAGTATGTTTCTCCTATTCTTCTTAATAGCAGCAGTTCCTTGACATCTGACTTCAAGAGCATCCCAGATCTCTTTTGCAGTGGTGCAGTTAATCACTTTGTTAGACATAACATTGTCTAAAGCACTATGCAGTAAATGCCTAACCTTCGCATCCTTAGCAATTGATGATAGATCTTCAGGAGTCATGTCCTTCTTTTCCTTTGGAACTATTTTAGCTTCTTCACCAGCAGTTGCAGCAGATAGCTTTGTAGGATTGTGAGGGCCTTCATTAATCCAGTCAAGATATTCTGGATCTGTAGCCTCCATAAACATAGTCATCTTGACCTTCCACATGGCATACTCTGATGGCCTGAGAATAGGAACCCTGATTGGTTCATAACGACTCACAGTAGTAGGAGCCTTTTCAGAACTAGTAGATGTTGGTGGAGGAATTGCTGACATGATTATTGTTGTGTTTGGATCTTAAACTGTAATAAAGTAACAGATTTGCTCTGATACCACTTGTTAGGCCGAATACACACTAATAATCAATATTAGATGAAAGAATAACAATTAAGATGATTATGCACTTTAAATCTTCTGGTATTAAAAACCCTATTCGTGATGTAAACTATCACAAAGAGCTGCTAGGTTACAATAAAGATAGTTCGATGCACGATACCCTTCTAGGGTTAACCTAACTGTATTTATAAAACATACAGCTTCGATACAATCTCTAATTGATATTCCTAATAATCAGCTATACAATGATATCAATTACAGATTGTCACACGTCTCCTAAGTCAACTCGATCTCTTTGATAGCTATCCAGTCTCCAAAGATCTCGCTTCCATATCAATCTTCAATTGATCTCTAATATCTTCTGTTGACTTCGTACGCGCTGCTTCTAGACAGACTTTACTAAACTCTGTCCAGCTTCCGTAGTCAGTGTTTAACTAAACTCTGACTGCTTCCAGCTAAACTCTGATTTGTCGCTGTAGCTCCTAAACACTGTTTTCATCAATCATTTCTAACATGCTATGGCATATGTATAACAACAATCATATATATATTATCACAACAATAGGTTCAAAAGGTTTGAACACTTGCCTGGAAGCTCTGTAGGGGTAGTGTGTCTCGGATCGGTCCGATGATCTATAAATAACCAAAATTATTCAAGGTTAATCACCTACCACTTTGAAAAGCTAAGTACATACTTTACTTAAGCTAAAACACGCTTTCAAGTTAACTCTTATTAATACCGTTGTGATCCGACACTTGCTTATTATCAAGGCATGTTATTACACTTACACCTGGTAGGTTCTTAAGTCATATAAGTTCTAAGGTCGGTTGTTTACTAACAAAGATTATACCTCGAGATTTATTGTTCGATTTCTAAGTGGTTTTCCAAAGTTATAACCAAGTGTACCTTAAAGGGGTTCATTCACACTTAACCTCGATTCGAAAATTTTTATAAAATTGAAAAACGATCCGTTTGACATGAGGTTTTCTCTCACACCTTCCTTATGATCTCTAATATTTAATTACCAAGATTTGCCACTGAATTATTCATGTTAAGGGGGTTCAATATCAGTTACGAACTCGAACTTACGGTTTTGAATAACTTTTACAATTTTGACCATAACTCGTAAACCGTAAGTCCGTTTGCTTCGATTCTCACGCCAAAACGATCTATGACTCGAGATCTACAAGGGTATGTAATATAATCATAAAGGCAAGAAAATTATACCTACTGTGATGCACGTTTTTAAAGGGTTAACAAAATTTCGACATTACGACGGCTATAAATCGAACGTTTCCAAATTTGTTACATCACAACCAAGCCACACCGGGCATACCATACATCTTATACACATAATACTCATCTTAACAAGTCCAAGAGCATCTTACTTCACCATCATATTCATCATATCTCTTAGATCAACAAAGCTAACTACATAATAATGCTTACATGCTTATAATAACACCATAATCATAACTAAGCTAAAAACCACCAAGAACATCCATAAACTCAAAGTAAGATCTAGGGTTCTTAAGAGATATACCTTTCTTAGAGTGTGTAAAGGCCTTAATAAGCTTGATCTAGTCCTTGTATATCCTTAATATAGCTTAGATCATCCAAAGAAATCAAGAAAACAACATTAGTTCTTGAAAGTTACTATTCATCATAAACTTTGATGATTTATTTAAATATGAAAGAAGTGGAGTTTGAAGTTAAGATCCTTAAGATATCCCTAATATGAAATGTAGTACTCACCATAAAAATCTTGAGATCAAACAATGGTTGGAAGCTTGATTGTGATCTTGGAATTTTGGAAGAGGCCGAATGGAACAAATAAGAGAAATAGTGGAGTTTTGCTTGGTTTCTCTTGCTCTCATCTCATCTAAAGTGTATTATTGATGTGTTAAGATAATATCTTGGTCATAAAGTAGCTTTATTAAAGTGATCATATCATGGATGATGCAATTCAAGTGGACAAGTGTTGGTTTTAGTGGTAAGATGATGAGATGAAGCTAAGTACTTGGTTTATTTCTAAGTATGCTAGTTCCCCTTGTAACTACTTGGTTACTTGATCTTATCCTCTAGCACATGCATGCATCTTAGCTCTCTACTTGCTCTGTTGTCCGGTTATTCCTCATTTTCATTGATCGTTTGGAGAAATATCTAAAGTATTTCTCGTTAGGGTTTTACCGGAAATCTTCTAATATTTATACTACCATTCTCAATCCTCCTTCATAATTCTTGAATTTAAATTCCTTAAATCTTTTTAATAAATCCTTAAATCCTTCAGTGTCCAGGGAAATCTCGGAGAAAATAAAAGTGCTATTTTTCTGATTCTGATATCGTTTACATACACTTATTTTACCCCAGGATCACGAATACAAACTCCAAAATCCATTCTGAATACTTTTATATAGCGTCGTCTAATAATACTCCAATTTCCACCAAAAACACTATTCATTGCTTATTCTCTCTTTATTCCTTATATTTAGAAAAATGTCCTCGTTCTCTCTCGAGCGTTCCCTATCTCTTTTACGGAACCACTGGATTTATAACAGATATCGATTTGGATGACATGCGAACCATCTTCCTCATTTAGAATCACCATATCCTACTTTATAGGAGATAGATTATTCTAATCTAATTTGTCAACCCATTGCATTTTTCATGACATATAAACATTGGAATCCATATCCATTCCATTCATTAGAATAACTGTAACACTTATAATCCATTACATAATAAAAGTTTTAATTTCTACCAAAAATCTGGGTTCTTACACAGGTGTACCTGGACTTTTCTCTTATCAAATAAAACTCAAGTTCTCTCCATTTTCCAGAAATTTGTTACATATATTAAAAATCATTTTATAGCTCAAGTCAAGACCATAAGGTCTGACAATGGTACTGAGTTCTTTAATAGAGAACTGACCTCTTTCTTTGATTCTCTTGGTATTATACATCAAAGTTCTTGTACAGATGCCCCACAACAGAATGGTAGGATTGAACGAAAACATAGACACCTACTTTCTGTTGCAAGGGCACTTAAGTTTCAGTCCAATGTTCCCCTTCATTTGTGGGGGGATTGTCTTCTCACTGCCACCTATTTGATAAATACAACTCCCACTGCTATACTTAATCAGAAATTTCCTTATGAAGTTCTTTTTCATAAACCTCCATTATATGATCACATAAGAGTATTTGGTTGTTTAGCCTATGCTTCCGACAACAAGGTCACCAGCTCTAATGAATGGTGGTTTCAAAGAACAATGATTGTAATGAATGGACATTGCTTTGGACAATGATCCTGATGCATTGGTATATTGTCAGAATAGAGTAATTCGATGGTTGAGGACCTAGATAAGAATAATCTACCATCCAGGAAGGAGCTAATGGGTCCTTGAAGGGAAATGAGTACGTGCATAGTGTTTCCCATACGTGCATAGTGTTTCCCGTACGTGCATAGTGTTTCCCATACGTGCATAGTATTTCCCGTACGTGCATAGTGTTTCCCGTACGTGCATAGTGTTTCCTGTACGTGCATAGTAATTTGGTGGATGAATAGTGATTTTGTAAGTTGGAAAACTTTTCACGCCACCCTATGTACGGGACGTGATATGGATGTTTCGAAGTCATATTAGTAATACGCGGAGGAAATAAGTGAATGCAGAGACGATCGAAATTCAGAAATTCCAAATTCTTTTTCGGTATAATATTTGACCGGACAGTGGATTAAATATTATTATAATCCAAGAATTGAGATATTAACTTTGAGGATTTGATATTTTGGGATGTTATTATATTTGATTTAAGAATGAAGATAGGAAACCACTGAGGCAGTGAAACAAGCGTTCTAGAAACCGCTAAAACGTTATAACGTGATTAATCAATAAAGCGAACGAATCCTAGATTACGGATTAAGTTCGTATCGAGATTAAATATCCTACATGGTCATCACGAGGATTATATTAAGGATTGGGGAAGGTATTATGAATATCGAGAAATTTCCCGGTAAACCCTAGAGGTGAAACTACTTAGTTATTCGCCCGAACGATCAATCGAAACGAGCAATAACCGGACAAAAGAAACAAGTAGTGGAAGCAAGAGTCATGCATAAGCTACTAGATAAATATCTAGCAACCAAGTGGGCTAAGTAACTAGCATGTTAAGGATTGAACTAGTAGTTAGCCAAATCAAACTCTAGTTAGCCATAAATCAATCCAAGTGCTACACATGCTTTCAAATCTCACCATTCATTCCAAAAGCACTTTAATAAAGTAAAAAGAGATGAGATATCATCCAAGGCTCATTACTTTATGAATTATTATCAAAACAACCAAGCAAACACAAAGAACTCTCCATTTTCCTTTCTTCTTTGAAAAATTCTGCCAAGGTGCTAGAAGTAAGGCTTCCAACCATCATTTGATCTTGAAATATTTATGGTGAGTACTTCATATCATAGCTTAGATCCCCTAGAAATTTCAGCTTCAAATTCATCTTTTTCCATTTTCAAATAAATCATCAAAGATGATGATGAATAGTGTTTTCAAGAACTAATCTTTGTTTTTCTTGTTTTCATGGTTGATCCTAGCTAACTTAAGGCTATCCAAGGACCATACCAAGATTTGTGAGGCTAGTAAATACTCCAAGGAAGGTATAAGAATTGAAAACCCTAGATCTACTTTGAGTTTTAAGCATGTTCTTGATGGATCTAGCTTAGTTATGATTATGTTCATGTTATAAGCAAGCTTAGTTAGTGATTTAGTGATTTGATTAACATGATGATTTTGATGCTAAGATCAGTAGCATCTGGACTTGTTGAGATGCTTATTATGTGTATAAGTTGTTTAGATGCCCGGTGTGGCTTGCGTTGTTGATTACGATTTATGGAACGTCCGATTTATAGCCGTCGTAATGCCCGATTTTTGTTAACCTTAAGAAATCGTGTTTGAGAGTAGCCATAAGTCACTGTCCAGTATCATGTTCTGCCATGGCAAGATAGATTATGTTATAAGATTCGTTTTGATATAAAGATCATGTGAAACGGACTTACGGTTTAGGAATTATGGCCGATTCACTAAAAGACGTTCGAAACCGTAAGTACGAGTTCGTTATTAAAATTGTACCCTCGTAAAATACGTAAGTCAGTGGCGAATCTTGGTAATTAAATACTAGAGGTAAAAAGGAAGGTGTGAGAGAAAACCTCATATGAAACGGATCGTTTTCCGATTTTATAAAAATGTACGAATCAAAGTTAATCGCAAACGAACCCCTAAAAACCCGCTTGATTATAACTTCGGTAAAACACTTAGAAAACGGGCGATAAAACTCGGAGCATAATATTGATTTGTAACGATCGACTTTAGAACTTGTATGACTTAAGTATGTCCCAAGTGTAAGTACAATGACATGTCGTATTAACGAACGAATGTCGAGTCGGATCGATGATAAAAAGAATCCACTAAAAGGGGTATAACGAGATAACTCGAGAACGTGTTTCGATTTAAGTATAACTTAACTTTTAAGATGTTAAGTGATTAATCCCGAATGCCTTGGCTATTTATAGATCACCAAGCTGACCCGGGACCCGCTACCACTACCCCTTACCGTACTCGACTACCAGGCAAGTTTCAATTCCCTTCTTTTAGGCTGTTGTTGTGATTGAATAAATATATAAATATGTTTTCTGTTATACATATGCCATAGCATGCATGCCTACTTTCAAGTTATATCATTATGCTTGTTCCCTGATTGTTATTGGCTTATAAATTAGATAGCTATCGTATCAACTATAAGCCGGTTATTGTAAGACCCTCATAGAAGGGCGTATACATCTTATTCATCAAATATAGACCGGGAGTCAATATTTCTTGATATATCGAGATTACCTCGGAGGAAAATATTTAAGTAAATATTTTCCATTATTCGGGCGACGAATATTATTTGAATATTCGTTCGAGATTATTTATTTAACAATCCTTACTTCAAATAATTATTTGAACGTAACTATTCGACGAATAATATTTATTTTAATATTCATTCAGAGTCGAATTATTTATCGATTATTATTTCGAATATTCTTCTAAAGATGAGACTACTAAATGAATATTATTTGGATATTCATTTTGAATATTATTTTATTAAATAAATATTACTTTTGAAAATTCATTTAAGATATTAATTACTTGATGAATATTATTTTAAATATTCATCTGAAGCCTGATTTATTTATCGAATATTATCTCGAATATTCCTTTAGGGCTTGGATTACTAAATGAATATTACCTGATATTCATTTAGAATATTATTCATTAAATGAATATTACTATTTGAATATTCATTTAAATTCCTAATTAATTATGAATATTATCTTAATTATTCCTTTCAGACCCTATTAATTAATGAATATTATTTTGAATATTCATTTATTCAATAAATATTCTCCTGATGTTTCACCAGGGATTATTTTGAGAAATACCCTGATTAAAGATATCCTTGAATATTCTTAAATATTCTTTAAATATTTTTAATTCAATAAATATTCTCTGAATATTTATTTCATACTTAGAATAACCTCAATAAGGTTTATCTTCTTCGATTATTACAGAAAATACCTCGGAGTCATATTATTATTAATCTTATATCAAGAAAGGTTCTCAGACATCATTCTTCTTTGAGTCTACCTCTCTAATAATAAGGGAACCTTACTTGGAAAATGTTATTTATCTTGTCGACTTCCCGGTCATAGAGTATTCTCTTCACTCGCAACTCGGGTGCTGTTGACTTATTAAGTCGTTGTTTACCTTCTCATCTTTCGAGGGGTAAGATTGTTGGAACAAGTTGATATTCGATACCAAGCCACAGCTTGGAAGTTATTGGTGAATTTTCCTTTCCTACTAGATACGACTACCTTGTAGAGTCTTATCAACAAGTATTATACTTGGGGAAAGGGGGACGAACGTTACATTCAGAATCATGAATTCTATTTGAACTAGGAGTCGTGTAAGAGGCCGAGTAGCGCCGGTCCATCCCCTTTGGCCCAACCGTTGGTCGGGGAGAGCTAGTAAGGCGGTAGACAAGTAAAGCCGTCAGTTCTTCCTTCTACCGGTAGTAAATCTAATTTGAGCTGTACGATCTCGACTGATCATCAAGATTAGAACAGCGGGCGCGGTGAATACTCCATCATTGGTTCATCATCCAAACTTATTTATTTCCTGCAACATGATTATTGTTGGCAGAGCTGGAAAAGTGTTCATAACTGGAATTGCAATCTTTTCATGCAAGTTCCTCTTTTTAATGACAATGAGAATATCTCGCTTACTTTTGATGTAGCAGATATTTCTACAAACAAATACTTTGAGTTACCTGGTAACTTCATCCTTTATATTATACTGGCAATAACCTCATTAATGCATGGCATATGGTTTCAAAGGATATTTTGAACTGCTGTATATATGTATCACTGTTCAGTTATATTATTGTTGGTGGGCTTTCGCTCACCCTTGCTTTGTTCATATTATGTCACAACAACAGCTAGGACAGATGGCTCGCATCAGGCGCACTCGGCGCAAGCGGGTTACCCGACCCACCGGACTCCCCGCTGAGATGCTAGCCGCCATTGCTGAGGTAGCATAGTTAGACAGCTTTTGTTTCCTGTTTAACTATATGTATAATTAATGTAATCAACGGCAAAACTGTTAAACTTATGATGTTATCCTTTTGGGATTGTAATAACGTTTATTCGTAACCCTTTAATGTAAGACTTATTTCAATTTCATCTCTGGGACTATAACTGTTGTGCGTGTGAGTGGATATTATTGTGGGGTCACAGCATGTGATTTATTTATTGTGGACTCAAGTCAAGTATTATTAATGGATGTAAGACCGTAACCACCAGATCCCTGACCCCGGATCTGGGGGTGTTACATGGTCTCTTCAGGTTTAGCCTCAAAGTGCTCATACTCTTGTGTGAGTATGTTTCTCCTATTCTTCTTAATAGCAGCAGTTCCTTGACATCTGACTTCAAGAGCATCCCAGATCTCTTTTGCAGTGGTGCAGTTAATCACTTTGTTAGACATAACATTGTCTAAAGCACTATGCAGTAAATGCCTAACCTTCGCATCCTTAGCAATTGATGATAGATCTTCAGGAGTCATGTCCTTCTTTTCCTTTGGAACTATTTTAGCTTCTTCACCAGCAGTTGCAGCAGATAGCTTTGTAGGATTGTGAGGGCCTTCATTAATCCAGTCAAGATATTCTGGATCTGTAGCCTCCATAAACATAGTCATCTTGACCTTCCACATGGCATACTCTGATGGCCTGAGAATAGGAACCCTGATTGGTTCATAACGACTCACAGTAGTAGGAGCCTTTTCAGAACTAGTAGATGTTGGTGGAGGAATTGCTGACATGATTATTGTTGTGTTTGGATCTTAAACTGTAATAAAGTAACAGATTTGCTCTGATACCACTTGTTAGGCCGAATACACACTAATAATCAATATTAGATGAAAGAATAACAATTAAGATGATTATGCACTTTAAATCTTCTGGTATTAAAAACCCTATTCGTGATGTAAACTATCACAAAGAGCTGCTAGGTTACAATAAAGATAGTTCGATGCACGATACCCTTCTAGGGTTAACCTAACTGTATTTATAAAACATACAGCTTCGATACAATCTCTAATTGATATTCCTAATAATCAGCTATACAATGATATCAATTACAGATTGTCACACGTCTCCTAAGTCAACTCGATCTCTTTGATAGCTATCCAGTCTCCAAAGATCTCGCTTCCATATCAATCTTCAATTGATCTCTAATATCTTCTGTTGACTTCGTACGCGCTGCTTCTAGACAGACTTTACTAAACTCTGTCCAGCTTCCGTAGTCAATGTTTAACTAAACTCTGACTGCTTCCAGCTAAACTCTGATTTGTCGCTGTAGCTCCTAAACACTGTTTTCATCAATCATTTCTAACATGCTATGGCATATGTATAACAACAATCATATATATATTATCACAACAATAGGTTCAAAAGGTTTGAACACTTGCCTGGAAGCTCTGTAGGGGTAGTGTGTCTCGGATCGGTCCGATGATCTATAAATAACCAAAATTATTCAAGGTTAATCACCTACCACTTTGAAAAGCTAAGTACATACTTTACTTAAGCTAAAACACGCTTTCAAGTTAACTCTTATTAATACCGTTGTGATCCGACACTTGCTTATTATCAAGGCATGTTATTACACTTACACCTGGTAGGTTCTTAAGTCATATAAGTTCTAAGGTCGGTTGTTTACTAACAAAGATTATACCTCGAGATTTATTGTTCGATTTCTAAGTGGTTTTCCAAAGTTATAACCAAGTGTACCTTAAAGGGGTTCATTCACACTTAACCTCGATTCGAAAATTTTTATAAAATTGAAAAACGATCCGTTTGACATGAGGTTTTCTCTCACACCTTCCTTATGATCTCTAATATTTAATTACCAAGATTTGCCACTGAATTATTCATGTTAAGGGGGTTCAATATCAGTTACGAACTCGAACTTACGGTTTTGAATAACTTTTACAATTTTGACCATAACTCGTAAACCGTAAGTCCGTTTGCTTCGATTCTCACGCCAAAACGATCTATGACTCGAGATCTACAAGGGTATGTAATATAATCATAAAGGCAAGAAAATTATACCTACTGTGATGCACGTTTTTAAAGGGTTAACAAAATTTTGACATTACGACGGCTATAAATCGAACGTTTCCAAATTTGTTACATCACAACCAAGCCACACCGAGCATACCATACATCTTATACACATAATACTCATCTTAACAAGTCCAAGAGCATCTTACTTCACCATCATATTCATCATATCTCTTAGATCAACAAAGCTAACTACATAATAATGCTTACATGCTTATAATAACACCATAATCATAACTAAGCTAAAAACCACCAAGAACATCCATAAACTCAAAGTAAGATCTAGGGTTCTTAAGAGATATACCTTTCTTAGAGTGTGTAAAGGCCTTAATAAGCTTGATCTAGTCCTTGTATATCCTTAATATAGCTTAGATCATCCAAAGAAATCAAGAAAACAACATTAGTTCTTGAAAGTTACTATTCATCATAAACTTTGATGATTTATTTAAATATGAAAGAAGTGGAGTTTGAAGTTAAGATCCTTAAGATATCCCTAATATGAAATGTAGTACTCACCATAAAAATCTTGAGATCAAACAATGGTTGGAAGCTTGATTGTGATCTTGGAATTTTGGAAGAGGCCGAATGGAACAAATAAGAGAAATAGTGGAGTTTTGCTTGGTTTCTCTTGCTCTCATCTCATCTAAAGTGTATTATTGATGTGTTAAGATAATATCTTGGTCATAAAGTAGCTTTATTAAAGTGATCATATCATGGATGATGCAATTCAAGTGGACAAGTGTTGGTTTTAGTGGTAAGATGATGAGATGAAGCTAAGTACTTGGTTTATTTCTAAGTATGCTAGTTCCCCTTGTAACTACTTGGTTACTTGATCTTATCCTCTAGCACATGCATGCATCTTAGCTCTCTACTTGCTCTGTTGTCCGGTTATTCCTCATTTTCATTGATCGTTTGGAGAAATATCTAAAGTATTTCTCGTTAGGGTTTTACCGGAAATCTTCTAATATTTATACTACCATTCTCAATCCTCCTTCATAATTCTTGAATTTAAATTCCTTAAATCTTTTTAATAAATCCTTAAATCCTTCAGTGTCCAGGGAAATCTCGGAGAAAATAAAAGTGCTATTTTTCTGATTCTGATATCGTTTACATACACTTATTTTACCCCAGGATCACGAATACAAACTCCAAAATCCATTCTGAATACTTTTATATAGCGTCGTCTAATAATACTCCAATTTCCACCAAAAACACTATTCATTGCTTATTCTCTCTTTATTCCTTATATTTAGAAAAATGTCCTCGTTCTCTCTCGAGCGTTCCCTATCTCTTTTACGGAACCACTGGATTTATAACAGATATCGATTTGGATGACATGCGAACCATCTTCCTCATTTAGAATCACCATATCCTACTTTATAGGAGATAGATTATTCTAATCTAATTTGTCAACCCATTGCATTTTTCATGACATATAAACATTGGAATCCATATCCATTCCATTCATTAGAATAACTGTAACACTTATAATCCATTACATAATAAAAGTTTTAATTTCTACCAAAAATCTGGGTTCTTACACAGGTGTACCTGGACTTTTCTCTTATCAAATAAAACTCAAGTTCTCTCCATTTTCCAGAAATTTGTTACATATATTAAAAATCATTTTATAGCTCAAGTCAAGACCATAAGGTCTGACAATGGTACTGAGTTCTTTAATAGAGAACTGACCTCTTTCTTTGATTCTCTTGGTATTATACATCAAAGTTCTTGTACAGATGCCCCACAACAGAATGGTAGGATTGAACGAAAACATAGACACCTACTTTCTGTTGCAAGGGCACTTAAGTTTCAGTCCAATGTTCCCCTTCATTTGTGGGGGGATTGTCTTCTCACTGCCACCTATTTGATAAATACAACTCCCACTGCTATACTTAATCAGAAATTTCCTTATGAAGTTCTTTTTCATAAACCTCCATTATATGATCACATAAGAGTATTTGGTTGTTTAGCCTATGCTTCTACTTTATCTAAAAGACAGGACAAATTTGCTGCAAGAGCTGTAAAGTGTATTTTTGTAGGGTATCCTCATAACCAGAAAGGATACAAGTTGATGGCTCTTGATACAGGTCATATGTTTGTTTCAAGGGATGTTTGTTTTTATGAAACAGTGTTTCCATATAAATCACCTGTTTCTCCTTCTTCTCTTATGTTTCCTTCTCATACATCTTTCATTGATGATATTGATACTATTAATCCACCTGCCTCATCACCTGCAAATTCTAATGTTCTTTCACCACATGCTAATTCTAATGTTCTTTCACCATCTGTTACTGGTAATTCCAATGATGTTTCATCCTCACATTCTGATACTGCTAGTCCTACTGGTTCTCTTACAAATTCTTCTCAAATTCCTCAGATTCCTGTTAGACCAACAAGGTCCAAAGTGTTACCTGCAAAATTTTCTGATTATACAAGGCTTCCATCCTTTGTACAAAAATAGTGTAATTCCTCAGCCTTGTCAACTGTTTCTTATCCTATTCAATTGGTTGATTCAGTTCAGAGGTTCAAACCTTCATATCAAGCATTTATTGCAAACTATGTTGTCATTCCTGAACCTCTGTTTTACTCTCAAGCAGTCAAGGATTCAAATTGGTGTAAAGCTATGCAAATTGAACTAAATGCATTGGAATCTAATAATACTTGGCAACTTACTAGTCTTCCCCCAGATAAAAAGGTTGTTAATTGCAAATGGATTTTTAAAGTTAAATATAAGGCAGATGGTACCCTTGATAGATATAAAGCTAGGCTTGTGGCAAAAGGGTTTACACAAACAGCTGGATTGGATTATTTTCAGACTTTTGCTCTGGTTGCCAAGATGGTCATAGTCAGGTTAATTCTGTCTATAGCAACAACAGAGCCGGTCCTGAGATTTTGGATGCCCTGTGCAAAACAAAAAAAAAAGTGCCCTAATACTAATAAATTTTTTGTAACAACTACATAAAATATTAAACATTAACTGAAATTTGTAAAAAAAAACATTTAATAACTTTAATGATATTTATAGTCTACACGGTTAACAATAAAAATAATTAGTATTAGTTGAAATTTGAAAGCAAAATTGTGTGTAAGTATAATATTTTCTTATTTTGCTCAATATAATAAATTTTTTAATTATTTTGACAACACCATTTTCAACTTTTTTCTCATTTACAAATTTTTTTAACCTTTAAAATTAAACTTAACTTTTTTTTTTCAAATAAAATATATATACATATATACACCTACCTAAAAAATGTGCCCTAGTAAAATGGAGTGCCCTGTGCGATCGAACATGTCGCACATGCTCAGGGCCGGCTCTGAGCAACAATTAAAAATTGGAATATCAGTCAATTGGACATCACTAATGCTTTCCTTAATGGTGAACTACATGAAGAAGTATACATGAAGGTTCCACCAGGTGTTATTATTCCTGAGTTTTTCAAAGGCAAAAATCCTGTTTGTAGACTTATCAAGTCTATCTATGGTCTCACACAGTCCCCAAGGGAATGGTTTGATAAATTTTTTATTGCTTTACTCACGTATGGTTTTATACAGTCCAAAGGTGATTCTTCTTTGTTCTATTTGAAAACTCATGTTTCCTGTACAATGCTATTAGTATATGTCGATGACATTATACTAACAGGTTCTTGCAATCAGCAAATTAATAAGGTAAAAGAGTTTCTGGCTTCACAGTTCAAATTGAAAGACTTAGGTCATCTAAATTACTGCCTTGGTCTTGAAATTGCACGGTCTTCAGAAGGCATTTATTTACATCAAAGAAAATATGCTTTAAGCATCCTAGAAAGCACTGGTCTTTTAGTTGCTAAACCAAGCACTGTAACAATGGAAGCTCAACATCATCTAAGTAATGATACTGGCACTGTGCTTCCTGAGGCCTCTGTATATAGGAGACTTGTAGGTCAGCTGATTTATTTGACAATCACAAGACCTGACCTATCATATCCTGTACATATGTTGAGTCAATTCATGGCAGCTCCTACAGATGTGCATTGGAAAGCAGCCTTAAAACTTGTAAGGTATATTAAAGCAGCTCCAGGTCAAGGGTTACTTCTGTCAGCATCTAGTACTTTCAATTTACAAGCCTTTTGTGATGTTGATTAAATTACGTGTCCTATGACTAGGAGGTCTCTCTCAGGCTATTGTGTGATATTAGGAAAGTCTCTAATCTCCTGGAAATGTAAGAAGCAATCAACTGTGGCTAGGTCCTCTGCCGAAGCAGAGTACAGATCTCTGGCCACAACTCTCTGTGAATTGTCTTGGTTGTTTAATCTGATGACTGAACTAAAGTTTCAAATTCCCAGACCGATTCCTTTGTATTGTGACAACACATTGCAGAAAATCCAGTTCTTCACGAAAGAACAAAACATATCGAACTAGATTGTCATTATATTCGAGACAAAGTAAAGGAGGGTTTCATTCAACCATTGTATTTATCAACAGCTCAACAACCTGCAGACTTGCTTACTAAACCACTATCAACTACACGATTGAAATTTTTACTTGGCAAATTAGGAGTGCAGAATCTCTTCAACCCTACTAATTTGAAGGAGGGTATTAAGCCTATAAGTACAGATTTAGATAGTGGCTAGAGTTAGTTAGTGTACAGAGGTAGTTATGTAATTTCATGTATGTCAAGATATTATAGAAGGTGTCTGTATAATTATGAAAACTGTACAGCTTGTTTTTCATTAATGAGAAAGTTCACATTTCCATCTCTCTTCACGTATAAATACATAATTAATTAATATTATTTAATATATATTTTCATCCTAATTTCAAGTTCAATTCTGTACTATTCAAATTGTACTTGATAATTATATTTATTTTAATTAAAATAATATTTAACATTTTAATCTTGGCGACTTTTCACAAATTATCGACTAATATACATATAGCTGAAACTCAATTAAATACGTATAAAAGGTTAACAAAAACATTTACTTATGCAATTATAAGGTTTAGGCTAGTTTATCTTCGGATGATCTTTAACAACTACTATCAGACTTACTACAAAGAGCATAGATTATTGATACGAAAATCTTGTCTCGATTACAAAATTTTATAATGAATAAATTATAATGACTACCAAACACATAACATCAATCTATTCCTACGAGTCTAAGAAAATTTCAAAAATATAAAGCTGTAACGCAAATGGGGTTTGAAAATAAGTTCAATTCAATCATGCTGCTGCCTACAAGGACAAGCCTCTACAAAAGCCAGAAACAGCAATCAACACTCCAGTCCACCTGCATACACTACTACACCCTGTAAAAGGGGCTTCTTTTTTCTTTTTTTTACATAAAAAGCCCATTCCTAATGCTTCTGTTTTTACTTTATATATGAAAATCATTGTGTCACCTCAACAATGTCATATTTTCAGCTCAAATGCCTAGTCTACAACGCATGTATAGTACTTTCTTCACAAAGATTGCACTTAACATGAATAATCTACTTTCAAGAAATTCATTTAATTCTAATATGGCATGCTGGAGTTAAATTAAGAATTAGATACACTAGAAGAGAAATGTCTCTGCAGTCTGCATACATGCAACATTAACATGAAAATTGACCACAGATAGTACTAGAAAGTTATATTATTAGCACATACATGAAAGGATTTTTTGTGACAGCTCAATGTGTCTCCGAAGAGATAGTACTAGAAAGTTATATTAATAGCACATACATGAAAGGATTTTTTGTGACAAAGCTCAGTGTCTCCGAAGGTGTATGGAGTTCCTTTGGAACGTCGGCTCGCGAATAGAGACTTTTGTGCCTATTCCCAATAGAATGGAAGTGTCTGAGGAGTGTTATTACCACGAGAGGAATGAGGTGCCTGGAACATTTCCAAACAATTGACATTTGCATCACTAACATTAGGAATGAGCATTGGACCCTGACTGTTATAATGTAGGCCTGAATCTAAAGGATGTGCTACAGAGATCGAATTGGGCTGTAATGCAAGACCTGAACCCATAGTGTTTGTTTGCGTAGATGATGATGACAGAAGAGAGAGAGCACAATCCGAATGGACGACTCGAGTTGAAAACCCATCATAGTACATTCTGCTGCTGGTACCGCCACTTGCTGAAGAAGCAATGTTGTTGAGAAGCGGTTGGCATACAGAAGGTTCTGCAGCTGATTGGTTGCTCAGCACAAGGTTAGTGTTGTTTATGAAGCTGTGTTGCTTTTCTCTTTTGTCAAGACTTAAAGAGTATTCAGGATATGAAGTGTGTTTTTCTGGCAGGGGTGAATGTGAATGATGGTTGTAAAGCTTAGTATCTTCCTCAGTTTTGACCATACCTGCCCAGATTGGATTGGCCATAGTAGTAGCTGGCTCGGCTTGAGGATTGTAAAACTGAAACATTCTGGTTCCTGAAACAAATAAATATGTGTGAATACTAGATATATGTCTCAACTTTGTTCAAAGACTCTAGAAAAAGGTTTCCACAGTCTTATCAGATAGAACATTTCTCGTCTAACAATCAGTTAAATGAAGCGTATAGTATAGGCTACAACTACTACTTCCAATAGAGCATTACGCAGGATACGAGATAACAAATTTGATAACGCTTAAATGTTCCTAAAGAATTTCCAGGTCATTGACTTTCACATGATTCCATCTTGTGTGATTCGCTATACTAAAAAAAAAACCACATGCTGCTGTCGGAAAACTCAGAACTCCAAAGGGACTACTAAAAAATCTCGCTAACAGGAACTTGAAAGTTGAATCCCTACCTTCATATGAAGCAACATAACATATTATGCAAGTTACTTACCAGCTAGAAATTCTATCCTTAATTCTTCATCCTCGGAGATCTAAAAGGATACAAGATCAAATACAGCTGAAATTAACTAAGAAAAGGATCTAAGAAACATGAGGTACTTTTTTGAACCTTTTAGTCATCAGGCCATTTCATACCCTTAATCATAATTTTCATTTTCTAATTGATGCACATTAGAGTTGGATCATTTCTAAACCGTTCTAATTATTGTAAACACTAGTACCGAAACCTTGATGACTAGGGAAAAAGCTTCCAGCATGTGAGAGAGGCTCTGGCTGAGGCTTCCTTCTTCGACGATTATGTCCATCCAGTCGTTTCCTGCAGCTTCTCTTTCCCTCGTCAAACTCCTCTAGTGAATGAAACCTACAAGACGTGAAACAATTAAGAGCCTTTAGGCTAATTAAAAACATCACCATGATGGATGGGACAGAGGTTTATCTATACATGACATTATGACAATAAGGTATGAATGTACCCTGATGCACGATATATGTGGAAAGATGGAGCAAAACAAACCTTAATTACAATGAACTGAATAATCCTGTTTTGTTCACTAGAATAAGATAGTATGTTCTAATAATGTAGTAAAACAAAATTTAGACCAAAACAGAACAGAGCCTTTTAAGAAATGCTGATCCATAATCTTAAGTCTTAACTGAGACATAATGTAGCCTTTAACGAAAACACATGAGAGAAATCATAAACCTCAATGTTGTATGTGGGAAAAAAATTCAATGTCGTATGTGAAATGTAATTAGTTTCAAGCAAAACATATATGTTAGACACAACAATTTCAATGAGAAACTAGTACTAAAGATCAAAGTTCTACATAACAATGTTAAATTAATCAAACCTGCTGCACTGCTGACAGAAACGCTGCTTGTTACCATTGATTCTAACTTCTGGAGTCTTAGAATGAGCTTCGCAAACCTTGTGCCGCCTATGATACTCCCTGCAGTTGCTAAGGTCTGCATTGCACCCATCTACAAGACACATTGCTGTATGAACTCCATTGTTAAGTTGTCGTGGTCGCGCCCTCCTAGATGGGCCTGAAGGCGATAACATCATTCTAGGAACCGTTACACTGTCTCCTTCAACCAAGTGACCCGGATTCGAATCGACCGAAAAATCCCCCCGAGTCCCCTGTCCAGGATAGCTACTAGACCCTCCAACCTCCACAATGTTTGGAATGGTTTCTTGCTCATTAACATTATACTCCCAAGGTGTCCTCAAATTCCAGTCCATAGTTTTATCTCTATGCACCACACCTTATATATAATTATATCTTCTAGTAAATCAATCTTTCTGATAGTACAAGCATCGAAAAAGAAAAATAAAATTAGGCCAGATCAAGAACAACCAAGTATAAAAAGCTTCTAGGAAAATTAAAAGCTACAGCCTACAAGGCAAGTTCATAGAAATTACCACTGAGATTGCATGAAAGCAGTCAGGTACTTTAGTTTCCTACAAAACAAGCTGAAGTAGAGAGGAAAAAAGAACTAAAAATTTCCAAGTAAAACCCAAGTTAAAGTTAACAATAGTATAAGAACATTTCTATGGAATAAAGAGAAGGAAAAAATCCAGTCACAGGCATCTAAAAAAGAACTTTGTAATCAACAAACATAAACTGAAAAAAGAATCCAAGAACCCCAATTTAGAAACTTAACTAGTAAAAACAGTGAAGTAGAATATATTAAAATCAAAAAACAAGAAAAAAAAAGTGGAAGCAAATATGTGATGGTTGGTAAGTACTAGTACTGTACTGACAGCAAGTGAACAGAAATAAATAAATATACTGTAGCCTGTAGCCTGTAGCATAAAGAGAGGGGGAGAGAGAGAGAGAGGTGGAAAAGTACTTGCAGTTACAGACAAGTGCAGCAGAAGAAGACTGGGGTATAAGCTTTTTCAACCATTCATTCACTGACAAGGATTTCAGTTTTGCAAAAACAATTGAGTGAAGTAGGTGGTAGTTAGAGTCAAAGTAAAAATCATAATGCCAACATGGGTTAAATCTTTGAGAACTCAAAATGTGTGTTTCTGTGTGTGAAACTATATATGGATACGGAAGAGGCAGATGTTTAGGAGATAAACTAAGCTTAAACTAGAGAAAGGAACTCAAGAAAGTCCATAAAGAGCTAGATTTGTAGGGTGATTAGTTTAAGTAGATATATACACTTATGGTAAACAGTGATAGTTTATTAGGGTTCTGTTTGAAAGGCATAGATTTTGAAAGGGGAAAGGATAATAAACAAGGACAGGCTGGTTTGTTCTATATATTTTAACTTTACAGAACAAAATCAAAAGTAAATTGGCAAGTACAACCAAGGAAGGATGGATGCCCAAGACAAAAGCATGTGCCTTTGTGTTTCATATTTCATAGGCATGTTTTTTGTTTCTGAAGAATTGATCATCTATATCACACTCAACACCTTTTTTTCCAAGGTGGTTGGTCCTTAACTTGCTAGTGCTGTCGACCATCATAATGTTTTACTTAATATTTAGAAAGATCATACTATCAGTGAACATATGACGGGACGTGATTCGCTGCATTCATAAAAAATTTCGCGGTATTGATTTTATTTTTTTTATGAACAAGAAAATTTTATTAACGTTCAAATATTGGAATCCAATCGGGATAAATTCCTGAATTGTCAACTATAACCTGATTGTGAAATAAAAAATGAGTTAAACAAATAGGCATTTTTGTTTATTTTCGATATTGATTTTGATAATACCCTCCCGAAAAAAACTCTTTTACCCTCCTGATATAACCATGTCCTGAAAACATCTTCCTTCCGGACAAAAGGCACATTCTTCCTCCAGCACATTCTTCCGGACAAAAGGCACATTCTTCCTCCAGAACATTCTTCCGGACAAGAGGAGGTAACACTAGGGTCGAGCAAAGCCGGTCCGAACCCAAAAAACCGAACCGAACCGGTCCGATTTTTTTGGACCGAACCGACCAGATGCTCAGCCCTCTATAAATACCAAGGTAAACTCACACATGAGGGGCTGAAAATTCTCACAATCACTCTCACACTCTCACATCTCAGATATGTTCTCTAAATCTCAGTCACCAGAATTTGTACTTTCCGATATTGTTTCTTGTATTCTCCACCACCAAGTTACTTACTCTCACGCCGGAGGTGCTTGACGACCACCACCCCCGGTCAAGAATTGTTCTGCAGGCTCCCTTCCGACAGCAACACCACATCTCCGTCCCAACATCGCCGGAAGAGGGACAGGTGCGACGGCAACACCACATCTCCGCCCAAACACTGCCGGAAGAGGGAAAAGCTAAACCGCATCTCCGTCCAAACACCGCCGGAAGAGGGAAAAGTGCGGTAGAGTGGAGCAAGGAGCATTATCATTTGGCGCTAGAAGGAGGGGGAGATCTTTTTCTCTCTTTGAAAGACCCTCCATCCTTTCCAGATTGCAAGAAGTAACAAGAATCAATCCTTTCCAGATTGCAAGAAGTAACAAGAAGTTATTAATAACAAGTTGTTTCAGATGGGACCGTCAAAGAATACGAGGTTGCAAGCCCGAACCACGGTTGATCCAAACAATCCAAACCAAACTGAAGAACAACTCCAAGGAAACCAACAAGAGATCGTCCATGGTACCTCCCATCGCAGTGAACCCATCCTCCAAAGGATTGGCACAAGGGAGGAAGATCCTCCTCTCAACTTGGACCTGACTCGTTTCGCTCCTAACCAAGTGGATTTTCTCCTCAATGTTATTGCAAATCTCCAAAATCCAATTTAACAAAATGTCCCTCCTCATTCTAAAGGAAGGCGGGAACAACCTCCCCATGAGGACGAAGCACATAATGAAATTTATAATTACACCACAAGGTGCTCTTCCCAAAATACTCAACATGCATGTCCGCCATGAGAAGTCTCGCCACCATCCCGAGACATGAAAGGAAAATCGAAGAATACAAGATGTAAGACATAAAGTTGAGGCACAAAAAAAAAACCTGGATACGAAAGTGGGAGGAAGAGGTTGGAGAACGAGTGCTATAAAAAGAAGGAGAAATAAAGATCCCTCGAGCTCACTCCCATTGGTGGAATTGGTATATCACAACAAGAACTCCTCCATACTCTCATGGAGTTAATGCACAAGGTTGAAGGAAAAATTTTCGCTGGCCCGAGAGAATCTTCTTTCTTCAAAAGACTAGAAGATGAGAGCAAGCAAACATACTTAAAACACTCCAAATTAGACTCATACGATGGTAATTAATGGGGATCCGGAAGAGCATTTAAGTTATTTCAATCAGCTGGCTCTCTTCTTTGGGTATCGGAACTTAACATGCTGTAGATTTTTTGCCTCTACCTTAGGAGGAAGTGCCCATTGATGGTTTTGTAGACTTCCTCCAAGGACCATTGACACATGGGCCGATTTCAACAAAGCTTTTCTGAATAAGTTTAAGGCAAACCAACCACACGAGGTGCACACTGTCTTCCTTGAAACCATCGCACAAAGAAGTGGAGAGAAGTTGGAAAACTATCTAAAGAGGTTCAAGGAGTCGGTAAACAAAGTGGTGTCAGTTAATGAGATAGAGGCATTAGTACACTTGATAAGGGTTCTAGACCCTTACGATTGTGAGAAGTATATTTACAAGCTCATGGAACACAAGCCAACCACATTGACCAGAGCATACGAGTTAGCTTCACACTTCATCACCGAGACGGAAGCTATGAGGGTCATGAAACAAACAAGAAATCCTCCTCAGCAGAAGCCTTACTTTCAAAAGGAACGTTTCACCTTTCACCATAGCCAAAGGCCAATCCATGAACACCAAGTACTGAAAAAAAATATATTTTCTATATCAGAAAATTTTGAACTCATTTTCTCACCCTTTTCGCCTCCTTGATGGGTGAGAAATGGTCATCTCAAAACAAAACAAAAATTATTCTCAGAATTTTCTAACTCCTTTTCTCACCCTTGTCACCTCCTTGACGGGTGAAGAAGAGTCATCTCAAAGCAAAAACATAACTCTTTATCTCACCCTTGCCGTCTCTTTGGCGGGTGGGGAAGAATCATCTCAAAGAAAAAAAATATTTTCTATATCAGAAAATTTTGAACTCATTTTCTCACCCTTTTCGCCTCCTTGATGGGTGAGAAAGGGTCATCTCAAAACAAAACAAAAATTATTCTCAAAATTTTCTAACTCCTTTTCTCACCCTTGTCACCTCCTTGACGGGTGAAGAAGAGTCATCTCAAAGCAAAAACATAACTCCTTATCTCACCCTTTCCGTCTCTTTGGCGGGTGAGGAAGAATCATCTCAAAGGAAAAAAATATTTTCTATATTAGAAAATTTTGAACTCATTTTCTCACCCTTTTCGCCTCCTTGATGGGTGAGAAAGGGTCATCTCAAAACAAAAAAAAAATATTCTCAAAATTTTCTAACTCCTTTTCCCACCCTTGTCACCTCCTTGACGGGTGAAGAAGAGTCATCTCAAAGCAAAAACATAACTCCTTATCTCACCCTTGTCATCTCTTTGGCGGGTGAGGAAGAATCATCTGAAAGAAAAAAAATATTTGCTATATCAGAAAATTTTTAACTCATTTTCTCACCCTTGTCGCCTCCTTGATGGGTGAGTAAGGGTCATCTCAAAACAAAAAAAAAATTACTCTCAGAATTTTCTAACTCCTTTCCTCACCCTTGTCACCTCCTTGACGGGTGAGGAAAAGTCATCTTAAAGCAAAACATAACTCCTTATCACCCTTGTCATCTCTTTGATGGGTGAAGACGATTCACCTCAAAAAAAAATTACTCTCAAATATTTTCTAACTTCATTTCTCACCCTTTTAGCCACGTTGGTGGGTGAATAAGGTTGTTTCATGAACATCTATCTCTCAATATCAAACAGCATTTGAACTGACATAAAGTTATCTTGCAACAATTCAGACACAACTAATACTATCTCAGACACAATTTAATGCATCATATTATCTCATGAGATTTACTTAGACACAAGGCAAATAACATCGTCTCGGACAAAAAGATATTTTATCTCAGACACAAGCAACATCATCTCAGACACAAGTAATATTCTCTCGGATACAAGGCAATCAAAGCCACCACAGACACAAAGTAACACTATCTCAGACAAAATTAAAGACTTTGTATTACCTTATGAGATTCATTCAGACAACAAGACAGGCAAAACAAAGCTATATTATCTCAGACACAAGTTATATTCTCTCAGACACAAGGCATACAAAGGCACCTAAGATACAAAGTAACAATATCTCAGACAAAATTTAAGGCATTATTTTACCTAATGAGGCTCATTCAGACAACGAAGAAAATAAACTAAGTCACAAGCAGCATGTGAACAGATACAAAGCCATTTTGCAACAATTCGGACACAAGGCGGGTAAAATCCCTTCAGACACAAGTAACATTATCTAGACACAATTGTATACATTTTACTATCTCATGAGCTTTGTATAGGCACAAGGTATATTTATTCCATCTCAAAAGTAAGTTTCTAGAACATGAATTGATCCCCCATCAACAAGAGGTCGGAAAGGAGATTGACACTACAAATCGTTCAAATTTAATTACAAGTACAAAAGGAGAGAGAAGAGTACTAGAACATGCTAAAATACAAAAAAAAAAAAAAAAAATCTAAGTCAGCTAGCTAAGCCAGAGGAATAGCAACTCAAGGGTGTATTCCCACCTCCCTACGGATTTGAGACCTCTATTGGGCTCTCATCCACTTCACGAAGAAAGTCTCAAATCCATCCATGGATTGTCTAAGGTCATCTTTTAGAGATTCTCGGAAGTAGTCAACAACAAGTGGTGCCAAAGAAACACTTGGTAAAATTTTAAGAAGGGATCAAATTCCTTCTCCCTCCTCCAAGTTTGCTTCCTTCTCAAAGAAATACTTGGTAAAATTTTAAGAGGGATCAAATTCCTTCTCCCTCCTCCAAGTTTGCTTCCTTCTCAAAGAAATACTTGGTAAAATTTTAAGGAGGGATCAAATTTTTTCTCCCTCCTTCAAGTTTCCTTCCTTCTCAAAGAAAAATTTAATAAAATTTCAAGGGGGGCACCAAATCATTCCTTCTACCAAAATTCCTTCCTCTTCAGAAAATTCCTCCTCTCCAAAAATAAAAAAAACTTCCTCCTACCCAAAAAAAAAAATCCTTCCTCCTCAGAAAATTCCTCAAAAAAAAAAAACACTTCCTCCTCAGAAAATTCCTCCTCTAAAAAAAACACTTCCTCCTTAGAAAATTCCTCCAATCAAAAAAAAAAAAATTACTTCCTTCTCAAAATTCCTCCTCTCACAAAAAATACTTCCTTCTCATAAAATACCTCCTCCTCACAAAGATACTTCCTTCTCATAAAATCCCTTCTCCTCACAAAAAATAATTCCTTCTCATAAAATCCCTCCTCCTCACAAAAAATACTTCCTTCTCATAAAATTCTCCCTTCCCACAAAAATTACCTCCTCCTCACAAAAATTATTTTCTTCTCACAAAATCCCTCCTCCTCACAAAAATCTCTTCCACTCTCATAAAAACATTCAAAAAAAAATTCAAAATTTATTTCTAAGGCCATTGTTAACGGGCATCATCCGATAGCAATGCCTGGGGGGCACAAAATTCAAATTTAGTCAATTTTCAGGGAAGCATGAAATTTCTTTCTTTTCTTCCACACCTTTTCCCTCCACCTCTATCACTTATGAAAAATTCTAAGGCCATCACTAGTGGACTTTACCCACAAGTGATGCCCGGGGGGGAACACAGCTCAAAACAACCAAAAATATACTTGCAGGCAGAGAAGAAAATCATGTTTCATTCATTAGGGAAAAGATTACAATGCAAAGAAGACAAGTGAAGGACAGACCCCTCAAGTCCTCATTAGGATACAAAGAAAACATCTAAAACTAAGCAACGGAAGCATCTTCATCTTCGGGCTCCTCACGGTCCATCTCATTCTCCAACTCCTGCAGCTTCACCAACATAGCTTCTCGTTTGGCCATTTTCCAAGCCTTCAAGCGGTCAATCTTCTGCATGTAGAAACGGTGTAGCTGATTTTTCACCCGAACCAGCTATTCAATGGCCTCACAAGCTCGGGGACAAAGAGGCTCATCTATCCAAATGTCTTAGTGACACTCCCTGGTGGCGCAACGCTCAAACCTCCGACCAGCATTGCTTCCGGCCCATATGGTTTTCACAACAAACATGTCACAGTGGCAAGTGTTCCTTATTCCCTCCATGAAGAATTGTTCAAGACCTACAACAAATGGAATAAGAGATGAAAGATTTTAAGAAATGAAGATATCACAACTCTTCAAGAAAACCAAAGTATTTATAGACCTTCATCAAATAGCCGTTATAGAGAGCCGTTAAGTTATAAATATCAAAAATCAAATTAGCATTATGCATTTACTCCTCCAACCCACTAAAGTAAGTTGAAGGAGTGGGGGGCAATGATAATACCCTCCCGAAGAAAACTCTTTTACCCTCCTGATATAACCATGTCCTGAAAATATCTTCCTTCCGGACAAAAGGCACATTCTTCCTCCAGCACATTCTTTCGGACAAAAGGCACATTCTTCCTCCAGCACATTCTTCCGGACAAAAGGCACATTCTTCCTCCAGCACATTCTTTCGGACAAAAGGCACATTCTTCCTCCAGAACATTCTTCCGGACAAGAGGAGGTAACACTAGGGTCGAGCAAAGCCGGTCCGAACCCAAAAAACCGAACCGAACCGGTCCGGTCCGGTTTTTTTGGACCGAATCGACCGGATGCTAAGCCCTCTATAAATACAAAGGTAAACTCACACATGAGGGGCTATCGACTACAAGAAGAAGTACTTTGATCTTCTCAAGCAAAAGGAAAGAGCATTTGTGTCAAGGGACGATGATTGGGCTGCTGGAGGAGACTCAGATGCAGAGGAGGAGTTTGTCAATCTTGCACTCATGGCAAACGAGAATGATGAAGAAGCTAGTTCAGCAAGCAACCAGGTATTCTCTACAAACCTGACTGAGCTTTCCAAAGATGAATGTGATAATGTTGTTAATGAAATGTTTGTTGAATTGTATAACATGCATATCACATTAAAATCGCTTAACAAAGAGAACAAAAAGATTAAGGATCTAAATGCTAAGTTAAGTGATAGGAATACCTAGGGTTAATTGCTAAGTGGAAAGGATCAAAGGCAGTAACTGAGGAAATATTTAATGTTCAAGGGATTGATTCTTTCTACAAGTTGTAAACATGAGATTACAAAAAGTAGAATATAATTTAATATTCTACTTTTTGTAATCTCAAGTTTAATGATAAAATTAATTTAGTATTAATAATCAGCCCAACGGAAGATATTAGTATTAAATTAATTTTAATTGTAGGAAAAGTTTTGTGTATTTTATTTTTTCTATTTAGATAAACTGTTTATCCCTCAGTTTATTTAACTTATGTGTTACTTGGTGAACTAACTATTTTTCATCATGTGGATTATATTTATTGTACTTATTGTATTTATATGCATGATTGTGACTAACCTTGATTTAGCATTTGGTCCTGTTTCACTTACCAACTACTTTTCTCACATTGAACCATTGTGTGGCCCTAATTTTAAGAAGTGGAATGGGCAAATTGATCTTACGTTGGGAGTTACTGCTCTTGAATATGCCATAAGGGTTGCATAACCTGCTGCCATTACAGCCGAAAGCTCTTGTGAGCAAAAGGCTGATTATGCAAAATGGGAGCATAGCAATCGTGTTTCCTTAATGATTCTTAAGGGCTCCATTACTAGTGCAATTCGTGGAGCAATTCCTAAATCTGATAATGCAAAGGAGTACCTAGCGAATATTGAGGAACAATTCAAGGCTTCCACTAAGGCTCAAGCCACTACACTGATTTCAAATTTGATCACTCTTAAGTATAATGGTTCAAGTGGTGTTTGTGATCATATTATGAGAATGAAGGATATGGCTTCTTAATTAAAGGACATGAACATGGAAATCTCTGAAGGTTTTCTCTTTCACTTCATAATGACTTCTCTTCCTGCACAATTTGGTCCTTTTAAGATCAAATACAATATGTAGAAAGAAAAGTGGAAGATGAGCGAGCTGATTTCTATATGTATTCAAAAATAAGAACGCCTTAAGTCTGAGAAGGTTGAAAGTGCTCATGTTATGACCACGACACCCGCTAAAGGAAAAGGAAAGAAATATGGTAATAGTCAAAAGAAAAAGGGAATTGATGCAGCTGTCACAAAAGACAAGGGACGGACTTCTGGCACAAAGAACTTTGGAGGTCCTAAATGTAACTTCTGCAGAGCTAAAGGACACATAAGGAAAGAGTGTTCCAAATTTCGCGAGTGGTTAGATAAGAAAGGTAATGCATCTATTTATGTTTGTTATGAAGCTTTTACATTTGAAGCTCATTTAAATACAGGGTGGATAGACACTGGTGCAACTGTGCATATAACTAATTTGTTGCAGGGAATCCTTTCCGTGAAGAAGCTAAATGAAGGAGACCGATATTTTCTCGTTGGAAATGGAGAGAAGGTACAAATTAAAGCTATAGGAACTTTTCGACTTATGTTGGAAAGTGGTTTTAATTGGGATTTAATGGATACTGTTTATGTTCCCAGTATTACTAGAAACCTTAATTCTGTTTCAAAGTTAGACGCTTATGGATATTCTTTTAAATTTGAAAATAAAAGTTTTTCTCTATTTCTTTCTTCTGAGTATATTGGCTCTCGGCTGTTAGAGGAAAACCTTTACATATTATGTTTGAATGCTTCTTTTAGTGAATCATTAATTTCAATGAATGTGCAAGATGAAGTTGCAATGTTTCTAAAAAGAGAAAGAGAAGTGATGAAAATTCCTCAAAATTATGGCATGAATGACTTGGTCACATTTATAAGAGTAGAATAGAATGACTTGTTAAAGTGGGAATTCTTCATCATTTAGATTTCTCAGATTTTGAAACATGTATTAAATGTATTAAAGGAAAATTTGTAAAAACAAACAAACGAAGTGCAACTCGTAGCACTAAATGCTTGGAGATAATCCACACTGACATTAGTGGACCATACACTCCAGGTATAGGTGGTCATAAGTATTTTATTACTTTTATTGATGACTACTCACGTTATGGTTACATTTATCTTTTACATGAAAAATCCGAAGCACTCGATGTGTTTAAAATTTATAAAGCAGAAGTTAAAAAACAACTTAAATTAGATATTAAGGCTGTTAGATCTGATAGAAGAGTACTATGGAAAATTTTCTGAATCTGGACAGAATCCAGGACCTTTTGCCTTATTTTTGTGTGAGTGTGGCATTGTTTCTTAGTATACAATGCCAGGTATACCCCAACAGAATGGTGTTGATGAGAGACGAAATCGAACTCTTATGGATATGGTTCGAAGCATGATATGTCACAGTACATTGCCAGAATTTTTGTGGGTTGAAGCCCTTAAAAAAGCTATGCATATCCTTAATTGGGTTCTAAGTAAGTCCGTGCCCAAAATACCTTATGAAATATGGATTAAAAGGGAACTAAGTTTTGGATATATGCATGTATGGGGTTGTTTGACTGATGCAAAAATATATAACCCACACATCAAAAATTGGACCCTAAGACTATAACCTGTCATTTTATTGGTTATCCCGAAAGATCTAAAGGTTTTGGATCTTATTATCCATCACACACCACTCGGATAGTTGAGACTAGAAATGTAGTATTTTTTGAGGATGTTGAAGTCAGTGGCAGTACATCTCAAAAGATAAATCTGGAAGAGATTCAGGAGAATGTCTCCATTTCTATCATTCCAGATATTAGTGCACCAGAAAATGATGATAAAAATGTTGGTGCAAATGAGAATGTACATCAAGAACCACCTCAAGATGACAATAACACTACTGAACCTCTTAGGAGGTTAGAAAGAGTAAGACTATCCTATTTCTAATCTTACTCTTTCTAACCTTGGCATGGGACCTGATCCGATTTCTTATAAAGAAGCTATTGCTAGTAACCATTCAACTCAATGGCTTGCAGCCATGGAGGATGAGTTGAAATCCATGAAGGATAATGATGTGTGGGATCTAGTTGAGTTGCCATAAAGGGTCAAAGCTGTAGGCTGCAAATGGGTCTACAAAACTAAGCTTGATCCTAGTGGTAACATCGAAAGATATAAAGCTAGATTGGTTGCTAAGGGCTTCACACAAAGAAAAGGAATTGATTATAATGATACTTTTCCCCTGTTTTGAATAAGGATTCATTTCGTATCATCATGGCTTTAGTAGCTCATTATAATTTAGAGTTACACCAAATGGATGTTAAAACCGCTTTTTTTAATGGTGACTTGCATCAGGATGTCTACATGTCACAACCGGAAGGTTTTGTAGTCAAAGGCAAGGAATACATGAAATGCCGGTCAAAGAAGTCCATATATGGATTAAGGCAAGCTTCTAGAGAGTGGTATATTAAATTCAATGACGTGACTGGAAAATTCTGGTTCGAAGAAAAGTTTGTTGACCAATGCATATATCTAAAAGTGAGTGGGAGCAAGTACATTATTTTAGTACTATATGTGGATGATATTCAACTTGCTAGTAGTGATATGAATTTAATGCATCAGACAAAAAGATTCCTTCATAAGAATTATGATATGAAGGATCTGGGGGAAGCAACTTATGTCTTGGGCATTGAAATTCATAGAAATAGATCTTATGGAATTTTGAATTTATCACAAAGAGCTTATATTGATAAGGTTCTCAAACTTTTTTAACATGCAAAATTGTTCTCCAAGCGTTGCTCCTTTTGTCAAGGGTGACAAATTTAGCTTGAAACAATGTCCTCAAAATCACTTGGAATTGGATCAAATGGAGAATATTCCTTATGCTTCGGCAGTTGGGAGTCTTATGTATGCTCAGGTTTGTACTCGTCCAGACATAGCATATATTGTTGGAATGCTAGGGCGATACAAAATAAATCCAGGTCCAGATCATTGGAAAGCTGTTTAAAAGGTTATGCGATATTTGCAAGGTACATAAGATTTTATGCTCACAAATTGAAAGACGGATAACCTTGAAGTCATTGGTTATTCAGATTCCGATTATGCTGGGTGTAAAGATGAGTTAAAATCCACTTCATGTTACATTTTTATGCTTTCTGGAGGAGCTATATCATGGAAAAGCACTAAGTAGTCGTTGCATACCACTTCTACAATGGAAGCTGAATTTGTGGCTTGCTATAAGGCAAGCAAGCTTTATGTTGAGAAATTCTGTTACGTATCTCAAAATAGTTGACACTATCTCTAGATCACTGAAAATTTATTGCGATAATAAAGCCGTTGTTTCTTTCTCTAAAGGCTACAAGATAAGTGATACGACAAAACACATAGATATAAAGTATCTTGTAGTGCGAGAAAGACTTCAAAAACACCAAGTGTCTATTGAGCAAATTAGTACAGTTGCTATGTTGGCGAATCCATTGACAAAAAGTTTATTGCCCAGTCTATTTCGAGAACATGTTGCTAGCATGGGTTTGGTTGATAATTTTTCTTATTGATTCATGGATTTTATTGTAAGACACTAGTATTGTGATCACCTTATGTATGGTTTTTTTTGACAAAGTATTTAGTTTGTTACTTCTATTATTGTGCATATTCGAAGTTTATGGAACAAACAATTACCTAAGGACCTCATGGACATATTGATTTGCTGTTGATTATGAACTTTTATGTTGTTCATGACTTAAGTTAGTATCACTGTTAAGTTTTATATTTATACTTGAATTGTAACTGAAAGACGGTTTCATATTTGTACATGAGTATGATAATACCTTTAATTCTGTTCTTGTATGATGTAAGATTTAGCCTGTCTTAAGGGATGTAAAGCTCAATAATGAAGTCTTGTTATATGTATGTCGATGATATACTGACCCTCGGCAAAGTGGGCGAATGTTGGATTCGACGGGATCCAATCCATTTTTTATGGCCCATCGGGTTTTATTATTAATCATCGTAATAAGACTTGAGCCTAATTAATAATTTAATATATATAGCACTTAATTATTCTTAGTTAATTACGTATAGTTACTAATAACTAATAAATTTCCTTTTTCAGGTAAAACATGTTACCTTTTCCATTTCTTAATAAGTAATCATTTTTTTTTCACGTAAAATACATTATCTTTTATATTTTATCCAACTAAAATTTTTCCTTTTCTAAAAATACTATGAGCAATTCTATTTAATAAAATAAAATATTATAATTATAATTACTAATAATTAATCAGTTACCTTTTTTAGCTAAAATACGTTACCTTTCTATTATATTAAAGAACATCCGTGCATCGCACGGGTTTTAAACTAGTATATTATAATGCCAGGAGATCGGAAATGCACCAGAACAGTTTAAGGTATTTCTCTTGAATTTTCATTTTTTTGATTTTTCTTATTAAAATTATTTTCTTGCATTAAATACCTATTAATGACAATTTAATTAGTCATTAATTACACCTATTAAACATATATTGAATTTATTATATTTAATTTGTTTAAAAATTAGCAAACTTTATTTGAACATTATTGTTATTATTTCAAAATTAAATATTAATTATATACAGTTAAGTTTATTTTTAGGTAAAATGACGACTAACACTTTTTTATATTGCGTTATTTTTTATTCCCTATTCAAGATCATTATGTTTTCTTTTCGGATGATTATAGGGTAGACAACCTTAACATCATAAGCAATTTTTATTATCAATGATTGTGAAAGTCGTAATAAATTATGGAAGTACAAGATATTTACTTAATTTCTGGAATTGTATACAAACAATATAGACAAATTTTTAATTTTGCACATGAATAAATTATACATAAGCTATGATCAAATCGATTGAATTTAACAAACCCAGCCACTTATCGAAAGAAAAATCGATAAAAAAGCTATACACCCATTGTTTCATTACATTGTGTTGAAATAAAATTTTATTCTAATTAAACAAGTTTTTACACTATTATTGAATATGTATATTATGAGAGGGGTGTTCGCTTTAAAAAATGTATTCACCTGAACTTCTCAAGCATTTTTTATTATCAATGATTGTGGAGTCGTAATAAACCAGGAGATCGGAGAGGCTTTCACTCAGAAGTTTCAAAAAAAAATTCTTGATTTTCACATTTTTGATTTTTTTTATTAAAATAATTTTCTTGCATTTAATAGCATTTTAATTAGTCATTAATTGTACCTATTAAACTTATATTGAATACACTATATTTTATACTTAATATGAAATTTTAGCAATCTTTATTACAATATTATAATTATTATATTAATATAAAATATTAATTATCTATCTAAAAGTACAATTATTTCAAGATAAAACGATAAAATAAACTTATTTATATCGTCCATTTCTAATCCTTTAACAAAAGTTGATGCAATTTTTTTCCGCAACAATAAATAGACGATTTTAGCTTTTCGATTAATTCGTAATCAGTGACCGTGAGAATCATAATAAGATACGGAAGCATATAAATTTTCCAATTAACATCCACAATTTAAATACAAGCAATATTGTATAATTTACTTTTACACATGGAGTGTGATCAACCCGATTAAATTGAACCAATCCAACCTTTTTCTTTACTGATTAAATCAATGAAAAAGTTATATATTCGTTGTTTCATTATATTGTGTTGGATTAAATTAATGTTCTAACTACACAAATTCTTATACCATTACTAATCAATTAATCATGCATGTATGTTATGAGACGAGAATTAATTATGCATGTATGTTATGAGACGGGCGTAAGTCAATCACATCTCTTATCACATTTACATTTTGCTTCTTTTTTTCATCATAAAAACAAATTTATCAACAAACTAATCAATCACGTCTCTCATAATGCCACTGACAGCAAAAATGATAGAAAAATTTTACTTTTAGTTATCCATTGTTGAACTTTACAAATGTTTATCAATATTGGATTTCAAAAGCATTTTTTATGTAAAAAATAGGTATCGTCAATATCTTCGAAAATATTACTCCTTCCATCCCACCCAATTCTTAACATTTTTTTGTCACTTTCTGGCACGCATTTTATGGTGAATTTTAAAGATAGTTACATAACTTATTTTTAAAATTTTTCTATTTTTTATAAAAATAGGATTGTTCTATTTTTATCCTAAAAAAGAAAATTTCAAAAATAAGTTATGAAACTATCCTTAAAATCCACCTTAAAATGCGTGCCAAACACACTATTTTGAAATGTTAACAAACAGGCGGGACGGAGGGAGTATTATTAATACTTAAGAGTTTAACTGAAACATGTTTCTTTCTGCTAATTTTTTTCTCTATAATTCTTTAACATTCAAATTTAGCTATATTTTACACAAGTTTCAATTCATCATTCAAATTTCAAATAATAAAACTCAACAAACAATAATGTTATATATACAATTTTAAAAAATGTTTTCGTGCCACGCGTAACGCGGCTTTATTACCTAGTGTTAGGTAAGAAGGATAAATACGGTGTATCGGGAAAAGAAATGGTTCCAATTCTCACAAAAAGATTACTATCAATTCAACAAATTGAGATTAAAATTTTGTTAATCGAACTGATTAATGATTAATTAAACAATCCTATTGTACAGTACTCAATACTCATCGATGACCGGTTGTGTAATTCTTTGTTGCAATTTTCGTTAACCCTGTTCATTAACAATGAATTATACATTTCCATCACACTCATCAAATGACCAACCTCTACACATTCTTTTCCCACAAATGACTAGAATTTTATATCTGTTCATTCTCTTTAAAGAAAGGAAGGATCCCAAAAATTCCACGTTATTAGAGCATCTCCAAGGCATTACCAGATTACCTATAATGTTAGCTAAAATAATACTTGTTCTGTCCCTCTAATTTCTTTACACTTTCCTTTTTGAGACGTCCTACCAATTCTTTACATTACTAAAAATAGTAACTTTTAATAATAAAATATTATTACTTCCACTATTTCACTCCACTTTTTACAATACTTTACACTATTACACTCACTAATTCACTTATTTTAAAATAAAATCACTATTACACCTACTACTTCACTTAATTTAACAATAAAATATACTATTACACCCACCACTTCACTTATTTTAATCATAATCCTTGGTCTTCGTAAAAAAAGCAAATGTTAAGAAACTGCAGGGACAGAGGCAGTATATAATAATAATTGTTAGATAAAATTTGCTGAACCTGTAAGGGATTGTGCTCCAATGGTATTAGTTATAATGGTTAGCTATAATTCAAAAACAATATTTATTATTATTTTGGTGAAAATCGCAATGCATTCCAATGATATATGAACGTAAATTTCTCTTTCATATTACATCTCTATTACTTCGTCGACCTGCACAACAAAAAAAGATATTAAGTGAACTAGTTCACCTTTATCCTTAGTTAGTTTACCATTATCGTTAATTTAGTTCAATGTTATCCTTACTTTAGTTCACCGCGTTATCCTTATTTAGTTCACCGTTTTCATTAGTTTAGTTCACCGATATCCTTAGTTCCTGCACAACACATACTGGAAACTGATGCAGTGGGAGAGAAAAGAATAAACGGGAGAAGTGATGAATTGAGCGGGAGATGATGTGGCAAATATAGAAGATGGGATTCACAATCAACAGAAGTAGCGACTCATTCTCCGATAGGTATAATTTTACCTAACTGGTGAGCATGGTTGGAGCGATCCAATTGATAACTGATAGGTATAATTTTTACTGTTTAGTGCCACATGCACTTGTTTAGCTAACAGGCGTTGAGCGTTGGAGTTGCTCTTATGAACCAGAACCTCTTAAAACAATGTAGAGTTTTGAAAAGATCATTTCCAGCAGCAGTTGTGATCCAAAAATTTAAATTTGGATCATCAATTGATCCAAATTTTTGACCAACTCTAATAGCGTGATCCAAATTTTGATCCAAATTATTATTTACATATTATATTACATAATTATTATATCAAACTATTTATTTTTAGATTTAATGTTTAATCGTTATGAACTATTTATATTATATTTAATAAATTAATTAAATTAAACATATAAAATGTTTAATATACGTAAATAATATTAAAATTGTGTTCTTAGTTAACAAAAAATACATTCATTTTATTATTTACATAATATTATTAATTAAATAATTAAAAAATTATAAGTCAATTTTGAATCTAATAAATTAAAAATATATAAATAACAAAATTATTATTTTAATATTAAATCAACTGATCTAAATTTGGATCAGTAAATAGTGCTGATCGATATAAATTTAGATCACCATTTTTCATTGATCCAAATTTGGATCATAGGAGAATTTGGGATAAGCTACCTTAAATTTGGATTTTTCAAAAGAGAAAAAAGAGAAAAAAAGGGGTAAAGGATTAGTCACAAATATTTAATTGTATCTGGAATCTCCGTTATTTGGTACTGTATCAATAACTAGAATCAAAAAAAGGGAAATGTCAATGGGTAAATGATGTATTTCATCACTCTACAATAGCAAAACAAGCAAAACTTTCAGTTGGGTTACCAGTCCAAAAAAGTTTTCAAATACATAACTGTACAATAAAAATATTTCAAACAGGTCACTGTACATTTAAAAAATTTCACGATCGTTAAAGTTGGACGGAAAACGTTAAACTGAAAATCAACTTTCAATTAGGTCACTAACGTTTAAAAAAAAATAAAATTTCAGAAAAATTATATGAATTAAAGTAAAAAATTCAGAAAAGTTATAAAATTAAAATTATATGAAATTTTCAGAAAAATTTCGTAAAAAAATTTGAAATTTTTTAATTCGAAAAAATTTATACACATATCTTAAAATATTCGAAAAAAATTATACGCATATCTTGATAATTTTTGAAATTTTTTTTATTCGAAAAAATTTATACGCATTAAACGAATGAGAATATGTTCATTTTTAAAATAAAAAAATTTCATTCGATTGAGTATTTTCGAATGATTAAAATTTAATTAATTTAAAAGTGAACATACCCAATCAATTTATATGCGTATAAATCGATACATGAGAACAAATATTTTAAGATATCACATTTTTTCAATCAAAAGTGAATTTTTAAATTTTTTTCGAATGATTAGAATTTAATTTAAAGAGTATTTTTTGAATTTAATTTAATTTAATTTTTCTGAAATTTTCTGAATTTTTTTTGAATTTTTAAATTTTTTGAATTTTTATTGAAATTTTTTAAATTTTCTGAATTTTTTACTTAAACTCATATAATTTTTCTGAATTTTTAAATATTTTCGAATTTTTACTTAAATTCTGAAATTTTTCTGAATTTTTAATTTTTTTCGAATTTTTACTGATTTTTTTTTTAATTTTCTGAACTTATTTTGAATTTTTTACTTAAATTCATAAAAATTTTCTGAAATTTTAATTTTTTTAACGTTCAGTGACCTGTTTGAAGTATTTTTATTGTACAGTTATTTAACTGAAAATTTTAGCCCGCCACGTCACGTCACCTTTCCGTTAGTCAATTTAACGGCAGTGACCTGTTTGAAATTTTTTTATTGTACAGTTATGTGTTTGAAAACTTTTTTGGGCCAACAACCCAACTAAAAATTTTGCTATTGTACAGTGATGAAATAGATCATTTAGCCAAACGTCAATGCATCCAGGAAAAAACGATTAATCTCCATCACTGAAGACGGGAATCATAGAGTACTTAATACCGGTGTCACGGAAAGATATGTATTTAGGTCTCACATTGAAAAATCTCCTTCCTTCCTTTATTGTAATCTAAAATAGTAGTAATACATAAAGGTTTGTCTAGTGTGTGTCCAAGGGCACATGCTAAGAATCAGTGTTTGATGAGTTGTCAAATTTTGATTGGTGGATAGTTATGTGAATGCGGGGGACCATCATTATTAATAAAATATCCACCAATTAAAATTTGACAATTAAGCTAGCACGAATTCTTAGCATGTGCCCTTGGACACACTAGAAAATTTGATACATAAATGATCAGATGCATGTGGAGTTAAGAACCTTGTACACGAAATTCCTAATTTAAATTGAAATGTACAGTTATCTAGTAAATAAATTTTTTTCTTAAAACATAAGAAAAACATTCCTCTCTTCCTGAGCATTCCCGAAAACTACTCATTTATTTTTACGACAAGTTCCGTTTGGTATTTAATACGAATATAAGACTTTTCTTTTAGTATTATTATATGTTAAATGGGACCAAAAAGTCGAAATGCCCAGATAAGTAGAGGAAAAGAAAATAGTAGTAGTATTAATTAGTGGTTTAAAAGAAAAAAAATGAGAATAATAGTTGTAACTATCTGTTTCAACTTTAATGATTAGTGGCACTGTTGAATCAACTCGCACTGTATTTGGTCCATGTGACACGTCAGTGCTATTATTATTTTCCAATTTAATGCAACAGATTATTCCAGGCTTTGATTTGCAGTTTGCACCCACCACTTGAATTTCTACATGAACCCCCCTGCCAATCTGCCTGTTTACTTCCCATTTTATTGTAAATTGTTTTATAAACACATGCTTCGGTATTTCATTCATCATTAAGTTATTAAAATTTCTTTCATTCGATTTTACTAAAATTCAATTTATAAATGAATCGAAATCAGTGTAACAGCCGAATCCAAGTACATTGAAATTCTGTATGTTTCTTTCATGTAGCATTACCCCAATTTAATTTATGAATCCAAATTAGTGTAACGAGACTAACGACCCAACCCCAAGTTACAGTATACAATTTGCAAGTACGGGCTTATAATTTGTGCAACGTACGAATTCTTTTTCGATATTTATAATTATATATATATATATATATATATATATATGAGAGTTGCATTCCATAACAAACACCTTATATAACAAACAATAAAGAACACATCATATCTAATATAATTTAAGAGTTCCGTCATAGCACCCAGTACAAAAAGTTGTTACTTTTTTACCCTCTAACAAACCAGCAAAAAAAAAAATTGAAAATTTATTGTTCATTGATGACGTCATCAGTGACGTCATCAGTGAACAGTAATTTTCAATTTTTTTTCCCTGGTTTGCTAGAGGGTAAAAAAGTAACAACTTTTTGTATTGGGTGCCCCTGGCGGGGCCAAAGGATCTAATATATCTAAGGTGTTCTTTGTTGTTTGTTATATAAGAGTGTTTTGTATGGAGCAAAGGTCTATATATATATATATAGGCTAGCGTTCAAATAGAAACCAACCGTAGAATAGAAACTAGAAACCTACACTAAATAAATTATATTTCATTTATTTTAATGGCCCCGCTAGGGGCACCTTCACAAAAAACGTTTAAAATTCTTGGCTCTATTCAACAAAAATATAAAAAAAATAAAAAAAAAATTTAAAAAAATGTTACTGTTCACGTGCCACGTCATCACGTGAACAATAACTTTTTTTAAATTTTTTTTTATATTTTTGTTGAATAGAGATAATAATTTTAAACATTTTTTGTATTGGAGTACCCCTAATTTGGTCATTAGATTAGCTTGAAATATTTAATTTAGGTTTAGTTTCTTGTTTCTATTCTAAATTAGTTTCTATTAGAACAAGACCCTGTATATATATATATATATATATATATATATATATATATATATATATATATATATATATATATATATATGCTAGCGTTCAAATAGAAACCAACCTTAGAATAGAAACTAGAAACCTACACTAAATAAATTATATTTCATTTATTTTAATGGCCCACCATATGAGTTGCACACCATAGCAAACACCTTATATAATAAACAACAAAGAACACCTCATATCTAATATAATTTAAGAGTTCCATAATAGCACCCAATACAAAAAGTAGTTATTTTTTTACCCTCTAACAAACCAGAAAAAAAATTGAAAATTTACTGTTCATCAGTGACGTCATCCGTGAACAATAATTTTTTTTTTTTTTGCAGACTTGATAGAGGGTAAAAAAATAACAACTTTTTGTATTGGGTGCCCCTGGCGGGGCCAAAGGATCTAATAGATCTAAGGTGTTCTTTGTTGTTTATTATATGAGAGTGTTCTGTATGGAGCAAAGGCATATATATATATATATATATAGAGAGAGAGAGAGAGTTGCATTCCGTAACAAACACCTTATATAATAAACAATAAAGAATACCTCATATATAATTTAATATAAGAGTTCCGTCATGGCACCCAATACAAAAAGTTGTTATTTTTTTATCCTCTATCCATCCAACCAAAAAAAAATAAAAAAATAAAAAAATTATTGTTCATGATGACGTCATTGCTCACGTCAGCATGACGTCATCATGAACAGTAATTTTTTTATTTTTTTATTTTTTTTGCTTGATGGATAGAGGGTAAAAAAATAACAACATTTTGTATTGGGTTCCCCTGGCGGGGCCATTGGATCTATTAGATCTAAGGTGTTCTTTATTGTTTGTTATATAAGGGTGTTCTGTATGGAGCAATGACACACACACACACACACACATACACACACACACACACACACACACACACACATATATATATATATATATATATATATATATATATATATTTTAATATTTATATGTTATTAATTTACACTGTGCTACGTATCGAACGGTAAAATTTATTTATTAATTTAAACATGTTATTTTAAACATTATTTAAAAAAAAGATAATTAAATTAGAATATAGTTAAGTTAAGTACAAAATTACCTATTCGTCAATTTAGACCAATTGCATTAATATTAATATTGTCGAATAATTATAATAACAATCACATCCCCACTGAAACGTTCTAAACCCCTCTTTATTGTTTTTTTTAATTTTGTTTTTCATTTGATTTCTCTCATTATTTAGAATCTTTTTACGAATTTCATAAGTTTTTTTTACCCATATTTTAAGTTTTATTCTTTCGAAAATTTGGTATATTTAAATGTGATGTACTGTGGGTTTCTATAATTTTTTTTATATTAATTCATTCAAAAAATTGTATGGGTCGCGATCAATTTTTCGAATACAAATTAAAAATTCACAAACACTTATTTCTCATGACCGTTATAAATCATTAGATTGTCTTTCAAAAAAAGGTTGCTATGTTTCGGCAATATGAGAAAAGAAATCTATTATGCAAGATCCGTTAAATGAATGTAGATATGATGAAGAAAACTTTCTTCTAATCTAGTTTCCTTTGTGTTTATTCAATATCATTATTACAAATTGTGTATTCTTTTATTACTGAATTGATTTACTATACAAAAAAAACATTATCAATAAACCAAACATATCCAATATATCTTGTTCTTAGAGTAAGATATGATTGTTAGAATTTATGGTGATTGCTCTTGGCTTGTTTTTAATGACAACTTAAAATTTGTATATTCATTGGGAGTTTGTATGTTAAATTTTTTATTCTTTTCTATTAGAATATGGTATATATATATATATATATATATATATATTATTTTTTGAATAATTAGAATAATCCCTGCAATACAATTTCTCTCTCAATGAGAGTTGACTCCCATTTTCAGATCTAGGGTTGTCACCATCTCTTCTTCCATTCTTCATTTTCCTTCATCCCTTTCATCAATTAAGCCCCTTCGCTCTTCCACCCTCTCTTCTATTTCTAGTTTTTTCAATAAAATCGAGCTTTTGATCCAAAAGTTTTGAAATAACATCCTTTGAATTCATAGAATTTTCGTATCGCTTTGTGCGAGTTTGTTTTTTTATGTTATTGGTTGTATCACTTTATGTGAGTGCTCTAATGTTTGTTGCATTGAAAATGAATTATATGGTGTATTGGAAAATCTGGATATCCCTTATCCACAACACTTTCGGCATGTCTATAGCTGGTGTTCGGCATGTAGATAGTTGGGGTGCGCTTGGGACGGAGAAATTCGCATGTGCTCACCTCTCACAAAAAAGTTTGTTCATAACATGAGGCCTCTTAACTCAGTTTTTGCAACTGAGTCATATGAATATCGCACTATCCACAGAATTATTGTGAGGGTCAATTGCGAAGCTACTGTTTTCAGGGGAGATGTAGGCTGGATTGCTCGGGAGACCATTGAAGTCATTTTTAATTTTTAGAATATTTGTATTCAGTTTGTTAAGCGATCCGGAAACAAAACGGATAATTGTTTAGCTCGTTTATTTGTTTTCAACCTGGTTGCATGGTTAGTTGGGGGTTTGTCCCAATTGCACCTCTTTCAAATTATTATTGAAACCTGCTTTAATTTTGGTAAAAAAAAAGAATATGGAATATTAAATATTAGTTTTCATATACCCATAAATAGGGATGACAAATTAATTCGATTTGATGGTACCCAATCTGAAACCCAAAATTTTGGATATACCAAACCCAAATTTTTGGATAATTTAAATTTTAAACCTGAAATAATTTCAATTTGGATTTGGATTTCAATTGTACCGATCCGAAATATGAAATCCGATCCAATATCAAAAGCCGATATATGAATAATATAATATAATTTGAAATTGTTATATGTTATATTATAGATATAAGACATATAATTATTCAAATATTTTATTAGAAATAGGCAATACTAATTTAGTAAACATGTGACAACCCGGGTCAAATCCCGAGCCTTTTTTCGAAAATCGGATCAAGTCCCAATTCCGATCCGAAATAATCCAAAGCAAACTGGCCCAAATGCAACCAACTTGGGTAATCCACAAGCCCACCACAGGCCCCCAAAAGATCATGATTTGTTGGTGCAATTAGTAGTAGTACTTTACCTTATAAACTGAACTAAAGTCCCAAATCTCCTCGATGTGGGACTGGGGTGTTACAAACTCCCCCACTTAAACTCCTGACGTCCTCGTCAGGTCTGAACGGATATCCCATAGGTCCAAGATCGTTCTTCCCTAGCCATTGTGGGATAATACCGGCTGGCTTCGTGTCCCCACATCTAGACCTCTATCCATTGTGGGATAATACCACCAGCCTTCGTGTCCCCACCTCCGGCAACTTGACGAGTCAAGATTTCGAGAGTCGGCTCTGATACCATACGTGACAACCCGGGTCAAATCCCGAGTCTTTTTTCGAAAATCGGGTCAAATTCCGATTCCGAAATAAGCCAAAGTAAACTGGCCCAAATGCAGCCAACTTGGGTAATCCACAAACCCACCACAGGTTAGTCCAAAAGTGCTAGCAAATTGGTACACATTATTTGTTGACTTGTATCTATAAAGGTACTCTTATTCTAATTGATGTGGGATGTTACAAACACCCCCTCTTATTGGGTCGACGTCCTCGTCGAGCCCACACACTTACGGAACCCGGACAGTGCCTCTACACTTCCTGCCGGGCAGAGCTCTGATACCATATGTGACAACCCGGGTCAAATCCCGAGCCTTTTTTTGAAAATCGAGCCAAGTCCCAATTCCGATCCGAAATAATCCAAAGCAAACTGGACCAAATGCAACCAACTTGGGTAATCCACAAGCACATCACAGGCCCCCAAAAGATCATGATTTGTTGGTGCAATTAGTAGTAGTACTTTACCTTATAAACTGAACTAAAGTCCCAAATCTCCTCGATGTGGGACTGGGGTGTTACACCAAAAGATCATGATTTGTTGGTGCAATTAGTAGTAGTACTTTACCTTATAAACTGAACTAAAGTCCCAAATCTCCTCGATGTGGGATTGGGGTGTTACAAAACAGAACTTCTATTTCTCAATCTCAAGTTTTATTGAAATATTTAAGATGTAATTTTCTTTAATTTACATAAAGTTTTCATTTATGTTGCATAAGAAGAATTATTTTTTTAACATATTTGTTAGGCCGATTACACAAATAATAATCAACTTTGTATGAGAAATTAACAAGTAAAAGCGTTTATGCACTTAAACAACTTCTTGTATTTCAAACCCTCTTCGTGATGTAAAATATCACAAAGAGCTGCTAGGTTACAATAATGATAATTCGTTATCGATACCCTTCTAGGGTTAACCTATCTGTATTTATATAACATACAGCTACGATACAATCTCTAATTGATATTCCTAATAATCAGCTATACAATGATATCAATTACAGATTGTCACACGTCTCCTATGTCAACTCGATCTCTTTGATAGCTATCCAATCTTCAAAGATATCGCTTCCATAATTAATCTTTAATCACTGTTGAACAGTAGACGCGCTTCCTTCAAACAGAGTTTAACAAACTCTGTTGAGCTTCCAACTGTCAGAGTTTACGCAAACTCTGACTGCTTCCAGCTAAACTCTGATAACTCCCTGTAACACTTAAACACTGATCAAAACACATCAATTATATTTAACAATCTCCCCCAACTTGTTCATTATCAAAAATGTACAAGTTAATGACAGTAATTGATGATGTCAAAACAAATAGATAAATACAGTGTTTATACAGATTCAGAGTTTAAGCTTAAAAACTATAGAGAATAAGAAAATTCTTATAGAACTTTAATCTCTAATCATTTCAAGATCTGGCATGGTTCTGAGATAATCAATCAGCAATCTTCTTTCTGCATTTTCAAGTTCAATCTTCATTGCTTCTTTGATTTCTCTGAGTTGAGGATCACTTTCATCTGTTTGGTAAATAGCAGCCCTAAGATCATAAATCTTGTTTCTTCTCATTTCATTACCCAGTCTGATAAATCTGTCTTTTTCTGCCTGAGTATTGAAGTCAAGTACTGTGATTCCCAAATCAGTTTTTAACTTTGCAGTACCTTTCTTCATTTCAATGAGATTGCCTTGGTAATCCCTGTACTTAGAAATGTATCTGCTGTTGTATTTCTGTCCTCTAATAGCCAGATTCTGAGTCATCTTCTGTCTGAGTACATTAGCAACAGATTGAGTCCTCCGACTATTCACCTTGAGAAGATATAGAACATACTCTAGTTCTTCCCAATATTTCAAGCCAATATCATCCTCACCAACTTTGAATACTGTCCCATCAGCCATGAAGTAAAGAAGAAAATCTTTGTCTAAACTCTTCTGATGAACCAACTGCACTGATTCCAGTCTATCCAGACTCTCTTGAGGAACACCACGACCTGGAACAGCCAATGAAGAAGGATCTCTAGGACCAGTATATTGCCTTCTGTCTCTATGTGAGCCTAGTCCAGCCTTATTATTTCCAATCTTACCAGATAAAGCTTTTCCATCAGAAATATTCACTGAGACTCCAGATAACACATTTGGATCAGAAATTGTTCCTTTGCCAAAAACAGATTTCAACTGTGAAGAGTGTAAAGGTGTGATCATTGCTTGAGATGCAACAGAAGTTATAACTTTCTTCTGTGAGCTTTCACCTTCAATGCCTTTTAACTTAAGTTTAGCCTCTGCTGCAATTGCTTCCTTTGAGAACCGAGAACTTTGACTAACATCAGTCTTTTCTCTGATCACAACACCTTTAACAACAGGTCTAGGAGCTTTTCCTTTTTGTACCTTATCAGACTTAAAAGCTTTAAGATGTTCTTCTTGTAAACTCTTTTCCTCAGCTTCAATGTCCTCAATCGTTACTCCTTCCTCATTCTCTTCAATGAATAGCTTAGCAGCCAATTCTTCATCAGTTTGTGGATTTGAAGATAACAGTAAACTCCTGGTCCTTGAAGTTCCTTGAGTATCAGTACTTCTCCCAACAGACTGTGATTTGGATGACTTACTAGTTCTCAGAGTTTGAACCTCCTCAGCCTTTTTCTTTCCTTTGTCTTTATTACTTGCCCCTCCATCTCCAGCACTATCCCTTCTGACAACTCTCTCCCCCTTTTTGACATCACCAGGCATAAGAATAGAAGTAATTAACTCCAAGGAGGTAGCAATAGAATCAATTTTAGCAGATAAATCAGACTGGTTTTCTTCAACTTTACTCAGTCTGGCAAAGATATTGTCTTGAGCTTTAGAAAATTTTGTAGTCACTAGTTTTGAATGTGTTTCCATCTTCATCTCTCTAGCTACAACCTCATTTCGCAAAGAAGTGATTGCCAAATTAGTATCATCAAATCGTCTATCCAGAGTTTTAACTTGAACTATAGTTGCTTTCAAGCACGAAAGAATCTCTGGATTAGAGATAGTATCAGCACTCTGCTTAACAAACTTAGCTGCTCTTCCTGTTGGAAAAATACAATCTTCTTTGTACCATTCAGCAGCATTCTTGGCAAATTGTACTCTTTCAACTTCATGAGAAGTACAAGGTTGAGGAAAAGGTGTATTTTTATCATCAGTTTGTACTGGTGCACTCAGAGAAGCATCAGAGTTTGCACTACTATCACCTTCAGCTTCAACACTTGTAGCGTTAACTGGTTCATTTTCAGCCATAGGTTTAGCAATATCTTCTGTAGGCTTTTCAGAATTGTCTTCATGTTGCTCAGGCTCAGCAACAGGCATTGACTGAGAAGTTACTTTGGTTGCCTGATCAATTTCTTCACCTTCTTCAACAGTGTGGTGAGCATCAGATATTACCTCAGTATGAGATGCCACAGCTTCAGAAGGAACAGAAGTAGGTTGATCAGCTACACCAATATTAGAGATAGGATCAGAGAATGGCATAAATGAATCAGGAATATCATTTATCGGAGAAATACCATCTCTTGCATCCTCTTCTGCAGGCATTTTGTCCTCTGCAGGCACTTCATCCTCTGCAGGCATTACATCCTCTGCAGGTATGTCATCTTTCTCAACCTCAACAGGAGGTATTTGCTGTGAAGCAATCTCTGGAGCTTCAATATCTTCATCCACAGAATCAGAGAATATCACTTTTCTTCGTTTTGCTAGAGCTACATTATCTGAATCCTCTTCACAAGATGGTGACTTAGGCATGTTTGCTCGAGCTTTCAGTCTTTTCCCTTTTCTAGTGTAAACAGCTTCAGGAGATTTCCGTTTTGATTTCCTCTTTGTCTCTTCCGCCTGCCTTAGACTTGCATGTCGTTCAGCAAGTGCTTTCTTAACTCCTTGAGATTTAGACTTTGATTTTAATGGAGAATCAGAGTTTGCTGACGGCGAATCAGAGTTTGTGTTTGAAGTGGGTGAAGGTTGCTTTGCAGGTGATTCAGTGTTTGGTGCTGGTTGAGGGTCAGGGTGTGGTTCAGATTGTTGTTCAGGTTCATCTTGTTGTGGTGCATCTTGTTGTGGTTCAGGTTGATGTGGTTCTTGTGGTTGATTAAGAAAATTCCGTAGAGCAAGAGGCATGACAAAAGCTGGAAGATTTTCTTTACCAACATCCTTGTTAGTCATATCAGAGAATATGCGCTTATTGACTCTAAACGAATCAATTTCATCAGTTTCATCAAGTTCAAGACCAGGTACACATGCATTGAACAACATTTGACAGAAACGAGCATAATAGACAGTGGTAGACTCTGACAATTTATCACCTAAGCTCATCAAAACATGTCGACCAAAATCAAAATTAGAACCATAGAGCAGAGAATACCCGATTTGAAGACTATCCATTGGAATGGCATCCCAGTTTGTGACTTTCTTCTGGAATGTCCTTGTTATGCAATCAAAGAAGAAATTCCATTCCTTTCTGAGATTTGGTCGCTTTATACTGCCAAGCTTGTCAAGAGATTCCATGTAACCTATCTCTTGTAGCATGTCTCTCAGATAAGTTTCATTAACGAGAGTATAAGAAGTATGTGTCTCAAACCCCATTGTATCTCGTACAGTCTGTGGAGTAATCACATGGTCTTGGTCTTCATAAGTGAAGATAATGGTAGGAGTTCCACTCTCTCCTCCATCCACATAAACTGAGTTCTGCCAGAATGAAGCAATTTGAGACGCAGAAAGAGTAGCAGGTCCAGTCAGAGCTTGTCCAATCTCTGAATCCCTCAAAAAGTTCTGCATGAGATGAAACGTTTCTGGAACACGTTCATGATAGAGTGGAGCCTCATAGTTATTAGGAACAAAACGTAAGCCAAGAGCAGTGAATGCTTTAGATGCCATTGAGTTAAGAATTCGCAAGAATTTCCAAAAGATGTGTATGTAGAAAAGGTGTTTGCGTAAGTGCCCAAGAGAAAACTAAGAAAACTGTGAGAGTAAGAGTAAAGCAAACTCGTTTGGACACAAAAGTGATTAAATTAAAGAAAAACTCAATCTCTTATGTAACAGACACTCTATCAGTTCCTTGATTAATGTGTAGTGGGACACGATAATAGGTAAGTGGGACACATTAAAGGCGAGTGGGTCATGTGCGCCTATTTTTAAAAAAGAGTATATTAAAATTAAAGCATTAAAATATTTGATTTTAACAAAAATCAAATAATACTCTTTTAAAAATATCTGGACCCAAGTAAAATCAGAATTTGAAACGTTTACCTGTTGCCTTTAATAACCAGAATACAAAGCGATTAAGGACTTCGTTCTTACCCATCTCTATTTAAGGCCTAGAGACTTGCTCAGATTATTCATTAAACCTTTAACCTTTCAGTCTCCCCTGTAAAATCACAAACCTTTCAAACCAAATACTCTTGAAAAACAATGGCCAACCTTACCATCAAAGAGAAAAACCTTCATCTTGTCGAGAATAGGGACATCTTCAGCTATACTCGTGAAGAGTTTGAAGCGTTTGAGTGGGAAAGGCAGCTTGAGACGCTGTGGCTGCAAATGGATGCTGGTCTGGAAGAGCTCGAGAGAGAGAAACCTGCAAGGGTGATTGACATCGATGCTGCCCTCCAAGCAACATTGACATGGCTCTCCTTGAAGGCATCCTCATCCACCACCACCAACCATTGTTAATGAATATGTCAGCAAAAATAACCTTATCCCTTCAACTTCCACCCAAATAAAGTGGCAAAGATGGGATCTGGGAATTTTTGCTAACAATGGAGTGGTGTGGACGGACCTTGTACTTTCCTGTTGAATAGATTAGCAGATAGAGAGAACAAAAAGATGTAATATTTACTTGTAATCTCTTTCTTATTATCAATGAAAATTTTGTTTTTCTAATCATATTCATTGTGTTCTGCAACTGTTATTTGTGTTATATGAACTGTTCTTCAAGTAAATGAATCAAGAAGAGAATATGAAAACTAATTAAAGTAATCATATAAAGAACACATTCATCAACTATCCACTGATTAACAGTTGTCAAAAACCCTACTTACTCCAAGACTTTCAAATTGTCCAAGTGAAAATTTACCTTAGAGTACAAATCACGAATCAACAGCGTTTGTCAATTCTCCAACTTTATCATCGAAACCCTTTCATAAATTGCACAGTTGTGAGTATTTGTGTGTGTGAAGCAGAGTTTACTAAGTCAATTTTTAGAGCATCTAATTTTTCATAAAATCCATAAAGTAAATCAATAAACACTGGATGCACAAACTGTCATAGTAAACACTGACTGTATGATGAAAGCTAAACTCTGAAGTAATCAAACTATATACAGTAACTTTTATTTTATACCCCCTTTATATACATTTTTTTTTTATCATTTTTTTTATCATTTTTGTTTTTTTTATTCATTTTTTTTTCATTTTTCATTCCAGTAATCAGAGGTTGGAACTAGTCACCAAAAATTCAAAAATTTTAGCCCTTATCATTTTGATAAGTTCCTGGGTCATCCTAGTATTTAACTAGTCACCAAAAATCAGAGAATTTTAGCACCTATTATATACCAATAGGTTCCTGGGTCATCCTAGTATCCAACATAATCTCAAAGGAGTATAATAACCTATATACATTTTCTTTGGGGTATTGCAGTAAACATTTTATTTTATCAGAGTATAACTAACAGAGTTTAGAGTTCATCAACATCAGTAGTTCTTCATGAAAGGTAATGCATACAGTATTTATAGACTCAGAGTTTAGGACAAAATAAACTAAGAGATGCTATAAATATGATCAAGTATCATGCTGTGTTAACTTTCTGCACAATCTGAGATTAGATCTCAATAACTCAGAAAGATTCATGATTAATTGCTGAGAATCATGCTTCATACATATTTCTTCATTGGTGTTTTCATTCAGACAAAAATCAACTCAAAGTTCACAGAGTTTATCAAACTTATTAACAGTGTATGATATACAGACATGCTGACAGAGTTTAGAGACTGCATAACACAACCATCGACGGATAAGACCGTACAACCATCAACGGATAATACTGTACAACCATCAATGGATAAGACTGTACAACCATCAACGGATAAGACTGTACAACCATCAACGGATAAGACTGTACAACCATCAACGGATAAGACTGTACAACCATCAACGGATAAGACTGTACAACCATCGACGGATAAGACTGTACAACCATCAACGGATAAGACCATATAATATCAACGGATACAGTTCAGTTAGTCATCAACTGATGCAACCTACAATCAACGGATGACAAGTTGTCTGACAGAGTTTAACAGAGTATGCATAACAGAGTTTAATCAACAGAGTACACTTAGCATTTAACCAATCAGGAAATATGATTAATACATCACATAAGTAAAGTTTGAATCTAACCAACATTTCTAGTCAGAACCAGAGACCATTCCTAGTTCATTTACCAGTCTTGTAAATGTAGCTTCACTCAATGGTTTAGTGAAGATATCTGCAAGCTGTTGTTCTGTAGATACAAAATGTAGTTCAATATTTCCCTCTTCCACATGTTCTCTGATGAAGTGGTACCTTATGCTGATGTGCTTGGTCATTGAATGCTGTACTGGATTACCTGTCATAGCAATAGCACTTTGATTATCACAGTAAATAGGGATATTACTGTACCTCAATCCATAATCCAGCAATTGATTCTTCATCCATAAGATCTGTGCACAACAGCTACCAGCTGCAATATACTCTGCTTCAGCTGTAGATGTGGAGATTGATTTTTGTTTCTTGCTGTACCAGGAAACAAGTCTGTCACCAAGAAATTGACAACTTCCACTAGTGCTCTTTCTGTCTACCTTACAGCCTGCAAAGTCTGCATCAGAATACCTAAGTAGCTTAAAATCTGATTCTCTGGGGTACCACAGACCTAATGATATGGTGCCCTTGAGATACTTGAAGATTCTTTTCACAGCTGTCAGATGAGGCTCTTTAGGATCTGCCTGAAACCTTGCACAAAGACAGGTTGCATACATGATGTCAGGCCTACTAGCTGTCAAGTATAGAAGAGATCCTATCATGCCCCTGTAGTTTGTTATATCCATTGAAACTCCTGTGTCTTTGTCCAATTTAGTTGCTGTTGCCATGGGAGTTGATGCAGATGAACAGTCAAGCATACCAAATTTCTTGAGAAGATTTCTGGTGTATTTTTCTTGATTAATGAAAATTCCATCTTCTGTTTGTTTCACCTGTAGGCCTAGAAAGTAACTAAGCTCTCCCATCATGCTCATTTGATATCTGGACTGCATGAGCTTGGCAAACTTCTTACAGAGTTTATCATTAGTAGACCCAAAGATGATGTCGTCAACATAAATTTGAACTAAAAGGAGGTCACTACCTTGATTGAAATAAAACAGAGTTTTGTCAATTGTTCCTCTGTTGAATCCACTTTCTAGAAGAAACTGAGCAAGTGTCTCATACCATGCTCTTGGTGCCTGCTTAAGTCCATATAATGCCTTATCTAGCCTGTAGACATAATCTGGATATTTGGGGTCCACAAATCCTGGTGGTTGTTCAACAAACACTTCTTCTTCAAGCTTTCCATTCAGAAAAGCACTTTTCACATCCATCTGGAACACTTTGAATTTCTTGTGAGAGGCATATGCTAGAAAAATTCTGATTGCCTCCAATCTTGCAACTGGAGCAAATGTTTCATCATAGTCTATTCCTTCCTGCTGTGAATAGCCTTTTGCTACCAGTCTAGCCTTGTTCCTTGTGATAACACCTTCACTGTCAGTCTTGTTTCTGAAAACCCATTTAGTACCCACAATAGATCTGTTCTTTGGTCTTGGTACAAGGGTCCAAACTTCATTCCTTTCAAATTCATTTAACTCTTCCTGCATTGCTGTTATCCAGTCTGCATCTTGAAGAGCTTCTTCCACTTTCTTTGGTTCATTTTTAGACAAGAATGCATGAAACAGACATTCACTTGCAGTAGCACTTCTTGTCTTTACTTTTGCATCTGGATCACCAATTATCAAATCAGGTGTATGTGATTTAGTCCATTTCCTAGCAGAAGGCAAATGACTTCTATCAGCATGTGATCCTCCGCCTTGATCCATGCTCTCCTGATTCTGTTGTGATCTATTTTCGTTTTCTGAGACTCCCCCTGAACTTGACTGTCCAGAGTCAGAATTTGAATTTTCAGAGTTTGAAGCATCAGAGTTTGATCCAGATTTTTCAGTTGACTCAGTATCAGTGTTTGAGTCTTCATCTTGATCATGCTCCCCCTCAACTGGTTCTCCTCTTTGTTGTGACTGAGAAGTTTCTCCAGAATTTACCAGTAGAGGTTCAGAGTTTGTTTCAACAGAGTCTGTCAGAATTGTTTCTTCAGAGTTTCCTTCATCAGAGTTTAAAACTTCATTTTCAAAGTTCAGTTGATCATATTCGTCTTTGTCTTCAAGTCCAGTTATCTTCTTATCATCAAAAGAAACATGTATAGATTCCATGATCACTTTAGTTCTCAGATTGTAAACTCTGAATGCCTTTGTTGACAGCGGATAGCCAACAAAAATTCCTTCATCTGCCTTTAGCTCAAACTTGGTCAACTGTTCTGGATGAGTCTTCAAAACGAAACATTTGCACCCGAAAATATGAAAGTATTTCAGGTTAGGCTTCTTTTTCTTCACCATCTCATATGGTGTCTTTCCATGCTTATTGATCAGTGTTGCATTTTGAGTAAAACAAGCAGTTTGAACAGCTTCTGCCCAGAAATAAGTTGGCAATTTTGCTTCATCAAGCATAGTTCTGGCAGCTTCAATTAAGGTTCTATTTTTCCTTTCAACTACACCATTTTGTTGTGGTGTACCAGGTGCTGAAAATTCTTGTTTCACTCCATTGTCCTTGCAGAATTCTTCCATTGTTGCATTTCTGAACTCAGTTCCATTATCACTTCTGATGATTCTGACTTTGTTGCTTGATCCTTTGTCCAGAAGCTTCACATGCTCCATCAGAGTCAATGCAGTTTCATCCTTCTTTGCTAGAAAATACACCCAGGTGAATCTAGTGTATTCATCAACAATGACTAAAGCATATTTCTTCCTTGCAATAGACATAACATTTACTGGACCAAATAGATCAACATGAAGAAGATGATGGGGATCAGTGATAGAAGATTCTGTTTTGCTCTTGAAAGATGACTTCCTTTGTTTAGCCTTCTGACATGAGTCACATAGGCCATCAACATTTAACAGGGTCTTTGGGAGTCCTCTTACAAGATCCTTTCTGATCAATTCATTGATGTTGTTCAAGTTCAAATGTGAGAGTTTCTTGTGCCACTTCCAACTCTCTTCACTAGACATTCTTGTAGACAGGCAAACAACTTTTCCAACAGAGTCTATCAAAAGCTTGATTTCATAAATGTTGTTTTGCCTGTGACCAACTAGAACAACCTTTCCTGTAGATTTGCTGATAACTTCACAATATTCAGGTTGGAAATCTACATGATATCCCTTGTCACAGATTTGACTCACAGATAGCAAGTCATGCTTGAGTCCTGGGACATGAGCTACATTGTTGATGATGACATTTCCAAGATTGATATTGCCATATCCCAATGTTCTTCCTATATTGCCATCACCATAGGAAACTTTTGGGCCAGCCTTCTCCTCATATTCTGATAGCAGGGCTTTATTTCCTGTCATGTGTCCTGAACATCCACTGTCCACGACTAGGGTTGCCTCCCTGTTACCCTGCAATCGCAAACAATTACTGAGGATTAGTTTTAAGGATCCAGACTTGCTTGGATCCTTTGGCATTCTTAACTTTGTTAGCTTTTGCAACGGAATTAACATTATCAGAGTTTGAGCTAACAGTATCAGTGTTTACACTTGCAGTATCAACTTTAACCCATTTCAGATTGGGTTTCAGTTCATAGTAATTATGATAGATAGCATGATATTTTCTGCAAGTATAGATGGAATGCCAAGTGCTTCCACAGTGTGTGCATAAAGTCTGTGGCTTAGTTCTAGCAAAATCCTTCTTTACCTCAGACTTTGTAGGTAAAGAATTTATATTTTTATTTTTCTTGCAGAAATTTGCAAGATGCTTAGTACTACCACAGTTATGACATGTCTTTCTTGGAGCATAACTAGCAAGCATTGGTTTATTTCCTGAAGTAATGCCTACTTTTCCATTTCTGTTCTTGTTTGACACTTTCTTTTTCTCAACAGATTTTAACTCCTTCAGTTTATGTTTGAGTTGTTTATCTGTCATTGACCAATATTAACCTGTTTAACACTAGTTTTTACTGGTTTTCTTTTGATAGCTTCCTTTTCATTCTCAGACAAAAATTTACTGGTTCCATGAACAAATTTAGTTCTGACTTTAACTTGATTTTGAAATCTAAGTTCAACTCCCTCATTATAACCTAGACCAACAGTGTCTGTTTGAAAAATCTGTTGAGTGTCCTTTCCAGAATTAGTCCAAGTCCTAATTTTCTTATTTGCTTCCTCCAACTCAGATTCTAGTTGTTTATATTTCTGAAGCAAATCCTGTTCTATAGAAACAGCATCATCTCTCTCTTTCTGAACTTGTTGCATGTTTTCAAGTTTCTCTTCAACAAGTTTATTTCTCTCTTTAAGTTCAGAGTTTTCAGCTTTTATCCTCTCATTTTCTAAAGTCTGATCCCTATAACTTATATGCAATGACTTAAGAAAAATTCTTAATTGAGCAATGTCATCAATATTATAAGCATAGGTAGTTGGAGGTACCTGATTTTCAGAGGATTCTGATTCAGTAGTAGCCATGAGAGCATAGTTCACTTCTTCATCAGAATCTGAAGTATCTGCCCAATCTCTGCCTTTAGTGTAGAGTACCTTTCCAGTTTTACCCTTCTTGCACTCAGGAGCATAGTGACCCATCTCCTTACACTTGTAGCATTGAATTTCAGACTTATCCTTCTTCCCTTTAGAATCTCTCTTATCAGACTTCCTGTAGCTTTTCCTGTCTTCATTTGAATCCCTAGAAAACCTTTTTCCTTTCTTGAAATTCTTGAAGCCCATTTTCTTGAAAGTCTTCACCATCAGCACAGCCATTTTTCTCATTTCTTCTTCATCATCCTCAGAGTCAGATGATTCAGAAGAATTTGAATCATAATCAGAGTTTGGTGAATCACTTTCTGAATGTATGACCAAAGCTTTTCCTTTCATTTTCTTTCTTGTTGCCTCTTTCTTCTGAGGCTTCTCTTCAACATTAAGAGCAACAGACTTTCCTTTTCTGCTTGATCTCCTGTTTCTCTGCTCCATTTCCAATTCATAAGTTTTGAGCAGTCCATAAATTTCATCAATCTCTGTTTCAGCAAGATCATAGTTGTCTCTAATAGTGGTTGTTTTCACATCCCACTTTTCAGGTAGAGAAAGAAGAAACTTGAGATTCGAGTCTTCTAGATCATACTCTTTGTTGACCAATGACAGATCATTAATCAGTTTACAGAATCTATCAAATGTTTCTGTCATGGTCTCTTCAGGTTTAGCCTCAAAATGCTCATACTCTTGTGTGAGTATGTTTCTCCTATTCTTCTTAATAGCTGCAGTTCCTTGACACCTGACTTCAAGTGCATCCCATATCTCTTTTGCAGTGGTGCAGTTAATGACTTTGTTAGACATAACATTGTCTAAGGCACTATGTAGTAAATGCCTAACTTTTGCATCCTTAGCAATTGATGATAGATCTTCAGGGGTCATGTCCTTCTTTTCCTTTGGAACCATTTTTGCTGCTTCACCAGCAACTGCAACAGATAGTTTTGTAGGATTGTGAGGGCCTTCATAAATCCTGTCAAGATATTCTGGATCTGTAGCCTCCAGAAACATAGTCATCTTGACCTTCCACATTGCATACTCTAATGGCCTCAGAATAGGAACCCTGATTGGTTCATAACGACTCACAGTAGTAGGAGCCTTTTCAGAAACAGTAGGTGTTGGTGGAGGAATTTCTGACATGATTATTGTTGTGTTTAGATCTTAACCTGTAATAAAGTAACAGATTGGCTCTGATACCACTTGTTAGGCCGATTACACAAATAATAATCAACTTTGTATGAGAAATTAACAAGTAAAAGCGTGTATGCACTTAAAAAACTTCTTGTATTTCAAACCCTCTTCGTGATGTAAAATATCACAAAGAGCTGCTAGGTTACAATAATGATAATTCGTTATCGATACCCTTCTAGGGTAACCTATCTGTATTTATATAACATACAGCTACGATACAATCTCTAATTGATATTCCTAATAATCAGCTATACAATGATATCAATTACAGATTGTCACACGTCTCCTATGTCAACTCGATCTCTTTGATAGCTATCCAATCTTCAAAGATATCGCTTCCATAACTAATCTTTAATCACTGTTGAACAGTAGACGCGCTTCCTTCAAACAGAGTTTAACAAACTCTGTTGAGTTTCCAACTGTCAGAGTTTACGCAAACTCTGACTGCTTCCAGCTAAACTCTGATAACTCCCTGTAACACTTAAACACTGATCAAAACACATCAATTATATTTAACAATATTTTAAATTTTACTTAGTATGTCATTTCATTTGTATAATATGTTACTTTTAACTATTTACCTAATTTAATCATTTTAAATTATAAGTATTTTATAAATAAAATAAGTATTGTTTGCGTGTAGCAATTTTTTAAATTTGACTACATAATTACTAATTTTGTACACGAAAAAATCTGATCTAATTCGAAACCCGACGGATTTGGTTTTGGATATTGAGTTTTGGATTTGGACTTGAATTTATTTTTAAAACCCAAAAATATTTTGTTATGGGTTTGGATTTTACAAAACTCACATTATTTTATATGAAAATTATCTAATTCATGACGTGTGTCTTTGGGATCTTGTATGAAAGTGACATGAATTTTTTTTGTGTACCCAAAATTCGAACACAAAACGCTACTAAACTACACAATTTTTTATGGCACACGAAACAAAAATAATATGTGAATAGAAAAATAATATGACAATCACATATATTGTTACTTTCTGCCCAAGTTATCTATGTATGTTACTATATAACTGAAAACAAAATTAAAATGCTACAAAACTAAACTAAGAGTAGAGTACATAAAATTGAAGCGCTCTTTTTTTTTTAATTTTGTTTATTGTTAATAAATATCTATATTTGTTTAGAGTTTATCCACCAAATTATTAAGTTTTTTTTATCTGTATTTAAGGTTTTATTGATATTAAAAAATAAATATTATCAATCAACCAAGCAAATTTGATATGTCCATTCTTCGATAAGGATATGATAATTGAATACTATTACTTTTATTCAAGAATACAAAATTAAAAAGGGTACCTTTTATTGGAAACAGTATATATTTTTATATGTATCGACTAATCTACTCATCCAATATAATCCAGTACCCCGTTGGTGGGTTTTATGTACTGGTATATTGGACGTTGTACTTTCTTCTTGTGAATGATAACTCTAGTTTATTTTACTTGATTTTACTTTGTTTTTAAATAAATATATCTATTTATTGAGAGTCTAGTACTCCATCATTTGATTTTGTCTATCCATATTGCGTTCTGTTCTTTCTCTTTATTAGAGTAGGTAGTTTTATTCTAACATTCGGGATCTTAAATCTACAAGATTTTATTATATTGGTTCATTGATTTGGATAGTATAAAATCGCAGTTATGGTTGGTTATTCGAATACGTTCTGTTAAATCAGGTATACATTTTTCTCACAATTACAATGAATTATTGGATTATCTTGCCAAAAATGCTATATATTTTAGTGATATAAGCGATGGGTGTACAACAATTTAAGATCTGATCAATTATCATAGTTTGGTTGAAGGAAACCTTGATACGATCTATTTATTATGTGTTTGTCCGATCTTGATTATATTTTTAGATGTTGTATGGCCTTTTATTGATAAATAAATTATCTATAAAAAATTATGATTTATAAGAAAATTTGAAATTTTGATTATTTTTGTAGATGCCATATGTCATTTTATTGATAAATTAATTATTTATCAAAAAACTGGTATATTTAGAATTGTGTGGTAAATATTTTTTTAATTTAAAAAAAACAATAATTCAGTGATAATAGATTTATTCAAATTTGATTGCATCTTATGATTGTAGATCGAGAGTTTGTGATATTAAAATATTATATTATATAATAATGATAAAATAGACTCATGTATTAAATAATATATTTACATTTAAATCAAATGATAAATATGCAATTTTGAAAAGTAGCTCTATACCTAAAGAGATGTGCCAATAAATAATAATATAATTGTGATTGATTTTAAATTAAAAATTATGATTAATTAGTTAATAAGTATTTATGAAAATTAATCTGTTATATGTAACTATATATTATAGTGTGATTGTAGTTGATATTTCTGAAAATTACCTCGTAATATATAAAAATATAATTTTGATTGACTTTAAATTCAAAGATTGATAAGTTCGTAAATATTTTATCACTTTAAAAAATATGTGTCTTATGCATATACTAAATAAAATAAATTTTGTATTTCAAAAAAAAATTATTAAATAATCACGATAAGTAAATTAGGATGAGAATGATATGGATTAATTTAATTTTAGTGGTAAATTCTTGTTGGCTCTTATGCATATTTATGAAAAATAATCCATAATATATGATAATGTCATTATGATTAATTGTAAATCAAAAGAGTGAAAAATTAATATTGCGAAAATCACTTAAATTTTGTATATCAAAAGAGTGAAAAATTAACAAAATAATCTTAAATTTACTGATGGATTAACACTTTTTTTCCAATTAAAATTACGCAGAAACAAAAGAGAGAAGAAATTGACGATTTTTTACGTTAAAAATTCTGTTCAATTTATAAAATTTACTTATATATCGTTTTCATTATCAAAATACCCTTACTATTTGATGATAGTTCTAATAACAACCAAATATAGTTTTAATAATAAGTGTAAGAGTGATGTTGTCCAAAACTTTTGTAGTCGGTAGTCTGATCTTCAGTATAACAAAATAAATAAGAACCGTTAGATCATAAAATAAATAGATGAAAAATGATTAATCTAGCATAAAAAATATTTTATTTTTTAATATGTAAACTAAAAATTGTATTTATATTGAAATATGAAAAAGCGTATGTCAATGATTTAAATCATATAATTTGGTTTTCTACATGGAATAGGGTTATCAATGTATGTCTTCTACACTAAATATGATTAATGTAAAAAATTCTTAATTATATTTTCTCTTGATATTTTTTGTGTTTTCATTTCGATAATAATTGTTAAATCATCACTAAATTAAAGATAATTTTGTGAGCTTCGCGTGGACCTTTAAATCATCCAAATCTGATTTCTAGATCTCAGGATAGAGCCCAAATAGTAAATTTGATTTTTTTATAATATTAATAAATATATATATAATTCAATTGTATCCTTTTTTAATTATATTCTTTTCATATAATATTTTTCTTTTTGAAATTCAATTATAATACAAACTTTTTTAATTATATCCTTTTTAGATTATAATTTTGTTTTTAATATGATATAATCTTGATGATAGTTTTGTGAGCTTCTCGTGGGCTGTAAAATTATCCAAATCTGATTTCTAGATCTTGTGATAGAGCCCAAATAGTGAATATAATTTTTTTAATATTAATAAAAGAATTATTAAAATTCAATTGTATCCTTTTTTAATTATATTCTTTTCATATTATAATATTTTTTTTTGAAATTCAATTCTATTACAAACTTTTTTAATTATGTACTTTTTAGATTATAATTTTCTTTTTATTATGATATAATTTTGATCGTCTATTTTTAAAAATATTTGATTTGACGATTGAGATTATTTTGATAGTATAATGACGAAATCAAAATACCAAATCAAAATTATGGATAAAATTTCTTTTAGACTTATTAATACAAGCAGCTTGGCAATCTCGACTGGAGATACAAGATGACCAACTCCTGGAGCTGGGATGAAGATTAACTCTGCTTTCATCGTTTTTACTAAAAAAAAAATAAGCAACCTCGACTGGAGATACCAGATGACCAACTCCTGGAGCTGGGATGAAGATTAACTCAGCTTTCATCATTTTTACTAAAAAAAATAAGCAAAACAAAAGAAGAGGAGAAGTTATTAATAAGTGTATACTTAGTATACTTAGTAAATTAATGAAACTTAGCTTCAAGAACAAAGGGACTTATAAAGTGCTAGTTTGTCAAAACATACTTTAAGGATTTATTGACTTATTTTCGGGTAAAAATTTTATATTTTAATATTTTTTTTATACAAGTATTTAATGTATGTTTAAGATTCAATACGTTACAAAAATAAGTTGAAAAATAAGTTAGAAAGTTAGGAATCTTAACTTTCAATTTAAAATAAGTTAACTTATTCTAGAAAATAAGTTTCCCAAACACCCCCAAAGACTTTGCAAGTATCAGTATAAAATCAAAGACTTGGGAGGAAGAAACAAAGTTAGTTTAGCAAAAAAAGAAATAAAAAGAAGCAAAAGTTGAGTTTTGCTTCCTTAAACATGGACTAAATGAACTAACGGAATCTCGTGCTCATTTATTCAGCTGAAACAAAACAAAATGACTTGGAAAAGATAGCATTTAGGCATTTATTCAAGAAAATGATGATAATAATTGATCGTCATATGCATCTATACTAGAAACGGAGTTTTTTGTTATAATATAGTATTAGTTTATAACCCGTGCGATTTACGAAAATTTTTAAATATTTTTATTTTATTATTCATAATTTTAATATTTATTTTTAATTAGTAAGAAATAATTTATAGAAGATAAAAAAATATATAATAATACGTATTTGATAGTATTGTAATTGATAGTAGTTTTTTGCTTGTATATTGAAAATAGATAAATAAATTTTTATATTTAATATGTTTTTGATGGGAATTGAACCATGAAATTCTTGGAGTAGTTTTATTTAGCAAAAAAAAATAAAAAATTCTTGGAGTAGTTTATGATATACTTCCTCTTATAAAACAATAAATTTTAATTTATAAACAAATTTCGATGAATTTGACTTTGAAAAGTCAAAATGGGACACAATAAGTGGAACGGAGGGAGTAATATAAATGTTTAATAACAATATAGTGAAAATAGATAATATAAATTTTTAACTAAAATATGTTGTTGAGGGGAATCGAACATTGAACTTCTAAGAATAATTTATAAGATGATATAAATGTTTAATAATAATATGTTGTTGACGAGATTCGAACCTTGAACCTATAGAAGTATTGTATGTATTATAAAAAGAATATTCTTTTAGTATTACATCCAACGGTTCTCATTAACATGTTTCAAAATCCAACGGAACCTATTGGGTATACCAAAAAAAGTGTACCAAATTACCAATCAAATATATTTTATTTCGCTTATAATGGTATAGTATAAAAAAAAAAGAAAAAAAGATATAATTGATTCTTCGGAAAAAGAAACCGACAACTTCGATTTGAACGGAAGAGGAAAGCAACGTCACTCTCTTTTGCGAAAACAAAATTGAACATCACTATATAATGACCCACAAGTCCAAAACTAACAAAAGTAACACATATCTAACTAGCTAGACCATGTCCTACAAATTGGTTCAGACAATCGAATAATCAGTGCGCGGTGTAAAAATGTTTAATTTTTGTAAAAATTAATCAAAAAATGTTTTTACATAAAAATTGGCAACTAATCAACTTTAGATGGGTTTAGATGGCCCGACGGAATTAATCGGTAAAAGTTTTACATGAAATTAATCGGATTTAATTGGAATTAATCGGTTAACATATTAAAATATGATCAAATTAATAAAACTTTAAAAATATAATTTTTTTAATAAAAATATAATTTACACATTAAACGGTAAGTTCATTCATCATATTTGATTCTTTATATATTTACTTATATAAAATATATTTTTATGTATTAAAATTAAGTTATATAAAAAATATTAATTTAATACATCCAATTAATGTTCTGATTAATCACCGCCCAGCCGATTAATCGCTAAAAGTTAGACTCAACGCCTAGACCCGCGTAGCAATTTTTAGGACCTTGTTTATACGTGATTGTTTCATTTCTGATACAACTGAATGCAATCTTTCAAAAATGATACAATATACCACTTGAAGTGGCGCCCAAAGGGAGAGGCCGCCACTTCAAGTGGCGAAAAAACTAGGGAAGCCACTTGAAGTGGTGACCTCCCCTGTTGATGAGTGGATTTTGCAACAACTTATGAGAGGTTTACGGAGAGTTGTAAAGGCTAATGATCAACTATTTTATGGAGAATTTGGATTGTGTTTGTGGAGGTGAGCTGTGCTTGAGAGTGCTTCCAATGATCTCAGGTTCTCTTAGAAATAATTAGAATGCAAAAGTCTCGGTCCCCTCTCAAGTTGCCTACGTACCCTTTTATATAGGGATCAAGCTCACGTAGTTCTAAGTATTCTGCTTGACAAGCTGTATGACTAAATCTTGTCTGAGTAAGTCACTTGTTCCTTTAGATCCTACTACGAACTGGTTATTTAAGTAAAGTAGAACTCGAGTTTGTACTCCACTATAATTTGACTATCTATTAGAGGTAATCTAGGATCGGCTACGTCCTAGGAGTACTCTCCAATAATAAATCTATCTCTTTCTGGCCGGCTTCTAGATCTTTCTACTATTTATGCTTAGGAACCTGGAGCTCAAGAACCTACGTCTAGGAACCTGACGCTCGGGAACCTTTATCTGGTAACCTATTTCTCAAGAACCTCTTTACAGGAAACTGTATCTGCGCAAATAACAAATATATTAGTATGGAGAGCCTTTCTGTGGTTCCCATGTACTTCTTACTGTCTTCATTATTGTTGTCGGGCTAACTCGAACTCTTCTTCGGAAAGAAATCTGGTCCATTCGTAATCTTCACAGCTTCTGGTTCGTCAAGAACCTCTTAATACTTATATTCTCTTGATGATCTCTTTGTATGATGCTCAATTTTTCATGTATGGTCTTCACATCTCGTACTGGATTCATTTTCTGGCTCATTTGGATTGAACCCTATAACTTAATGGACCTAAATCTAGCCCATAATGATTTTAAGCATAACATCCCCTTATATAAAATATTTTTTTCTTATTCTGTTTCCCATCTATACTCGTAAACACCCTGTTTTAAGTCCCAAAAAAATATATTTTTGACATGCAATTTTTTGTTTTTTCTTTATACATAAATTTGACAATAATACTTTTATACAATAAAAAATGAAAAATTAAATCATAGAGAAATGCTTTTTAGACCTTGAAAATGGCAGAAAAATGCAAAATTCATATAAGGTTAAACGAATAGGCATTTTCACAGATAAAAAAACATATATGTACATAATCTTTTTAGTTTTTTTTGCTTCGTATTAAAGTATAAACGTTCTATTTTCCTATAAGCAAAAAATCTCAAAAAAAAAAGATGTTTAACTATCGTAATTTATTGGTCCAAAAATGCTAAGCACACGTAAAATTGTTAACAATTTGTTTGTGAAGGCATGTTGAGAGTCCTAAAAAACATATTCTTGCATGTTTTTTTCATTATTTTTTTTATCTTAAATTTTTTAAGGTCCTACTTTGCTGTAAACCAAGAAATTTGAAAAAAAATAATTTATGTAATTATGTTTTTTTTGCCCTAAATTGACTAGTACACATGAACTTTTGATGAATAAATGTTATCTATAGCAATGCCATGTAACTTTAAATCATATCAATAGTTATGTTACATTTTATAGTGATGTATTATTTTGCAATATAATATTTTCAATGTGAATACTTGTTCGTATTCAGAGTTATGTTTGAAGAAAAGATAACATATCATTACATGGATTGTAAATATTCAATTTATTTAATTCAAAGTGGTGACTATTATTTAATTTTTTTTTGAAATAATTCCTCTTCCATTTAGGGAAAAAAGTGACGATCCTTTTAAGTTTATGTAAGTAGTATTTTCACATTAATTTTTAATTTTACATAGAAATTTATTTATATAAATGAAAATTTTAATTAAAGCACACTAGTGTATAATTTATTTATATAAATAAACATTCTAACTAAAACACATCAATGTAAAATTTATTTATATAAATGAAAATTTTAATTAAAGCCCACTAGTGTCCAAACAGATTCGCTCATTCATTAAAACTTGTCATGTGTGCCTACATACCAAGTATGACACATCTGCTCCAAAAGGACTTCTTCAACCCCTTGCTTTACGTTCTCGTGTTTGGGAGGATAACGTAATGGATTTTATCGCAATAGTAAAACAACGATCTGGGCAGTTGTTGATAGGTTAAGTGATATGGATAAATTATTTGTTAGCATATTTTGGAAGGACCTCTTTCGCCTACAGGGAACCACCCTCAAATTTAGTACCGCATACCATCCTCAGACAGATAGACAGACATAGACAATCTGAGGTATTAAATCATTCTCTGGAAACTTATTTAAGCAATTTCATTTCTGATAACCCAAAACAATGGGTTCAGTTGCTTCCATGGGTTGAATTTTATTACAATTCATCTTATCATAGTGCCATTAGAATGACACACTTTCAAGCCTTATATGGTTGATCACCACCGTCAATTCCAATTTATGATCCAGCATCAACTAAAACTGCTGCTCTTGATTCCAAATTTCCTACAAGGGACCAGCCAATTTAGAGAGAGCCCAACTACGAATGAAAAACAAGCTGATAAGCATCGGATTGACAAGGAGTTTCAAGTTAATGACTGGGTTTATGTCAAGTTACGGCCATTTAGACAACATTCTGTAGTTAATTGCGCTTCTCATAAACTAGCCAAACGATACTTTGAACCTTCTCAAATCACTCAACGTGTTGGACCTGTAGCTTATAAACTGGACCTTCCATCCCATAATCGCATCCATCCCATGTTCCTCATTTCTGTTCTTAAATTCTGCCCCAACCCTTCACATGCACTTCCTCTAGGAGCACTTGATGATCATTTGTCTCTTGTCCCAACTCAAGTCTTAAATTATCGCACTGTTAAGCTTAATCACCGTCTTGTACCCCAAGAACTAATTCAGTGATCACATCATACATCATAGGAAGCTACTTGGGAGACTATTGCTGACCTTAAATCCAAATTTCCGAACTTTAACCTTGTGGACAAGGTTAATCCCGCAACGGGGAATAATGATACAAGTAAAAGGACCACACAAAATTCACAAAATTCACGTGACAAGAGAATCATTTAAATCAAATTGGATGGCATATGTGACAGCTCCATTAATGGAGCATCAAGTTAATCAGATATGAAGAACATTGTATTTTATTATTGAAGAAGAGAGAGTACAAAGGACTCAATACAATGACAATAAGAACAGTATAGACTACGTGCTTATAACAGAGAATGTAACAAACTTTCAACAAACATTCCTTCTAGAAGATGCTGAAAAGATGCTGTGATGACTTGGCTAACTTGACTTATTTTTGTGTTGACTTTCTATATTTATATCATCCCCCCTCAAGCTTGGAGTTTCAAACAAATTAATCACTCCAAGCTTGGACAACAGATACTCCAGAGCATGAGAAGGCAGGGCTTTAGTTAGGAAGTCAACTGGTTGATCCTTGGAGGCAATGTAAGAAGTAGTAATCAAGCCTTTCTGCAGCTTTTCACGAACGAGATGGCAATCGATCTCAATATGTTTTGTTCGCTCGTGAAAGACAGGATTGGCAGCAATGTACATGGCTGACCGATTATCACAGTATAACGTAACAGGGGTTAAAGTAGAGACACCCAGTTCATGAAACAGATTTAACAGCCAAGTGATCTCACAACAAACATCAGCTAATGCTCTGTACTCAGCTTCGGCTGAGGAACGAGACACAGTTGGTTGTTTTTTAGATTTCGAGGACAATAAAGAATGTCCAAGAGTAACACAGTATCCAGTAAGAGACTGTCGAGTGAGAGGGCACCCTCCCCAGTCCGCATCTGTATAGGCACGAAGAACCAGAGAACTAGAGGCTGATAATAGCAATCCTTGTCCAACAGTGTGTTTCAGATATCGAACAACACGATATGCAGCATCCAAGTGACATTGTCTAGGAGATGAGAGGAATTGAGATAAAACATGAACAACATATGATAAGTCTGGACGAGTAATGGTCAAATAGATCAATCAACCAACTAAACGCCTATAGGGAGCTGGATTAAACAAGAAAGGAGAAGTTGTATTGCTGAGTAATGTGTGATTCTGCTCTATAGGAATGATAGCAATTCGAGCATCCTCAAAACCAACGTCCTTAATAATATCTAAGGTGTACTTTCGTTGATTTAGATAGATACCTTTATCTGAACGAGCTTCTTCAATCCCTAAAAAATATTTCACAGCTCCAAGGTCTTTAATTTTAAAATGACTAGCAAGGTGAGCTTTGAGATGATTGGTAGCAGAGAGAGAATTGCCAACAAGGAGGATATCGTCGACATAAACTAAAATTGCCATAAAACTGGCAGAGGTGGCATGGATGAATAGACTATGATCTGAACTGGCTTGTTTAAAACCATAACCAAGAAGCACTGTTTTAAACTTTGTAAACCACTCCCTTGGAGATTGACGAAGGCCATAAATTGACTTAATTAACTTGCATACCAGAGGAGTTCGAGAAGAATATGTAGCAAATTCAGCTGGTAAAATGTAACCCTGTGGAATTGCCATGTAGACCTCATGTAACTCACCATACAAGAAAGCGTTTGTAACATCTAACTGGGTACCAGACCATTTGCTAACAGCAGCTAAAGATAGCAAAACACGAACTGTTGACATTTTGGCTACCGGAGCAAACGTCTCAAAGTAGTCTAAACCATCTGTTTGAGTAAATCCACGTGCCACTAAACGGGCTTTATATTGTTCAACATTACCATCTGGGTGAAATTTAACACACTACACCAAATATGGGCTATTGCAAGCCCAAAGTATATTTGTGTTGCATAAAGTGTTACAATAGGCAAGAAACTTGTTCATTTATTGCAATACTATTAAAAAATGTTACATAAAGTAGGAAAGTGTTGCAAGCGAAGTAATCAATTTGACATTTTTAAACAATTGCAACACCTTCAAAAAAAGCGTTACAATACAATTTACACTTTAATGAAATTTACCAAAATATCAAGGCGGGCTTTTGATTTTTCATTGGGCGGGCTTGTGAAAAGTTGGCTCCAAAACTTTAATTAAACAAAATAGACTTCTATTTCACAAATACCCTAACTCACCTCCTCTCTCGCTATCTCACTCATCTCTCTGTCTCTTGCCCACCGCTCTCTCACTCATCTCTCTCCATCACCCTTCTTTCACACTCATCTCTTACACCTCTCTCAAACCCCTAATATTGATTAGACCAAAACCCTGAAATTGATTAGAGCAAATATCCAATTAAATCTTCGATTGAGGTAAAGTACCCAATTTTTTACCATTATGTTCGATTATGTAAGTATATGTATGTAAGCCTATGAAACATTCACATTATAATTTTATTTTCATTATTTTGTGTTCTATTAATGGTATTAAGTGTTAAATTAGTGGGACTTTTGTAGGATTTTTGTGTTAAATTTGTGGGAATTTGTGTTAATTACTAGAGCTTTTGTGTTATATTTTATGGTAATTCTATCTACATCAATAGAGAATTTTGTGTTAACTAGTGAGAATAGCCCGGGTTGACTGAGTTTTCCTCTTATATGTATCCTTGATTAGTTTTAGTGGCCATCAACTTGAGTTTAGATACTCACTTTGTGTAATAATCAATTGACTTTCACATTTTCCTTTAGGGATTCTTTTTAAATATCCTAGTTATTTTTTGAGTTGAGATATTTTGTTTTATTGGCTCTCTCACACTTGTCTTCTTGCAAAATTTCAGGAAAAAATTTAATGATCAAGTTAAAAAGATGTTAAATCCCAAAATTATGATTAATGGTATCAACGACGACTTGTTTATGTGTATCTGGGGTTTGGAATTAATGCTTACAAAAGGTAAAAGAATGCCCCAGACTTTTTCTTTTTGTTTATGTATATGCTAATTAGTACTATCCCATATTGTATACTGATGAAAGTTTGACATATAGACCAAAGTTTAGCTGATCGGCTAAGATTTGATGTTGTTGTCTGCCTTGTTAAGTTTCTCAGTGTGATTGACTCGGAAGCAATTAAGGTTTGCTGTGTTAATACGCTGTGTTCATTTGGAATGTATTCAGGAATTTTATTCGATTACAGGGACTCATTTCTGGAATAATCTTGCACTTTTTTCAGTCTTGGTGTGTTATCATTCTCTCGTATGCAAGATCTGATGATTGCAGAGGTGTAATGAAAGACAAGGCACTTCCACTCTTTTTGAGATTTATGGATAGTGACACTCATAATTTAATGGTTGAGGTAATCTTCATTCACTAGTTCGTCAGTTTCTCCATATTTAATTATGTGAATTGTTAGTGCATGTGACTAGAAATGCTTTCGAAATGTGTAGGCTGTAATTGCATTGACAAGATTAGCTTCACATATGTAGTATTATCAGTAAGAAGTGTGATCTTGATTTTACCTTCCATTCTTTGCTAATACATCTAATATATGTGGTGCTATTGGGGTACCTATGAATTGAATAATGACGTTTAAGAGTTTTGTCCAAATGTTAACGGATGAAGATTGCTGCGTTGGTGTTACGATCTTGCACTCTTTAAATTTCCCGAAGATTTAACTCATTTCTGAAGATGTAAGATATATCTCTACTAATAATTGCGCAGTTTTAATTTAAGAAGTGCTTGCTTAGTTGCTTGCTTGTGACTTAAAATATTTATACAAAATCGATTTCTACTCATCATTATATAGTCCCAGTGAATATGAAGGAAGGTGTAACTATTGTGATTTATCTGCCTCGGATATCTAACTTATATTTTCTGTTGTATGTGATATGTTTCCTTTTCTAGGGACTTGGTAAGTGCATAATTTTGCATATTTTTATTGCCTATTTATTTTTTGAATTCGTATTTTAATAAATTATTTTGTTGCATTTCAGGAAAATTCGAGAAAAATGAAGAAATGACAAAATAAAGAAATAAATGACAAAAGAAGGAAAAGAAGGACCAAAATGGAAGAAAAATGAAAAGCTAGGGAGGGTGGTGCATCTTTGTAGCCCACCAAAATGAATGGCCAAGATTTAGCCAACCAAAATTAAATCAATGGCTAATATTAGCCCATACCTACCAAAAACCCTAATTAATTTCTATAAATAGCCTCATCCTTCATTTGTAAAATCATCTTAGAATTAGGAGTAGTATTAGAACACTCCAAAATTAGTAGTTGTAATTTTTATTTTTATAATTCTTGTAAACATTTTAATTTTTAGTAAATAAATTTTCTTGCATTTATTTGTTTAAATCGAAGCATTTGTTCCCTGTTTATTTACGTTTATTCTTGTTTCATTCCTCTAAATTCAAAACCCAGTTCTTTGTTGTTTTCTTTCTTAGAATTAGCAAATCCATTTTTTTTCCTTATTCTCCTTTCCTCCCACTACACACACGCAATTCCCCTCCGTCTCCACCATCTCCTTCTTCGATTACAACACAGTCCTCCCCCTATTTCCTTTGTTCCGATTTAAACCCCTATCTCTCTCTCTTTTCGTTACTCAGTCTCCCCTGTCCATCTCTCCCCACGAAAAACCACAAACCCCCGTTTCTTCTTCTTTTGATTTCAAACTATCTACCTCCTTCCCCCCTTCTCTTCTCTTTTGTTCTTCTTTCGTTTATTTTCTTTTGTTTTGCCATTCTCTTTTCTTTTGTTTTTATTTTAATGGTATGAGTTTTGTTTTGTTTAGTGAATTTCGACCGAGTCTGCGATGAATCAAGTTACCATATCTGTGTTGAGTGAACCGTTATTTGCTGAGTTTTGAGCTTTTGAATAAGTTCTGTCGATTGATTGGCCGAGTTTCTGTTCTGGCGAATGATCTTTGTTGTGTAGTCTGTATCGAATTGCTTGCTTTGGTTTCAAAATGTTAAAATCGTCAATGGTTAACGCTGAATTTTGTGTTTTGTGTTGTTGATTCGTGTTCTTTATTTTGTTTCTTTTTTTTCTTGCTGAGTCGTTTGGATCGTATGTTTGTATTTACAGCCGAGTTGTGTAGTTGATTGTTTGAGTTCTTGGTTATGCTTATACGTTCGTTGCTGAGTGTTCGAATCCTCCGTGCTGTCGTTTGTTGAGATCATAGTTTTAGTCCAAATCTGCGCCGGTGAATTTTTTGTTTGTTTATCGAGTTTTGCTGAGTTTCTGTTCGTTCGTTGGTAACTCCAAGTTGTCGAGTTGTGTTGTTTGATTTACAGTTTTGGTCGCTTCTGTTTTGCTGTTTGGTATTGCTATTGAGTAATCATTGCAGAGTTTTGAGAATTTGTAATCGTTGAATTCCTGCAATTTCCGATTTCTGGTTCTTTTGTACTTCACCTGTTAAGAATGTGCAGTTTGCGAGTGAGTCTTGGTTGAATCCGTTTTGTCGAATTATTTTGTCTGTGTAGTCGTGGTATTGTAGGTGTTGCTGTTGATTTTAACTAGTTTTACTGGTTCTTGCTTCTAATTTTTGCTTTCATTTAGATTAAAATAGATTAAGTTAAATTATCTTTTAAAAATAGTTTTAGTAATTAAATAAAATAAAATTGAATTTTTTTCGGAACCCAATCTTAATTCGATTTTAGAATTCTCTTTAGAGTGATTAATTTCTCTTCACTTTTAATTAAATTAAATTAGAAAGAGAAAAATAGATTAATTTGCTTTTAAATAAAAATTGTTTTAAATTTAAGTAGTATTTCAAATCTCTAGAATAATTTAGTCCTTAATTAAAAAAGATTTAATTTTCTTTAAAATGTCTAAATCTATCTTTTACGAATTAATAGTAAAAATCCAAAAAAACCCAAATTTTTCTAATTCGATTAAATTAGAAATTAAGGATCGCGAATAAAATTATTCCCTGTGGATCGAATCTAAAAATACTAAAACGATGATCGTGCGCTTGCGATAATTAAATGTCACATTTCTGCCACACCAAGTTTTTGGCGCCGCTGCCGGGGAAGTAATTATTTTTCACGCCTTAATATTTAATTTTTCGGATTAGTTTTTGCTTTAATTTTTTTTTATTTCGTTTTTTTTTTCAGGAAAGTGTGAAATTTCGGGACCCTTCTCTCGGAGCGTGAAAAAATTGGAATTTCTGGAAGCGTGCTTCGGTAACCCGTATCTCACTCTTTTCATCTTTTTATTTTTTTAGAAAATCACAAAAAAAAAAAATCAAAAAAAAAATCAAAAATCAAAAATCAAAAATCCAAAAAAAATTAGCTAGTAAATGCATAATTGTTGCATCATGCATTTAATCACTTAGGGCACATCATCTAGATTTTTATTTTCTTGTTTTTAATTTTTCGTGCCTTATAAATTGTGGTGATTGCTGGCGGACCGAGATACGTTAAATTCTTCTTTTTGGATTAGGGCACGTAGTGTAAGCATCCCTAATTGTTTATCGTTTTTGTATATATCTTGTTGTTTGTTGCATCAAATAAACGTAATTAAGACTTATTCACGACCTTCAGTGTCTAAGGTTCGCCTGGCTGTTAAGATTTGGTGTCTAAGTGACGAGTTTGGCCTCTTGGCAATGCCTGCTCTAATCTGGCCGAATCGGTCTGAATAATTCTTAATTTACGAATATTTTTTAGTGTGTCTTAACGTTATGTGAGCAATGTCTAGTTATTTTATTTAGGGAACCTACGTTAGATTTTTCTTTTGATTTTTCACCATTTATTTTGTGTGTTTCATTTTCGCACTTACTTGCTACGTGGTTTTATCCTTGATCAATCTTTACCATGTCCGTAGCATTTAAGGAGCGTTATTACCAAGGTTGGGATTTTGACGAGGAGTTAGCAGATAATACGATGTGGTGTGAGTCAACTAGGGAACCTAGTGTATATAACGAGTCGTATAGTACTTTTAGTGATTTGCATTATAGTGAAAACGATATTGCAATCGACTCTGAATTAGATGCTCTTACTAGACGACTCGAAGTCTTAGAAACCCTTAGTGGCCCTTCACACACATCTTGGCACCAAAATTTCAACTCTCCGAGTCTCGATTTTCAACATGCCAACGCCATGTTTCAACCAACCTCTCAAAATGACCATTTTACATCGTCTTCTAATTCCGGTTGGAGAGATTATCTCGATCTCTCATGGAACCAAGGTCATAGCTATCAAACTCCGCCTCCACATTTTCAAGAACCAAACTCTTATCCAATTCCGAGTCAACTTGACACCTTAGAAAAGAGTATCGAGGCTTTATTGATTTCTCAAGCAAACTTCATGCGAACCATAACTTCTGATAGGCAAATTTTGAACCCTAATGCTCAAGCCTTATCTAAGTTAGGATTTCAATTGAATCAATTAGCCACCATGTGCGAGCGTGAGACGATAACCACCCCGAATCCACCCGAGGTCAACCCTGAATTTCTTATCACTCAAAGACCTATCGATACTTTCGATGATATCATTTCTCCTGGGTCTAATATTCAAGTTGACACTCCTTTTGGTGGTGATTCACACGAAGAAGATTCTAATGCTGACATCTTTCATTCTCTAGGTCGAACAAAGAATCCCGATGATTCTGAGTTTGTGGCTTCACCTAGACAACCATCATCTTCTTCTAGTGAACTTTTCCTTTCATCTTCCAAACCTCTTCCCGAAAAAACTGAAGAACTTCATACTCAACCAATAGAAGCTGATCTAGTTAATGAGGTTGTTTCTAGGTCAAATTTGGACGATCATGAGATTGAGTCTCTTCTTAAACAAGATTTTCAATTGCATTACGAGACCAATCGAGAGCTTCACGAATCTTTTAAGGATTTGACCTCGGAAGAGATGTTTGGAGAGATGATGAATATTTGTTTCAAATGGGAAACCCAACATGAGGATAGTTCTTGTGATCCTAATTCTGTTGGTAAAACATTTTTCGAAGAGCCACCCCCACCCGTTTCTATTTCTTCATTTTCCACTCGTGCTCTATCTTTCATCGAAACTCATAATATTCATGACCAACATCTTATCGTAATTAATTTGCTTAAACAACAAAAAGAAGCATCTTTGTGGTATATGGATGAAGTTAGGAATATGAGTTTTATTCTTGCGCCTAATCGGATCGTTCGAGTGGTCTATGCTATTTTTGTGGGTGAGTTTCTGAAATATGTTGGTTGTATAACAAAAATAGTTTTTCCGAGAGCAGGTATTGGTTAGTAAATATTTGTTTTGTACCTCCCATAGTAGAATGCAGGTATGGGGGAGGATTTGTGTGCGTGTGTGAGTTGTTTTCTTTCGTAGTTTTTCAGCAGTTTGTCATTCTCTGTCATCCCTTATCAGGTATTTCCTCCTCCCTATGTTATTCTCGTTCATTTTGCATACATTGAGGACAATGCATGATTTAGGTACGGGGGAGGGTTTTAGTGTAAATACATAAAATTGAAAAATCCAAAAAAATTGAAAAATTTTAAAAATCCAAAAATAGAGATATTTTAGCTTAGTTGTCCTTCCCACTATTTAAATTCTAGAACTAGTTGGTGTCTATTTTTCGAAAATTATATGTATAATGCCTTTAGATAATTTGAACGTAGTCAGGTAAGGTTTTTCCTCATGAAACTTGTGTCGAACAAATTTTTGCTTAAAAGACCAAGACGACACATTTGCACAAGACTTTTGATGGAAGAATTGTATAGGAATGTTATTCGATACCTGAGAGAGAACCCACATGTTAGAACAATGTCGAATCAAACATTTGCGAGATTTTGCTCCTATAGCGTAAAAAAAAAAAGAAAAGAAAAGAGAAAAAAAATGAAAAAAGAAAAAAGAGAGTCAATAAATGTTTGTAATTGTTGAGTGCTAGTGTGATTTTGTAATAATAAATTCTTAGTAGGAAAATCGGCTAGGTTGGGCTCATTAATAACCCGAGTAAGTAAGTCCGAGGGGACTTTGTGCCTAGCAACCTAAGGTCCCTTGTGATCTGGGATTGTTGACCTAAAACTCGCTAAATGGGTATTGATGCATAAGTCTTTTGGGACCTCAACCATTGCACAGTCGGTCTAACTACTAAGAACGTGAAGTTTGGCTAGATACTTGTTTTAATAGAGATTGGGTCAGTTCAATATTGGTTGAAAAAGAGAAAATGTTCGTATGCACTTTATCCATCATAGGCCTTAAATTCACTACACACCTTGGAATTTTTTGCAAATTTTTATAATCTAAGTGGATTGTGGGAACCTATAACTTGGCTATTATTAGAATAATCTTTAAGGCATATATTTTTCTACAAAATTGTTTTGTTGACACCAATGAAAGCTAGAGTAAAAGAGGAAAGTTGGATACTTGCTGATTTATCTCAAAGATTTTATGGGTATATCTTCTGTAAACCCTTAGGAGACAACACTCCTCCTGTAGAGATCGTCTATAGGTTTAACGGGTTGGTAAACCTAAAATTACCCGTCACACCTACGAAAAGGAGTATAGGACTTTTTATCTAGATTTTCTTTTTGTTTTACTCGAGGACGAGCAAAAGATAGGTATGGGGGCATTTGATAAGTGCATAATTTTGCATATTTTTATTGCCTATTTATTGTTTGAATTCGTATTTTAATAAATTAATTTGTTGCATTTCAGGAAAATTCGAGAAAAATGAAGAAATGACAAAATAAAGAAATAAATGACAAAAGAAGGAAAAGAAGGACCAAAATGGAAGAAAAATGAAAAGCTAGGGAGGGTGGTGCATCTTTGTAGCCCCCAAAATGAATGGCCAAGATTTAGCCAACCAAAATTAAATCAATGGCTAATATTAGCCCATACCTACCAAAAACCCTAATTAATTTCCATAAATAGCCTCATCCTTCATTTGTAAAATCATCTTAGAATTAGGAGTAGTATTAGAACACTCCAAAATTAGTAGTTGTAATTTTTATTTTTATAATTCTTGTATACATTTTAATTTTTAGTAAATAAATTTTCCTGCATTTATTTGTTTAAATCGAAGCATTTGTTCCCTGTTTATTTACGTTTATTCTTGTTTCATTCCTCTAAATTCAAAACCCAGTTCTTTGTTGTTTTCTTTCTTAGAATTAGCAAATCCATTTTTTTTCCTTATTCTCCTTTCCTCCCACTGCACACACGCAATTCCCCTCCGTCTCCACCATCTCCTTCTTCGATTACAACACAGTCCTCCCCCTGTTTCCTTTGTTCCGATTTAAACCCATATCTCTCTCTCTTTTCGTTACTCAGTCTCCCCTGTCCATCTCTCCCCACGAAAAACCACAAACCCCCGTTTCTTCTTCTTTTGATTTCAAACTATCTACCTCCTTCCCCCCTTCTCTTCTCTTTTGTTCTTCTTTCGTTTATTTTCTTTTGTTTTGCCATTCTCTTTTCTTTTGTTTTTATTTTAATGGTATGAGTTTTGTTTTGTTTAGTGAATTTCGACCGAGTCTGCGATGAATCAAGTTACCATATCTGTGCTGAGTGAACCGTTATTTGCTGAGTTTTGAGCTTTTGAATAAGTTCTGTCGATTGATTGGCCGAGTTTCTGTTCTGGCGAATGATCTTTGTTGTGTAGTCTGTATCGAATTGCTTGCTTTGGTTTCAAAATGTTAAAATCGTCAATGGTTAACGCTGAATTTTGTGTTTTGTGTTGTTGATTCGTGTTCTTTATTTTGTTTCTTTTTTTTCTTGCTGAGTCGTTTGGATCGTATGTTTGTATTTACAGCCGAGTTGTGTAGTTGATTGTTTGAGTTCTTGGTTATGCTTATAACGTTCGTTGCTGAGTGTTCGAATCCTCCGTGCTGTCGTTTGTTGAGATCATAGTTTTAGTCCAAATCTGCGCCGGTGAATTTTTTGTTTGTTTATCGAGTTTTGCTGAGTTTCTGTTCGTTCGTTGGTAACTCCAAGTTGCCGAGTTGTGTTGTTTGATTTACAGTTTTGGTCGCTTCTGTTTTGCTGTTTGGTATTGCTATTGAGTAATCATTGCAGAGTTTTGAGAATTTGTAATCGTTGAATTCCTGCAATTTCCGATTTCTGGTTCTTTTGTACTTCACCTGTTAAGAATGTGCAGTTTGCGAGTGAGTCTTGGTTGAATCCGTTTTGTCGAATTATTTTGTCTGTGTAGTCGTGGTATTGTACGTGTTGCTGTTGATTTTAACTAGTTTTACTGGTTCTTGCTTCTAATTTTTGCTTTCATTTAGATTAAAATAGATTAAGTTAAATTATCTTTTAAAAATAGTTTTAGTAATTAAATAAAATAAAATTGAATTTTTTTCGGAACCCAATCTTAATTCGATTTTAGAATTCTCTTTAGAGTGATTAATTTCTCTTCACTTTTAATTAAATTAAATTAGAAAGAGGAAAATAGATTAATTTGCTTTTAAATAAAAATTGTTTTAAATTTAAGTAGTATTTCAAATATCTAGAATAATTTAGTCCTTAATTAAAAAAGATTTAATTTTCTTTTAAATGTCTAAATTTATCTTTTACGAATTAATAGTAAAAATCCAAAAAAAACCCAAATTGTTCTAATTCGATTAAATTAGAAATTAAGGATCGCGAATAAAATTATTCCCTGTGGATCGAATCTAAAAATACTAAAACGATGATCGTGCGCTTGCGATAATTAAATGTCACATTTCTGCCACACCAGGACTCATTTTTATGTTTATTATAGAACAAAGGGCCTGATTATTTACCAGAGATCCACCAGCAGCTGAAAGCCCTCTCATTGTAAATGCTCCGAGTAAAGTTAGGGCATACATTTAGTTACTTCTTCCGTTTATGTGATATGTTTCCTTTTCTAGGGAGTCATTATATATTTACTATAGAACAGAGGACCTATTGCATGCAGTTTTCTGCATACAGCTTCCCTTTGAAGAGTTCCTTGCCAAAGTATATACATGATCAGGGTCGCTAGATTTTGTGAAAAGAAACTGAAGCGAAAGAATAAATAAAAAAGAAAAATCCAAATAACAAAAAACAGTACAAAGGAACTGCTAACTTCTCTTCATAATACTCTTCTAACATCCAGGAGTAGTTCTACTGCAATTTAGAACTTATCTGCAAAGTAGTGTTGGCAGGATATTTACCTTTGTAGAAGATGGGAAGGATAAACTCAGGTTTATTCTTTTCTCTCGTACAATCTCTTCCTCTCTCGAATTTTTTGTCTGTTGCTCTACTTGTTTCTATCCTCCTTTCACAGATATAACCCTGTTAACCCATGATCGCCCTAATTCTTAGTATATCAATAACTTTTGAGTAATCATGCTGCTAAATAGTCCCTGTGATGACATCTGTTCTGCTGATGGAGATAGTAGGGACTCTCTGGATTTGAATTAATCTTTTTTACTATTTGTGTACTTATCCCATACCAATTTATGGGCTAATGTTTAAATCACCATTTTCATTTCTAATTTTACAATTTTAATAGTGTGAATATTACTATGTTATCTTTTTTACAAATAACTAGAAAGGCTGGTAAAATAAAGGCTCATTCATTCATTCATGTTCTGATTTTTTGGGAATGAATAGGAAAACATATAGTTGTTTTTTTTGAATATATCAGGTTCCTCAATTAGCTTTGGTACCACAGCATCTGCAATTATTCAGGTTTTTGCAAATATCAGATCTGAGCTTCACTTTATTTAGATATTAATCTGTGTATATATGATATGCATCTCAGTCATGTACCTATCTCATGCAGATTCCAGTTTGTGCTTTAACCGTACTCTTACTGGATAGTTCAGGAAGACGACCACTTCTACTGGTAAGAGTACTTAGCATTATACTTTAAGCAAGGCAATCAATGAACTGATGAGGGAAGGTGCAGGTTTCTTTGATTGAGGAATGTCTGGTGAGCAAAAAATCATATGTAAAAAAAAGTCTTCATTTGGATGTTTTTCTGTCTCACCATATATGCAGAACTCTATTTTTTACTACTTATAACTTATAAGGTGAATTGTATTTTTTTTAGATATTTCTAAGGTGAATTGTATTTGTTTTAGTTAATTTCATCATCTAATTTCATCATCTTTTATGTTTTGCAGTCAGTAATACCTCTGTGGAAAGAGTTGGACTACTTCAAGCAATATCAGACCACACTAAAAGGCTATTTTGGTGAGGAAAAAGGCGATAACATTGTACAAGAAGCTCTCTACTTAATCAGTTTAGGAGAGAGCTACACATGCGATGCAAGGGTTTGGAGATTCATATATTGAAAGCTACAACAATATCATCATGGGAAAAAGTGGTTCATGGAAAATAGCTTGGTACTTTAATAGGAAAGACTAAGTTTTATTTAGATTTATGGTGTGTAAGTCGACTATATGTTTCGACTTTGGATTTATGTACTAGATGTAAGATGATTTTACGGTATAAGACGACTTTGTTTGGCTTTATTGACATATATTCTATTGGATTTGCTATCCGTGAAATTGGAAATGTGATTTTTGGTTTGATATGCTTTTGTGTTGGTTTATTGACATTTCAAATAGGATATTTCAAATTGGACTAATACAAAGTGTTGCATATAAATGTTGCTAAAAAAACCAAAAGCATTACAATAGGGAAGAAAATGTTACATGAAAATGTTGCAATAAATTGATTTTGCAACACTTTTAACTAAAATAAGTTACGAAATGGTGTTGCAATAGTCTATTGCAACATCATAAAAGTGTCACAAAACAAGACAAAAGTGTTACAGTAAAGGGGATATTGCAATACTTGAAAAATGTTGCAATAAGTACATAAAACGTTGCTACAGGGGTCTATTGCAACGGCAGCAGATGCAACGCTGAATTTTGGCAAAAGCGTTGCAGAAACCTTTATTGTAACACATTTGGGGTCTAATATGACACTTTTTTGGTGTTGCAATAGCCCATATTTAGTGTAGTGACACGATAAACCCACTTACAACTAACCACTTTCTTTCCAGGTGGAAGAAGAACAATCTGCCATGTTTTATTTGCTTCAAGAGCTGCAAGTTCTTGGGCCATTGCTTCACACCAAACTGAATGTTGAAAAGTTACTTTATAAGTAGTAGGTTCAGGAACTTGGATAATATTTGCTATAAAAGCCTGGTATTTGGGTTTAAACACAGACACAGAGTTAACAGCATGTGTAACAGTTGAAGGAAGACCAACAAAGTCCTGAAATTTATTAGGAATGGACTTAACTCTAGTGCTATGTCTTACAGGTTTAGAGGGCACATGTGACAACTCTGTAGAGATAGATTCAGATATAGGAGGTGGAGATGTGATCATGAATGAGCTGAAGGAGAGGTATTTGTAGGAGACTGGACATGAGGTGACTCAGTAGATAGAGTAATGGGTTTAGAATCAAAGAACGGATCATCAGGAAAAGAGACATTTGAGTTAAACAAATGAGGAGAAGGATGTGTGCCATCCATTGTTTTAAAGGGAAATCAGATTTCATGAAAAATAAGATCCCTCGACACAAAAACTTTTCTAGTGTCAAGGTCCATTATAGGGCTTTTGAGAAAAAGGATAACCTATAAACAAGCATCTGGAAGCACGAGTAGCAAACTTATCCTTATGTGGTGACACATTTGTGGCATAGCAAAGTGTACCAAAGACTTTTAAGTGCTCATAAATTGGTGGTTTGGAAAACAAAATCTGATATGGTGATAATCCCTTAAGACTGTTGATTGGAGTTCTATTTATGAAATAGGTGGCTGTAAGAATGCAGTCACCCCAGAAAGAAATAGGAAGAGATGTTTGTTGCCTGAGAGCACGAGCTGTATTAAGTAGGTTTTGTGCTTACGCTCCACAACACCATTTTGTTGTGGAGTATAAGTACAACTCTTTTGATGTAGAATGCCAAGAGTGGCTAACTGAGATTGAAATGTAGAACTTAAAAACTCTGTACCATTATCAGTACGCATTATTTTTATATGAGAAGAAAATTGTTTTTGAACATAAGATATAAAGTGAAGAAGCAGACCAACAACTTGAGTTTTATCAGCAAATAAGAATACCCAAGTAGCTCGAGATAAGTCCTCAACTATGGTTAGAAAGTAACTGCAATTTCCATGGGTCTTATATTTGTAAGGTCCCCATACATCTACATGTATAAGTTCAAACAACATGGAACTAGAGGTGTAGTTATCAAAGAATTTTAATCTAGTCTGCTTGGCCAAATGGCAAGTATCACATTCATTAAAAGTGACAGAGTTATGATACATAGAATTTGGAAGAAATTTGATTGATGAAACAGAAGGATGTCCCAAACGGGCATGCCACAAATTTGAAACAATCATAGAATTCGTAACATTATTACAGACAAACTAAGAAACATTATTAGAACACCTAGGAATATTAGGCAATTTCTCAGAACTATAAAGAGGATGATGAAGAAGATATAGGCCATCTTGAAGATCACCAATCTCCGTGGTCCTCTTCAAGACATGGTCCTGAACAAAACAAGCATCTTTAGTGAAAAAGACATCACAAGAATTGGTAGATGTAAGCTTTGGAATAGACAAAAGATTATAATTAAAAGTAGGAACATAAAGGACATTAGTCAACACAATGTTGGTATAAGATGAATAGTACCAACATGTGTGACTACAGAATGCTGACCATTGGGTAAGTGCAACATAGAGTTTACTGTGTGAACATCAGTTAACAAATTAAAGTGTGGTGTGATATGGTCAGTGGCCCCAGAGTCTATAATCCACATATCAGCACTTAAAGTTTGTTTTCTATTTGTGTGACAAACAAAGTGTAAGACATTACCAGCCATATGAGCATAAGTAGCTATAGCATTGTTAGCCAAATGAGGCGTGGTCCATTGAGAGGTTGAGCTAGAAGAGGGACCAGAATTAGAAGCAGCTGACAACTTCTTAAATCCACTATGTATCATAGTCATTAATTGCTGACATTGTGCAGTTGTAAAACCACCTACAGACTCAGTATCTTTAGCTCCAGAAATTGAATCATTTGACTCATAGATGACATTATAAGCATGAGCAGACTTCACTTGAGTTTTTGGCCGTGGCTTAGGTTTCCATAAAGACGGTGCCATGGAGGATAACCATGAACACAAAAGCATTTATCTCTGCTATGACCAGACATATTGTAGACTTCACAAATCACAGTGCTGTCTATTCCAGGTCTTTTATTGTTGTGTTGTCGTCCAGGTTATCCAGAAGGCTTACCATAAGAACTTGAGTTTCCAGCTTGAGACTCATTAGACTTAACAAACAAAGCTATAGAGTCTGTCATAGAAACCAGCACCAAATTCTCGTTGATTTTCTTCTTGCATTAGAAGACTGTAAGCAGCACTAAGGCTAGGAATTGGAGTCATAAGCAACAAATGACCTCGAATGGCAGTATATTGTTCACCTAATCCCATAAGAAATTGAGATAACTTTGTGCTCTTACTGAAATTCTCAAGTTTAGCATTCACATCACAAGTGCATTTACCACAAGCACAATGTGGAACTTCAGATAAGGCATCCAACTCATCATTTAGAGCTCGAAACTTTGTAAAATAAGCAGAAATAGATAAGTTTCCCTGAGTAAGAGATGCAATTTCTTTGCGCAAGTTAAACAGCTTAGGAACATTTGTTTGAGAGAATCGAATAGCAAAGTCATCCCAAATATCTTTAGCAACAGACATATATAACACACTTTGACGAATTTCAGTAGAGACGGTGTTTAAGATCCATGAGATTACTATGTCGTTGCAATGAGTCCAGTGGAGCAACAAATTTGCATTATTAATAGGTTTAGTGTATGAACCATCAACAAATCCTAATTTCAATTTCGAAGAAAGGGCTATTTTCATAGATCTAAACCACTGATTATAATTCTGCTCAGTCAAAGTAATAGTAAGTAAGATTAAACCTGGATGATCAGATGGATGAAGGTAGTACGGATGCTTTGCATCAATACTCATTGAGGACAAAGACGAATTTGTATTGCCAGTGCTGGTGTTTCCAGTTGTAACATTCAGATAAGATGGTGGAGAAGACGCCATTAGAGCACCTTACAAAGCACACTCGCAAACAGATCTTAAAAGAACGTATCGAGAAAAGAAATAAGAAAGAAACATTGAAGAACAGCGGAATATGTGTTAATCAGAAACATTCGCTCTGATACCATGACAGCTCCATTAATGGAGCATCAAGTTAATCAGATATGAACAACATTGTATTTTATTATTTAAGAAGAGAGAGTACAAAGGACTCAATACAATGACAATAAGAACAGTACAGACTACGTGCTTATAACAGAGAATGTAACAAACTTTCAACAAACATTCCTTATAGAAGATGCTGAAAAGATGCTGTGATGAGTTGGCTAACTTGACTTATTTTTGTGTTGACTTTCTATATTTATATCAATATGTCTTGATTTCTTTCTGTTCTTAGTGCAGATTATAATCGATCTATGTCCAATAATGTTAAGAGTTTATTTAGAAAATATGTTAGATTAAATCTCATTTGTAGCCTTAAACACTTATTTAAGATGTTGATATCTGTATGACAGAATACAAACTTTTATAAAAAAAATCTTTTTCCTTCTTAATTTTCTGGAGCTGCTCACGCTTGATGGAGTATCATGTATCACAGTTCCTTTGACCATTTTAAGTTTTAGAATTACCCAATATCCCTCCATTCTAATTCCTCGTTCCCCACTATGTATTTGGCTTCCATTTCCTAATTTCTTTTCCATTTTTCATTACTCTATAATTTTTATTTTAAACCATTAAAACATAGATTAACATGTAAATTATTTTAAAAAATATATTTGATTTTATAAATTAAAAATAATTTTGATATAAATTTTGATTCTGTTTCTCAAAATCAAACAAATAAAAGAACAGGATTATTTCTTTCCTTTCTTCTTATTTCTCTTTCTAAATTTTCTTCCGTTTCCCAGCACCAACCAAGCGCCCCTTAAGTATTTCCTCCCTCCGATTATTAACATTCAATGATTTAAATGAGCCATAGAAATTGAGAAAGGTAAAGAAAAGAATTGATAGGATGAGTTGGATTTACGAAAATTAATGGAAACAAATATACTATTTTAAGAAATGTTAAAAGTTGGATAGGAAATAAAAAAAAATGCTAACAATCGGGTGGGAAGGAATGAATTTATTTATTTATCTTTTGGAAAATCCTAGGTACCCCAAATTGATTTCCAAAAAATTTTCCAAATGCTAAGTGTAACAATTCAATTGGTTATAATAATAATGATGAATCCCCCTGCATTCACACCAACCACCCAATCAAAAATTTTCACTATATCACGTAAGCTTTGCCACATCATTTGGGAGTAATTTTTGGATACCAATTTGGGATACCTAGCATTACTTTTTTTTTTTTTTTTTTTTTGTCATACAAAGAATGAAATTTTTAGTAATGAATCATTTGGGATCACTTTCAGATTAAGTTGTTCGAGATATTTTCAAATTTTCTCTCAATAAATTGGGTAACAGATCATTGAAATCGGGTTTCGGGTCGTGTTTGATATTTCCAGATCAAATTTACTTCATTTTAATTTTTATGGAATGAAATAATAGACGTATCAGAATATACACATCCTATTATTATGAATTATAGGTGAGGTTGTATCTTGTTTTTGTACACAAAATAATATTAGTTTATTAGCAAAAAAAATAATAATATTAGTTTACATTTATATGACATATTTGCTAAGTTATTACTAGATTTAGTTTTTATTAAATCAGACTTGGGAAAAAAAAAATAGTTATGGGCTTATAGTTATAGCTCCAAAGCCATCTGCTTATTTTAAAGACCTTTTTTTTACAACACAAAAATAACAAATGTGTAAATTGTAAATTTGTACTTAAGTTTGGGGACTAAATGGATCCATTATTGGCCTGGGGCTACTGATACATTTGTAATGGGCTGATGGCCCTTGCTTTTTATATATCTCCAAGACGATATAATGACATCAACAGAGTGCAACTACCTGAAATCAAATTTGAGAAGATGATAAAGTGATTAGGATCGATCCCTATTTACTCTCGCGTATCATAACTAAAAATTTAAACTAATATTAACCGCCCCGTACTAAGTACCAAAACTATAATATTTAAATTTGTCGAAACATAGAGTAGCTGTTATGGGAAAAAGAACGAGAGAGATTGTGATGAGAACATGGAAAGAAGAAAAAGATAAAGCACTGAAAGAGAAATATAAGGAGCTTGAACAACATAAATACTGGGACTACACATATAAAAGATCATCATCAACACTTGATTTGCTTAGCATGTCGCCAAGGAAATTGATGTCTTGTCTACAAACAGAACATGCAACAATGTTAGCTTCGTCCGAGGAGGATGAATTGTCATCATTAGAAGTGTGCAATGAGTGTTTGGATTGTATTTCGAGTGACGAAAGTGATCATGAAGAAGTGAGATCTGTAGTAGCATCATATGCTAATGTTCATGGTAATATTTGTAGTAAAGAAGTGAATGCTAAAGCAACTGAGAAATGCTGGGACGAAGAAATTGATAGAGAGTTTAATAAGGGGATTGGAGAAAAAATAACTGCTTGTGCCGATGTGAAGATTAGAGAAACAATTAGGAATGCAATTTCAGTTGGCAGGGTATTTTCTGTTCTTGTTTTAGTGTTAGCGTGGATTGGGATTGTATTTTGTTATGGATTTTAAAGGCATACATACTTACATGTTCCATGAACATCAAAAAAAACTTGCTCCTGTATGAAGTATGCTACACTTGCGGTGGATTCTAAAGTGAACACAAACAAAATGCAAGTCGGCTTTAGCCAATATCATTCTTTTTGGGCTGTCGCAAGAATCCTGGAGGGGCCCAAACTTGAGATTTGATACAGCATACTTGTCTGTTCGTACTGCAGCAAGAGTGGCATAGTAAGAACATCTCTTCTGTAAAATGATCAGTTAATTATTGATTAATTAAATATTGATTATGTAAAATTTTATTGAACTTATAACGTTTTACTCTAATGGGATTGACTATATTGATTGGTTATATTTTAAAAATGATAATCTATACTATACAATTATAAGCGAAATAGGATATATTTGGTTATCGATTTGGTACTCTTTTTTTGGTCATACAACACACACCAAAACAAAACACGACTATTAGTCATACTAACATATCATAGAGCATTTACTAATTCATCTTGTACAATTGGGGTTTGGATCTTTTTTATACAATGTATTACCTTAGTCGTCACACACATCGAATATATTTGGAATTTTGGTTCACTTTATGAGTTAAAGTATTACTACTAACTAGCATAAAAATCCGTGTGAGGCCCGGGTCGTTAGCTTAAATTGTATTTTTTAATTAAATTATTCGCGATAAGTATCGTTTGAAACATGTGATTGATTTTCAAAGATTTCATCTTGTTCCTGGACTATGTGGTTATTGTGTACATACTTAAATATGTTCAAAATTGTACTTTGAAAACTAATATGAGTAATATTGATAGCAATCATGTCAGATTTTAATTTTGTTGTGGGTCATAGAATATAATTTGAGTATTTTATGGGTGTTGTCTAATTATTAATTAAGACGATTTTTCACAGCACCTACATTCCTAAATTTTCTTCAAAAATGATGCATCCATTTAGCTGGATCTCCAATAATATTCAAGGTAGAAACTTAATAGTCTTCAAGATGCTGCATTCTGAGAATGTAGGTTTCAATCCTGATTCCAATAAAAAACCTTCGTAAATTTTCTAAAACTTCTCATGTCTTGCGCTTTTACTTCTTAAAACTACATTTTTAATTCTTTTATTTGTTTTCTTCTAATTTCTTCATTTTAAGAATTCTTTGCCTTTATTTCTCTTCCGATTTCCGTCTGACTTTCATTGAGTTACCTCCATAAATAATATATAATATATGGTCCTTTTTTCCCGTAAAATGTCATATTTTAAATTGAACATTAACTAATTTGTATATAAAAGGTAATGTGTTTTTTGTAAAATTCGTCTTTTTGAAGCCAAATATTTTTATGACCCAAATAGTTTGACTAATAGATTATTGTATCTTATTTAGTAATATAATAATTTCATTTTACGTTAACACCTAATATTTTTTACTCTAATATATTGTTAGATAATATCCATCATATTAATTATAATATCGGTTTATAACCCAATTGTGTATTTTACGTAATTATTTTATCGATAATACATATTGTGTGTATAATTTAAAATACATGTGAATATGTGATCTAATGGTATGAAGATGCGGAATTTAACTCGGTGATCCACGTTCGATTATCACTAAAAATAGTACCCAAGTTCAATCCCCAACAACCACAATTTTTTAAAAAATGTGAGAATAGAGGGATAAATTGGTAATTACAATACATTAAAAAATCTTACTATTTTTATCTTGTGTTGGCTATTATATATACTAGTTTATAGCCCGTGCGATGCACGGGTTTCTTTTGATATGTTATAAATTTTATTTTATTCTATAATTATATTTTTATATAATCATTAATTTTAAAATTATTTTAATATTAATTTAATAAAATTTATAGTAAATTTAATAAATGATTTGCATGATTTAAAATTTATATAATAAAATTTTAAATTAAATATGTCGTTGACGGGATTCGAACCTTGAATATTTAATAAAGTAATTTAGTCATTAAATATACTTTATAATTACATCTAACAGTTCTTATTAATTACTAAAAATCTAACGGTAATATGGTATCATATTTTTGGGTATACATTAATGATTGTAAATTTATGTTTTAAATTAAAAGATAGGGTATTTAATTAGAAAAGAAATATTAATGATTGGAAGATTATGTTTGCAAACTTATGTTTTATATTAAAAGGTAACGTATTTCAATTAGAAAGAAATATTAATGATTGAAAGATATGATATTTTAGGTGTGTATAAAAGGTAATATGTTCAATTAAAAGTAAACGTCTTTTAAATTGATTGAAAGATTAAATATTTTAGGTATTTATTAAATTTTAGTTAATTGTACAATTATGTTTTTATATAATTATCATTTAATAATTTTTTAAATTTTAATTTAATATAATTTAACATACTCATATTTACGTATTATACTAATATTTTCATATTATAAACAAAATATAGGAATTTTTAATATTTTTTATTAATAATTGAAAATATGGTGTGATATTTTTGGGTATATATTAATGATTGTAAGATTAGTTTAAAAAGAAAAAGGTAACGTATTTTAATTAGAAAGGAAATATTAATGATTTGAAGATATGGTACGATTGATGTTTTTACAAAAGGTAATATCTTTAACTAAAAGTAAATGTGAAAATGAAAATTTCTAATTACCATTAATTAGTTTTAAATTAAATGGTAAAGTGTTTTAATTAGAAGTAAAATCTTTCGAAAAAATGAATAATTGAGTTGTTGGAGCAGAAAAAAGAGTCCAAGTAGAAGTGGATGAAGGAATTTTAATCAGAATATAATTACGTTAACGTTAGTAATTAGCTTTTTGAGTTGTTTTTGTAATTTAATTATTTATTTTAATAATTAGGATAACCAAACCGAAAACCAAAACTTAGTATAACCAAACCGAAAACCAAAACTTTCAATGTTTCGGTTTTAATATAATAGTACTAGCTTATAACCCGTGCGAACCACGGGTTTATTTTGATAGGTTATAAAATTTATTTAACATTATAATTATGTTTTTATATAATCCTTTTTTTTAATAATTTTTTAATTTTAATTTAATATAAATTTATATAATGATATGCATCGTTTTAAATTTATTTTGTAAAATTCAAAATTAAAAAAATTACGACTAAAAATAATTACGGAAAGATATGGTGTGATATTAATTATGGGGTGATATGGTGTGATATTAAAAATTTTAGTTGTTTTTGAGTTGGTTTAAATTTTATTTTGTAAAATTCTAAATTAAAAATGTCGTTGACGGGTTCGAACTTTGAATTTTTAGTAAATTAATTTAATCGTATAATATATCTTATTATTAGATCTAACGATTGTTATTTATTAATAAAAATAATGATTTGTATATGGTGAGATATTTTTGGGTGTATATTAGTGATCGCAAGATTAATTTTAAATTAAAAAGTACTCCATGTTTTAATTACAAAAATTACTACTAAAAATAATTACGGAAAGATATGGTGTGATATTTTGGATATATATGAATTATTGTAATATTAGTTTTAAATTAAATGGTGAAGTGTTTTAATTAGAAGTAAAATCTTTAGAAAAAAAATGAATAATTGAGTTGTTGGAGCAGAAAAAAGAGTCCAAGTAGAAGTGGATGAATGAATTTTAATCAGAATATAATTACGTTAACATTAGTAATTAGCTTTTTGAGTTGTTTTTGTAATTTAAATATTTATTTTAATAATTAGGACCGAAAACCAAAACTTAGGATAACCAAACCGAAAACCAAAACTTTCAATGTTTCGGCTTTAATATAATAGTATAGATAGATAATAGATGTATATAAAGAGAGATTAAGAGAGAAGAGAAGGAGAGAGATCTCGAGATAGTGTGGGGAGGGATAAATTGGTAATTACAATACATTAAAAAATCTCAATATTTTTACCTTGTGTTGGCCTATTATATATATAATAGATTGCATTAATAAATCGTGATTTTTTTGGGGGTCTGTAATATACTTTTGGATTATAAGTTGTTGCTTTTGATTTTGGATTGGGTCGGTGTAATCTCGGATCTATACTATACTATATTGTTATAAGCGAAATAGGTTATATTTGGTTGTCGATTTAGTACTTTTTTTTGCCACTCTTTTTGGTACTCTTTTTTTTTTTTTGTCATTATTTGGTTTGGTTAAATCTCTATTATTAATAAAATTAAAAAAAAAACACTCCTCTCAATCAAAACATTATACTATTATAAGTATGGTTAAATCTCTACTATTAATAAAATTAAAAAAAAAACATACTCCTCTCAATCAAAACATTATACTATTATAAGCGAAATAAGATATATTTGGTTATCGGTTTGGTACACTCAATAACAAACGTTATATTTTAAGATAAATAAATGAGAACCGTTGGATCTAATGCTAAAAAATATTCATTTTCTAATATTTAAAATATTATTATAGGTTCCAAGTTCGAATCCCACCAACAACATATTCCTATTAAACATATATATTATTTTATAAACTACTCTCACGAGTTTAAGATTCAATTACCATCAAGAACATATTATTAATTAAAACACTATCGTAAAATACTATCAAACATGCATTATAATATTTTATTATCACCTATAATTTATTTTTCTACTAATTAAAAAATATATATGAAAATATGGGTAATAAAACAAAAAATATTAAAATAAACATCCGTGCATCACACGAGTAATAAGATATGTAGTAAAAAATTACACAAAATCTGGAAAACACTTACAATATAGAAAATTTTGTATAAAAATCGAAAAAAGGTCTACATGATTAGATAAATTTCACTTTTTCTAAATAAAAGTTAAAAAAATAATTTTCATGTAATATTTGTATATCTACGTATGTATTTTAAAGTAAAAATTCAAAATAAATAATTACGATAATATTTATATACATGAGATTTATAAAGTTAAAAATTTATTTTAATAATAAAATTATATATACAACTTAAAACTTTAACAATAAAATATAATTAAAAAGTTTACAAGCAACCGTGCATCGCACGGGTTATATGCTAGTATATTATTATTTCAAGTTGTTAAAAATATAATGTATTATTTCAATATGGTAAGGTAATTGATGATGTGGAATTTTACTACAGGTTGTTAAATGTTCGACAAATATAACCAACCTATTGTGTTGTCTAAATTTTTACCTAAGGGTTTTGTCCCGTTAGAGTGGACAAAGTTTTACAAATCTATACTATTATATTAAAGCCGAAACATTGAAAATTTTAAAAATTTTGGTTTTTGGTTTGGTTATCCTATTTATTAAATAAATAATAATATAATATAATTAATGGTAATAAGCTGATGGGCTTTTCCACGTTAACTTTTAGTTTAAAATATTACCCATTATAAAAAACTAAAAACATATATCATACCATATCTTTTAATCATTAATATTTCTATCTAATTAAAACATGTTACATTCTATCTAATTAAAACACGTTACCTTTTACTTTAAAACTAATCTTACAATTATTAATATATACAACTAAATACATAAATAACTAAAACATGTTACCTTTTTACAATCATTAATATATATATATATATATATATATATATATATATATATATATATATATATATATATATATATATCCAAAAATATTGCACCATATCTTTCAACCATTAATAAACACCTAAAATCATGAATCATACATATCTTTCAATCACTAATATTTTTTTTTACTAATCACTAATATTTTTTTCTAATTAAAACACGTTACCTTTCAATTTAAAACTAATCTTGCAACCATTAATATATATCCAAAAATATCACACCATATCTTTCAATTATTAATAAAATATTTTAAAAATCATTATACATTGTTTATAATAAGAAAACATAAGTATAATCCTTAAACATAATATATCAAATTATATTAAATTAAAATTAAAAATTTATTGAAAACAATGTTTATATAAAAATCTATACTATGCTATAATAAGCGAAAGGGGGTATAATTTATAGTTTCGTTATCCCCTCATTTTTGGTTATTTCATCATTCAGAACCGTTATATCTTCAACTCAAATAGATCATGACTGTTACATATAACAATACTAAAAGTTGTTATATATAACGATATTCTTGCCAACTACATACTAATTTATATTTAATACTAAAAATTATTATATATAAAGATGTAAGGTTCGAATTTTTTCAATAACATATTAAAATTAATATTTATAATATTATACTATACAATAAACAAATTTTAAAAATTAAAAATAACCCATATTTTGCACGAGTTATAAGCCAGTTCTCTATAATTCTTATTTAAGATAATTTATCATGATTTTTATGTAAGAACATTACATAGAAGATTGGAGATACACTAATGTGTGTTGTGTTTGGTTGGGTTGGATTAGGCCTGTTAATGAATCGGAGCTCCGATTCGATTCGATCTGAGGCCTTTTAACTGGATATGGATTTATATAAAATAAATTCGATCCGATAAAAATCTGATCCAATAAGAGTCCGATCCATATAATACGGATATGGATTTCACATGATCCGATCCGTTAAGAATCCGATCTGAATAATAATTATATAATATATATTTTATTATATATTAATATTCATATAATTATAATTATACAAATAATGTATAATTTTCAAATCATATGTGATTCAAAATCATTTAGTAGTATTTTATACTATAACTTGAAAAAAGTATTACGTTTAAAATGAATACGTTATCATTATATTGCATATAAAATTGAATCATATTTTAATTTGATTATTTTTATGATTAGAGTGCATTATTTTTATGATTAGAGTTCATTTATTGATCATTCTAATTTTGTATGGTACATTTCAGGATTAATAGATATTTATTTTTGATTTTTAATGTTCTATTTTTCTTGTATTTGGATGTTAATGTGTACTTTTACATCTTAAAATTGTTTATTTTATCATTTTAAATTTTAATAGATTTAAATATTAATATAATTTTTTTTGAATTTTTTTAATTGGATTGGATATCCGATCCGATTACCCGTAATCCTAGTGAAGCGAATATGGATTGGTCTTAAGAAAATCCGACACTTAATCCGATCCGAAAAATTAAATGAATTTGGATATGGATTTAGGCTGATCCGGTCCAAACCCGATCCATTGACAGGCCTAGGTTGGATGGAATGAAAAGGAATGAAATGAAATTTGAACTATGAAATTGATTAATGTCTAAAATATTCATTCATTCATCAATTCCATTCTTAATCATTTGAACTAGAACTCATACTCACATATTTAAGAAGGATTGCTCCATTCTCCCAACATTCAATTTCTTCACATTTCTCATCATAGAAATTTTATAACTATTCATTTTTTTTCTAAGGGGGGTGTATTCAACTAGGATTTTGAAGGGTTTTCTGATAATCCATGGATTTTAATGAAATTTTTAAATCCACGGATTGTTTAAATTCTACAAAGAATCTTGTAAAATTGATGTAGAGTCTTTGAGATTTGAAAAGTTTTTTTAGAAATCCATCAAAATCTCATTGATTTTTTCAAGATTTCAAAACTTATAAAAACAACTAGCAAATCCACCAAAATCCATGGATTTTAATAAATCTAAAAAATCCATGGATTTTTGAATACCATCGGATTTAAATGGATTGTTTTAAATTCAGATTGAATACACCCAGATTTTAAAAGACTTTTTGAAATCCTAATTGAATATACTCGGATTTTAAATGACATTTTGAAATCCAAATTGAATACCTCAAGATTTTAATGGATTTTAAAAAATCCAAATTGAATACCTCTAGATTTCTAAAATTCCTCAAAATTCTTCAAAATCCCAATTGAATACACCCCCTAAATCTTCCCTCTAACTCCATTTTTTTTTAGTTTCATTGATTTCATTCCATTTTCCCCAACCAAACACAACATATGGGGCCAAGGACCTATGTAATCAGAAGGAAAAATGTTCAAGTTACAAATTTAATAATTAGCAATTACAATTCGGATTAGAAGTGTGAATGTATGATGTGTGAGTCCAGTACATGCGCATGCACGTCCAATCAATGCCAAACCTCGGACGTAGAGTATGGTAACCTGGTAGTATTTCAGATAAAAATGGATTCCCAATCACATTTGGTGTGGAGACAAAAAAAAATAGCGATGATTACAACAGTTGTTTTCGTAAATTATTGATTGAAAGCTAAGTATTTTGTTCCTATCCCTAATTTACATATTATTATTGTTCTACTTTCGGCACCTTATGTTTAATCCTTCTTCTTTTCGCTTACGCTATCAAATTATACAAAATCTTCTCAATAATTGGTTATATGTTTTTATACCTTGTCCACTCAAATAGAGTTTGATCAAATTAAATTGAATACTGCGTAAATTATAATTTATAACCTGGAAATAAGAAAACCGTGACATTAAAATCATTTGTACACAGTGATAAGTACCCGCTGATAGCTATCAGTGGGCACCAGCTAAAAACAAAGTACTAATTCCCTAAAAACACAATTCTGGGATACTTGACAAAGTATATCTAATTTCAAAAGTATTATTTCAACAAATACAAAAGAATATCCGCAAAAAGTATTTCAAATCATCATCTCTTTTATACTAATCCACTTGCACAAAAATATCTTGCTTTATCCATTTGTACACCCACTTGCCCACTTGCACAAAAATATCTTGTTTTATCCACTTGCATAAAGGTACACCCACTTGCCCACTTGCATAGAGGTATCTTACTCCATAAGACAAAGAGGCAATATAATATTCAAAGACACTCAGTTGCAACAGACAAAATCTGACTGAAGTAGCTCAAGTGGCAGAATCAAGGTATGTTTGAGGGGACATCAATCACTGTTCCAATAGTGGCTCACTGTAGCTTTAACGGTACAACTAGTGGGCAACAGTGATTGGGAAACCCAACCTATAAATACCCCCATTCTACACACAAACCAGAGGACACAATCTTTCATACACATAAAAGCTCCCACAAAATAAAAAGCTCTCTACATTATTCTTCACATACGATATATTTTCACCAGCCCGGTTATTATTATTTCCGATTACTGATTCTCACGCCGGAGGTGCTTGACGGCCACCACCCCCGGGCAAGCATTGTTTTGCAGGTACCCCAAACTCGGGTGAAGTGCTTCCGGTAAAGTGCCCAGAACGGTGATCGGAAGCCTCTAATCGGCCGTGGGAATTATCATTTAGCGCTAGAAGGAGGGGAATTATTTTCTTGAAGAAAATTCCCTCACCTGCTCTAACCAATACGACAGAAATCCCAACACAAAAACCTCACATCCCAAGGGAAACCAAACACATACACATCACCAAAATAGCCCCAAATACTCGATCCAAAACCATGACAGATAATCAAGAAGAGCAGCCAAGAGAAGTAAACACGAACGTCCCCCCCACAAACCCGCAAAATAATCAGTTAATAAACCACCCCCCAACAAAGATAACCAAGAACAACCGCTTAGCCTGAACCTCACAGGATTCAACCAGCAACAAGTCGATCTAATCATGCAAATAGCTTCGGCTTTTCCACAGCACGGACAACCACCAGTACAGGGCTCCCAAGTCCGTTCTCACAACGACCAAGACGAAGAGGTACACAGTCAGCCTAGGAAGGCTAACTCAGCTTTCTCTCGACTAGGCTCCTCCCAAAACACAAACCACAAAAAACACGGCAAAAGTCACCACAGACCGGAGACATGGGAACAGAATAGAAAAGAAAGAGACCTAAGAAAAATCATCAACGACAAGAAGGCCGCATACGAGAAAGTGTTGGTGGAATATGAAAATCAAAGGCGGAAAGAACGATCCCCCATCCGCCCGCACGAAACGGAGAATACCCAACCATCAAATGCAGACATGATGCACACCATCATGGAGCTAAAGAGAAAAATAGAAGGCACAAGCGAACCAGAAATCAGCGGGTCACCCTTTACCGCAAGATTAGAGGCGGAGCCTCGACAGAAAGAAATCAAGCACCATAGCTTCAATTCCTTCGACGGGCTGGGCGACCCGGAGGAACATCTCAGCTACTTCGACCAACTAGCCCTCCATTACGAGTATAATGATCTCACGAGGTGCCGTTTCTTTGCCGCAACTCTCCGCGGTAACGCCCAGAGATGGTTTTGTCGACTGACCGCCAGATCCGTTGATACCTGGTTGGAATTCAAGAAACTTTTTCTAAACAAGTTCAAAGCAAACCAGCAACACGAGGTGCATACCGTGTTTTTGGAAACAATCGCGCAACGTAACGGAGAAACCTTGCAGAGCTACATCGACCGCTTCAAAGAGGCCGTCAACAAGGTCGTTTGTGTAAATGAGACAGAAGCCTTGGTTCACCTAAGAAGAGGTCTCAACCCCTACGAATGTGAGAAGTATGTATGCAAACTCATGGAAGCCAAACCTACCACCTTGGCAAAAGCATATGACCTGGCTTCACAGGCCATCAATGAAGCAGAATCCTTGAATGTGCTTAAACAGTCCAGGGCCCCGCCCACTCAATCCTACTTCCAAAGAGAAAGATACACGCCCTATCAAAGGCAAGCACCGGCCCAAAATCAGGTACAAACTACTCACGGGCCGCCACCTCCCGCCCAAAAATCTCAGCCCGCAGTCCCAGTAAGAGACCGCTTAGGGCCAACAAACCCGCAGAGGACAGACAGGCGTCCCGAGCCTAAATGGACGGACTTCACACTCCCCAGGGCGACCATTCTTACAGAAATCAGGGGAAAGCCTTTCTATGTACCGCCAGCCCCAATGTACACACTACCTGAAGACGGAGCAAAGGACAAGCACTGCGACTATCATGAAGCGCATGGTCACACTACGGAGAGCTGCTTGTCCCTCAAATATTTTTTGGAAAAATAGCTAAAAGCGGGCAACCTATCCCAGTACTTGCCCAGACAAATACAAGGGGCAGCCACGTCTCAAGGACAAGACAGAAACATCGTACATACCATTTTCGGCGGACAATCCTCCCCGCCAAGAGAAGAGCATGACATTTATGAGATATACGAAGGACCCCCGAATATCATTACTTTTACCGATGCGGACTATGAGGGTATTAACCCGAACCACACTGAGGCACTATTTGTGTCATTGGGCGTGGCCAACAACGAGGTAAAAAGGATCCTCGTTGATAACGGATCCTCAGTTGACATCTGTTTCAAACACACATGGGACAGGCTCAAGTTAAATGGCGAGAAACTCGAACCATGTCCCGATGAGACACCACTTTACGGTTTTGGGCACAACGCCTTCCCAATTACGGGCATTGCTAGACTCCCCGTCTATTTCGGCAAATCACCCAGGCAAGTATGTCGAACGATCAAATTCTATGTCATCAATACCGCATCTTCCTACAACATGATTCTGGGGAGGCCCACATTGAACACGCTCAAAGCAGTCACCTCCACCCCTCATCTAAAGATTAAATTCCTACTCTGAACGGGGTGGGAGAAATCAAGGGTGATTCTGAAACCTCCAAAAGATGCTATGGCATAGCACTCACCCTGGGTAAGACTGAACCCAGCAACCTCCGCAGAGAAAAGGCGAATAAAAGGAAAAGGGAAAAAAGACAAAGACATATTGAACATCAGCAAAACAACAGCAAAAGAAAGAGGGAGGTACAGTTCATTGACGGGCCCGACCCGCAACGAATAGATGCAAATCTCTTGAAGTGTCTCAAACGGGAGGAGAAACCGCCAATAAGCCCCGCGGTACAGACAGAAAAAATAGAAGTTGTGCCCGGAGACTCAAACAAAAGTGTGAGTGTGGGAACGGGCTTAGATTCAGTCTTTAAAGCTGGCCTCACAGACCTCCTAAGAAAATACGCCGATGTCTTTGCATGGAGCCCAAAGGATATGCCGGGTCTGGATGAGTCGGTAGCAATCCACAAACTGAATGTGGACCCGGAAAAGGCACCCAAAATACAGAAAAGAAGGAATTTTGCTCCTGAGCGACAACAGGCAATTGATGTCGAAATTGACAAACTCTTAGACGCAGATTTAATTTTCGAAGTCACCTACCCAAAGTTAGTTGCAAATGTAGTACTGGTGAAAAAGGCCAACGGTAAATGGAGAATGTGTGTGGATTACACTGATCTAAACAAAGCATGCCCAAAGGATCCATACCCACTCCCCTCAATGGATCAACTCATCGACGCAACCGCGGGCCACCTAATGCTGAGTTTCATGGACGCATACTCCGGTTACAATTAGATCAAAATGTCTCCGGAAGACAGAGAGAAAACAGCCTTCATTACACACAGGGGGGTCTACTGCTACAAAGTCATGCCTTTTGGATTGATCAACGCGGGCGCCACATTCCAGAAAACAATGAACAAAATCTTCGCCAGTCAGATAGGCCGCAATATGGAGGTATATGTGGACGACCTCATAGTAAAGTCTCTCTTAACGGCTTATCACTTACAAGACTTGGAGGAATGTTTCTCAACCCTCAGAAAACACAACATGAAGCTCAACCCAGACAAATGTGCGTTCGCACTAGACGCGGGCAAATTCCTGGGATTTTTGGTATCTCACAGGGGCATTGAGGCCAATCCCGAAAAAATAAAAGCAATCATCGACATGCAACCGCCAAAGACCTCAAAGGAGATACAAAAGTTAACAGGGAGACTAGCAGCCCTCAGAAGGTTCTTAGCAAAGTTGGCAGACAGATGCCTCCCATTCTTTGATACCCTGAAGGGAGCAACAAAAACAAAGGCAATATCCTGGACAGAGGAATGCCAGAAAGCCTTCGAGGATCTTAAAACTTATCTCTCCTCCGCTCCTTTGTTAGCGGTCGCGGCTCCTTCAGAACCATTATCACTATACTTATCTGCAACAGACAAAGCTGTAGGGGCAGTGTTGATCAAAGAGGAAAAAGGCGAGCAAAAGCCCGTCTATTATGTCAGCCAAGTGCTTAAAGACGCAGAAACTCGCTATCCAAATGTCCAAAAGTTTGCTCTAGCTCTGGTAATGGCAAGCAGAAAATTAAGACATTACTTCCAAGGCAGACAAATCCGGGTTATCACAGACCAACCGCTGAGAAAAATACTGCACAAGCCGGACCTATCTGGTAGGCTAATCAATTGGGCCGTAGAGCTCGGTCAATTCGATTTAAAATACAAGCCAAGAACCGCAATCAAAGCACAAGCATTGGCGGACTTTGTCACCGAATGTTCATTCACCACAAGGAAAGAAAAAATACTAACGGAAAGCAGGATCATCACCGGTAACAATTGGCAGTTGTACGTGGACGGTTCCTCCACCAACACCCGCTGTGGGGCAAGGTTAATCCTTACCAGCCCCGACGGTTTCCAAGTCAAGCAGGCCATACAGCTAAACTTCAAAGCGACAAATAACCAGGCAGAGTATGAGGCACTCCTGGCCGGTTTAGCATTAGCAAAAAGCTTACAAGTAAAAGAAATCACCATCTACAGCGACTCACAACTTGTAGTCCGCCAGACGATGGGTGACTATTCTACCAAAGACACAAGTCTCAGCAAGTACCAGGAAATGGTACAAGCTATGCTATCCCAATTTGAGAAACATACCCTCGAGCAAATAGACAGAACGGATAATACAGTGGCGGACATGTTATCCAAACTAACAAAGGGGGAGAAAACGGGTAGCGACACAGTCTATTTCGAGGAATTGCAAACTTCCAGCATAAACAGTCTGCCTGTAATGGAGATAGGCCCGCCACAAGATACTTGGATGACTCCCTATATCCGGTACTTAAAAGATGGTACCCTGCCTGATGACAGCATTAAGGCTAAGGTACTCAAATCTCAAGCGGTAAAGTACTTTATGCGAAAAGACACCCTATACAAAAGGAGTTTTGATTCTCCTATACTCAAATGTGTTGATGAGGAAGAGGCTCTATACTGCATGAGAGAAGTCCACGAAGGCATCTGTGCCGACCACATGGCTGGAAAAGCACTGGCACATAAAATACTCAGACAAGGCTATTACTGGCCCAAGATGCACAAAGAATGCAAAGCTTTCACAAAGAAGTGCCGCCAATGCCAACTATTCAGCAACATGTCCCGGAAAGCACCAGCCCTTCCAGCAGCAATCTTGTCGCCAATACCCTTCGCGGTTTGGGGCATCGACATAATGGGGCCCTTCCCCAAAGCCAAGGGTGACCTACAATACGTAATAGTCGCCATCGATTACATGACCAAATGGGACAAAGCAAAGGCACTCAAGAACATCACACAGGATGATGCAATCCGGTTTGTCACAGATCAAGTCATCACGAGATTCGGGATTCCGGTGGTACTCATATCCGACAACGGGACACAGTTTATTGGGTCAAAATTTACAAAATTCCTATCCGACCACGGGATCAAACACAAGAAAGCTTCTATCTGCCATCCACAGAGCAACGGATAGGTTGAGGTGACTAACCGCACCATTGTTCGAGGCTTGGAAAAAAGGCTAACTACTTCCAAAAAGAAATGGCCGCATGAGTTGCCTAACGTCCTTTGGGCATACCGGACATCAGCCAGGACAAGTACAGGGGAAACCCCGTTCAAACTAGCTTTCGGTACGGAAGCTCTTGCTCCAATCGAGATTGGATCCCCATCCTACCGAGCTATCAACTTCGAAGAAGAGGCCAATAACCAAGGACTGAAAACAAACCTAGACTTGCTAGATGAAGCAAGGGAAGCCGCTGTCAAAAAAATGACCGCTTACAAAGAAAAAACAAAGGAATTTTTCGGGAAAAGAGCCAGAGTCAAGGCTTTTTTAGAAGGTGATTTAGTCAACAGGGCAACTGAGGCATCCGACCCTAGACACACCGGCAAGCTTATGCCAAAATGGGAAGGCCCATACAAAATCATTCAGGTCTTAAGGCCGGGCTCTTACAAACTAGCACGCCTGGATGGCACGGAAGTCAACAACACTTGGCACGGCGACAAATTGAGAAAGTATTATCAATAGACAGTCAATCAATCTGTACTTTCTCTTTCTTGTACTCAACAGTCGTGAATGGAATACTTTTTTACCAACAAATTGTCTACAATAGCATCCTATTATACAGTCCTCTACGCGGACAAGCATCCTACTATCAAGTCCCCTAAGCGGGCAAGCATCCTATTATACAGTCCTCTACGCGGACAAGCATCCTACTATCAAGTCCCCTAAGCGGGCAAGCATCCTATTATACAGTCCTCTACGCAGACAAGCATCCTACTATCAAGTCCCCTAAGCGGGCAAGCATCATATTATACAGTCCTCTACGCGGACAAGCATCCTACTATCAAGTCCCCTAAGCGGGCAAGCATCCTATTATACAGTCCTCTACGCGGACAAGCATCCTACTATCAAGTCCCCTAAGCGGGCACGCAACCTACTACAAGCATTCTACTACAAAGTCTCCTGAGCGGGCACGCAACCTACTACAAGCATTCTATAACAAAGTCCCCTAAGCGGGCACGTAACCTATTACAAGCATTCTATTACAAAGTCTCCTAAGCGGGCACGCAACCTACTACAAGCATTCTATTACAAAGTCTCCTAAGCGGACACGCGACCTACTCGAAGCGTTCTATTCCAAGGTCCTTTACACGGACAACCATCCTATTACTCAAAACAATCTGTACGGGCAATCAACCTATGGAATTCCACCAACAAAAACAAATAGTAAGAGTCCCTAAATGGGCAAAAGCAAAAGACAACCGGCTAAGAAGTTATCAAGCGTGACACCGTACTGAAGATGTGCAAAAATATGCAAAAAAGGAAAGATTGCCAAACAAGTTCAAACGAAAAGAGACAAATTTATTCATTTTTATTTATTACAAGGCTGGACAAAATACAAGATTTGGATCCCTACAGTCTAAGCCTTGCAGCTTCCACCTTCTCCATTACCGTCGTCTTTCTTTGATGGGGGCGGGTTCTTGGAAGCTTCGCTTTTCTCCCGGCGTTTCGCCAGAGCATCCTCAATCTTCCGAAAAACTTCCGGAAAATCGGCCTCTGACTCCGGCCCGTCGAAAACCATCCCATCAACTATAACCTTGTTGTTATCATAATCATACATCATTATGCGGGGATCCATGAAGAGATAGCAGCGACAGGAACGAAGAAAGCTGGGAAATAAGAAAGATGCTCAGGATCAAGCACGTTAACCCCCCTTTTATAGGGGGTAAAAGCAAGTTAAAAGGTGCACAGTTAATACTGCCATTTCCAAGGCATGGAATAGTGCACGCACAGTCAAAAATACCTTTCCCCACGCAAGCAACAGTAAATATTGAGTCAAAGGTACCCTGACATCAACGCAGAATTAAAAGCTATATAGTCAAATGCATAAATCCCAGACGACATCTATTATACAGAATACCGAAAAACAAAACGACGGGTGCAAAAGGAATTTCAGTTCAATTTCTCGAAACAAGTTACATTAAAATGTTTCAAGTTACATTAAAAAGTACCCTACGGAATCATGTCCCTCGGCGGGTCCTCATGCTCATCCTCACTTGCATAACCCGCAATAATGGCGCCAAGGGATGGATTGGCTACAACGCACGTTGACCAAAGAGAGTCATCTTCGTCGCTTTCCCCGTAAATATCAGCTATCACCGACAGCGGTGTAGAATTTCCTCTCAGTGGCCTCTCCTCGGCGGAAGGCATGTCATTTTCACAAACTTGCACCCCGGCATCACATACAGCGGGTTCAACCTGGAAGCCAACACTTGTATTTTCGGTAGCACCAAGCCGGGCCTTCAAAGATTTGACTTTACGTGTAAGAACCCAGATTTTGGGTGGAATTAAAACTTTTATGTATTTAAGGATGTAAGAATGAATAGTGGTTACGGCTACAATGTAATAGTTGATATTTGGAAAGAATGAATGGAATTCGACTTTATTATTTCTATGTCTTGAAGAATGCTAAAGGGTGACAACATAGGTAAGAATAATCTATCTCCTAAGGGAATAAGATATGGCAATTCCAAGCAGGAGAATATTCTCATGTCATCCAGGTCGATAACGATTAATCCAGTAGTTCCGTAAAAAGGTTAAGGAACGATCGAAAGAGAATACGGATAATTGTACAACCCTAAGAGAAAAAGTAAAGAATAAAGAATGAATAGTGTTTTGGTGGGAGTATAGAATAATATGAGACGACACTATATAGAAGTATTCGGAACGGGTTTCCGAGTTCGTATTAGTGATCCAGGGGGAAAATAAGTGTATGTAAAAGCTGTCGGATTCTGAAAAACCGCACTTTTATTTTCTCCGAGAGTTCCCTGGACACTGATAGCCCTAAGTATTTAACGAATGGATTTAAGGAATATAAATTGGAAAGTTAGAAAGAAAGATGGAGAATGATAGTATTAATATTAGAAAGATTCCCGGTAAACCCTAATTAGAAATCCGTGAAATATTCCTACGAACGATCAATCGAAACGAGCAATAACCGGACACAGAAATAAGCAAAGGAAGCAAGAGTCTTGTGCAAGCTACTAGAATAAATATCTAGTAACCAAGTGGGCAAGAGTAACTAGATTAATTGGAACATAACTAGTACTTAGAAATCAAAACACTTGGTTAGTTTTTAACCATGCAAAACACAACACTTGTCCTCCAAAACTCATCATCCATGAAATCACCCCCCACTAACACACCAAGATGAGATATTATCTCTCAAAAAGTCACTTTATGCAAGATTGAACAAAGAAAAATCAAGAAACCAAGCAAACACTCTCCATTCTCTTTTTCTTCAAAACTTTCGGCCAAGGAGCTAGAAAAGAGGCTTCCAACCATTGTTTGATCTTCAAATTTTTAGGGTAAGTACTACATATCATAGCTTAGATCCCCTAGAAATTTCAGCCTCAAATTCACTTTATTTCATTTTCAAATAAATCATCAAAGGTGATGATGAATAGTGTTTTCAAGAACTAATCCTTGTTTTTCTTGTTTTCATGGTTGATCCTAGCTAAGTTAAGGCTATCCAAGGGCAATACCAAGCTTTTTGATGCTAGTACATACTACAAGGAAGGTATAATACTTGAAAACCCTAGACCTACTTTGAGTTTTAAGCATGTTCTTGATGGATCTAGCTTAGTTATGATTATGTTCATGTTATAAGCATGCTTAGTTAGTGATTTAGTGATTTGATTAACATGATGATTTTGATGCTAAGATCAGTAGCTTCTGGACTTGTTGAGATGCTTATTATGTGTATAAGTTGTTTAGATGCCCGGTGTGGCTTGGTTTGTTGATTGTGATTTATGGAACGTTCGTATTATAGCCGTTATAATGCCGAAATTTCGTTAATCATTGAAAACTGTGCATCACAGTAGGCCTAATGGCCAAAACTGGACAAGTATCTAACATGGCCTTGTAGATCTTGAGTCGTAGATCATTTTGGAAAAAGAATCGACTCAAACAGACTTACGGTTTAGGATTTATGACCGATTTACTAAAAGTAGTTTGAATCCGTAAACGAAAGTTCGTAACTGAAATTGGACCCTCGTAAAATATGTAAAGTCATGACGAATCTTGGTAAATAAATACTAGAGGTAAAAAGGAAGGTGTGAAAGAAAACGGTATATCAAAAGGATTGTTTTTCGATTTATTAAAAATATTCGAGTCGAGGTTAAACGCGAACGAACCCCTAAAAGATGACTCTATTATAACTTTGGTAAAACACTTAGAAAACGGGCGATAAAACTCGGAGTATAATATTGGTTCGTAACGATCGACCTTAGAACTTGTATGACTTAAGTATGTCCCAAGTGTAAGTACAGTGACATGTCGTATTAACGAACGAATGTCGGGTCGGATCATTGATAAAGGGAATCCACTAAAAGGGGTATAACGAGATAACTCGAGAACGTGTTTCGATTTAAGTATAACTTAACTTTTAAAATGTTAAGTGATTAATCCCGGATGACTTGGTTATTTATAGATCACCAAGCTGACCCGGGACCCGCTACCACTACCCCTTACCGTACTCGACTACCAGGCAAGTTTCAATTCCCTTCTTTTAGGCTGTTGTTGTGATTGAATATATATATATATATATATATATATATATATATATATATATATATATGTTTTCTGTTATACATATGCCATAGCATGCATGCCTACTTTCAAGTTATATCGTTATGCTTGTTCTTTGATTGTTTATTGGCTTATAAATTAGATAGCTAACGTATCAATTATAAGCTGGTTATTGTAAGACCCTCATAGAAGGGCGTACCCATCTTATTCATCAAATATAGACCGGGAGTCAATATTTCTTGACATATCGAGATTACCTCGAAAGAAAATATTTAAGTAAATATTTTCCATTATTCGGGCGACGAATATTATTTGAATATTCGTTCGAGATTACTTATTTAACGATCCCTACTTCAAATAATTATTTGAACGTAACTATTCGACGAATAATATTTTTTAATATTCATTCAGAGTCGAATTATTTATCGATTATTATTTCGAATATTCTTCTAAAGGTTGGACTACTAAATGAATATTATTTGGATATTCATTTAGAATATTATTCATTAAATGAATATTACTTTTGAATATTCATTTAAGATAGTAATTACCTGATGAATATTATTTTAATGTTCATCTGAAGCTTGATTTATTTATCGAGTCTTATCTCGAATATTCCTTTAAAGCTTGGATTATTAAATGAATATTACTTGATATTCATTTAGAATATTATTCATTAAATGAATATTACTTTTTCAATAAACATTTAAATTCCTAATTAATTATGAATATTATTTTGAATATTCATCCAGGGTTCTATTTAATCATCGAATATTATTTTAAATATTTTAAATATTCCTTTCAGGTCTTATTAATTAATGAATATTATTTTGAATATTCATTTGAATATTTAATTATGCAATAAATATTCTCTCGATAATTCTTCAAGGATTATTTGAGAAATACTCTGATTAAGGATATTCTTTCATATTCCTAAATATTTTGTAAAATATTTTAATTCAATAAATATTCTCTGAATATTTATTCCATACTTAGAATAACCTCGATAAGGTTTATCTTCTTCGATTATTACAGAAAATATTTCGGAGTCATATTATTATTAATCATATATCAAGAAAGGTTCTCAGACATCATTCTTCTTTGAGTCTATCTCCCTAATAATAAGGGAACCTTACTTGGAAAATGTTAATTATCTTGTCGACTTCCCGGTCATAAAGTATTCTCTTCACTCTCAACTCGGGTGCTATTGACTTATTAAGTCGTTGTTTACCTTCTCATCTTTCGAGGGGTAAGATTGTTGGAACAAGTTGAGATTCGTTACCAAGCAGTAGCTTGGAAGTTATTGGTGAATTTTCCTTTCCAACTAGATACGACTACTTTGTGGAGTCTTATCAACAAGTATTATACTTGGGGAAAAGGGGACGAACGTTACATTCAGAATCATGAATTCTATTTGAACTAGGAGTCGTGTAAGAGGCCGAGTAGCGCCGGTCCATCCCCTTTGGCCCAACCGTTGGCCGGGGAGAGCTAGTAAGGCGGTAGACAAGTAAAGCCGTCAGTTCTTCCTTCTACCGGTAGTAAATCTAATTTGAGCTGTACGATCTCGACTGATCATCAAGATTGGAACAGCGGGCGCGGTGAATACTCCATCATTGGTTCATCATTCAAACTTATTTATTTCCTGCAACATGATTATTGTTGGCAGAGCTGGAAAAGTGTTCATAACTGGAATTGCAATCTTTTCATGCAAGTTCCTCTTTTTAATGACAATGAGAATATCTCGCTTACTTTTGATGTAGCAGATATTTCTACAAACAAATACTTTGAGTTACCTGGTAACTTCATCCTTTATATTATACTGGCAATAACCTCATTAATGCATGGCATACGGTTTCAAAGGATATTTTGAACTGCTATATATATGTATCACCGTTCAGTTATATTATTGTTGGTGGGCTTTCGCTCACCCTTGCTTTGTTCATATTATGTCACAACAACAGCTAGGACAGATGGCTCGCATCAGGCGCACTCGGCGCAAGCGGGTTACCCGACCCACCGGACTCCCCGCTGAGATGCTAGCCGCCATTGCTGAGGTAGCTTAGTTAGACAGCTTTTGTTTCCTGTTTAACTATATGTATAATTAATGTAATCAACGGCAAAACTGTTAAACTTATGATGTTATCCTTTTGGAATTGTAATAACGTTTATTCGTAACCCTTTAATGTAAGACTTATTTCAATTTCATCTCTGGGACTATAACTGTTGTGCGTTTGAGTGGATATTATTGTGGGGTCACAGCATGTGATTTATTTATTATGGACTCAAGTCAAGTATTATGAATGGATGTAAGACCGTAACCACCAGATCCCTGACCCCGGACCTGGGGGTGTTACAAAAGTGGTATCAAAGCGTACGTTATAAACCCCAGAAATGAGGCGACGTTAAAACAATAAATTCACTAAGATAATAAGAACTCTTGCCAAGTTCATAGTCGGACTACTTAATGTAGTGAAGACCTATAAAACTCTTATGGGAACTATTAAGTATCATGATAGTAACTTAGCTCGATATCGCATCGACAAGGAAGGCAACAGACCTTGAGGCATACGAGCAGCAGCGCGATGATGCTTTATTATATGCTGAAGATCAGCGGGTAAATTCAATAGAGTACCTTACTGGAGACCCGGAAGAGGTTCCAGCAGATAAGGAAAATCTTGTTAGGATAAGGAGCTTACCCTCGAGGAATGAGGGCTGTAGCCAGAAAGACTGAGATGATTAAGGTATAGAGCTCAGAAAAGTGGGCATAAAGAACTAAGCTATTAGCAAGAGAACTGAAGATTCATGTTGGATTCGTGGCTGGACTACTGGAGGTAGTACCAGCAAGTAAGACGGATTGGAAGAATTACTTGAGATCTTATACGGGAATAGATGAGAATCATTAGAGACTTTCATATTAACGAAAAGAGTGCTAGAAGGATGTATGATTATCAAAGGCATCGATATAAGGCGAGGAGCAGAGTCCCTAGGAATAGTTGAGAAGAGGCAGTAAGTGCCATATCATTTGATAAATGAATAGGTATGAATATTGTCAGTAATAATTCGCCATGAGAAGGCAGATGTCATAGGTTGTAATTTATGGAACCAAATTGAGGTTGATGAAGTTGTTTTATTCAGAAAAATGTCCATTTTATGAATGAATCAGTTAGAAAGTGAAAACATTGGGAAGTGACAGCATGATTGGATAAAGTTATATAAGGAAGTAGTAAGCAAGACAATGATCTCAGAACCTACCGGAAGATAAGACCAGTGAGTCAAGATGAACTCGTAATGAGACTATTGTCAGAGACTAAGTATAGGGTTAATTTAACTCAGTGAAATGATGAACCAGAAACGTTAGATGCATGTGACTCAGAGGAATCTTAAATTCTTTCTTTTCTTTGAATGGATTATAGTAGTTACCTTAAGTTCACTCCGACGCGGAATTATAACGGATCAAGTAATACGATCAGCAGTTAAAGAGAAAAATGTGAGAAAATCTTCCTGGAGCTAAAAGATGAAATTGGTAATGACCAAGAGTTGGCATTGTTTAATGGAAAAAGGGAGACTTTGTGCTTCCAACGACCCTTCGCATAAAAGATTAGGATGTGTGCTTGCGCAGCACGACAAAGTACTTGCGGATGCATTCGGACAACATGGTTCACCAGGTTCGGATGGCCTTAGTAGTGCCAATTTTTGTGGAACAACCAACTCCGACGGTAATGTTCCTTCTGAGACTGGTAGTCAGGTAGACTGACATTTGGTAATATTGAATATCAGGACGTATAGGTATCAGGACGTTGTGATAAGTTTCAGTTTAAAACTGTTAATTCCATTCTAAGGGATGTATATAATTGGTTCCTCTCCAGGGGTTAAATTTCCAACCCGATGACGATTATTTCGTTAATTATGACTGCTTACGGTTCTACCTACTAGGAGGTTCATAGAACTATTCTTCAGGTTTCGAAACTGGTCTCCTTAGTGTTACCAGTCGATGGATAGATTGACCAAAATTTCCCTAATTCTGGGAAGAACTTCAACGAATTTTGGCAAACCTTGTCTTCCTGATTATCATAGAACATCATGGAAGAGAGTAGAAACTAGGGCAAACCCCATGAATTGGGTAAGGTAGCCGCTACATGGGTTAGTGGACAGACCCCGGTTATCGCGATTGATTGTAGAAAAACAATGATGAAGTGAGATTGGACGAAAACAGGAAATGTAAGTAAGAAACCAGCCGGACTGAGAAACTCCGAGATTGACTTAAGTGAAAAGGCTGTTATGCCAGGAATGGTAAGCTTGCGTGGCACGTGGTAGTGATAAGAATAGTTGAAAAGATAAAAATAGAGGAAAGGTGACCAGAGACAGTGCCGAATAGTCGATTAAGACTTATATGAAGTAAAGTTTTAGAAAGGTAGAAAGGTATCAAAGAAGGCACTATGCCGGCAATTGCTAGAAAAGTAATGCTATTAGCCAACCCCTAAAATCATATATATATATATATATATATATATATATATATATATATATATATATATTTTTTTTTTTTGTGGCCATTTGAGGCCAAGTCACAAAGGATTATCAAGTGACTAGACCAGCAATGAAAGGACAAAGCAGGGTTGCTTCTAAGAAAGCACCGACTGCAAGGCCTTCTGATATAAAGGAAACATTAATGAGATCGTAGGAATCTTCTGCTGAATAGCCCATGTTTTGATTGGGAATTCACTAGACCTTTTTGGGATGGGGTCACCCGTACTAAAGTGACTCATGTGTATATGGTTGTCCAAGATTACGAGTAAAATGGAAGTATAGTGACTTGAGATGTATGATGTTAGGGTATCGTGAATACCATGAATATATTATGACGGAGGAAAGTAAACAATGAGGGTATATGAAGAGAGTATAGAAATGGTCAGAAATTGAACAGTATGCTGTAGGAATTTTCTCTGAGGCAAGTACCTTTGCGAAGAACGATAAGCACTAGGAAATTCACGTTGAACTCGACCAATATCTTTCAGAACATCCTTGCTACCATTAACTAGTTCTGTAAGAGAGCAGATAGACATACGTTGTCTTTTGGAAGGTCAAATAGGTTGACCACTATCTGAAAGAAGAAATTAGCAGTAAGCTACCGATCGATTATCAAATAAAAATGTTTGAAAAGAGACCCTTATTAAGGATACATGATTTGATTGCCAATTATAGGATGCAGGAATTCCTTGGCAGTTGAATTAAGGATAAGATATCCATAAAGTAAGGCAAACCCTGGGGAATGGACAAGGGATGGCACTAACCCTAATAAAGACATTGTGAATTCAGATGATATGAGTTGGATTTGCTAAGGCAACAATGACCTGTACAGATTATTAAAAAGAGTTCTGGAAAGGACAGAGATAGAATTATTAGAGTATTGATCAAAGACGTTTTGATATACCCTGTACCTAGAAAATACAGGAGGAATGATGAGGACGACCTAAGAAACCTTACAAGGAAAAGCTAATATTCTGAGTTTCCAAATGGAAGTTTGGAAGAGAATGTAAGACACAATAACAATATACCAGATGATGCATGTATGAAACCCTGAGGGAGTATGGATTGAACCTATAAAGGTTGAGATTATCCTAAGATAAGGAAAGAACTAAGAAAAGAAGTATCCTAAGTAGGATTGGGAATAAATGTGATAAAGTTCCCACGGGTAGGTGGAAGCAATGACTTATGGAAAAAGACTGATAGATATATTTTTCTCCTTCAGCAGAGCTTAAGGGAGAATGCTTTCACCCAACAGTGATGAGAATGAGGTAAAAAAAAAATTGAATTGAAATGTATCCAGAGAACAAGGTTTACCAGAAATTATTATTATTAGGAAAGGCCAATGAGGTGGCCGACAGTCTAAGTATAAAGGAATAATTACAAATGTTCATACCGAAGAAACAGAATGATATTTGGAAGGACCTTGAAGGTCATATCGGAATGGAGGAATTTACATTCCTTCTGATGATTGTGCAAGAATCGACGGTAATAGTAGTTTAAGTAAAGATTCGATTCCTGATGGGTCTTAAGCATATTACATACATTAGAAGGTCCCGTTTTGAGGCAAACCAGGACCATGATACAAAAATTGACGAAGTAAACCATTAAGTTTCCAGTCTTTTATGGAAGATGCATGAGTGATAGTTTCATCAACCTGACTTAGCTGCGATGCTTGAAACTCTTCTGCAATTTTATCTACATCAAGTTCAGGAAGTGTTCCTTATGGATAAGGAATAGCGATTACTTTGTCTCCCTAAAGGATTGAAACCCGTACGATTAGCTATTAAGGCACTACGTAAGCAATAAGCGATGGTGATTCTTCTAAGAAAGTAGATGACAACGTAAAGATAAAGAAAGTGCTGCCAGTGATAAGCTAAATGGCATGTTGATGAATGACAAGCAAGTTTGTGTTATTGTACTTCTGCGTAAACAAGATAGAGAATATGAGGTTGATGATTCATGATGCTAAATGTATTCCCATGGAAAAAATTAATGAGACTTAGAGAGAAGGGCAGTTGAGCCCGAGACTTATTAGGCCACCTGAGAGTTTAAAAGTGTTCGGAAGGTGGCATTCGAGCCAGTTTTACCCCCAAAGCTTATAGCATGGTAGTAACGTGTTTCATGTGGCAAAGCTACACCAGTAAAATGCAGATGCTCAACAGATGATAAGAGTGCGAGCAGGTAGGTGTACGACCTGGTCTGACTTACGAAAGACAACCTGTGAAAAACCACGGGTAGAAAAGAATAAGTGATGAGAAACAAGTTGACAGAAGTAGATTATATTGGATCTAAGCTAAAGAAATCGGCCAGATTCATTTCGGAGGTTTTAAATTTGAAATAATGTGATGATTATAGAGTAAATGTGACGGGATACCAATAAAGAGGTGCCAAGTGCAAAAGATGCCTCAATAAAGAGATGAAGGTGGAAGTAAATAACAGAAGTAAATAAGAATCAGATAATAAGAAGGATGTGATTGATAAAGAAAAGACTGGGAAAGCAACTATGGAATGTGAAGCAAGGAATATTATGAATGGAATAATAAATGGGTTTTCTGATGAATTCTCGGGATGACAACCTGATAGTGTTAATATTCTAGATATGAAAAAGCTAGTAGCGTGACATGGAATGTCAGTAACAATGATTTCAAGCGAGAAACCTAAGATTTAACCTAAAAGGTTGAAGGAATTTTCTGGAGTAAGCGTTGCTAAGGTTGAACCAGAGTATAGGTCCATAGAATAGTGGACAAAGCAGCAAGATGTGTTGACACATGAGATTGCGATCAAATGGTATTGGATATAATTATGATTAATTTCTTCTTTGATGAACCTCTATAGTTCAGAGGTAAATTCTGAGTATGATATTTTACAGTCATGAAAACCTTCTATAATCCTTTAGAACTCTTTTCTTATCTTCTCTCTTATTCATCTTCTTTATAAATTGAGAGAACAACCCTTTAAGGAGGGGAGGTACTACTACGTGACTATCTGTCTATGTGATAGAAGTCTAAGTGGAATACCCTAACTTGTTTAATTGCTTGTCAAGTACTAAAGGCTGGCCCCCTTCTGTACTAGCTATGCAATATAACAAATGTTCAATTGAGCATAGTGATCTCTCAATAAATCTTTCCACTTCTCTATATTGATCGAGATTGCAAATATTAAAGCGACAGGAAATGCACAGTGCGAGTGAGGTTACCTCCAAATTCGCAGTGGGATAGTGATACCAATGTTACTGCAGATACCAATAAGGAAAATAGTATATGACTGGGTAAGAGCATAACCCGAACAGTGTGTTGTACGAAAAGTAGTAGAGATTAATGAAAAAGGATAAAAGAATGTATTGTAGCACTAGTAAGATGTGCTGAAAAAGGATTGGGATTGATTAAGGATTGACTGGGAAACTGGAAAGTGAAATAACCCACGAGTACTCAATTGTCTTCTACCTGATTTCGGGACGGAATCCTTTTAAGGAGAGGAGACTGTAAGAACCCAGATTTTGGGTGGAATTAAAACTTTTATGTATTTAAGGATGTAAGAATGAATAGTGGTTACGACTACAATGTAATAGTTGATATTTGGAAAGAATGAATGGAATTCGACTTTATTATTTCTATTTCTTGAAGAATGCTAAAGGGTGACAACATAGGTAAGAATAATCTATCTCCTAAGGGAATAAGATATGGCAATTCCAAGCAGGAGAATATTCTCATGTCATCCAGATCGATAACGATTAATCCAGTAGTTCCGTAAAAAGGTTAAGGAACGATCGAAAGAGAATACGGACAATTGTACAACCCTAAGAGAAAAAGTAAAGAATAAAGAATGAATAGTGTTTTGGTGGGAGTATAGAATAATATGAGACGACACTATATAGAAGTATTCGGAACGGATTTCCGAGTTCGTATTAGTGATCCAGGGGGAAAATAAGTGTATGTAAAAGCTGTCGGATTCTGAAAAACCGCACTTTTATTTTCTCCAAGAGTTCCCTGGACACTGATAGCCCTAAGTATTTAACGAATGGATTTAAGGAATATAAATTGGAAAGTTAGAAAGAAAGATGGAGAATGATAGTATTAATATTAGAAAGATTCCCGGTAAACCCTAATTAGAAATCCGTGAAATGTTCCTACGAACGATCAATCGAAACGAGCAATAACCGGACACAGAAATAAGCAAAGGAAGCAAGAGTCTTGTGCAAGCTACTAGAATAAATATCTAGTAACCAAGTGGGCAAGAGTAACTAGATTAATTGGAACATAACTAGTACTTAGAAATCAAAACACTTGGTTAGTTTTTAACCATGCAAAACACAACACTTGTCCTCCAAAACTCATCATCCATGACATCACCCCCCACTAACACACCAAGATGAGATATTATCTCTCAAAAAGTCACTTTATGCATGATTGAACAAAGAAAAATCAAGAAACCAAGCAAACACTCTCCATTCTCTTTTTCTTCAAAACTTTCGGCCAAGGAGCTAGAAAAGAGGCCTCCAACCATTGTTTGATCTTCAAATTTTTAGGGTAAGTACTACATATCATAGCTTAGATCACCTAGAAATTTCAGCCTCAAATTCACTTTCTTTCATTTTCAAATAAATCATCAAAGGTGATGATGAATAGTGTTTTCAAGAACTAATCCTTGTTTTTCTTGTTTTCATGGTTGATCCTAGCTAAGTTAAGGCTATCCAAGGGCAATACCAAGCTTTTTGATGCTAGTACATACTACAAGGAAGGTATAATACTTGAAAACCCTAGACCTACTCTGAGTTTTAAGCATGTTCTTGAAGGATCTAGCTTAGTTATGATTATGTTCATGTTATAAGCATGCTTAGTTAGTGATTTAGTGATTTGATTAACATGATGATTTTGATGCTAAGATCAGTAGCTTCTGGACTTGTTGAGATGCTTATTATGTGTATAAGTTGTTTAGATGCCCGGTGTGGCTTGGGTTGTTGATTGTGATTTATGGAACGTTCGTATTATAGCCGTTATAATGCCGAAATTTCGTTAATCATTGAAAACTGTGCATCACAGTAGGCCTAATGGCCGAAACTGGACAAGTATCTAACATGGCCTTGTAGATCTTGAGTCGTAGATCATTTTGGAAAAAGAATCGAATCAACCAGACTTACGGTTTAGGATTTATGACCGATTTACTAAAAGTAGTTTGAATCCGTAAACGAAAGTTCGTAACTGAAATTGGACCCTCGTAAATTATGTAAAGTCATGACGAATCTTGGTAAATAAATACTAGAGGTAAAAAGGAAGGTGTGAAAGAAAACCGTATGTCAAAAGGTTCATTTTTCGATTTATTAAAAATATTCGAGTCGAGGTTAAACGCGAACGAACCCCTAAAAGACGACTCTATTATAACTTTGGTAAAACACTTAGAAAACGGGCGATAAAACTCGGAGTATAATATTGGTTCGTAACGATCGACCTTAGAACTTGTATGACTTAATTATGTCCCAAGTGTAAGTACAGTGACATGTCGTATTAACGAACGAATGTCGGGTCAGATCATTGATAAAGGGAATCCACTAAAAGGGGTATAACGAGATAACTCGAGAACGTGTTTCGATTTAAGTATAACTTAACTTTTAAAATGTTAAGTGATTAATCCCGGATGACTTGGCTATTTATAGATCACCAAGCTGACCCGGGACCCGCTACCACTACCCCTTACCGTACTCGACTACCAGACAAGTTTCAATTCCCTTCTTTTAGGCTGTTGTTGTGATTGAATATATATATATATATATATATATATATATATATATATATATATATATATATATATATATATATGTTTTCTGTTATACATATGCCATAGCATGCATGCCTACTTTCAAGTTATATCGTTATGCTTGTTCCCTGATTGTTTATTGGCTTATAAATTAGATAGCTAACGTATCAATTATAAGCTGGTTATTGTAAGACCCTCATAGAAGGGCGTACCCATCTTATTCATCAAATATAGACCGGGAGTCAATATTTCTTGACATATCGAGATTACCTCGAAAGAAAATATCTAAGTAAATATTTTCCATTATTCGGGCGACGAATATTATTTGAATATTCGTTCGAGATTACTTATTTAACGATCCCTACTTCAAATAATTATTTGAACGTAACTATTCGACGAATAATATTTTTTAATATTCATTCAGAGTCGAATTATTTATCGATTATTATTTCGAATATTCTTCTAAAGGTTGGACTACTAAATGAATATTATTTGGATATTCATTTAGAATATTATTCATTAAATGAATATTACTTTTGAATATTCATTTAAGATAGTAATTACCTGATGAATATTATTTTAATGTTCATCTGAAGCTTGATTTATTTATCGAGTCTTATCTCGAATATTCCTTTAAAGCTTGGATTACTAAATGAATATTACTTGATATTCATTTAGAATATTATTCATTAAATGAATATTACTTTTTCAATAAACATTTAAATTCCTAATTAATTATGAATATTATTTTGAATTTTCATCCAGGGTTCTATTTAATCATCGAATATTATTTTAAATATTCCTTTCAGGTCTTATTAATTAATGAATATTATTTTGAATATTCATTTGAATATTTAATTATGCAATAAATATTCTCTCGATAATTCTTCAAGGATTATTTGAGAAATACTCTGATTAAGGATATTCTTTCATATTCCTAAATATTTTGTAAAATATTTTAATTCAATAAATATTCTCTGAATATTTATTCCATACTTAGAATAACCTCGATAAGGTTTATCTTCTTCGATTATTACAGAAAATATTTCGGAGTCATATTATTATTAATCATATATCAAGAAAGGTTCTCAGACATCATTCTTCTTTGAGTCTATCTCCCTAATAATAAGGGAACCTTACTTGGAAAATGTTAATTATCTTGTCGACTTCCCGGTCATAAAGTATTCTCTTCACTTTCAACTCGGGTGCTATTGACTTATTAAGTCGTTGTTTACCTTCTCATCTTTCGAGGGGTAAGATTGTTGGAACAAGTTGAGATTCGTTACCAAGCAGTAGCTTGGAAGTTATTGGTGAATTTTCCTTTCCAACTAGATACGACTACTTTGTGGAGTCTTATCAACAAGTATTATACTTGGGGAAAAGGGGACGAACGTTACATTCAGAATCATGAATTCTATTTGAACTAGGAGTCGTGTAAGAGGCCGAGTAGCGCCGGTCCATCCCCTTTGGCCCAACCGTTGGCCGGGGAGAGCTAGTAAGGTGGTAGACAAGTAAAGCCGTCAGTTCTTCCTTCTACCGGTAGTAAATCTAATTTGAGCTGTACGATCTCGACTGATCATCAAGATTGGAACAGCGGGCGCGGTGAATACTCCATCATTGGTTCATCATCCAAACTTATTTATTTCATGCAACATGATTATTGTTGGCAGAGCTGGAAAAGTGTTCATAACTGGAATTGCAATCTTTTCATGCAAGTTCCTCTTTTTAATGACAATGAGAATATCTCGCTTACTTTTGATGTAGCAGATATTTCTACAAACAAATACTTTGAGTTACCTGGTAACTTCATCCTTTATATTATACTGGCAATAACCTCATTAATGCATGGCATACGGTTTCAAAGGATATTTTGAACTGCTGTATATATGTATCACTGTTCAGTTATATTATTGTTGGTGGGCTTTCGCTCACCCTTGCTTTGTTCATATTATGTCACAACAACAGTTAGGACAGATGGCTCGCATCAGGCTTACTCGGCGCAAGCGGGTTACCCGACCCACCGGACTCCCCGCTGAGATGCTAGCCGCCATTGATGAGGTAGCTTAGTTAGACATCTTTTGTTTCATGTTTAACTATATGTATAATTAATGTAATCAACGGCAAAACTGTTAAACTTATGATGTTATCCTTTTGGGATTGTAATAACGTTTATTCGTAACCCTTTAATGTAAGACTTATTTCAATTTCATCTCTGGGACTATAACTGTTGTGCGTGTGAGTGGATATTATTATGGGGTCACAGCATGTGATTTATTTATTGTGGACTCAAGTCAAGTATTATGAATGGACCTGGGGGTGTTACATTACGCTTGGCCCTGACCACCAGATCCCTGACCCCGGACCTGGGGGTGTTACATTACGCTTGGCCCTTTTCGCCTTCGACTTAAGTTTTGAAACTTTATTATTTAGGCGGTCAATTTCTGAAATAGGATCTGCGGCCACTTCCTAGGCCTCAACGGCGGGCAAACCTTGAGCGGAAATAGAAGCAACCGCTTTAGAGACTTCAGCCTTCACAAGCTCAGTGAATTCTGAACTGCCACGAAACTTCCTGATGGCGTCCTCTTTAGTAGGACGAGAATCAAGGTGAGCTTCAGCCTCATCGGCACGTTCCTTTTCAAACCGCAGAGAAACTTTCAGGCGGTTTACCTCATTGGACAAGGATTCTTTCTCCGCCAACAATGCAAATTTTTCTTCCTCCAGTCACCGGCGAAGAGATACATTGTACTTAACACTGGCTTTGGCATCGGTTTTCTCTGTCTCAATCTGAAGCAACGCCTTAGCAGCATTATCCATCATATTTCGCTCTGCGGTCAGCTCCGCTTCAAGTTGCCCCACTTTCTCTTTCAAGGCAACATTACCATTACGGTAAAGATTGCCCCGGGCCATCAAACCCGTATACATGCACTGATTCTGCAGAACGTACAAACAAATTGTTATTAGCAGTCAAAACAGGAATATGGCAGTTAAACATAACTATTACAAAAATACATACCCGCGCAGCATATTTTTGAGACAAGCGGCACATCCGCTCCCAACTCAAGCTATTCATCCTGGTCAGATCATCATCGGTCATTGAGTCAACAGTGAAGGTATTGGGTCCGGATTTAAACAAGAAACCGTATCCAGGCCTCGAGCCAACCACCGCATCGTCCACCTCGTCGTCACTACTTGTGTAATAGACGACCTCATCAGAAGTATCCCCACCCTCCTCCTCACCCGCAGCAACACCCTCACTTTCGGTGTCAAAATCAAAATCAACACTGGGGGGCTTTTCTTCAAAACGGTCACCAGGGAGCCGATCCCTCAGCTTCAAAACCCGCCTCCGGTTCGAAGGACCAACATCATCAGTAGCTTTACGTTTCAACCCTTCGAGCGGGACATCACCTACAACCCCTTCCACAACCGGCTCCATTACCGCCTCCGCCACTCTCTCAGGCGAGCACGGTACTTCAGTAGCATCCTTCCGTGACTTCCCACTGACAGTACGCGTTATAGAAACGGGTGCGACGCCCCTTTCAACTCTGCGAATGGACGCTCTAAAATCGCTTGAAAGGATGTCGGGATCATCTACGTCTACAGCCAAGCTGGCGGCATAACGCCTCGCCACATCACCAGAAATAGTGTCAACAGGCTCAGCGGGAACTCCCATCTCAGCAGGGACATTCCCTTCAGCGACAGCCTCCTCTGAGACGCTGTCCTCAGCAAAATCATCAAGTGGCTGGCTCTCCCCACCCAGGAACCCACCATCAGTACCACCTATTTCCTCAGACAAAGACTCTGCTTCAGAACCTATGCCATCATCAGAAGTTCCCTCTTCAGTAACAGGCACCTCAACAGCGACCTCAGGAATATTACCCGCCTCAGAATTCTCGACACCACCTCCGGTTCCGGAAAGATCAAAGGCATCAAGAATATTTTCCTTAGCAAACGGGCGACCGCGGGTCCGCCCAGGCCTAGGAGGGAGACTGAGAATAAAATCAGCATGCATCTTCGCCTCCTCTAGGCCCAAAACCGGATGATCCAACTCCGGCTTACGCGGGTCCAACACTACAAAAAAAAACAGCAAAACCATTAGCAGAGTAAACAAACAAAAGAAACAGCCTACACAAACAATACAAATACTTACAACAATGTCTCCGCAGGTCGGCAGGGTCGACCAAGTCCCTTTCTGTCCACACCTCCCCCAGACTCTTAACAAGTTGGACAAGAACATCGATCTCATTTTGACTAAGGCGGTTGCGGTCCACCTTGTAATCACACTCAACCTTCTTCACAAAACTCTTGTGCCAAGGGAACTCGCCACCGCAAAGAACTATAAATTCCTCCTGCCAGCAGGCCATTCCTTTCGGAAACAAAAACGGCTTAAACCCTTCCAACGCCTTCCCAAGCCGACTCTGAGGCTTCACAAACTGAAGCTCGTAGAAAGGCTTGCACCGTCCAACTTTAATATCAAATAAACAGATAAAAGCCTTGAAGGTAGGCTGTTTACCCCTACTCTCACAGGCGGCAATAAACCAGTTGATTGCCCTAATTGAGTTGGAGAACATCCGGTCAACATGCGAACCCCAGACATCATCTCTGAAGGTACTATCATGCTGAAGGTGTGGAAAACCCGCGAACTCGGCGTCCATTTTAGCATTGGAATAAGGGGTCGAAGCGACATTGGTTGCCCGAAACAAACTCTCGCTACTCTCAAAGTACTTATAACGGTTGCGCTCCAGAACAGCGGGATGGGTCAACTGATTAGGATCAGCCCAGCGACCATAACCACTTATCAGCGGTCTTTTCTCACCAGTAGCTGCATCAACAAACTCATCTCCCATCTACACACACCAAGTCAAACATAACCGCTATCAGCAAAAATCCTAATTGCCACAAACAAAAGGTACACACATAAATACAAATCAATTTTGCTTTTTCTTTTTGCTTAAAAAGTCAAAAAACGATTCATATTCCACTTCCCCCCACAAACAACAAAACCCTAGAATCATAAAACCCCTTTCACAGATACTTTTCAATACATACACACATATACATACACCGTTCGATATTCATATTTACACCAAAAAACCCACTTTTCACAGAATCTGGGCAACACTACCAATACACAAAACAGATACAACGACCACAAACAAAATCAAAATCGCCGTACAGATCACAGAACAAACATCCTGCCTTACACCCACAAAATATTTTTGAGCACAAAACCCTCTCGGAAACGCTCAACCAAACACAAAAATCACAGCAGAATGAAGAGCAAAACCATACCTCGATTACAGAAGAAATAAGGGCTTCAATGGCAGCACCACGCGAGAATCAGCAAGCTCTCAGTAAAAATGCGGAAAGAAGACAAAAGAAAGCTCAGAATAGTGGTATGAAAGCAGTAAAACAAAAAAGGAAACAAAAAACAACTGCCCTTTTTATAGCGTGAGGCGCGTACACGAAAGGTTGCAAACCTACAGCACTAACGTGTCAACCTGCAATAGGCCCACGTACACCTTGGTAAGAACAACAGCTACCCACTTGGTATTAACTTCCCACTACTTCTCTTACATACGTCGTCACAAAAGTACGTGCATTTTTCAACCCAAAGGTCACTTCTCATAAATACGAACAACCCCTTATCATTTTTGAATTATTGGCATTTAATATTATTCTTTCATTTATTACACATCTCATTTATTCCCATTAATAAGCATTTATTCGCATAGCAGTTACGCATATCAAACAAAAACGTTTCAACTTCGCACACGTCAAACACCGCAAACCGCACAAACTTGAACATTTTTACAAAAAATCTCTAACTCCTAAGTGTTGTCCGCCAACACTTGGGGGGCACATTTTTACAAAAAATTTCTAACTCCTAAGTGTTGTCCGCCAACACTCGGGGGGCACATTTTTACAAAAAATTCTAACTCCTAAGTGTTGTCCGCCAACACTTGGGGGGCACATTTTTACAAAAATTTCTAACTCCTAAGTGTTGTCCGCCAACACTTGGGGGGCACATTTTTACAAAAAATTTCTCATCTCCAAAGTGTTGTCCGCCAACATTTGGGACGCAGTTTTGCATTTTCTCCGCTTATCGTTTTCTTTTACTCCCCCTACCCGCTAAAGCGCATAGAGGGAGTGGGGGGCAATGATAAGTACCCGCTGATAGCTATCAGCAGGCACCCGCTAAAAACAAAGTACTAATTCCCTAAAAACACAATTCTGGGATACTTGACAAAGTATATCTAATTTCAAAAGTATTATTTCAACAAATACAAAAGAATATCCGCAAAAAGTATTTCAAATCATCATCTCTTTTATACTAATCCACTTGCACAAAAATATTTTGCTTTATCCATTTGCACACCCACTTGCCCACTTGCACAAAAATATCTTGCTTTATCCACTTGCATAAAGGTACACCCACTTGCCCACTTGCATAGAGGTATCTTACTCCATAAGACAAAGAGGCAATATAATATTCAAAGACACTCAGTTGCAACAGACAAAATCTGACTGAAGTAGCTCAAGTGGCAGAATCAAGGTATGTTTGAGGGGACATCAATCACTGTTCCAATAGTGGCTCACTGTAGCTTTAACGGCACAACTAGTGGGCAACAGTGATTGGGAAACTCAACCTATAAATACCCCCATTCTACACACAAACCAGAGGACACAATCTTTCATACACATAAAAGCTCCCACAAAATAAAAAGCTCTCTACATTATTCTTCACATACGATATATTTTCACCAGCCCGGTTATTATTATTTCCGATTACTGATTCTCACGCTGGATGTGCTTGACGGCCACCACCCCCGGGCAAGCATTGTTTTGCAGGTACCCCAAAACTCAGGTGAAGTGCTTCCGGTAAAGTGCCCAGAACGGTGATCGGAAGCCTCTAATCGACCGTGGGAATTATCACACAGAAACCAGTACATACTACATACACAAGCTAGTTGATAATGTGACGTGTATATTGTAGTTATTATTATTATTATTTGAAGGATAAAGACGAAAAATACAATTCATTTTATACTAGGATATTAATATTTAAGAACTTTTGACGAATTAATCTATGTGAATAATGATATTATGATTAAATAAAAACCGAATAGAGACAAATAGGAATTTTAAAAATAATCTAGATAATATTGTTTGTAATTTTACAAATAAGATAATTTTGCAACATTTACATATTATTACAAATATTTTTTTTTGGACAAATTGACCACAATCCACTTTTTTTATCACTTTCTGTCACGCATTTTAAGGTGAATTTTAAGAATAGTTCCATAACTTATTTTTAAACTTTTCTTTTTTGTATAAAAATAGGATTGTTCTATTTTTAAACAAAAAAAGAAATTTTCAAAAATAAATTATGAAACTATCCTTAAAATCCACTTTAAAATGCGTGTCAGACACCTATTTTGAAATGATAAGAAACCGAAAGGAGGGAGGGAGTATGTATTAATATAAAAAAAAAAATTTGAATACAAATTATAATAATAACTGTTCATTTAACAACCTAGTAATTTTATTTTGTAAAAGTTCAATTTAGTCAAAATTTTAAATATATTTATAATTTTTGAATGACTATATATTGAACACATATATACATTATATATAATATTTTAATTTATACAATTATTAATAACAAATTTATGTAACTTAATATTTTTATACGGTAACTACATAATAAGATAAACTGTAAATGAACTTCTATAAACTATGATAAATTTATTTATAAAAAAGTTAATTAATTAAAATAATTGTTGTTTCTTAATATATTTTATTGACCTGATTAAAAATGTGAATAAATATCAAATTAGAAAAGATGGGTGAGAGTGAAAGTAGGTGAAGGTGATCGTTAAAATATTATACTGCAAGATAAATATATGTGTTGTCGAATAGCTCATTTAATATTCAGGTTATCATTCACATTATTTCAATGACATTTGTGGACTAAATTAGATAAACTAAAGTGGTTTAGACAGATTATCTGTCTTTAATTTTCTTATTCTAGACATCACACTTTTTTCAAATATTTTTTTGTAGAAATATGTGCTTAAATCGCACATATAAAAATGTCCATAATTCTTGTCAAACAAAAAATGTCTATAACTGAAGTTCGAGGAAAAAATTAGGATAAGATAGGAGAAAGTCTTACTTGTGTAACATAGTAGCTCATTTTCATCTCCATTCAGCTGCTCCTACCCTTAAGATATTTGATAGTCGTTTCAAACAGACGATAATGTTAGGAGTTGTCCCACATCGATTGTGAGAGGGCCAGATTGCTAGTTAATAAGCAGCCAGTTAACTCCATTAGTATGAGACCTTGTGGAAGTTGCCCAAAAATAAATCCGTGCGGGCTCGGCTCAAAGCGGACAATAGCATACTAATGTGGAGTTAAGGCCTACTTAGCAAGCCCAACAAGTGGTATCAGAGCTATTGTTATAACGATCCATGATAACGATCTCAGTGGGCTCCAAAATGGATCCAAGGAAGAGGCAGATGGACTATCCTAGGATGGGCTTAAGGGGGAGCAAGGTGGACCTTCCAATATGGGCCCATGGGAAGCCAGATGGCCAGGAACTTCCAGTATGGGTCAAGGGGAGCAGATCATACAGAATTGTGACAGATTCGACAAGTGTCGAGCCCGATGTGTGAAGGGGGAGATTGTTGGGAGTTGTCCCACATCGTTTTTGGGAGGGGCAGATTGTTAGTTTATAAGCAAGTAGATAACTACATTAGTGTGAGGCCTTTTGGGAGTGACCCAAAAATAAATTCGTGTGGGCTCGGCCCAAAACGGACAATATCATACTATTGTCGAGTTAAGGCCTGCTGAGCAAGTCCAACAGATAACAATCCTAGATTCAGGACAACCTAGTAAATCACACAAAAGCTTGAAACTATAATCAACAAATTCTTATTTTGGACTATTAGTAATTATATTATCTAGTATGACTCTTAGTTATTGCATTATCTTACTTAATTGCCATGGTTCTATATAGTTACAGGAGGTTATCTGCTGGTTGGCATCATTATTCATTACCTAAGTGTTCTGTTTCTGCTAGCTGTTTTACTCGACCGCTTTATTATCGACTTTCGTCCCAGTACTGGTGTCTTTTCTTGTTATCATTGAATTTATTTTGACCAAATTTTTCTTAATTAGTTGGTTATGTAGTGTTGCAACTAGTCGTGACCATACATGGTCAAGTTTACAGAATTTCGAAAGAGATATTCTTAATGAATCAGACTATTAGGGAGTTCCAGTAAGGAATGCAAACTTAAGCCCTGAACAAACTCTGCTTTGTTAAAAGCTCAATGTAAACCTGAATTAGCTTAGGCGAATTGAAGTCGTTGCTTTCAATTTGTTATTGTTTCTTGCAATGTTATATTAATTTAACGGGTGGAGATAGTTAATACACAGACTCTTATATTGAAGGTGCTGACAGTTTAGTTAACATTGGGATAGCAGAAGTAGTGTTAAGATTAATTATTTATATATAATCTAGGAATACATAATAATTATAGGTGTAATTTGTACCTAATTCACTACAATAATTATAGATGTAATTTGTACTTTAAAGTTAAAGAATCTATATAATTCTTTGTTTTCTTATTTTAAAGAAATTTGTTGTCTGCCTAACCAAAGATATTCCCTTTGATTGAGACTTTAGTAATAGGGTTGAGTTATTTTCAGAAATCTAATTAAAGAGGTATAGATTAGATTTTGAGTTTTTGTTTTGTTATTTAATTTTTTGGTTTGCGTTTTTGTTAGGTGGATGGAGAATGGACACAGCTCCAGTTTGTTAAAGCAAGGCTGTTGGCAAGCAGATTTTGAGTTAGCTGAAGATCAGATCGATTTTGTTCTTATGTAGTGCTACACTCACGTTTGTTTTGGGCACTATTTTGTTGTCGCTTTTAATTGCATTTTCTTTTTTCCCTTTCGGGTGATTTCCTTTCGAACTTAAAGGTTCTATTGTCTAAATATCCGGGGGCAACATGCGTGCCTTTCGGTTAGATAATAAACTTTTTTGAACGAAAGAAACATTTTTTTTTTTCGAATATTATATTCGATACATTTCATCTATGGAATTGGAGATTGGTACCCAAAAAATGTTCCTAAATGATGTGGCATGGATGAGTTGACTGTATGGAAGATTTTAATTGGTGAGATTGATATAACCCTGACGGGTCCATTATAATTATAACCAATCAGATAATGACACATGTAATTTTGAAAAAAATTGGGGTCCAATTCGGGTACTTAACATTATTCATGGAATAGATACCCCTGACAAAAAAAAAAGAAAAAAAATATAAACTCAGTCGCCAAATTTTCATATTGTGCCTAGCTTTTATTATTTTTTTGAAACGTATATTGTGTGTAGTGTATTCGCAGGGCATGATGACATAAATACCCTAACGACTATCAATAATAGTGTGTTAAAATCCCGAGGGTTAGAGCGTTCCTATCAAGTACAGTATATGAGCAAATAATAAAAGAGGGCCAGATGGGTTTCTTTAGGCCTAAGAGAACCACATATTCAAATTGCCTGTCAATATGGGACTCCTTTTGGCCCAAAAGATAGGCCCAATAGCGCAATAATCTGCACTTTTAACGTTGTTTTATACTCCTCTGTCCCAAAAAAAACTTTTCTCATTTGCCAACGTACACTTTTGATTGTTAATATCTTTAATTTCGTATTAGTTTTAAATATAAAAACTTCATTGTATTAAAGTATTCATAAATACGAATCCAACAAGATCATTCGTGACTATATTTGGTCTTATAGATTAGACGTAAATTAATAATTTGTCTCATGTTATAAACAGTCCCGACATTTCAAACGAGAGACGGAGGGAATATTATACATACTTTCACATACTGAAAGGTTAGCTTTGTGACTGTGCAAATGATTTATAGTAACAATATACTTGGACGTATGTCTGATAAGTGTCACGATCTTTCCCTACAGAGAAACATGTTTTTTAATGTACGAATTATTTAACAGGAGTAAGGTGATAAGAAGAACAACTTTTTTGAATGAGAGTAGTGGTACATTACATTCCCCATGTATTCAATACGGAGTACTTAATAAAATTATAGATTTTGTAAATTTTCTTATCTCGAATTCAAATATGGCTCAGTAAATTTATTCAAATCCTTCTATAAAATTGATGGTCGGGAGATGGAATTTGGGAGCCATAAAAAATAAGTACAAATTTGAGTTGTTCTTTATAATTACAGCAGAGAACGATATAAACAAAAGATGTTGCTACAAGCTTGCACCATGAATCCATGATTGGACCAATAGAAAGAAACATTTTCACATAATGGTAGATTGATTATATGAACATCCTTAATCACGATTACTATAATGAAAATAGTGTAATTAACCACAAACGATAGTAGTGTCAGCTCCATGTCATTTCATAAAAGAGGCTTGAAAAATGAAGAAATCCCACCCTTATCTTGTTGAATCAGAACCAACGATGTCACCATCACATGACCCCTAGTCCACACTACAATAATCTAGTTTGTCGATATAAATAATAGTAGAAGGAAAATTTCGAAAGCAGTTAATACTGTTTTTTTCCCTATAATTATTATTATTATTAATCTGGATATTCAAAAATAGTCATGTCGTCCCAATATTTCTTGAACTTAAAGAATCCAAATAAACTATAGTCGACCTGTTAAATTTCGCAACCCGAACTGATTTTGATATTGAAAAGATTCTTTGCTTGGCCGTCCAATAAAGAATTTAATGACGTGGGTCACGGGTGTGACGGGGATCGGGAATTCGGGATGTTACATCGTTGAATTTCATCTTAATAATCTGACGCAAGGATTAAGGAGTGAAGCAAGTCCAACACCTCCTCAACTTATTCTTTATAAATGTAATAAAATAAAGATTTTTAGTTATTTAGGGATCTTGTTATATATGTCAATTTTAATAATTATTTTTATTTTTATTCTTTACTATTATTATAATAATAAATTTAAATTTAAAAGAGAAGAAAAGTGTAAAAGAGGACGGAAATGATTTTTTTATAGATAAAAATGAAGTTAAGAATGGTTAGAGTTCAGTTCCTCATAAGTAGAGAATGTCGAGAGGTTCCTAGTGTTTTAGGAACCACTAGCACATTGTTGGAGCAAAATTTCATGTCAAATTTCCTAAATTTCAACTCACGAACTGAAAAAGCGAAGCTGCAAGTCCAACAATTTCTTTATACGAGTTCTTAATTTAGAATTTAGGAAATTTGATACAATAGTGCTCTAACAGTGTTTTAGTGGCTCTCAAAAAACTAGGAACCACTAACAATTCCTTACTTTTGGAGAAGCACTAACCATTCCTAACTTCATTTACATCAATAAAATAAATATTTCCTTCCATTTCACCAATAATTGTCTTTATCTCATTTTCCAGTTACTTCCAAATTTATTATTATTATTATTATTATTATTATTATTATTATTATTATTATTATTATTATTATTATTATAGTAAGGAATGAATAAATAAATTATTGTTGGAGTTGGTATACAAAACAACGTCCCTAAAAACATTACGAATCCCTAATTTATAATCTATCTATTATATATATAATACATCAACACAAGATAAAATTCGTGAGACTTTTTAATGCAGTTGAAATGTCAAACTTATCCCTCATCTCCTGAAATTTCTAATTTATCCCTCTATTCTCAATTTTTTTTAAAAAGTTGTGATTGGTGGAAATTAGGCCTGTCAATGGATCAAGAATCCGACCCGATCCGATCCGACCCGATCCGAAATTAGCGGGTATGGATCCTTCAAAAAAAGATCCGATCCGATAAGGAGCGGATATGGATTTAGCATGATCTGATCTGTTAACGATCCGATCCGAATATATCTATATATTAAATATTTTTTATATTTGTTATATATTATATATAATATATATTATAAAAAAATTATCTACATATCTATACTATATTATATATAATATATGTTATATTTATTATTTATATGTATTATATAATATATAATGTACTATATTTATTATTTAGTATATATTATATAGATTTTATTTATCATATATAATATAAAATTTATAAAAAATATATAGACTTTTTGATTAACTTCTACAAATTTGAATACAAGTCAAAGTACTAGTTGACCGTTAAATTACCAAATCAAATGACTTTATTTTTTTCTGAAATTTTGGCAATAACATAAAAAATGAATTTTTTTTTAATTAAGCGGGTCGGACCTCCGAACCGAAAATCCGAAACCCGAACGGATCGGGTATGGATCGGAATAACAAATATCCGACCCCTGATCCGATCCGATCCGAACCCGAAAAATCTTAATAGATTCGGATATGGATTTATGATAATCCAATCCGAATTCGATCCGTTGACAGGCCTAGTGGGAATTGAACTTGGGTCATCCAACAAATTTGTACACAATCATACCACAAGGCTAGCCATTCATATGTGTCATTAATCATACACAAAATATGTGAATGTGTGTGTGCGACTTGAATGAGAAATAGTTGGAACATATGTACTTTTTTAAATCGAAAAAATAAATAACTTCTTTGTTAAAACAACATACAAAATAAACATGTAAGATTGATTGATTGTAAAACTAATTTACCAACAAGACTTAAAATTCATGAGATATTTTATTCATTATTTAAAATGACTAATTTATCCCTTTAATGTTGTTTATGTATAAAAATTCATTTTTAGTGGGAATCAAACTTGAACCATCAAATTAACGTGTGCATCTACATACCACTAGGTCACACGTTCACATGTGTTTCAGATCATACACACAATATGTATATGTATGTTATATGAAATAATATTGATTAAATATTATTTGATTTTAAATGAGATTTGAATGAGATTTGGACTTTATATTGGTTTTCATTTATTGATTAAAGAACAACATAAAATATATAATTGGGTTATAAAATGATATAATAATTAATGTTATAGATACTATCCAACAATATATTAGAATGAAGATATTGAGGTGTTAACGTAATATGAAAATTGTATGTTATTACACAAGATGCAATAATTTATCAATCAAATTATTCGGGTAGTAAAAATATTTTGCCTTGAAAAGACGAATCCTAAAAATGATACATTACATTTTACATACAAATAAACTAATGTTTGATTTAAAATATGACATTCGAAAAAAAAAGGATCATATATAGTATATGTTGTATTATTTACAAAGGTAGCTCAAAAAAAAATATATACAGGATCATATGTAAGATATGTTTTGCGGAACTTATATATCATCGAAGACGAAGATTATATAAAATTTGTATGTACAAAGGTTCATGTAACAAAATATGAGACTTTAAGTTATGATAGTCAATAATATTTTATAAAAATTAATATTATCGTCGGTTAATCAAATCCATGTCATGTAAAAATAATTGTGTTTCATAATTTAGTAGCGAATATAATAAATTTTTATATTGTATGTGAAAATTATTTTGATATGTGTACAAAATTAATATTGTCGATAGAATGAAATATTCAAAACAAAATCATATATAATGCAAACTAAAATTATTAAATTATAATATATAGTTTAATTTATAATTTAGAATGCAACATCTTAAAGGCTATTTAGTTTTTACCTTGAATATTGTTTAAGATCTAGTTAAATGGATGCATTGGTTTTGAAGAATTGGGAAAAAAATTAGGATTGTAAATGTTCTGAAAAGTCATCTTAATTAGGCAATACCTATTGAACACTGATAGGATTGTTATCAGTACTACTTATACTAGCTTATAACCCGTTCAATGCACGGCTCCTTTTTTAATATCTATTATTATATTAATTTTTTTAAAATTTATATATTGTTAATTTACATATCAAATTGTTGTTAAAAAATTGATATATATATATATATATATATATATAAGATTTTACACGTTTAATTTAATATTTTTGTTCTATCTTGAATTCTTAAAATTTGATTTGCACGATTGCACGATTTCACAGCCCACTTGAAATTAACAAAATAATCATTAATTAAGTGATGGTTTAACAATTATTTTCCAATTAAAATTACACAAAAGCAAAAGAGAGAAGAAATTGACAGTTTTTTACGTTGAAATTCTATCCGATTTATAAAACCTACTTATATTTTGTTATGATTATCAAAATGTCATTCTTTATTTGAAAAGGTTCTACTAACAACCAAATACAATTTTAAAAATAAGTGCAAGAGGGATTTTGTCCAAAACTTTGGTACTTCGTAGTCTGGTTTTCATAAGAACCGTTAGATCTTAAAATAAATAGATGAAAACCGTTGGATCTAGCATAAAAAGTATTTTATATATTAATATGCAAACTAAAAAGTGCATTTATATTGAAATATGAAAAAGTGTATATTAATGATAAATCATATATAATTTGGTTTTCTACATTGAATAAGATTATCAATGTGGGTCTTCTACATTGAATAAGATTAAAGTAAAAAAAAATTTAATTATATATTATTTTGAAATTCTGAATGTTTCCATTTGGATAATGATTATTAAATCATCATAAAATTAAAGAAATTTTATGAGTTTCGCGTGGACTTTAAAATCATAAAAATCTGATTTGTAGATCTAAAGATAGAGTCCAAAGAGTAAATATGATTTTTTTTAATATTAATAAAAAAATAAATAAGATTCTATTATAATACAACCTTTTTCAGATTATAATTTTCTTTTTAAAATTCAATTCTAATACAACTTTTTTTAATTAAATCTTATTTAGATTATAATTTTTTATATATGATATAATCTTGATCATCTATTCTTAAAAATATTATATTCGACGGATGAGATGATTTTACGGTACAGAGTCCAAAATTAAGAAACCAAAATTATGGATAAGATCTCCCTTATACTTATTATAAGGATATAATTAAGGATATAATAATAATCCAACGGACGGCTTTTAACCCAACTTTTTAATCCAACGGATCATATGCTTTGATAGTATAGTGACCAGACCAAAAATTTGGATAAGATCTCTCTTATGCTTATTATATATAAGGATATAATTAATTTACAAATTACAAACTTGAACATATTTAAGTAAGTACGCAATAGCCACATATACCATTAACAAACAAAATTTTATGAAAATCAATTTTATATTTCAAATGGCATTGATCATACACAGTTTAATTTAAAAACACAATTTAAGCTAGCAGCCCGTGCCTCACACGGGTTTTTATGCTAGTATTTATAAGGAACCAACTAACACTAGTACAGAATACACCTATAGCGTCGCCACCTATAGCGTCGGTTGTTGACCTATAGCGTCGCCAGTTTACCTATTGCGTCGGTTGTTTGCATTAACCGACGCCTTAGGTCATCTGCCAGAAGCTATTGCGTCGGTTGTTTGCATTAACCGACGCTATAGGTATAGCCTATAGCATCGCCTTTTTAAGGGGCGACGCTATAGGCTATACCCAGAAGCTATTGCGTCGGTTGTTTGCATTAACCGACGCTATAGGTATAGCCTATAGCGTCGCCCTTTTAAGGGGCGACGCTATAGGCTCTACCTATAGCGTCGCCGCCTAAAATGCCGACGCTATAGGTTAATGTTTTTTTAAAAAAAGAGCCTATAACGTCGCCCATTCAAATGACCGACGCTATAGGTCAATTTTTTTTAAAAAAATAATTATTTCAAAAGTGGAATTTCACCATTATATAATCCAAGAACACCAAACAAGTCTAAACACAATTTTAATCCCATTACAAAATAAACCATTCAATACAACCAAAATATTAACTAGTTTTACTCGTTAATGTACCTGATTTCAATAATTTTCTATTTTTTTTTATATTTTTCCCCATTTTTAAACTAGTTTGTCAAAGAAATCAAAAAATTAAATAAAAATAGGAAAAATGCCAATTTTTGAAAATAAATTCATACACAACAAATTAGTGATACTGACAATTTGTATGATTAATTTTACCCTACTTTCCCTAATTTTCCATTTTTTTTATTTTTTCCCTATTTTTAACTAGTTTGTAAAAGAAATAAAAAAAATAATTAAAAATAAGAAAAATGCCACTTTTTGAAAATGAATTCATACACACTGAAGTAGTCATACTCACTATTTGTGTGATGAATGTTACCCTACTTTCCTTAATTTTCCATTTTTTCCCCATTTTTAACTAGTTTTTCAAATAAATCAAAAAATTAAATAAAAATAGGAAAAATTCCAATTTTTGAAAATAAATTCATACACACCAAATTAGTCATACTCACTATTTGTGTGATGAATGTTACCCAACTTTCACTGATTTTTCATTTTTTTTATTTTTCCACCATTTTTAACTAGTTTGTCAAATAAATCAAAAAATTAAATAAAAATAGGAAAAATGACAATTTTTGAAAATAAATTTGTACATACCAAAGTAGTCATACTCACTATTTGTGTGATGAATGTTACCTTAATTACACTAATTTTCAATTTTTTTATTTTTTCCCATTTTTAACTAGTTTGTAAAATAAATTATAAAATTAAATAAAAATAGGAAAAATGACAATTTTTGAAAATAAATTCATACACATCAAAGTAGTCATACTCACTATTTGTGTGATGAATGTTACCTTAATTTCACTAATTTTCCTACATTTTAAAAATAATATCGAAATTTTTCCTCAATGTTTCGACTTTAATATAATAGTATAGATATCGAGATTTTTCCACAGCTTTATATATTTATTTTATAATTTATAAAAGTTTTATATCATATAATTATACTCTATCCGAAAATTAGTGTGAATAATCGACTCAATTACACAAAAATTGAATAAATAATCGAATAATCGACTAATAATGATTCAAAAAAGCCAAATTATATACAAATTATACGTTATTTTATATTATACAATTCTATTCCATTTTTTATTTAAATGATCGATTAATTAAATAATACTAAAATTAAGAATCTATAGTATTATTGGGCCAAATTATTGGCGGGCTCCCAAAAATAAAGCGGGCTTTCAAAATATTGTACAAAACAAGCGGGACTACTAAAACATAAACATAAACTTATTCATTAGCCGCTGATTCAAACTCTCTCTCAACTCTCTCGAAAAACCTTAGCCGCCGCTCCGTGGTTTCTCGTCATCTCCGGTGACTTTCCGTTCAAACTGACCTTTGATTCTTACTCCCCATGGTCGATTACATCTCTTACCATCAAAAGCCCTTTGATTCTAATGCCAGATTTTTCAATTGCTCGAAATTTTAGATTTCGTTCAATCAGTTCCTTGTGGTGAATGATTGTCTGCATAGGTACAGGTTTATGGCTAAGTGGATGTTTTTCTTTGAGGTGGATGAGTTATTACTACTAATCTTTCAATCCAGAGCTAAACTGGATTGTGTTATTTTATTTTAGTGTTTTGGTACAAGCTTGAAAGTATGTAAGCAGCTGCCCATTGTGGAAGATACTGGATAAAAATGATCTGAGGATGTGATATCAACATATTTTGGAGCTATTCCTTCCCCCCACCCCCACCATCCCCCTGTCCCAGTAGAGTTTGTACAGCATAGTACTTTAGTAATGCATTACCATCCATCTCTGTCTTGACACTGCTAATTTTGGTTTATTTAGGCAAGGAGCAGGACTTAAGGGCCATAAGGTGGACCGGGAAATGAGAGGATCGAGAGAGTCTCGGGCTATTCCAGCCCCTGATGCCAATGCCGAGTTAGCCACGTCATTGCAGGTACATAAAGCACGGGTTGAAGTTTTTTTTTCTTCATATGTATGCACATATTTGTATTTAGCATTTTGTGAGATGTAGTAAAAGTTGGAGGAACATACATTGTAAATTTGAAAATTTTGGGTGTGGAAGCTTAATGTATCTAGGGGGCCTTCAGGCTTCCGCTGAAACATGGTAAATGTCCTGTATAAGGGACTTCAGTTATCCATCCAACAGATTAAGAGACCAGGCTTCAAGTCTGGGCTAAAAATATAAAAGCAACTTGCACATTTTATTAATAGCATTTCACATCCATTATTTCTCCTTTTGGTATATATATTTTTCTTTTATATGGCAATACCTTAGCTAATTTCTAATCTTCTGAACACAACAGAAAAGAGGACGTTCAAATCCAAAGACCCGAAGTGAGCAATTCAACCGCCACAAGGATGAAGTTGCTTCTGGTTTTCCTATTGATCCACCTAGACTAACTCAAGCTTTAAAAGAAGTTAGAAAAGAACAGATGGAACAACCTCCAAATAGAGTTTCATATTCAGGTCCATTGGTTCCTGGTGTTGGATGGACAAAGTCTGCAAAGAAATATTGTTGTGAGTTATTACTACTAATCTTTCAATCCGGAGCTAATCTGGCATGTTCTACAATTATCCCTTGTCCAGTTTATTGATTGTAATTGGTTTTTATCTGCAGAAAATACAGAAACAGAATGCTACTGCTGATCTTCGTAGTTGCAACAACATAGTGCCAATGACTCAGGTAAATGCTTTTCTACTGCTCTCTTTCCAGTGTTCATGTATGCCTTTCTAACAATCATTACAACTCAGCCCTTTCATTCGAAAATACCTGCATTCATTGGGGATGGAAAAATTAACTTGTCATGGAAAGAAGCTGCTAAACCTTCATACCGATCATGGTTTTCAGAATGATGAAGGGAAAACAAAGCAATTAAATCTGACAGTTAAACTATTTACATATCTGCTACGTTTGATGACAGTGGGGGTGTGCAATAATGCTGTTAATCGGACCAAGTTGCATGCCGTTATTTCATCCCGGACTTTCTATGATCTTCTATCGGAGTCTGGATTAATTTCTGTTGAGTGTGAGAGGCTAGTAATACAGTTGTTATTTGAACTTGCTCTTGAAGTGGTTATTCCTCCATTCTTGATATCAGAAAGTGCTGCATCTTCTGAAACTATTGAGAACGGTTCTGCTAGTTTTCATCTAGTTACTCCGTCAGGCACTTTTTCCCCCAGTAAGGAACGTGTTTATAATGCTGGTGCAATTAGGGTGGTCTTACGTTCACTGCTGCTCTTTACTCCAAAAGTGCAGCTAGAAGTTCTTGATCTTATGCGGAAGCTGGCTTGTGCTGGCCCTTATAATCAGGAAAACCTTACATCTGCAGGTGCAAATTAGGTTGCAAGCATTTCCTTTAGTTCTTATTTTCCGATAATATTCTTATATATTCACACTGATTTGTGGATAGGCTGCGTGGAACTTTTGCTGGAGATCATATATCCATTCCTTACTGTATCCTCACCATTACTTTCCTATACTCTCAAGATTGTTGAGGTTCTTTGAGCATATAGGTAGCACATGTATACTTTTCTATAAATATATTTACTATAACTAGTATTTTGGCTTCCAATCATGTGGCTTAATTTGGTTTCAGGTTGTCAACATCAGAATTTCGAGTGCTTATTAGATACATCCTGCAGACAAGGCTGATGAATTCAGGCCAAGTTCTTGTTGCCATGATGGAACGGTTAGTTCTTATGGAAGATATTGCTTCAGAAAATGTGTCTCTTGCTCCGTTTATGCAGATGGACATGAGCAAGATTGGCCATGCTTCAATTCAAGTGTCTATGGGTGAAAGATCTTGGCCTCCTGCTGCTGGTTATTCTTTTGTTTGCTGGTTTCAATACCGTAATCTCTTAAAATCACATGCAAAGGAAAGTGATATGTCCCAGGCCAGGTTTTCTAAAAAGCAAAACCAAAATATTAGCCAGCACAATGGGCCAAATGTACTTCGCATATTTTCTGTTGGTGCAGCAGACAGCGGTAATACGTTTTATGCAGAACTTTGTCTTCAAGAGGATGGTAGTTTGACCCTTGCAACGAGCAACTTAGGTTCAATGCTAAAAATTCTTCCAGATTTTGTTTTCTGCTATCTACCAGAGCTGGGGGTTTGGGGATAAATCTGGCAACTGCTGATACGGTCATTATATATGACAGGTAAGTTTATGACACAATGGCTATATCTTATTTCTCCTGAAATAGAAGTTCAGATCCAATTATGGCAGGAAGTGGCTCTTATAGGTGTAGACAACCTCGTTTTTGACTTGAGAGTTTGCTGCGGAACACAAGTTCAAGTCAGGATACCTTCTTATTTTTCTCTTGTCATTAGGAGGTAGTCATCTTCTTCTAGGAGTGGGAAAGACATTTTAGTTTACACCAAAGTTGATTGTCTTTAGGTTGTAACTATATATATGTATAGAAAAATTGTAATATATAGACATTTTTTTAGTTCATATAGACATTTTTTTTTGTAGTTGAAGTTTGTAATATATATGTACGGAAAAATTGTGTTTAGACTTGTTTGGTGTTCTTGGATTATATTTTGTAATGGTGAAATTCCAATTTTGAAATTATTTTTTTTTAAAAAAAATTGACCTATAGCGTCGGTCATTTGAAAGGGCGACGCTATAGGCTTTTTTTTTTAAAAAAAAATTTAACCTATAGCGTCGGTCATTTAAAAGGGCGACGCTATAGGTTATACTTATAGCGTCGGCATTTTAAGGGGCGACGCTATAGGCTATACCTATAGCGTCGGCATTTTAAGGGGCGACGCTATAGGCTATACCTATAGCGTCGGCATTTTAAGGGGCGACGCTATAAGCTCTACCTATAGCGTCGGCATTTTAAGGGGCGACGCTTTAAGCTATACCTATAGCGTCGGCATTTTAGCGTCGGTCATTTAAATGACCGACGCCTAAAGTGGACTTTAGCGTCGCCATTTTAACCGACGCTATAGGCCTATACCTATAGCGTCCCCTGCATATACTACGCCAAACAACCGACGCTATAGGCCTATATAGGCGACGCTATAGGTCCAATCTGTAGTAGTGTAAGACATTTTTGGAATTGCTCTAATACACTATCTGCATACTAGGAAGGATTTGGGGGACATGGAATGATCATCATTCCCCAAAATATTCCCTAAAAATTTGTTTTTTTATTAAAAAATTGTTAATGTAATGTATTTGATTCTCATCTAAGTTAATAAAATTTAATGGCCTTCAAATATATTAACAAAATTTATACTTCCTCCATTCCTATATATTAGACGTTTTAGACTTTTGCAATTATTCCTTTATATCTGACGCTTTGCATTTTTAATTTACATTAAATGTCATGTTTTCCATCAAATACCCCTATCTGATTTACACTTTGTTTTTAATAGTTCAATTTTTAAGGACATGTATGTAAAAAGAAGATTATAGTTAATGTTTTGTAGGGTATTAAAAGCACATCCTTGATTTCTACAAAATAATCTAAAATGACTAATAATTAGGAACGGAGTATATTTTAAGGATTTAGATATATAAATTTATAATTAATTTTTTTTCAAAACTAAAATATTATATGTATTCTTATTTTAAAATTTTTATTCGAAATCATACCCCTCCAACTTTTACTTCTGATTCTGTCTGCACATACCTATTTTTCTTAATCAATATATCTCAAATTCTAAGTGAAAGCTAAAGGCATAGAAAGGTTGATATGTTTATGTTCTTATTTCTTAATCATCTGCATTACATGGAGGATGTTAATTTATACACAGAGATAAACCTACAGGAAAGGAAACTAAATATTCTGTAATCAAATACAATTACTACAGAATATTTACTATGTACAAATCCCTAAGAATTAGTAAAATACATGGACATACAGTTGTTCTGACACTCTCCCTCAAGTTGAACTATAGATATCTATCATGTTCAACTTGTCTAATGAGGTGTTAAATATGTCTGAAGAAACAGATTTTGTTAACACATCTGCAAACTGATCTTCTAACCGAACGAATGGAAAATGTATGATTTTTCTATCAAGTTCTCCTTTATAAAATGACAATCAACTTCCACATGTTTGGTGCGATCATGTTACACAGGATTATGAGCAATCATCACCTGTAATAATGATATCGTCAACATATACGATTAGAGCGGTTACCTGACCTCCGTTATTTTTTATAAACAAAGTATGATCTGAGTTAATCTGCTTATAACCAAACAATTTCATTATTTTTGAGAATCTCCGAAACCATATTCGCGGTGACTGCTTAAGTCCATACAAGGACCTTTTTAGTTTGCACACCATTCTAGATTTCAAAAATTTTGTTCCCGGAGGCAAATCCATGTATGCTTCCCCTTCTAAATCTCCATTCAGAAAAGCGTTTTTAACATTAAATGATGTAAAGGCCAGCTTCGATTGACTGCAATGTACAAGAGAATACGAATTGTGTTAATTTTTGCCACTGGTGCAAAAGTTTCCTGATAGTCTATCCCATACTTTTGTGTGTATCCTTTCGCAACTAGCCTTGCTTTATATCTGTCTACGCTACCATCTTCTTTTAGTTTTATTGTAAACACCCATCTACATCCAACAGTCTTTTTTCCTTTTGGTAAAGGCACAAGTTCCCACGTATCGTTCTTATGTAAAGCTTCAATTTCTTCATTTAATGCCTTTCGCTACTTTAGGTCACTTAAAGCATCCTGCACACTATTAGGAATAACAGTAGAGGATAATTGATTTACAGTCAATGCATACGATCTTGACAACCTATGGTTTAATACATAATTGTTAATAGGATATTTTGTGGTTGACTTAAGATCAGGTTTATACTATTTTTTTGGGACTCCTTTCTTTATCTAGGAGGTAAGTCTCAATTGTCTTTAGATTTGGGGTTGTCTAACCTATGTCAAGAGTTGAATAAGTTAGAGACTGAATCTGAATAAAGAAGGTTTATGGTTAGTCTTAAACAGAGTTTAGGACAACTATATGCAATCTTGCTGAGCAAGGAGTATTTATTTTATAGACACTGGGAGTGTTTTGTTTTGTAGATACTCCACCTTTTTGGAAAATTAGTTTACCCTTCAAGGGCTCAGTGGGAGCTATAGTGAGCTTGATGAAGTTCAAGAACCATAAATCATCGCGAATAAAGTATGGAACCTATTTAAGTAGTTGAACTTTCTGTACAACAGCAATGTTGTAATCTAGGAGGGTATCATGGTTTCATCATTTAGAATGGTGATGCGATATCCACTATAAATGATAACGACAGTGTTTTGAGTTTTAAAGACTCTGAGAAGTGACACAGTGTCATGGAATCTATAATGGTTTTGTAAGAGAGTTTATGAATGGATGGCAAGGTAGAGACCTATAAAGCCAGGCTAGTTGTAAATGTTTAAGTGAAGGTAATATGATCACCTTAAAGAAACCTTTATCGAATAACCATGATTAAAACCATGAAGATTTCGCATGCATGCTTCTCGGCAATGGAACATTAATTTTGATGAGATAGTCAAAGAGTTTGACTTTATCAAAAAGGTGAATGATCCATTTAATGGTACAGGAGTTTAGTGGGAGTGATGTAAAAAAGTAATATATGTGGATATATTAGTGAACATATACCTTTGATAATTTTGGTTTTCATTAGAATTAAACTATCAAAGAATTTCTTCTTGGACTAGGGTTAGGCCTCGAATAAACTAAGGGTGATGATCTATGTTGATAGATCATGATTAGGATAAGAGGTCTGACGCAAAATAATGTACATTAATTGGATGCTAAAGTGTTTAGCATGGACACTCCAAATGATGTTTCATAATGATGAACATGGGAGAATATCTCTCTGAGAGAGAGGACACGTGAATGGAAAGTCTCTGAGACTCATTTTTGAATCCATTCTGTGTTACATGATATGTACAAGTAATGATGTTTCTTGTCGTGACAAGCAAATATCAATCTACTCCTAGGAGAAAAGGATCAGATGACAATAAAATGTCATAGTATACTTGAGAAGGCATGGCGATATATTTATTTTCTTTGATGGATCTAAATTAAAACTAAAGGTCCTTGTAGACTCAAGTTTTAATCAAGATCAATTTGATAGTAGATTCATTTCGGGGCACTTGATAGTCCTGAGTGGAAAGATAGTGAGTTGAAATAGTTTCAAGCAGTAGACACTCATTAATATTAGATCAGAATGCATAGTGTGTTTTGTTGCAAGTGTGTTGCAACAATGGATTGGAAAACTAGTTTCTGTGTTGGATTAGTTCCTGACAGATATTGATCCATTGAGTTGTATTGTGACAACTCAAGGGCATCAGATTAGCGCATGCTAAGGAACCGTGACCCCATCTAAGGTCTAAACACATATTGCGGCTCTCTCATCCGATTAGGGAGATCGTTGAAAGAGAGGTTGTCAACATTGAGTAAGTTGACATACACAAACAACATAGTAAACCCATTGTTAAAGCCGTTTCTTAGACTCACTTTGATCTTCACATAGTGAAGATGGGTATGGGATACCGAAGTGATTGCTTTTAGTACAAATGGGAGATTGAAAGAGAAGTATCCTAAATCCAATCATGGATGATGAGTTAGGATAAACTTTCTTATAATCTAAGTAGGTTTTATGATTAATAGTGAAAGACATATTTGTCTTTATACGGGCTTTATCTATTTAAAGTGTATTAAATCAGATGTTCCATAGTTTAGAGTAAAGCTTCTAGAATTATAATGAGATTATAATAGTGAGATTTAGAAGATGATAACACTGGACTTAAAACTGTTCCTGATCATAGGATAACTGATTGGAAGTTAGTTAATCCGTAAAGATCAGTACATACTATGCTAGCTTCCTAGGAAGGATGTCTGTTCTCATAGGCATTTGTGTGTTGACACTATAGCTAGTATGTAGGTGCTTATTAGAGAATAATTTAACTGAACATGACTCGATCAGCGGAGCAACTAATGGAGTATACTCACGTGTCGATAGTTGTTCACTAAGTGATAGTTGTACAAGTGTCCTTAGACTTGGGATCGTTAGAGTAATCTTGTATATAATGAACTATGCTTTGGTTTAGTCCTTAGTCTCAAGGACACCCAGTAGGTCTATTCTGGGCATAGGGATTTGTGTATGGAGATAGTTAACGGTCAATAAAGGATCTACCCCTTCAAGTAAAGGAAGAGAATATCCTATGCTATTCTTATTATGCTAGTTCAGGAATCTCTGGCTAGAGTGAATGAAATTAGAAAGGAGTTTCTAATTTTCATTAATATGAACTACGCATCATGAATAAGGAATCATATGATTAAATTTGATAGGCTTAACACGAGTTCCATGTCTTGTATTTAATCGGGATATTGTAGGGTGGAAGGAATTAAATTGTACGGTAACTATTCACTGACTAGGTTCTAGGTATCTAAGCAGTGAATTCATATTATCCGGATAGTCGCGATATGCTGAAAAGTATCCCTCACGATGTAGAATAAATATGATTAATTATTTAATTATTTATATTTAATGAATTAGAAGAATTCATATAAATAATAATAAAATAGTTTTATTATTATTTATTTATACTACCGGCCTAATATTGAACCTACAGGGTCACACAATAAAATAGACTGATTTATTGATGGAGGAATTAATTAATGATGGATAGTAATTATTTATTTGTGAAATAAATAATTTATTAGCAATTTTATAATTGATTACATAAGATTTAATTGATTATAAATTAATTTAGAAGAGTTCTTAATATTATTAATAAAGGATTTAATTTAAGAAATTAAATCAATTGAGAGAATTATTTTCTAAAGAGTTTAGAAAAAGAATTAATGATTAAAAGAGTTTTTAATCATAATTAAATTGATTAATGGGATTGATTGATTTATGGGGTTAATAATTATATTACTTTATAGGAAATATTCAGCTGAAATATTTGCCTATAAATATATCATTATAAACCCTCAAAAGGTTAACCCTATTTTACAACACGTAAAAAGAAAAAGGAGGCAACCCTAATTCTCTCTCAGCCATCTTCCTCCCTCCATTGAATCAAGACTCTTGGTGGATACCGGTAAAGTGCTTCACACTTAAAGAGCGGCTGCTAGGAGCCTCTCTACGCCTCTTTGGATCGCTTTTAAAGGTTAGTAATCGATCCCACATATTTATACATGAATCGTATGCGTTATATATGTGATATATATGTTGAAAATTGTGATTTATGCTTCCATATATGCATATAATTCCTTCAATGGTATCAGAGCATAGGTTGTATGCATATAGATTCGTGATAAAAATTTCAGAATTTTTAATGCATGTATGAATTTATTATGAATTTTACAAGTTTATTTTGATTTGATTATGAATTAATTCGAAATAAATTTTTCTGTGATATTTTGCTGTTGATCTAGGTTCTACAATTGTTGTGGATTGTCTAGATATTTTTTTCATAATTTTCTTATGTGTAGATTAATTATTATGAATTTTTTAAAATTGTTTTCCATTAAATTCATATTATTAATACATATCTAATATGAAATTATGTGTATGAATGTTTGATTGTTGCATGGAAATAAAGATTTTGATTCTGATCTGACTGCACTGACATCGTATAAAAGCTTCTCCAATTGTCTGATTAATATTTATTTATGGTTTTTTCATTGGCTGCTATACACGCGGTTTGGGGGTGGGACCGCCTGAATAGCTGTGTAACATAGTCAAGATATGCGTTATATGTTTAAAAGCTGTTTTATGCCTAAATGCGTGTCAGGATGTAACGCATAGGGCTGATGCGTTACAGTTCTGTAACGCTGGTCTTTCTTTCGTGACTGACCTGTTGCACAGCTGCACGCGTACTTGTTTTCTTTTATCGGTTTTTCCGGGAGCTTGGAGACTCCGTTTGAGGCGTGCAATATATCGTTGGATTTGTTTTTTCGAGACAGATCTGATGGTGTAGTCAAATATTTTTATAAAAATAGTTTGTACTATTTAATTGCTTCAAAAGTGTTTTAAAGCATGTTTTTTAAATGTTTAACTGATTTTAATGCAATTAGTGATACATATGGATGTATATAATTGTGTTATATGTTATAACATGCCTACCTTTATGTTCCTTTATGTTTATATATATGATATATGCTTATATTTACCATGCGATGCTAGATTTAGGTGAACATAGTTGACATAAGGCGTAGTTTAAACGATTTAGGATTTGTGAAATTGTTTCACAAGATTAATAATAATATTATAAATACGATCATGAGATTCTTGTGTTTGTGAAACACGTAATTAAATATGAAGTTTCAATATTGAGAGAAAGGATGATTCTGTCAAAAACAGATTACGATCTGTAAGAAAGGGGTATTAAGTGACGCCTCTTGACATTGCTCCCCCCGATCTGGGAATCATCCAATTATCGATTATTGATTTGAAATATTTAATTTAAAAAGAAGATTCTCTTTATAATATGATTATGATTGTAACATAATATAATCCCTCTAATATTAAATAAGTCAAGTTGTAATTGGCCAAAGACACAAAAGGGTTTGTGTCGGTTATGGTCTTCCAACATGATAGAAAGTGTTTCTTGTTTTCGGTGCATTGTCGTTTCGTGCTACAGCCAAGGGCTTTGTTACCGATCAACATGAAAGTACTTGTCTATTACATTAGATGTGTACAAAAATTAGATTTCAGTGGTCGTTACGTGCTACAGCCGTGGGCTATTGGAATCTGATTTAATTGTACGAGATGTTGGTTCTGACCTGACTTGATAATATTGAGTTTTGTAGTCTTTTTATTATAGATTTAGATTATCTATTAAACTTAAAACACGTTAGACTTATAGGTTCATACGAAAATGTTTCGTGACCTTAGTAAAATAAAAACCCTCTTTTATTAAATATCAAGTGATAAAATGGCCAAAAGCACAACGGGCTTGTGTCGGTCATAGCCTTCCAAATGGTAGAAAGTGGTTCTTATTTTAGGGCATTGTCGTTTCGTGCCACAGCCGAGGGCTTTGCTTCTGAAATAGGAGTTACTGGTCTATTACATTAGATGCGTGAATTAATTAGAGTTCAATGGTCGTTACGTGCCACAGCCGTGGGCTATTGAAATCTGATTTAATTTGAACGAGATGTTGGGTTTGACTTGACTTAGAATATTGAGTTTGTCGTGCCACAGCCGTGACTCAATGATTCAAGAGGCTAAAGTTTTATTAGGGAATAACATGAGATGTAATTGACAAGTGTTGTCTGCCTATGGAACATCACATGGCGTTTCGTGCCACAGCCGGGGTTGTGTGATGGAAAGTAGGATCCCTATTCTCACTAGCATTGTGAATGCTCAATTATACATATAGAGTGTTATATAATTTAGATAAAATAGTGGGAGCCGCCAATGAATAAAGACCCGATTCATTTGGTGTTAAGATTATAAAATCGAATAATCTACTTATGTTGTTAATTTTATTTAAAGATTTTAAAATATAAATGTGATGTCTTCTGCACTATAGAAATTGCATAATGAATGCTAGGTCAATGACTTGTTGACATGGAAAGTGAGAATAGTTTTCACAAGCAGAATAGATTGTTTTTCGTCTTGAACTCACCAATCTTCGCAAGTTGTGTGAGATGTATCTAACGATGAGTGAGATGTCTCATTTTGTTCATCTACAAGGGTTGTTAGATGAATAAGTTAGGGACATAGATATAAGATATCGATGTTGTTTATCGATAACAACAATTTAGAATTATTTCTATCAATGACCTTATTTTATATGATCAATTAGATTGTTTGTTTATATAACTGGTCTTTAGATAGATATATAGTTAATTCAAGATGTGATCTTGAAATCTCATTGTAAGAATAAAGTCAAGATGTGATCTTGTGGTCTTATTATAAGAATAGGAAGGTGAGTTGAAAAGACACAATCTTTAAGATAAGAGTTAGCCAAGAAAGCCAAGGTATTAGACTTCCACTGAATAAGGATTGGATATTGGAATTGGATTATGTAAGATAAGTCTTACAGAATCAAGGAAGTAAAAGGTTAGTGTAACCTCAACTTCATTATAACTTTGTTAATAGTTGAAATGAATAAGTCTATAAGTCAATCATCTACTTGGGTATTAGGCACTACTTAGGTTCAAGGATTACGAATCTTAACCAAACGACAAGTAGATAGCTAGACATCGATGAAGTCCTACATAATTGAAATAGAACAACCGTTGTTGTTTTAATTATAAGAACTTGTTGATTTGTCGTGCTGTTGGACTTATGGATTATATGTTTCATATTGAACAACTAGATATAATGAGATAGATCAGGTTTGATACCTTGTCACATTCAATGACGATCATTGTAAATAAGGATATGTGTATTTGTTGAAATACAAAATCCAAGTTTTATTGATAGGCTCAATAAATGATGAGGTATGACAACGAACTATTTAAGAGTATTGGAAACATTCAATGAGATTGAGGTTTGTCAATATTTAAATAGCCAGTTCCTGAATTATCTCACATATCATGATATTAGTTCACTGAAGATTCTTGTTAGACAAGGTTCAGTTCATAGTGAATGATATCAATAATTCCGGTATCTATTAAGAAAATGACGTAGTAGAATAGTCTATCCCGTACTTTTGTGTGTATCCTTTCGTAACTATCCTTGCTTTATATCTGTCTATGCTACCATCTTCTTTTAGTTTTATTATAAACACCCATCTACATCCAACATTCTATTTTCCTTTTGGTAAAGGCACAAGTTCCCACGTATCGTTCTTATGTAAAGCTTCAATTTCTTCATTTAGTGCACACACTATTAGGAAAAAAAGTAGAGGATATTTGATTTACAGTCAATGCATATGATCTTGACAACCTATGGTTTAACACATAATTATTAATAGGATATTTTGTGGTTGACTTAAGATCAGGTTTATACTACTTTTTTTTGGGACTCCTTTTTTTATCTAGGAGGTAAGTCTCAATTCTCTTGAGATTTGGGGTTGTCTAACCTATGTCAAGAGTTGAATAAGTTAGAGACTGAATCTGAATAAAGAAGGTTTGTGGTTAGTCTTAAACAGAGTTTAGGACAACTATATGCAATCTTGCTGAGCAAAGAGTATTTATTTTATAGACACTGGGAGTGTTTTGTTTTGTAGATACTCCACCTTTTTGGAAAATTAGTTTACCGTTCAAGGGCTCAGTGGGAGCTATAGTGAACTTGATGAAGTTCAAGAACCATAAATCATCGCGGATTAAGTATGGAACCTATTTGAGTAGTTGAACTTTCTGTACAACAGCACTGTTGTAATCTAGGAGGGTATCATGGTTTCATCATTTAGAATGGTGATGCGATATCCACTATAAATGATAACGAAAGTGTTTTGAGTTTTAAAGACTCTGAGAAGTGACACAATGTCATGGAATCTATAATGGTTTTGTAAGAGTGTTTATGAATGGATGGAAAGGTAGAGACCTATAAAGCCAGGCTAGTTGTAAAGGTTTCAGTGAAGGTAATATGATCACCTTAAAGAAACCTTTATCGAATAGCCATGATCAAAACCTTGAAGATTTCGCATGCATGCTTCTCGGCAATGGAACATTAATTTTGATGAGATAGTCAAAGAGTTTGACTTTATCAAAAAGGTGAATGATCCATTTAATGGTACAGGAGTTTAGTGGGAGTGATGTAAAAAAGTAATATATGTGGATATATTAGTGAACATATACCTTTGATAATTTTGGTTTTCATTAGAATTAAGCTATCAAAGAATTTCTTCTTGGACTAGAGTTAGGCCTCGAATAAACTAAGGGTGATGATATATGTTGATAGATCATGATTAGGATAAGAGGTCTGACGCAAAATAATGTACATTGATTGGATGTTAAAGTGTTTAGCATGGACACTCCAAGTGATGTTTCATAATGATGAACATGGGATAATATCTCTCTGAAAGGGAGGACACGTGAATGGAAAGTCTCTGAGACTCATTTTTGAATCCATTCTGTGTTACATGATATGTACAAGTAATGATGTTTCTTGTCGTGACAAGAAAATATCAATCTACTCCTAGGAGAAAAGGATCAGATGACAATAAAATGTTGTAGTATACTTGAGAAGGCATGGCGATATATTTATTTTCTTTGATGGATCTAAATTAAAACTAAAGGTCCTTGTAGACTCAAGTTTTAATCAAGATCAGTTTGATAGTACATTCATTTCGGGCACTTGATAGTCCTGAGTGGAAAGATAGTGAGTTGAAATAGTTTCAAGCAGTAGACACTCATTAATATTAGATCAGAATGCATAGTGTGTTTTGTTGTAAGTGTGTTGCAACAGTGGATTGGAAAACTAGTTTCTGTGTTGGATTAGTTCCTGACAGATATTGAGCCATTGAGTTGTATTGTGACAACTCAAGGGCATCAGATTAGCGCATGCTAAGGAACCGTGACCTCATCTAAGGTCTAAACACATATTGCGGCTCTCTCATCCGATTAGGGAGATCATTGAAAGAGAGGTTTTCAACATTGAGTAAGTTGACATACACAAACAACATAGTAGATGTAACACCCCCAGATCCGGGGTCAGGGATCGGGTCGTTACGGTCTCATAATTAATACATAATACTTGACTTGAGTCCAAAATCAATAAGTAGCATGCTGTGACCCCACAATAATATCCACTCACACACACAGTTATAGTCCCAGAGATGAAATTGAAATAAGTCTTACATAAAGGGGTTTACGAATAAAAGTTATTACATGCCAAAAGGATAACATCATAAGTTTAAAAGTTTTGCCGTTGATTACATTAATTTATACATATAGTTAAGCAGGAAGCAAAAGCTGTCTATCTATGCTACCTCAGCAATGGCGGCTAGCTTATCAGCGGGGAGTCCGGTGGGTCGGGTAACCCGCTTGCAACGAGTGCGCCTGACGCGAGCCATCTGTCCTAGCTATTGTTGTGACATAGTAAATAAGCAAGGGTGAGCAATAGCCCACCAACAACAATATAACTGAGAAATGATGACATATATATATATATATATATATATATATATACAGCAGTTCAAACATCTTTGTAACCATATGTCATGCATTAGCGAAGATAATACCAGTATAAGGTAAATGATGAAGTTACAAGTAACTCAAAACATATATATTCCAATTATGAATACTTTTCCAATACTGCCAACAATAATAATGTTGCAGAAAATAAATGAATCTGAATGATGAACTAATGCTGGAGTATTCACCGCGCCCTCTATTCCAATCCTTACGATGATTAGTCGCAGATTGTACAGCTCAATTTTAGATTTACTACCGGTAGAAGGAAGAGCTGACGGATTTACTTGTCTACCGCCCTGTTAGATCTCCCCGGCCAACGGTTGGGCCAATGGGATGGACCGGCGCTACTCGGCCTCTTACACGACTCCAAGTTCGAAAAGAAGTTCATGACTCTGAACGCAAAGTTCGTCCCCCTTTCCCCAAGTATAATACTTGTTGATAAGACTCCATAAAGTAGTCGTATCTAGTTGGAAAGGAAAATTCAACATTTTATCTCCCAAGCTGCTGCTTGTTAGAGGATACCATCTTGTTCCAATAATCTTACCCCTCGAATGATGAGAGGGTACACAGATGCAATAGATAGCAATTCTAGTTACGAGTGAAAAGAATACTTTTCAAAAGATTTATGACCGAGAAGTCAACAAGATAAATAACATTTTTCAAGTAAGTTTCTCTTATTATTTGGAAGATAGATTCGAAGGAAGAACGACATTTTGAGAACCTTTCTTGATATAATATTAATAATAATCCGACTCCAAAGGAATTTTATAATAATCGAAGGTCCACGATAATATATGAAGTCATTTCAGAGTATTAGATAAATATTCAGGGAATATTTATTACATCCGAAATAATTATAGAAGGCTTATGATTACGAACGAATATCTAAATCGAAGTATTTCTTAGAATACTTCTCGAATAAATAAGGAGAAAATATTTATTGAATAATTAAATATTTAAATGAATATTCAAAACAATATTCATTCAAGTAATAAGACTTGAAAGGAATATTGAAATAATATTCGATAAATAAATAGAACATTAGATGAATCTTTAAAATAATATTCATTAAGTAAATAGGAACTTAAATGAATATTCACAAAGTAATGTTCATTTAATGAATAGTATTCTAAATGAATATCAAAATAATATTCATTTAGTAATCCAAGCTTTAAAAGAATATTCGAAATAATATTCGATAAATGAATCTACTTTAAATGAATATTGAAAAATAATATTCATTGGATAGATAACGTTCAAATAATTATTTGAGCTAATGATTGATAATTAAATAATCTCGGACGAATATTCAAATAATATTCGTCACCTAAATAATGGAAAATATTTACTTAAATATTTCCCTCGAAGGTAATTACGATATATCAAGAAGTACTGACTCCCGGTCTACATTCAACGAATACGATATATATGCCCTTCTCTAAGGGACTTATCAACAACCGGCTTATAACTGATTATTCAATATCTAGCTTATAAGCCAACAATAATTCAAGGAACAGGTATCACAATATATATCTTGAAAGTAGGCATGCATGCTATGGCATATGTAACACAAAATCGAATCATATATATATTCACAACAACAGCCTTTAAAAGGATTTAGAACTTGCCTGGTAATCGAGTACGAGTAGGGGTAGTGGTAGTGTGTCCCGGGTCAGCTTGGCGATCTATAAATAGTCAGAAGATTCGAGATTAATCACTTAACACTTTTTAAAAGGTTAAGTATCACTTAAGTCGAAACGTGTTTTCAAATTATCTCGTTATACCCCTTTTAGTGTAACTTTTTTTATTATCGATACGATCTGACATTTGTTCGTCATTAAGACATGTCATCATACTAACACTTAGTATATACTTAAGTCGTATAAGTTCTAAAGTCGATCGATTACGAACCAAGATTATACCTCGAGTTTTATCGCTCGTTTTCTAAGTTATAACCAAAGTTATACTTTTAAGGGGTTCGTTCGCGTTTAACCTTGATTCAAACATTTTTATAAAATCGAAAAACGATCCGTTTCACATGAGGTTTTCTCTCACACCTTCCTTTTTACCTCTAGTATTTAATTATCAAGATTTGCCACTGACTTACATATTCTACGAGGGTTCAATTTCAGTTACGAGTTCTCGTTTACGGTTTCGAACTACTTTTAGTATATCGGCCATAACTCCTAAACCGTAAGTTCGTTTCACACGTTCTTTATATCCAAAAAAATCTTGGAACATTATCTATCTTATCATGGCAAAATACAACACTGGAAAGCGAGTTCAAGCTACTGTGATGCACGGTTTTTAAAGATTATCGAAAATTCGGCATTACGACAGCTTATGAATCGAATATTAACCAATTCCAAACCTTCCCATAATCATTGTATCCACTCCAAACAACACATATACATGATTTATAACCATGAACTGAGGCCAAGCAATGCCTTTCCGTTCATCTAACTATTTTTAACATTTATCAAAACCCCATTCATAATCATGCTTATAACCTACTAACAACATAACTAACTTAGATCACTCAAGAACATGCATAAAACTCAAAGTAGATCTAGGGTTTCAAGGGCATTATACCTTCTTGAGAATGTGTACTAGCCTCACAAAGCCTTGTATGGTCCTTAGGAGTGCTTAAGCTTGCTAGATCAAACAAAAGATTCAAGGAAAACAAAGTTAATACATGAAGAACACTATTCATCATCATCTTTCTTGATTTTTTTGAAAATGGAAACCATGGAATTTGGACTTGAAATTTCTAGGAGATTAGTTTCTTGAATTATAGTACTCACCTTAAAAATTACAAGATCAAATGATGGTTGGAAGTGGGATTTCCCCCTTTGAAATTAAGAAAAGCCGAATGGAAGGTAGTCAAGAGAGTGTTGGTGTTCTTTTGCTTGGCTCTTGGAAAACAATTGCATAAAGTGAAGGCCTTGGATAATATCTTGGTTAAAGTGGCTTTAGTAAAGTGATGATGCATGCAATGATGTATTTTGGCAAGACAAGTGTTGATATTTTGGTGGTTTAAGGCTAACCAAGTGGTTTGTATGCTAAGTACTTGGTTGCATTCTAATTGATCTAGTTCCTTGCTAGTTACTAGATATTTATCACTTGCACATGCATGTATATTGCTTCTTCTGCTTGATTCTGTGTCCGTTTATTGCTCAATTCATTGATCGTTCAAGGAAATAACTCATTCGTTTCTAGTTAGGATTTTACCGAAAACCTTCTTAATATTAATACTATCATTCACCATCTTTCTTACTAACTTTCGAATTTAAATTCCTTAAATCCCTTCGTTCAATCCTTAAGTCTATCAGTGTCCAGGGAATTCTCGGAGAAAATAAAAGTGCTGTTTTTCTGAATCCGACAGCTTTTACATACACTTATTTTCCCCCTGGATCACTAATACGAACTCGGAAATCCGTTCCAAATACTTCTATATAGTGTCATCTCATAATATTCTTACTTCCACCAAAAACACTATTCATTCTTTATTCTTCCTTTATTCCCTATATTTATGACAATGTCCTTGTTCTTTCTCGGGCATTCCTTAACCCTTTCACGGAACCACTGGACTAATCGTTATCAATCTGGATGACATGAGAATATTCTCCTACTTGGAATTGCCATATCTTATTCCCCTAGGAGATAGATTATTCTTACCTAAGTTGTCATCCATTAGCATTCTTCAAGACATATAAACATTTAAATCGAGTTCCATTCATTCATTTAGAAGATCAACTATTACATCGTAGCCATAACCACTATTCATTCTTACATCATTATATAATAAAAAGTTTTTAATTCTACCCAAAATCTGGGTTCTTACAGTAGACCCATTGTTAAAGCCGTTTCTTAGACTCACTTTGATCTTCACATAGTAAAGATCAAAGTGAGATACCGAAGTGATTGGTTTTAGTACAAGTGGGAGATTGAAAGAGAAGTGTCCTAAATCCTATCATGGATGATGAGTTAGGTTAAACTTTCTTGTAATCTTAGTAGGTTTTATGATTATTAGTGAAAGACATATTTGTCTTTATACGGGCTTTATCTATTTAAAGTATATTAAATCAGATGTTCCATAGTTTAGAGTAAAGCTTCTAGAATTATAATGAGATTATAATAGTGAGATTTAGAAGATGATAACACTAGACTTAAAACTGTTCTTGATCATAGGATAACTGATTGGAAGTTAGTTAATTCGTAAAGATCAGTACATACTATGCAAGCTTCCTAGGAAGGATGTCTGTTCTCATAGGCATTTATGTGCTGACACTATAGCTAGTATGTAAGCGGTTATTAGAGAATAAGTTCACTGAACATGACTCGATCAGTGGAGCAACTAATGGAGTTTACTCACGTGTCGATAGTTGTTCACTAAGTGATAGTTGTACAAGTGTCCTTAGACTTGAGATCGTTATAGTAATCTTGTATATAATGAACTATGATTTGGTTTAGTCCTTAGTCTCAAGGACACCCAGTAGGTCTATTCTGGGCATAGGGATTTGTGTATGGAGATAGTTAACGATCAATAAAGGATCTACCCCTTCCAGTAAAGGATGAGAATATCCTATGTTATTCTTATTATGCTAGTTCAGGAATCTCTGGCCAGAGTGAATGAAATTAGAAAGGAGTTTCTAATTTGCATTAATATAAACTACGCATTATGAATAAGGAATCATATGATTAAATTTGATAGGCTTGACACGAGTTCCATACCTTGTATTTAATCGGGATATTGTAGGGTGGAAGGAATTAAATTGTAAGGTAACTATTCACTGACTAGGTTCTAGGTATTCTAAGCAGTGAATTCATATTATCTGGATAGTCGCGATATGCTGAAAAGTATCCCTCACGATGTAAAATAAATATGATTAGTTATTTAATTAATTATATTTAATGAATTAGAAGAATTCATATAAATAATAATTAAATAGTTTTATTATTATTTATTTCTACTACCGCCTTAATATTGAACCTACAGGGTCACAAAATAAAAGAGACTGATTTATTGATGGAGGAATTAATTAATAATGGCTAGTAATTATTTATTTGTGAAATAAATAATTTATTAACAATTTTATAATTGATTAAATAAGATTTAATTGATTATAAATTAATTAAGAAGAGTTCTTAATATTATTAATTAAGGATTTAATTTAAGAAATTAAATCAAGTGAGAGAATTATTTTCTAAAGAGTTTAGAAAAAGAATTAATGATTAAAAGAGTTTTTAATCATAATTAAATTGATTAATGGGATTAATTGATTTATGGGGTTAATAATTATATTATTTTATAGGAAAATATTTGCCTATAAATATATCATTATAAACCCTCAAAAGGTTAACCCTATTTTACAACACGTAAAAAGAAAAAGGAGGCAACCCTAATTCTCTCTCAGCCCTCTTCCTCCCTCCATTGAATCAAGACTCTTGGTGGATACCGGTAGAGTGCTTCACACTTGAAGAGCAGCTGCAAGGAACCTCTCTACGCCTCCTTGGATCGCTTTTAAAGGTTAGTAATCGATCCCACATATTTATACATGAATCGTATGCGTTATATATGTGATATATACGTTGAAAATTGTGATTTACGCTTCCGTATATGCATATAATTCCTTCAAAAAGTTACCTGGGGAATGGATTCTCGAGCTCGATTGATTCTTGAGATGGTGGTGTTAACAGAGGCAAAGATTGAAACTCTACAATTTCATCAATAACTTTAGAATTTATTTCTCCATCATGGTTAACATTCTATCCTTGTATAACAGCTTTCGATAATTCATCGTTTTTCAGAGACTTATCAAAATTGTTCGATATTCTCAAAACTCTCTTCCAAATTATTTTCCCCCTGAAGAGAAGTTTGAGTATCTCCTCCTGAGTAGTATGGTTCCATCTCATGAAAGGAAACATCAAGAATTATATGCATTTTTTTTAACAAAGATCATAACATCTACATCCTTTCTTGAAACCTGCATAGCCCACAAAGACACATTTCTTCACACAAGGATCAAGTTTGCTTCGTTGGACTCTAGGAACATGAACATAAGCTGCACAACCAAGCACTCGTGGTTCGAGATCTGGTGTTGGAGACATGAAATTAAAGATTGTAACTTCTGCAACGGAGTTTGAATATCAATGACTCTTGACGGTGTTCGATTAATTAGATAACATGTTGACCTCATGGCCTCTCCCCAGTAAAAACGTGGCATATTCATGCCAAAGAGTGAAGCACGTACAACTTCCGGGAGTTGTTAATTTTTCCGTTATACTAAACCATTTTGTTCTGGAGCATATGTTCAAGATATTTGGTGTTTGATCCCGTGAGTACTCAGAAATTTTCCAAGAGTTGGTATGGCCGTATATTCCGTACCATTATCAGTTTGAAACACTCGTATACGTTTTTGATATTGATTAACCACCATTTTATAGAACTCTTGAAAAGCTTCACATACATCACTTTTATTTTTAAGAAGAGATATCCATGTCATACGAGTACATTCATCAATAAATGTAACAAAATAACGGGCTTTAGAAATGGAGGGTATTCGTGCAGGTCCCCAAACATCTGAATGTAAAACCATGAAAGGTTCTGAACTTTTATTAAGACTTGGTAAATATGGTACACGATGACTTTTAGCTAACTCACAAAGTCCACATTTAAATTCAGAATCACTAATATTTGAAAACAAATGAGGCTTTAATTTTTTTAGATAACCAAAAGAAAGGTGACCTAATCTACGATGCCACAACCAGATAGCTATTCAGGACATTTCTGCTCCACTTTATTTTGTTGTATTATGTGTCTTCGAATTGACATTGTCTACCATATCCAAATAGTAGAGTTTGACCCCGTTTAACACCATAACCAAGGATCTTCCGAGTTCGAATGTCCTAAAATACACAATATGATGGCCAAAAAGTCACAGTACATGATAGTTTAGAAGTGATTTGACTAACAGATAACAAATTACATTCTAAAGATGGAACGACCAAGACAGAGTCTAGAGTGAGCGATTCAGATAAAGTGACATGGCCCTCTCCTGTAACTGACGATGTACTACCATTTGCTGTAGATATGATTGTTTGAGATGAAGGTGAAATGGAATGTAAATGACTAGAATCATTTGTCATATGATCAGATGTACCTATATCAATAATCCAAGTACTATCCTTAGAGTGTGTAGAAAATACTGAAGCATTATTGATAATACCGGGAAAAGTAACATTTGCAAAAGACTTGTCTCCAAGGGTTTCTTCCGTATTTCCGAAGATAGCTTTCCCCGGGATTTGCTTTCTAGGTTTTTTCGTGAAATCCCATCATGCCGGATATCCAATGATTTCATAACACCATTGTTTTGAGTAGCCCATTTCACCATAGTAAGTACATACCAAACTAACAGAGTTTCCTTGCTGGTTGTTGCGAGTTTTAAATGGTCCTGGTGATGTTCCTACTCGAGGACGGTGAGCCACCATAGCAAAATTTTGTGAAATCAAACGGGAGCCTCCCATTGTTTGTTTTTGTTGAGACTCTCGCCGAACATATGCATAGCTGCTCTCTAAATCAAGTTTTGGCTCCTTCCTTAAGATTTTTCCACGAACCTGATCAAATTCAACATCAAGTCCACTTAGAAAAATGTGGACATGTAGACTAGCCATTGTTGTATGTAAGTGCACAATTTCTTCAATGGTATTTTCTTGTGAAAGAGATCTGTGATCAATTTCTTGAAAAATAGCAGAAAGTTCGTTATAATATGTGGATAAAGGTCGACCTTCTTGTTTGAGAGAGAATGAGTTTTGGTTTAGTTCAAAAAGACGAGTCTCAGTAGATCCATCATAACATGTTTTCGATAAAGCATTCCAAATTTCACTTGTTGTAGAGAGCCGTATAAATCTTTACATCACGGGAGGTGACATGGAATCGATAAGCCAACTTTTCACTTTATTATTTTTCCTAATCCAAGTGCCAAGAAAAGGATCTCCAGGCACTAATTTTTTTCGTTTCTCAAGTGAGATACCCTACTTTGTTTTAGGTACTATCTCCATCAGTTGTGACCAAAGTGAGTAATTCGTTTCGATTAGAGTGATTCCAGTATGGAAGGTGGTGTTGTCTTGGTGAACAATGATCTGTTGAGGTACGAGTAAGGATACAGGTATAATGGTTTCATTTGATATAGGGGTTGAGAGGGTTGGGGTTTCTCCGTCGGTGATAGCCATGAAGGGTAAAAAACTAAGATGGATACGAGATTTTTGTTTGTTTAGGTAGGCTCTGATACCATAAAAGCCAAAGGTATACAAAGGTTGATATGTTTATATTCTTATTTCTTAATCATCTGCATTACATGGAGGATATTAATTTATACACAGAGATATACCTGCAGGAAAGGAAACTAAATATTCTGTAATCAAATACAATTACTACAAAATATTTACTATGTACAAATTCTTAAGAATCAGTAATATACACGGACATACAGCTATGTACAAATTCCTAAGAATCGGTAACATACACGGACATAGAGTTGTGCTGACATTAAGTCCTGAATAATTATCGATTTGTCTTTGTCGCTTATTTTGATTATACATACTTTTTAGCTCATTCTTTATTATGATTATTGTGATTACGTCCTGCAAAAAATTATCTAAAATTATTACATGATTATATACACTGACTTGTTTGGAAAAGAAGAACTCCGCATGTCCAATTTTGTAACATAAAATTATCTCAAAATGAAACCATGCTCCTCTCTCCTTAATTTGTTTTTTAACTTCTTATTAGCTACATAAGTAATATTTGTGTTGATGAGTGGATTTAGTAACAACTTTTGAGAGGTTTTCGGTGAGTTGTAAGGCTAACGATCAACTGTTCAATGAAATATTTGGGTTGTGTTTGTAGGGGTGAGCTGAGCTTAAGGGTGTCTTCAATAATCTCAAGTTCCTTTAGAGAGAATTAGAGAGCTGAATTCGTCTTACCCTCAAGGTGCCTACGTATCCTTTATATAGGAATCAAGCTCACGTAGTTCTAATGCGACTCTGACTCTGCCGGAATAGCTGTATTCGATTGCCTAGTTCGCGTTGGACTCAGGTTCCTTTGGAGCCTTTCACGAACTAGTTGGTGAAATAGAGTAGAACTCGGGTTCGTCCCCCATTATAATTCTCTCATTAATCAGAGGTATTCTAGGATCATCTGCGCCCTAGAATTACACTCTGATAATAATTCGATATCGGTCCCAGATGGCTTCTAGAACTTTCTGTCGGTTACTCTTAGGAACCTGGGGCTCAGGAACCTATATCTCAGGAGAATTTTTCTCAGAAACCTCCTTATTTCGGGACCTGTTGCTCAAGAACCTCTTTCTAGGTATCTGTACCTGCACGAATAGCAAACATGTTAGGCTGGATAACTCATCTAATGTCTTTGCACGTTCTTACCTCTTTTTATGGTTGTAGTCATGCTAATTCAAACTCTTCTGCTAGGAGGAACCTGGTCCATTGGTGATCTGCTCAGCTTCCAGGCCTTCGAGAACCTCTTGATATTCATGGTTTCTTGTTCATTTCTCTGTTTGATGCTCATTTCTTCATACCAGATCTTCGTAACTCGTACTGGATCTATCTTCTGGCTCGTATGGATTGAATCCTAGGGCCTAATGGGCCTAAATTCAGCCCATGGTGATTTTAAGCACAACAAGTACCCCCGGTTCCTTGAAATCATGGAATGTGAAAGAAACATACCTTGCTCTTTAATCAAGGGTTCAATACTGAATCTGTCTATTTGCAATTCTTCTCTTTTATATTATATACCCAAGCCTACATGAGCTAACTCGGTGTAGGAAACAGGACATAAAATATTTTCAGCTAGTACATCCTTGGCCAGCTTTCTTTCCATCAAGGAACCTGTTCTCCTATTATTTTCTTCTTCAAATTTCAGCTTCCAAAGTCAATGTCTAACCTTCATTATGACTGGATGCTTAACATTATCACGTTTCTTCGAATTTAATCATTTCAAAATTCATAGGGGAAGATAATGGTTTACAACAAATATCTTAGAGGGATAATTCAAAATTCAAATTAAACTTATCAATTACCGAAGCTGTAGTTATTGTAGGTGTTTCCAAGATTCACACGCCTCCTGCGCGTGTACCTGATCACTTACCATTCCAGTAATTTTCTGCCACGTGTATGTGACTGCCTTTCAATTACCTTGACTATATACCTACATCTAGGTTCATTTTACCTTTACCAAAAAACTTACTAAACCCTAGGAGAGAGAAGCGAAGAAGTCCGACAGTCATCCACTTAATCCAATCTCTTCGCCGCTACTTTCTTCAATCTAAGGTATGGTTTCGACTTCCTCTTTCCCGTTCTCTCATAATCTTAATTTGGTATTCAACTATTTACTTGTCTCAATCTTGCATGTCATCTCTTCCTTTGTTTCTCGTCTCTGTATGTATATGTCTGTATCTGTTCTTCACACTCCATATTTCACACACAATCATTCACTATACCTTGTATTGATGGTTGTTTGTTCATCAGTTTACGGTCGTATTGTCTTGAAACTTTCAATCGTCTGTTCATCTTCTATACTCACTTGTTTTTTATTCATGCTATGGTCGATGTACGTCTACTTGAAGTCTCTTCGATTATTCTTTGTCTTTAATTACATCCGTCCAAGTATTTTAGGACCTTAGTCTTTCTTTTAGGTTCCTTCAAACCTGACCCTTCTTCGTCTGTCTTTGCAGATGTCTTCTGAGTCCACTCATTCTGATCACCAATCCTCAATCCAACCTTTATCTACCATGCCAATAGGTGAAGAACTAGGTCTAGGGTTGTCATCCCCAATGTAAACGAACCTGAAAATATTCTCATCAAATCTCTGGTTTCACCGTCCACAAACCCTCATATTCCTACCTTTGTGGATCTTGGAGATGACTGGCCTACTGATGAGGAGGAGGTGTCAAAACCTGTTCATGACCTATTTCCTAAACCTGACTTTGACCATGAGGTAACCGTTGACAAAGAACTGTATAGGCAAGAAATTGTCCCTTTCTGTGAAAAACTTGATTCCATTATGACCACTGCTAGAATAGAGAAGATATACGAAGAGTGCCCCCGTCCAACCTGCTCCATTGTGATCCCAGAACCTGGTGAGAGAGCTCACAGGTTCAATATCAGAACTCCTGATCGTGGGATTCCCAATACCGTAACCTCAGCCGCCTTCTTTAAGGTTGGTGTTTAATTCCCCCTTCACCCGTTCTTAAGAGAATTCCTTGATTTCTATGGCCTAACCCCTCTTCAATTGACTCCCAACTCATACCGACTAGCCATTAGCACATACGTTCTATACACTAGCTTATTTACCACTCCTCTATCTGCACCCGAGTTGGGCTACTTTTTTGACTGAAAGATACAGGAAAAGGTTCTGGTTGTTTTTATCTCACTGCCTGGCCTTGCCATCAGGGTCAATGTATAAAAGGCATTAAACAAAATTTTGATCAATGGCAAGATCAGTTCCTCTACTGTTTTGACTGTCCCCCTGTACGTTTTGAATTCAACTGTCGCCCTCTGATTCCTAAACAAACCTTCTTACTGAAGCTTGTTTAATGAGGGCTGAAGAAGCCCTAAAACATTCTTCATCGATGAGAGATTGTATGGTTCTGCTTACACCTGAAAACCTCATTACCCTAGGTTTTCTCCCTGCTTTATCTGGTAAAACCTTATTTTTTCTTTGTACTTACTTATATTTATGCGACTCATATTCTCATATCATTGCATATTCTGAATTGCTCTTTGTCTCATATTCGCAGATATGGCTCTTAAGATTCCCTCATTTATCAAAAGGTCCAAAAATGTGGACGAGATTTTCAAAGCTGATGCTGAGACAAAGGAGGTTCCGTTGCTTGCAACTCCTGTTAATCAAGTTCCTGGTACCCCTGCTTCCCAAAGCACTCATTCTGGTTCCTCAAAGAGGAAACTAGCTCAATCAACTCTTGATCTTACTGTGGCTTCCCAGACTCGTTCATCGAAGAAAGGTAAAGCAGTGAAGTCTGATGCTGATTCCGCCCCATATCTGTTCAAGGATATGATTAATACACATGTTCCTACTGAGACGATTGCTGCTTGGAGTAAGATGATCTCTACTGAAGCCATGCACACTATGAGGTTCGCAGCTGCCCAAACCACTTTCTTTGCTCTGAGGTATTATGATGAGTTTGAAGAGAAGACCCAGTACGATCTCCGCTTGCAGGGCGAGGTAAAGAATCTCCGAGAAAAATTAGCTGCTAAGGAAGAGAAGGTGAACCTCGTTACCGCCGCAGTTAGAAGGGTGAAAGCTGCTGAGACTTCTCTGAAGAAGGAAAAAGAAGAACTCCAAGACCAAATCAAAAAGCTAAAGGATAAAGAGCTGCCAATGTTGGAGAAAATCAATGAACTGGAAGCTCAGGTTGACGCTTAAAATGCTGCTGCTGAGGTTGTTAAATCTTCTATGCTCATACAAGAGAAAACTAGATACGATGAAGGCTATGACGAGGGTGTTCGTGACTATATGCGTTCAACCTCGGAGAAGCTTCCCAACATCGAGTGGTCCATCCTTGGAGAAGACGTGGTGGGCGTGATCAGGGATTTTGAGAAAGAAGCTGTTGCTACAACATCCGTACCTCCCGTGGAAACAGTTGAGAGGTCATCAGGCGTGACTCCTATGATTGCGGAAGCTGCTGATTCATATGCCCAGGAAGCTCCTCAGGTTACTCCCCTTTCTACTCATCCAGCAGAAGATTCCACCAAACTCCCTGAAGCTTAATCCCTTAATCATCTCTTTATTTGAACTTGAATTATCTGATAACTTTAACGAGGTCGCAAGCCCCTCGTAGTGCCTCGCAAGATGTATTTTTAAATTTTGTTTCTAAGGCCTTCACGCCTGATAACTTTGAATTATTGGTTTCCCAGGGTTTTCGTACCCTATAACTCTTATTTTCTATGGTAACCATCTACTTTTGCTATATCTCTACTTATACCTCTGTGCATGCTCCATTTCTTATTTGCATTTTCGCTAAGTACTATGTACATTTCCTCAAAATTCTATAACATGCTCCATTACTATGCATCTTAAAAATTAATTAGTGTCCATACTTATGCACTCAAGCTTACGTGGGTGATGTACCGGAAATAAGACAATTAAAATCGCAAGCGCACGATCATCGTTTTAGTATTTATGATTCGATCCACAGGGAATAATATTTATTTCGCGATCCTTCACTTTTAATTTAATCGAACTAGAACAATTGGATTTTTTTTAGAGAATTTTGATTTTACCAATTAATTACTAATTATAAATTATTCTAAATTACTCTTAAACTATATCATTCTAAAAATTCCAGATTAAAACTTGATTTTATTCGAAAACAATTTTTTTTTTAAAAAAAACATGAATTAAAAATTATTTACAAAACTGGCTTCGACAGGAATAAACCAATAGCAACAGATCTTAAAACGAAAAAAAAAACAAAGCACATTCAGATTTCAGCACATTTTTACAGGAACCAGAAACAACTCAGAAAATCACTAGATAACCAGTAACTCGACAGCAACCCAATACGGAAACGCAGACTTCGACTCAGCGCAAAATAGAACTCAAGAGGAACACATCGAACTCAATACACCTATTCGGAATTCGACAGCAACCAAACACAAAGAACTCGTATTCAACTGCCAACAAAACGAGACAATTAACACACGGCAACTCAGAAAATTCACTAACTCGGTTGAACTGCACAACCCAGAAACTAAAAATGCAAAACTACAACCAACTGAACACTACGAACTCCATAAAGTCGAACAAAGTAGCGACGAAACAGGACTCCCAGGAATTCAATGACTCAGTCAAAAACAAGCAAATACATTCGAACAAGTAAAAATGACACTAAGACAAAGCAGCTTCTAATCAAATCAGTACGCGATTGAGCAAAATAGCCATAAAACGAAACTCGAAAAACCAAAACTCAGAAAACAATGAACACTTCAAAGAATACAAGCAATTTAATTCATAGATTAAACAAAGCAATGAACCCAGCAACAACTCCAATCGCGAACTCAGACAAAACTAATTAACGATTCAAACAATTCAGTTAAATGAAAAACTCAGCGTCGTTTACAGGACTCGGAACCAACGTAACACAAAGCTTGAAAATGATGCTTGAAATCATAAAGGGGAAAGGGTTTGTTTGAAGAGAACGAAACAAAGAGGGGAAGGAGGGTTAATGGGTGTGGCGTTTGGTCGAACGGGGAGAGTTGCAGCGAGAGAAAAGAGCGAGGAAGAAGACGAGATTGTAGGAAGAAGTAGAAGAGAGTTTAAGGAAAAGAAAACAAGAAAATGAAACTGAGTTTGTGACTGTGTGTTAACGAGAGAACAGAGGAAGCTAGAGATTAATTGCTACGAATAAAACAATAAAACAGAGACGTAAAAATTGAAGATTTCAAAATGAAGTTTTATTAAAACAAAATTTTTCTTTTTTTCTTTATTTTTCGATTACACTACCACACGTAAATATTAAAATTTAGATCAGCAATTAACAATAATAAAACCCACAATAAAATGGAACTTTAAAGGGGCGTAACTACTATTAAAACGAAAATTAAAATTACGAAAACAAATTCTTCAAATCGATACTTTCAATCCCGTGTGGTTAGCGTTGCTACTTTATCCACCCAAGAATTTACGAAAATAACGAAATAAAGAAAAAGGAAAATAAAATGAATGAGGGATGTGAGAATTAAATTTGAAACTTGAAATTACATAAAAATAAAGAGTGTTTACAAGAAAAATAGAAAATTACAACTACAATTTTTTTGGAGATGAACTACTACAACATAATTCTAGTATATGGTGTAATTGGTGTGTTTTTACAAGAGAAGATGAGGCCTATTTATAGGGAAAAATTAGGGTTTTTGGTAGGTGTGGGTGAATCTTGGCCCTTGATTTAGTTTAGTGTTGGCTAAATCTTGGCCATCCATTTTGTTTGGTGAAAATATGCACCACCCCCCCTTGCTTTTCCTTTTCTTCTTGTTTTGGTCCTTCTTTTTCTTCTTTTGTCATTTATTTCTTTATTTTGTCATTTCTTCAGTTTTCTCGAAATTTCCTAAAATGCAACAAAATAATTTATTAAAATACAATTCCAAGCAATAAATAGGTAATAAAATTATACAAAATTATGCACTTATCAAATGCCCCCATACCTATCTTTTGCTCGTCCTCGAGTAAAACAAAAAGAAAATCTAGATAAAAAAATCCTATACTCCTTTTCGTAGGTGTGACGGGTAATTTTAGGTTTACCAACCCGTTAAACCAATAGACGATCTCTACAGGAGGAGTGTTGTCTCCTAAAGGTTTACAGAAGATATACCCATAAAATCTTTGAGATAAAGTCAGCAAGTATCCAACTTTCCTCTTTTACTCTAGCTTTCATTGGTGTCAACAAAACAATTTTGTAGGAAAATATATGCCTTAAAGATTATTCTAATAATAGCAAAGTTATAGGTTCCCACAATCCACATGATTAGACTAAAAATTTACAAAAAATCCCAAGGTGTGTAGTGAATTTAAGGCCCTTGATGGATAAAGTGCATACGAACATTTTCTCTTTTCCAACCAATATTGAACTGACCCAATCTCTATCAAAACAAGGTTCTAGCCAAACTTCACGTTCTTAGTAGTTAGACCGACTGTGCAATGGTTGAGGTCCCACAAGACTTTTGCATCAATACCCATTTAGCGAGTTTTAGGTCAACAATCCCAGACCACAAAGGACCTTAGGTTGCTAGGCACAAAGTCCCCTCGGACTTACTTACTCGGGTTATCAATGAGCCCAACCTAGCCGATTTCCCTACTAAGAATTTATTACAAAATTACACTAGCACTCTACAAACATTTATTGATTCTCTTTTTTTTTTCTTTTTTTTTTGTTTTTGTTATAATGAAAGTCTATAGGAGCAAGATTTCGCAAAGGTTTGATTCGACATTGTTCTAACATATGGGTTCTCTCTCAGGTATCGAATAACATTCCTATACAATTCTTCCATCAGAGGTCTTGTGCAAATGTGCCGTCTTGGTCTTTTAAGCAAAAATTTGTTCGACACAAGTTTCATGAGGAAAACCTTACCTGACTACGTTCAAATTATCTAAAGGCATTATACATATAATTTTCGAAAAAATAGTCAACACCAACTAGTTCTAGAATTTAAAGAGTGGGAAGGACAACTAAGCTAAAATAACTCTATTTTTGGATTTTTAAAATTTTTCAAATTTTTTGGATTTTTCAATTTTATGTATTTACACTAAAACCCTCCCCCATACCTAAATCATGCATTGTCCACAATGTATTCAAAATGCAAGATAAATGTCAAGGGAGAATGGTGAGAAAATACCTGATAAGGATGAAAGAGAGTTTACAATTACCTACTGAAGAAACTTACTTGAATCATGGATCGATGAGGTAGATAACCTCTTCCTCGGGATCAATTGGTAGCTCTAAAAATGGTTTGAGTCTTTGTCCATTAACTTTAAATATATCACCATTTTTAAGATTTTCAATTTCAACAGCACCGTGAGGAAAAACGACCCTAACAACATAAGGACCTTCCCATCGGGATCTCAATTTCCCGGGAAACAAATGAAGCCTAGAATTGTACAAAAGAACTTTTTGACCAGGAGAAAAAGATTTTCTCAAAATAGATTTATCATGAAACAGCTTAGTTCTTTGTTTTAGCGTTCTCGTAGGCTTCATTTCTCAACTCCTCGAGTTCAGACAATTGCAACTTCCTATGACTACCGGCGGTTGGTAATTCAAAATTCAACTCTCGAATGGCCCACATGGCCCTAGGTTCGAGCTCAACGGGCAAGTGACAGGCCTTTCCAAAGACAATCCGATAAGGGGCATGCCTAAAATGGTTTTAAAGGCGGTCCGATAGGCCCACAAGGCATCTATCAACTTAGTTGACCAATCCTTCCTATTTGAGTTGACAGTCTTTTCTAAAATTTGCTTAATTTGACGATTCGAGACTTCAACTTGCCCACTAGTTTGAGGATGGTAAGGGGTGGCTAGCCGATGAGTTATTGAGTACTTTTTCAAAAGAGACTCAAATTGACGATTCTTGAAGTGCTTGCCTTGGTCACTAATGATAGCCCTAGGTGTACCAAAACGAGAAAAGATATTCTTTTTGAGGAATTTAAGAACGACCTTGTTATCATTGGACTTAGTAGCAATGGCTTCCACCCACTTAGACACGTAATCGACCGCTAACAGAATGTAAAGGTTGTCAAAAGAACTAGGAAAGGGGCCAATAAAATCGATACCCCATACATCGAAAATCTCAATGATTAAGATGGGGTTCATTGGCATCATGTTTCTCCTAGTGATCTTTCCTAAGTGTTGACACCTATTACACGCGGCACGATATTCAGCAGCATCTTTGAACAAAGTGGGCCAATAAAAACCGCTTTGGAGGATTTTATCGGCTGTTTTCTTAGCACTAAAATGCCCTCCACAGGCTTGGTCATGGCAGAAAGAAAGGATTTTCTTGAATTCATGATTTGGGACGCACCTCCGAATGATTTGGTCAGAACAGTATTTAAAGAGATACGGGTCATCCCAAAAGAAGTGTTTGACCTGTGAGAAAAATTTCGATCTATCTTGAGAGGACCAATGAGAGGGAATGTCGCCGGTTGCAAGATAGTTGACAATATCGGCGTACCAAGGGGGATTAGAGATGGACAGAAGTTGTTCATCCAGAAAAGATTCGTTTACAGGAGAGTCGATGGTGGACTCCACTATCAAGCGAGAAAGATGATCGGCGACAACATTCTCAGAACCCTTCTTATCCTTAATTTCTAGGTCAAACTCTTGAAGCAAGAGAATCCACCTAATCAATCGGGATTTAGAGTCTTTCTTAGAGAATAGATAACGAAGAGCGGCATGATCGGTGTAGACAATGATTTTCGAACCGATAAGATAGGACCGAAACTTATCGAGAGCAAAGACTACGGCTAGAAGTTCTTTTTCGGTGGTAGAATAATTATGTTGGGAATCATTCAAAGTCTTGGTAGCATAGTAAATGACATGGGGCATTTTATCGATTCGTTGCCCTAAAACGGCTCCTACCGCATAATCAGAAGCGTCACACATCAACTCGAAGGGGAGATTCCAATCGGGAGATCGAATGATTGGGGCAGAAGTCAATTCTTTCTTAAGATGCTCAAAAGATTGTAAACAATCGCTATTGAAATCGAATTTGACATCCTTCCCGAGAAGATTGGTTAAGGGTCTAGCCTTCTTGCTAAAATCCTTAATGAAACGCCTATAAAAACCTGCATGGCCTAGGAAGGAACGAATGTCTTTTACCGACTTGGGTGGGGGAAGATTTGCAATGAGGTCAACTTTGGCTTTATCGACTTCTATCCCCTTTTCAGAAATTTTATGACCGAGAACGATCCCTTCCTTAACCATGAAATGACATTTCTCCCAGTTGAGAACGAGGTTAGTTTCCTTACACCTTTTTAAAACTAACTCAATATGGTTTAGGCATTGGTGAAAAGATGAACCAAAGATGGAAAAGTCATCGATAAAGATCTCGAGAAAATCCCCTACCATGTCAGAAAAGATGCTCATCATGCACCTTTGGAAGGTGGCTGGAGCAGTGGTTAGACCAAAGGCTAAACGTCGATAGGCAAAGGTTCCAAAGGGACATGTGAAAGTAGTCTTTTCTTGGTCTTCGGGAGCAATGGGAATTTGAAAATATCTAGAATAACCATCTAGAAAACAATAGAACGAATGGCCAGCTAACCTTTCTAACATTTGATCGATAAAAGGCAAAGGGAAATGGTCTTTTCTAGTGGCAGAATTGAGTTTCCTATAGTCTATGCACACTCTCCACCCGGACTGAACACGGGTGGGCACTTGCTCATCATTCTCGTTGGTGACAACGGTAATGCCAGACTTCTTAGGAACTACTTGAATGGGGCTGACCCAAGAGCTATCAGAAATGGGATAAATGATCCCATTATCGAGACACTTAAGAATTTCTTTTCGAACGACTTCCATCATGGTGGGGTTCAAACGCCGTTGAGGATCTCGAACGGGTTTTGCATCATCAACTAAGTGAATTCGATGTTGGACAATGGTCGGACTAATTCCTTTAATATTAGAGATACTCCAACCTATGGCCTCCTTATGTTCTCTAAGTACCCTAACAAGCTCATCCTCTTGTGACTCGATCAAATCAGAGGCGATAATAACGGGAAGAGACTCGTTAGGACCTAAAAAGGCATACTTAAGAGTGTCGGGAAGAGGTTTGAGTTCTAAATCGGGCGGCGTTGACTCAACGGGTTCACTAGTTTCGAGAAGAGACAGGGGAGATGGTTCATCATCTCGATTATTTGTAGGAATGGTGGATTCTAACGTTTGGTTGACCTCATTTGTATATTCGGAAACATCCCAATCATGGCCAAAGTGTTTTAAACAAAAGTCGAGGGCCTCGTTAGAAGTCATGAAATTTTGATCAACTATTTCATCAATTAAATTGACATCCATAGGTTGATCATGAAAATCATCGGGTTGTTTCCCAACATGAAAAATATTGAGGTCAATGGTCATGTTCCCGAACGTTAGTTTCATTAATCCATTTCTACAATTAATCAAAGCATTCGAAGTGGCTAGAAAATGACGTCCTAAAATGACGGGAATTTGGTATGTCGGATTCCTAACCGGTTCGGTCTCTAGTACCACAAAGTCAACAGGAAAGACGAAATCACCCACTTTAATTAGCACGTCCTCGATGATCCCCTTAGGAATTTTGATTGATCTATCTGCTAATTGAAGGGTAACATTCGTCTTTTGAAGTTCTCCTAACCCTAAGGTTTGGTAGACAGAAAATGGAAGCAAGTTCACACTGGCGCCTAAATCGAGTAACGCCTTGTCCACAAAAGAATCACCTATGACACATGAAATTGTGGGACAACCGGGGTCCTTATATTTCACGGGAATCTGGTTAGAAAGAATTGAGCTCACTTGAGAGGTCAAAAAGGCCTTCTTAGGGACTTGGGTGGCTCGCTTATGTGTGCACAAATCTTTTAGACAATTCGCATAAGAGGGAATTTGTTGAATCGCGTCTAAAAGAGGAATGTTGACTTTAACTTGGTTAAAAACCTCTAAGATCATGTCTAATTGAGCAGTTTGCTTATTAGAGACAAGGCGTTGTGGGTAAGGAGCCTTTGGTTTATAGACTTGTTCTTCGGGAACGGGCTCCGAGGTTGTTCCACTCGAAGAAGACGGCTGACTAGAAAGGGGTGAAGAGACAGGAATCGGAGTTTGATCAGAAGGATCGAGAATAGGTATCGGTGCAACTTTTGATTCTTCTTCTTCTTCTTCGGGGGACTTGACTCCTACTCGATTATCAACATGCTTTCCGGATCTAAGGGAAATGACATCATGCACATTGTCAGGAGGTCTTTGATTAATAGGAAACTTAGGGTTGACCTCGGGCTGACTTGGAAACTTATTCTTCTCACGTTCATGGATGGCATTAGCTAATTGGCTCACTTGAACCTCTAACTTAGATATGGCTAGGGTGCTAGCATTTAAGATCTACCTATCTTGAGTCATGGTTTGCATGAAAGTTTGTTGCGATTGAGCCAAATTATTGGTGGTTTTGAGAAGCGCATCGAGACTTTTCTTCAACGATGTAAGTCGCTTATCCGACTCAGAAAAACCGGGAGGGTGGGAAGGAGCTTGAGTCGGATAAGGAGCATGATTTTGAGGGGAGAAAGAATTCGCGTGAGGTTTATGAAAAACAGGTGGTTGAGATTGGAAGTTTTGGAACGAAGGAGGTTGATTTTGGAATTGTGCGGGGTGAGATTGTTGACCTTGACCTTGATTCCAAGAAAAGTTCGGGTGATTTTTCCAACCGGGGTTATAAGTAGGAGCATAAGGATCATTACGAGGACCCGATTGGAACATCGCATTGACTTGTTGAAAATCTTGAGGATTTTGTATCCCTTGATTGGTTGAGTTAAAATTTGAGCACATGGATACTTGGGAGGGGGACCCGTTGGTTTCTAAGGCTTCTAAACGTCGAGTAAGAGTGGCTAATTTAGCCTCGGTCGCGGTAGAGTTACCAACTTGATGTAGCCCTCTTTGATGCATGGTAGCTATTGAATCATTTGATTTCTCGGGCTCTCGAGTGGGCTCCCTAGTAGATTCCCATAGCATAGTCTTTTCCGCGAACTCTTCGAAAAATTCCCATCCCTCATCCTCGTCTTTCTCCATGAATTTCCCTTGCCACATAGATTCCAACAATGCGGTTGTTGAACCATCTAAGGCCTCGTACACAATCTTACAGAGCCTCCATTTTTCGATTCCGTGGTGGGGACATTGGGATAAAAGATTTTTAAAGCGGTCAAAACACGTCCAAAATGGTTCGTTGAGTTTTTGACGAAATTGATTAATCTCATTAGTGAGTTTCGTAGTCTTATGGCTTGGAAAGAATTTTTTTAGAAAAATGACTACGAAACCCTCCCACGTGGAAATCGAATTGACAGGTAGACTATACAACCATTTTTTTGCATTATCTTTTAGAGCGAAGTTGATTAGTCTAAGTCGTATGGAGTCCTCGGAAAGTTGTTGGAGTTTTTGTAAAGCGCAAACTTCCTCGAATTCATGTAGAAAAAGATAAGGATCCTCACCGTCACTCCCGCGAAAATTAGGTAACATGCTAATTTGATTCCCTTTGATTTCGAAATTGTTAGCACTTACGGGAGGTAGGGTGATGCAAGAGGGTTGGGCTGATCTGGTGGGGTAACAACGATCTTTTAACGAAACTGCCATGGTTACTACGGGGTCAAGAATTTCTACGGGTTCGGATTCTGAAGAGGATGAACACTCAATTGGTCTCACTAACCTAGCAGAATTATCTCTAACCCAAGTAGTGCGCATGAACAGGAAGAAAACACTTAGCAAATAATTCGAGAAAAATTAAGCACACAAAATAAAGGGTGAAAAATCAAAAGAAAGATCTAACCTAGGTTCCCTAAATAACGTTAAGACACACCAAAAATTCTGTAAATTTAGAATTATTCAGACCGATTCGGCCAGATTAGAGCAAGCATTGCCAAGAGGCCAAACTCGTCAATTAGACACCGAATCTTAACAGCAAGGCGAACCTTAGACACTGAAGGTCGTGAATAAGTCTTAATTACGTTTATTTTTAGGCACCTTTCTAATTGAACGTGAAATCCTAGGGGCAAACGTCTAATTAATGCAAAAAACAACGATATATATACAAAACTATAAACAATTATGGATGCTTACACTACGTGTTTTAACTAAAAGAAAGAAGAAATTTAACGTACCTTTGGGTCCTCCAGCAATCACCACAATTTATAAGGTACGAAAAATTAAAAGCAAGAAAATAAAAATCTAGATGATGTGCCCTAAGTGATTAAATGCATGATGCAACAATTATGTATTTACTAACTAATTTTTTTTTTGGATTTTAAATATTCAATTTTTTTTGATTTTTTTAATTTTTTTGTGATTTTCTAAAGATAAAAAGATTAAAAGAGTGAGATACGGGTTACCGAAGCAAGCTTCCAGAAATTCCAATTTTTCCACGTTCCGAGAGAAGAGTCCCGAAATTTCAAACTTTCCTGAAAAAAGCGAAATAAAAAATTAAGGCAAGAAATAAAACTAATCCAAAAAATTAAATATTAAGGCGTGAAAAATAATTAGATCCCCGGCAGCGGCGCCAAAAACTTGATGTACCGGAAATAAGACAATTAAAATCGCAAGCGCACGATCATCGTTTTAGTATTTATGATTCGATCCACAGGGAATAATATTTATTTCGCGATCCTTCACTTTTAATTTAATGGAACTAGAACAATTGGATTTTTTTAGAGAATTTTGATTTTGCCAATTAATTACTAATTATAAATTATTCTAAATTACTCTTAAACTATATCATTCTAAAAATTCCAGATTAAAACTTGATTTTATTCGAAAACAATTTTTTTTTTAAAAAAAACTTGAATTAAAAATTATTTACAAAACTGGCTTCGACAGGAATAAACCAATAGCAACAGATCTTAAAACGAAAAAAAAAACAAAGCACATTCAGATTTCAGCACATTTTTACAGGAACCAGAAACAACTCAGAAAATCACTAGATAACTAGTAACTCGACAGCAACCCAATACGGAAACGGAGACTTCGACTCAGCGCAAAACAGAACCCAAGAGGAACACATCGAACTCAATACACCCATTCGGAATTCGACAGCAACCAAACACAAAGAACTCGTATTCAACAACCAACAAAACGAGACAATTAACACACGGCAACTCAGAAAATTCACTAACTCGGTTGAACTGCACAACCCAGAAACCAAAAATGCAAAACTACAACCAACTGAACACTACGGACTCCATAAAGTCGAACAAAGTAGCGACGAAACATGACTCCCAGGAATTCAATGACTCAGTCAAAAACAAGCAAATACATTCGAACAAGTAAAAATGACACTAAGACAAAGCAACTTCTAATCAAATCAGTACGCGATTGAGCAAAATAGCCATAAAACGAAACTCGAAAAACCAAAACTCAGAAAACAATGAACACTTCAAAGAATACAAGCAATTTAATTCATAGATTAAACAAAGCAATTAACCCAGCAACAACTCCAATCGCGAACTCAGACAAAACTAATTAACGATTCAAACAACTCAGTTAAATGAAAAACTCAGCGTCGTTTACAGGACTCAGAACCAACGTAACACAAAGCTTGAAAATGATGCTTGAAATCATAAAGGGGAAAGGGTTTGTTTGAAGTAGAAGAGAGTTTAAGGAAAAGAAAACAAGAAAATGAAACTGAGTTTGTGACTGTGTGTTAACGAGAGAACAGAGGAAGCTAGAGATTAATTGCTACGAATAAAACAATAAAACAGAGACGTAAAAATTGAAGATTTCGAAATGAAGTTTTATTAAAACAAAATTTTTCTTTTTTTCTTTTTTATTTTTCGATTACACTACCACACGTAAATATTAAAATTTAGATCAGCAATTAACAATAATAAAACCCACAATAAAATGGAACTTTAAAGGGGCGTAACTACTATTAAAACGAAAATTAAAATTACGAAAACAAATTCTTCAAATCGATACTTTCAATCCCGTGTGGTTAGCGTTGCTACTTTATCCACCCAAGAATTTACGAAAATAACGAAATAAAGAACAAGGAAAATAAAATGAATGAGGGATGTGAGAATTAAATTTGAAACTTGAAATTACATAAAAATAAAGAGTGTTTACAAGAAAAATAGAAAATTACAACTACAATTTTTTTGGAGATGAACTACTACAACATAATTCTAGTATATGGTGTAATTGGTGTGTTTTTACAAGAGAAGATAAGGCCTATTTATAGGGAAAAATTAGGGTTTTTGGTAGGTGTGGGTGAATCTTGGCCCTTGATTTAGTTTAGTGTTGGCTAAATCTTGGCCATCCATTTTGTTTGGTGAAAATATGCACCACCCCCCCTTGCTTTTCCTTTTCTTCTTGTTTTGGTCCTTCTTTTTCTTCTTTTGTCATTTATTTCTTCTTTTGTCATTTCTTCAGTTTTCTCGAAATTTCCTAAAATGCAACAAAATAATTTATTAAAATACGATTCCAAGCAATAAATAGGTAATAAAATTATACAAAATTATGCACTTATCAGTGGGCTAACCCGTTGTAAGAAACAGAATACATTCATACTTTCACTTATAATTTCCTAAGATAAAAGTGACATATCCTGATAATATCACAAAAGCTTACTTGTAAACATGGAACCTCCTCCCTTATACCTCAAGTAGCATTTCCAAAACCATAATCTAAACTCAGACCTTTGCCTGATAATCTCCTAATAATTTGAACAGGTTCCTCGTGAATAACTGTTTTACAATTATCAACCCTGCAAAATAAAACAAACAAACATAAAAAACAGAAAATAATTAGCGTTAGTAAAACTAATCCTGTTAAGTACGGGCCAACACTAGGAAAGGTCACCTGCTTGGTTCCCAATCCTAAAATTCTAGGTTCCAACATGCCAGTCTAGGTTCCATGTTGGTTCCTTATGCCTCGAGGCAATTTTAGGAACCTATGTTCCGTTCTGGGAGTCCACACAGATTCCTCTTCTTCATGTGTCAGGCTAGACATCTTATGAAGGTAAATGCTAAGGAGTTTAACCCTTCTTCCAATGTGCCAAAGGCGGTTCCACATGAAGGATAGCTTATTAGGCTTCTCTTTAAGAACAAGTGTGCCGGTCTAGGCTCCACACAAGTTCCCACTTCCTCTCGTGCCAGTGGAGGCTCCACGGAGGGGTGAAACATATAGTTTCAGGTTCCTGTATGCCAGTCTCGGCTCCATACAGGTTCCTTTAAGATGCCTTTTGTCAGGACTTTAGGTGCCTATCAACAGGGCTTTTAATCGTGTGCTCAAAGAACTTGAGGCTTTTAGCAAAAATCTCATGCTCAGTCAGCTGAGGCTTTTCAATTAAAGTTGCTCAGGAAGCTACCTGAGGCTTTTCTCGTGCTCAGGAAGCTACCTGAGGCTTTCTCGTGCTCAGGAAGCTACACAAGGCTTAATTCGTGCTCAGGAAGCTACCTGAGGCTTTTCTCAATCATTCGCAGTCTGTGTATTCTGTCAAATCGTATTCATACTTCGCACATACTGTCAATGCTATAGGAACCTGTTCACCAAGGTAACCTGTTTCACAATACAAGTACTAAAACAAGCACTTAAAATTTTTCAAAATGGCATATGAAATATCAGATCATATCATGCACAACATTGTCTAAGTAGGAATACTACCCCCCAGTTCTTTTGGGTAATTATTGTTACGTAAAAGAACTATTAGGAAGCTGCAATCATTCATACTGCAATCAAAAATTTATCGTAGAGCTATCGATACTCAATATTAAAAATTGTTTTGCAAATAGGGAGGTTCACATCAAGTACCCCCCGAGTACATGCATAATCAAATACTGAAATCAACAATTCTGGTCAGCTATAGCTAATAAGCTGCCTTTATTCTTGGGCTGAAAGAGCCTTACTTTTCCTAAGAAAAACACAATAAAAGAGAGTTACTGATAATACTTCTTGAGATGTTCTGCATTCTAAGCTCTCGGAATGAGATTCCCATCCATATCCATCAGGTGGTAAGTTCCTTCCCAAATGGCTGACTTTATCTGGTAAGGACCTTCCCAATTCGCTCCAAAAGCTCCATGTGCCAGAACCCTAGTATTAGGCATGACTTTCATCAAGACCAGGTCTCCAACCTTAAAAGGTCTTGCTTTCACCTTTTTGTTGTAATACATTCGAACTATCTGTTGATACGCTGCTAACTTCACCTGTGAATCTGTCCTCAACTCTTCGATCATGTCCAAGTAAAGTCTATGATTGACTTCATTGTTCACGGGGTCATAATGCTTTCTTCTCAAGGAACCTGTTCCAACTTCCACAGGTACCATAGCTTCACAACCATAAGTGAGAGTAAAAGGAGACTCACCAGTTGTAGTTCTAGGAGTGGTATTATACGACCACAAAACTCCAGGAAGCTCTTCTGGCCAGCTTCCTTTCTTATCTTCAAGCCTTGTCTTCAAAGTATGCTTGATAATCTTGTTCACAGCTTCAGTTTGTCCATTACTCTGTGGATAATACACTGCTGAAAATGCTTTCTGAATTCCAAACTGCTCACACAATCCTCTAAGCTCTCTGCTATCAAACTGCTTCCCATTGTCAGAAATCAATTTCTGAGGAATACCAAACCTGCAAACAATAACTCGAAAAACAAATTCATTCAACTTCGATGCTGTAATCTTAGGAAGTGGTTCTACTTCTGCCCACTTTATGAAATAATCAACTGCAACCACTACATATTTCACACCTCCTTTTCCTTTCGGGAGCTCTCCAATGAGGTCTATCCCCCAAATGGTGAACGGCCAAGGACTGACAATCTGCCTGATTGGTGCTACAGGCCTGCTATCTAAATTTGCAAACCTCTTGACAATTGTAACATGCCTGAACAAACTTGTGAGCATCTGCTTTGAGGGTTGGCCAATAATATCCTTGTCGAAGGACCTTCATGGCTAAAGAGCTACCCCCCGAGTGATTTCCACATACGCCTTCATGGATCTCTTCAAGGATGTATCTACACTGCTCTCCAGCTACACACTTAAGCAAAGGCTGATTGAATCCTCGTTTGTATAGAACTCCATCATAGATTACATACTTGGTTGCATGATACTTCAGCTTCATGGCTTCATCCTGACTGGGAGGTACCTCTCCCTTAGCCAAGTATCTATAAATCGGAGTTATCCAAGAATCTTCAACTGGAAGTTTGATGTCAATGACCTCCTCTCTGAAGACACTAGGTTGCTCTTGAATCTAAAGTGGAATTACTCCCAATAGTGTTGACTCTCTCTGTGAGCCCAATTTAGCTAATGCACCTGCATTGGTATTCTTTCCTCGTGGTATCTGATCTAACTTTACCTCTCTGAACTTTGCGAGCAACTCCTGGGAGTACCTCAAATATAAATCTGTTCGTGGACCTCTTGCCTGAAAACCACCACGAATCTGCCAAACTACTAACATGGAATCGCTGAATACCCTGATATTTTCAACTTTCATCTCTAAAGCTAACTTGAGACCTGCAATCAACGCCTCGTACTCTGCATCATTATTAGTCGCTCTGAAAGCGAAGTGAATCGAGCTATGAAGTCTATGCCCCTCTGGACTTACTAACTCTATGCCTGCACCTGCTCCATTACTGTTAGCAGCTCCATCCACATACAATGTCCACCAAAGTGCACAATTATCATCTTCAATCTGCTCTTTCTCTAGCTCTCTTGGCACCTCCTGGCTAGTAACCTCCACATGAGGTGGAAACTCAATCAAAAAATCTGCTAGAGCTTGAGCCTTAATTGTTGTCTTCGGCTTGTACTCTATATCGAATTGCCCTAACTCCACAGCCCACTTTAACATTCTTCCCGAAGTTTCTGGTCTGTGCATCACTTGCCTAAGTGGATACGATGTTCTCACCTCAATCTTGTGAGCTTGAAAGTAGGGTCGCGGCTTCTTGGAAGCTAGGATCAAAGCATAAACCAACTTCTCCATTCCTGTATACCTTGTTTCTACATCAAGCAACCTCTTACTGACATAATAGATTGGACTTTGCTGTCCATCCTCTTCTCGAACTAAGACTGCACTAATAGAATACTCCAACACAGCTAAGTATAGTATCAATGTTTCACCGTCTATTGGCTTAGCTAACAGGGGAGGGCTTCCCAAATGCTCCTTTAGCTTTCCAAATGCTATCTCACATTCTTCTGTCCACTCAAACTTACTTCATTTCTTTATCGCTTTAAAGAACTCTTGGCATTTATCCGTAGATCTCGAGATGAATCTATTTAAAGCCGCAACTCTTCTTGTAAGACACTGAACTTCCCTCACAGTCCTTGGTGACTTCATATCAATCAATGCTTTAATCTTGGATGGATTTGATTCTATACCTCTGTGATTCACCATGAACCCTAGAAACTTCTTAGCTTCTACCCCAAATACACACTTCTGGGGATTCAACTTCATTCTGTATTTTCGTAAAATTCCAAACATCTATTCCAAATGCTTCACATGATCAGTAGCTTCCTTGGACTTAACTAACATATCATCCACATATACGTCCATGGTTTTGCCAATTTGCTCTTTAAACATCATGTTTACTAGCCGTTGATATGTGGCTCCAGCATTAATCAATCCAAATGGCATGCAGACATAACAATAAAGACCTCTATCCATAATAAAAGAAGTATGTTCCTGATCAGGCTCATACATATGGATTTGGTTGTAACCTGAATATGCATCCATGAAGCTGAGTAAACCTTTATCCGTAATAAAATAAGTATGTTCCTGATCAGGCTCATACATAGGGATTTGGTTGTAACCTGAATATGCCTCCATGAAGCTGAGTAAAGCATGTCCAGCCATTGCATCCACTAGCTGGTCGATTCGTGGCAACGGGAAGCTGTCCTTTGGGCATGCCTTATTGAGGTCTGTGAAGTCCACACAAGTCCTCCATTTCCCATTGGGCTTCTTTACCAAGACAGGATTAGCTAACCATACAGGATAGAAAGATTCCTTGACCAGACCTGCATCCAACAATCTATCAACTTTTTCTTTCAATGCCTGAGCTCTCTCTCCACTAACCGATCTTCGTTTCTGTCTCACTCCTTTCTTCTCTGGATCAACATTCAACTTGTGACACATAACCTTTGGATCTATTCCTTCCATATCTGTATAGCACCAAGCAAAGACATCCAGGTTCTTGCCCAAGAAAGAAACAAGAGATTCCCTCAAAGTTGGTTTTAGGTGAGCTCCAATCTTCAACACCTTTGTACCTTCCTTATCATTTATCTTCACATCCAATGTCTCACCAGCTGGTCCAGCTTTGACCACTATTTTTGGCATTCGAAGATCCAAATCTATATCCATCTCTGCAGCCGAATCCTCTTGAGGTTCCTCAACAGTAGATGGTACATGTGCTTCTTGCATGACATTCCTTCTCTTGGTCACTGGCTGACTATCCTCACTACTTCCACTGTGCTTCATTTTTCGAAATTTTTCATCATCCAACTCTTCTGCCATACACACATCACCATCTGCGTCCGTAGGGGGTGCACTTTCTAAGAGCAAGTAAAGGGTATCTGGTCCCTGAAAAACTGGAATCTCAGCGTGAGGTTCCTCTTCTGTGACCTCTTCAATCCTTACTACTCTGCATGATGCTGACACAAAACCCTCTAATGGCTGACTACGTAGATCGATTATTATATCATCCGGATTCTTCCTTGGAATATCATCAGGAACCTCTTCCATTCGCTCAGGAAATTTAGTAGCCTTAGCAGCGTGTTGCAAAGCTTTTGTGTAGCATTCTCTGGACTCCTACTAACAACCTCGAACTACACCAATACCACTTGGTGTTGGAAACTTCATAGTCAGATGATAAATTGAGGTTACCACCCTCATCTCCTTCAGAATTGGTCTCCCAAGAATAGCATTATAATTCATGTTGTCCTCTATAACAATGAATTCTGCTAACTGTGTAATGAAACATGGTTTATCACCTAGAGTCACTGGTAGTAGAATCTAACCTTTAATGGGAACCTGGTTATTGGAGAAGCCATACAAGGTATCCTTCGTTGGAGTCAAATCCCTATCCAGAAAATGCATCTTCTTGAAAGCTGAGTACGATAGTAAATTCACAGAGCTTCCATTATCCACTAGCACTCGGTGAACCTCATAAGACCCAATTTCTGCTTCAATAACTAAAGCGTCTGTATGGGGATGATGTACCTAGAAGCATCCTCTTCAGTGAAGGTGATATCCTCATCTTCGCCTTCAAACAACCTGGGAGACCTCTGGGATAGATTGCAAACACTAGTCAAAGGACATTCTTTAGCTTCTCGAGTATACCTTTCCATGGCGTTTCTGCTATTTCCTCCAATATGGGGACCTCCAATAATATTACGTATGCATCCGGCTTTAGGCGGTCCCTCCATTAATACAGGTTCCGGTGCTTTCTGCGTTTTCTCATCTCTATACTTCTTTCCTTCCTGAGCTACCCATGCAGTTAACTGCCCTTGTCTGATTAGAGTTTCAATTAAATCCCTTAGATGATGGCAGTCTGCAGTGTTATACCCATTGTTATCGTGAAAATCACAATATGGACGTTCGTTCTTATTCCCTGGAGGACCAGTTCTGATAGGCTTCCTAAACCATGAAGACTTCTCATTTACCGCATAAATATGATCAATCGGAGCTACTAAAGGGGTAAAAGTTTCATAGACAGGTCTCTCACGCTTGTTGTTGTTGTAGAAAGCTGGTGGCAAAACCTGATTCATAACAGGTCTGGTCGGATTCACTGTTTCAGCTTCAGGCTTCACTTGAGACGTATGAATGACCACCTTCTTAATGTCGCGATTATTAGGACTTCTAGGCCTTGACCTCTTGTTTCCTGACCATCCACTTTGCCTTACAAAATCTGGATCCTTCTTCAAATCAGCTAGAGATTCTTCCACGAGACGAAAAGGTTCTGCCTGAGCATAAAAGTCTGCCAACGTCTCTTGTTCCTTCCCTTGCAGTGCTTTCCAGAAATCTGAACCTCCTTTGACTCCAGCAATCAAGAAATTCTTTATGGTTTCCTCAGATGCTTTCCTAACCTTCGGGACCTCTACATTAAACCTCTTAAAAAATATTCTGTCAATGTCTCATTGGGTCTCTGCTTGATGTTGGCTAGGGTGTTGGTATGTGGTGCAAATGCGACAGATGCCCTGAACTGGGTCACAAAGAGCTTTCCCATACTTTCCCAAGAACCAATTGAATCAGCAGGTAACCTCTTGAACCATTGATGAGCTCCACCCTGCAAAGTTGCAGCCAGTAACCTACACCTAGTAGCTTCCTTCACTTGATAGACATCCATCTCTGTGTCGAAACGACTTAGGTATTCAATTGGATCAGTGGTTCCATCAAACTTCAACTCATTCGAAGGCCTGTAAGATCTAGGTAAAGAGGACTTTCGAACCTTCTTAGTAAAGGGAGAAGCAGTTATGGGGTTAGCAGCAAGATTCTTTTCATCCCTGAGTTGAGCTAATATTTTCTTGACGTCTTCAGCAGTTACTTATCCAACTGCTTCTGCCTTCATCATTTTACTCGTTCCCTCATCCTCTTATGACTCTGTAGTACTAGATTCCTTACTGGTTTCTTATGAAACTATCTCATCGTCCTCGATTAACTCCACAGATGGCTCATTGCTCTTCTTCTTTTTCTACGAGGAACCTCCTGTTTTATTCTTCTTCTTTCCCTTGGACTCAGTACGAACCCGGGACTGCACCTTCTTGGTAGGAGTTTTATTCTTCTCAGGATTCTCTAGCTCCTTATCATCATCATCATCCGGCTTTGGTTCTTCCTCTTCCTCCAGAATTTCCTCCTCTTCTTCAAGTTCTTTTTCCTCAAAATTCAACTGGTTTGGAGTAACCTTCGATTTCTTCCTCTTCTTAGCCTTCTTTTTCTTCTTGCTTGAGGCTTGCTCCAAGGTTGACAATCGTTCTCCAAAAGTCTTCAAAACCTCCAGCACATCTGCTGAGGTAACCTTTTTTCCCTGATGAGTACGTTCACTGCCATCATGAGTTTTCTCCACAGAACGGGTTGCTTCGCTATCCGAATCGCCTGCCATCTTTCCACTCTTAAGATGTTAACTCCCCTCCTTCTAGCGTCAATGTTGATGAGTGGATTTCGTAACAACTTTTAAGAGATTTTCGGTGAGTTGTAAGGCTAACGATCAACTGTTCAATGGAAGATTTGGGTTTTGTTTGTAGGGGTGAGCTGAGCTTAAGGGTGTCTCCAATAATATCAAGTGCCTTTAGAGAGAATTAGAGAGCTGAATTCGTCTTACCTTCAAGGTGCCTACGTATCCTTTATATAGGAATCAAGCTCACGTAGTTCTGATGCGACTCTGACTCTGCTGGAATAGCTGTATTCGATTGCCTAGTTCGCGTTGGACTCAGGTTCCTTTAGAGCCTTTCACGAACTAGTTGGTGAAATAGAGTGGAACTCGAGTTCGTCCCCCATTATAATTCTCTCATTAATCAGAGGTATTCTAGGATCATCTGCGCCCTAGAATTACACTCTGATAATAATTCGATATCGGTTCCAGATGGCTTCTAGAAATTTCTGTCGGTTGCTCTTAGGAACCTGGGGCTCAGGAACCTATATCTCAGGAGCCTTTTTCTCAGAAACCTCCTTATTTCGGGACCTGTTGCTCAGAAACCTCTTTCTAGGCATCTGTACCTGCACGAATAGCAAACATGTTAGGCTGGATAACTCATCTACTGTTTTTGCACGTTCTTACCTCTTTTTATGGCTGTAGTCATGCTAATTCGAACTCTTCTGCTAGGAGGAACCTGGTCCATTGGTGATCTACTCAGCTTCCAGGCCTTCGAGAACCTCCTGATATTCATGGTTTCTTGTTCATTTCTCTGTTTGATGCTCATTTCTTCATACCTGATCTTCGTAACTCGTACTGGATCTATCTTCTGGCTCGTATGGATTGAACCCTAGGGCCTAATGGGCCTAAATTCAGCCCATGGTGATTTTGAACACAACAATTTGTATTTTAATAAATTTTAAAACCAATTAAAAACAAATTCAGGTTTTTAATACAGTATGGAATAAATTCTAACTTCAGGTGGTCCAGCATGGCAAAGGCCATTCGGAGTGTGGGAGAGAAGGTGGTGGGGATTTCCTCAGGAAGGTTCAGTGGTCATAAGGAGTCGTGGTGGTGGAACGAGGAGGTTCAGAAGAAGGTTAAGGCTAAACTTGCGCTATTTAAGGAGCTGTTATCGTGCTGCGCAGGGCCGGAGAGGACTCGGAAGTTGGAAGCGTACAAGGTGGCGAGACGAGAGGCAAAAAAGGCAGTGGCGAAAGCTAAAGAGGAAGCGTATGAAGGGCTGCACAAGCGCCTAGATACCAAGGAAGGAGCGAATGCCATCTTTAAGCTAGCTAAAGCTAGGGAGAGAGGGAGGCGCGACCTGGGTTCTGTTAAGTTTGTTAAAGATGATTCAGGCCAAGTGTTGTTGAATGAAGATGCTATTAAGGACAGGTGGAGTTCGTATTTCCATAATCTTTTCAACGAGGCTAGGAGGAGTGGTGCCGGTGTGGAGCAAGAGGTCTCTCTTTCGCCTGTGTTTTCCTTCGACCCCTGTAAGCGCATCAGCAAGGTTGAAGTCAAGGGTGCCTTGCAAAAGATGGCTAGAGGGAAGGCGGTTGGTCCGGATCTTATCCCAATAGAGGTTTGGCTCTGTCTTGGTGAGGTTGGCGTCCAATGGCTAGCAGATCTGTTCAATGCTCTTCTTTTGGGTGATAAGATGCCAGCTGAATGGAGGCGTAGTGTTGTGGTCCCTTTTTTCAAGAATAAAGGCGATGCTCAAAGTTGTTGTAACTACCGGGGTATTAAATTACTCAGTCATACAATGAAACTTTGGGAGAGAGTGGTTGATAGTCGGCTTAGAAGAGAAGTTGAAATCTCAGAGAATCAATTTGGATTTATGCCTGGGAGATCAACGATCGAGGCCATTCATCTCGTTAGACGCCTTATGGAGAAGTTCAGGGAACGTCGCAAAGACCTCCATATGGTGTTCATTGATCTTGAGAAGGCCTACGATAGCATCCCCCGTGAAGCTATTTGGAAGAGCCTTGAGGAGAGGGGAGTTTCGTCGGCGTTCGTTAGGGTGATTCGAGACATGTACTCCCAAGCGAGTTCTTGCGTTCGGACCCCAGTGGGGGACTCCCGTTTTTTCCCGGTCGAGTTGGGGCTTCTTCAGGGGTCGGCCCTGAGTCCTTTTCTTTTCGCCCTTATCCTTGATGTCATGTCGCGGGGGATTCAAGATGCTGTCCCTTGGTGCATGCTCTTCGCGGACGATATCGTGCTAGTGGCGGAATCGAGGAGGGAGGTGAACGACAAATTGGAGCTTTGGAGATCTACTTTAGAGTCCCAAGGGTTATGTATGAGTCGTTCTAAAACCGAGTATCTCTGGTGTAACTTCAGTGGTGAGGCCAACGAAGAAGGGGTGGAGGTTAAGATTGAAGACCATATCGTCCCGCAGACGGATAAATTCAAATATTTGGGTTCGATCATCCAGAAGGAAGGTGAGATTGAAGCCGATGTCACGCATCGTATTAAGGCTGGGTGGCTAAGGTGGAGGGCAGCGTCAGGGGTAATGTGCGATAAGAAAGTCCCTTTAAAGTTGAAAGGGAAATTCTATAGAGCGGCTATCCGTCCTGCGTTGTTGTATGGCTCTGAGTGTTGGGCGGAGAAGAAGGCTCTCGTAAGCAAGTTGGAAGGGGCGGAAATGAGGATGTTGCGGTGGGCTTGTGGGCGCACGATGTTGGACAGAATCCCGAACTCGGTGTTTAGGAGCCAGCTTGAAGTGGCGCCTTTATCTGCGAAAGTTAGGGAAGGGAGGTTGAGATGGTTCGGCCACGTGCGTAGGAGGCTGGCTGAAGCCCCAGTTAGGAGGGTCGAGAGTCTGGCGGTTGTAGGAGCGAGGAGGAGAGGCAGGCCAAGGAGGTCGTGGGAAGAGCAGCTCCGGATGGATTTGAAGGCTTTAGACTTAAATGAGACCATGCTCGCGGATAGGTGTTCTTGGAGGCGGCGTATCTGAGTGGTGGATTCCCTTTTAGGTTGTGGCTCTGTTGTCGAGAGCCTCAGAGTTGCTTTGTCTCGGTTAGCGATTTTTTAGAAGTTCGGCTATAGCACTCTCACTTTTCGTTTTGAGTGTCTTCTGTTTTCTGGTTTTGCAGTTGCAGGGAGCTTGCATTTGGAGCGCATCAAGCTAGGAGTTTCATAAATTCTCGCAGATAGGTAGGCCCCATGTGGAGAACGCCATGGGACTCAGGTATGTCATTGTTCATTGCCGTATCATTTCCGTTGTATTTACCACACTCTATGTATTGTTGTGCACTCAGCCGAGGGTCTTCACGGAAACAGCCTCCCCGCTCTAAAAGTGGGGGTATGGTCTGCGTACATCCTACCCTCCCCAGACCCTGCTCTGAGCGGGATATACTGGGTATGTTTGGTTTGGTTTGGTTTGGTTAGCTTACAAGAAAAGAAGACGATTGTTAGGGGATGTTTGGTTGGGACTACTTGGGATAATAAATAAAGGAAAAAGGAAATAAATGTGCTCATTTTTTTTTGTTGGTGTTTGATTTATAAAAATTTTCATTCTTTTTGATCTGTTTTGATTTTAGATTTTCCCAGTATTCATCAATATCCATTCCCCACCTTTCACTAGGTATTTCTTTTCTATTTCCTCATTTTTTTAATTTTCAATTATAATTTATATATTAAATTATAATAAAATATATTTAATGTAAATCACTTCTAAAATTAAAAAAATTATAATTTTAAATTTTAAAAACAATTTTTATAAAATTTTTCATTACGTTTCTCGATCGAAACCAAACAAATAAAACAATTCAGAATCATTTCCTTTTTTTTTTTCCTTATTTCATTTTTGAATTCCATTCCATTTCCTTGACACAAACCAAACACCCCTTAGTGTTGTCACAGTCGAGTGTTAAACAAGAACACCATGATTATAGCAATCTTTGCTCCTATGTAACAACGTTACATTAAGTACTTTAGATTGCATATATTGCCCAAATCATATACGGAATCAAATTGCCATTCTATTTCTAGTTTTATACACTAGGTTCATTAATGGATTTTGAACGGGATAGTTTTAGACACTAGGTTCATTAATGGATGGGATTTGAACCGGATATTAATATTCATTTAATTTTCTGGATTAGATCAGATTAAGCGTCGAAATTTTTTAAAATCAATCCATATCCGTTCCATTATGATAATGGATAATTAGATCGGATATGCAATCCAATTATTAGTTTTAAAAATAAAATTTATTAAAATATAAAATTTATTAAAATATAAAATGATAAAAAAAACAATTTTAAGATGTATGAATACACTATATACACTAACATCCAAAACGTAGAACATTGAAAATAAAAAATGAATATCTATCCATACTGAAATTAATGTATAAATAAAATTAGAATAATCAAGATATAAAATTTAAACATAAAATAATTCAAATTAAGACTAAATCCAATTTGGGGATCGGGAGCAGGGATTGAGGATCCCCATTCGAGAATCAAGACGTGTACGGTGAACGAATTTGGATTCGAAAAAGAATTACACTATCCGATCCCGAAATGATCATACTTGGATCCTACCTACAATACGACTAATTAGGGCTGCACAAAAGTCCAAAATTGGATCAGACAGGATCGATTCGGACCGGACCAAATACCGGAATTTATTGAATTCATGGACCGGGGACCGGACCGATCATAAACGATTTTGGGACCGGACCGGACCGAAAAAACCCGGATCGGACTGGAACCGGACCGGTATGGACCGGTTAGTTAATATTTTATTAAAAAAATAATTTTTATAATTTAATTTTCATTCTTTGTTGATATTTAAATTACTTGGTAAGTTAATTTAAGTTTAAAAATAAGTAAATGTCATATTATTTGTAAAGTAACACTAATTTGTAAACGTAATTATAGATTACTAGCTTAAAGCCCGTGCGATGCACGGATTTTTTTATTTTAATATTATATAAATTTTTTCATTTATTTAAATTAACTTTTTAAAAGATGAATTTTGGAGGCTTACATTATTATATCAGATGATTTGATAATAATTATACAGATGTTATCCGTGATATTTCTAGAAATGGAAGGATTTTACTTAGAAAATATAGAAAAGATGATAGGTTTTATTTTAAAAAGGTAATGGATTAATTATTGGTAATTATAAAATTATTATTTTTATTAAATAGAATGCATGTGATATGATTAGAAAAAGATAGGATTTAGTTAGAGAAAATTAAAAAGGAAACATGTTATAGGTGAAAAATATAATTGATTAGTTTATAGCAATTATAATTTAATTACCTTATTTACTAAATACAATTGTACGAAATATTTTTAGAAAAGGTGAAATTAATATTGTCCGTGATATATATATCTATTAAAAGAAGGATTTTAGTTAAAAAAAAATATAGGAAAGATGATACGTTTTAGTTGAAAAAGGTAATCGACTAATTATTAATATTAAAATATTATTAGTTTATTTTATTAAATAAAACCTCCCTTGATATAATTGGAAAAAGAGAGATTTTAGTTAGGGAAAATAGAAAGGTAACGTGAAAATTAAAAAAATGACATGATTTATGTGAAAAAGGTAATTGATTAGCTTATATAATTATAATTTAATTATGTCATTTTACTAAATAAAATTGCTCATAGTTTTTAGAAAATGAGAAATTAATATATTTCTAGAAAAAAGGGATTTTAATTAGAAAAAATAGAAAAGATGATACATTTTAGCTGAAAAGGTAATCTGTTAATTATTAGTATTATAATATTATTATTTTATTTAATTAAATAGAAACGTCTGTGATATAATTGGAAAAAGTGAGATTTTAGTAAGAGAAAAGAAAAAAGGTACCGTGTTTTGGTTGAAAAAGGTAACCGTTCATGATATAATTGGAAAAAGAGAGATGTTAATTAGAGAAAAAAGAAAAGGTAACGTGTTTTGGGTGAAAAAGGTAATTGATTGGTTAATAATAATTATAATATAATTACGTTATTTTATTAAACAAAACTGCTCGTACTATTTTTAAAAAAAGAGATATTTTAGTTAAATAAAATGTGAAAGATATTCTATTTTACTTGAAAAAGAAAATTGTTTAGTTATTGAAAAATATAAAAGGTAATATGTTTAACTTGAAAAAAGAAATTAATTAATAAAGGAGAAATTTTAGTTAGATAAAATATAAAGGGATATTATATTTTATTATAAAAAGAAAATTATTTAGTTTTTGAAAAATAGAAAAGATAATATGTTTAACCTCAAGAAGGAAATTTATTAGTTAGTAGAAAAGGTAATATGTCTAACCTGAAAAAGGAAATTGATTAATAAAGTAGAAATTTTAGTTAGATAAAATATAAAAGAATATTGTATTTTAGGAAATTAGTTAGTTAGATAAAATATAAATGGATAAAAAGGAAATTATTTAGTTTTTGAAAAAGAGAAAAGATAATATGTTTAACCTTAAGAAGGAAATTGATTAGTTAGTAGAAAAGGTAACATGTCTAACCTGAAAAAGGAAATTGATTAATAAAGTAGAAATTTTAGTTAGATAAAATATAAAAAGATATTATATTTTAGGAAATTAGTTAGTTCTTGAAAAATAGAAAAGATAATATGTTTAAACTCAAGAAGGAAATTGATTAGTTAGTTTATCTGTAATTATTTATTAGTTAGTAGAAAAGGTAATATGTCTAACCTCAAAAAGAAAATTGATTAATAAAGGAGAAATTTTAGTTAGATAAAATATAAAAGGATATTGTATTTTAGGAAATTAGTTAGTTAGATAAAATATAAAGGGATATTATATTTTATCATAAAAAGGAAATTATTTAGTTTTTGAAAAAGAGAAGATAATATGTTTAACCTTAATTGATTAGTTAGAAATTGATTAGTTAGTAGAAAAGGTAATATGTCTAACCTGAAAAAGGTAATTGATTAATAAAGTATAAATTTTAGTTAGATAAAATATAAAAGGATATTATATTTTAGGAAATTAGTTAGTTCTTGAAAAATAAAAAAGGTAATTGATTGGTTAATAATAATTATAATATAATTACGTTATTTTATTAAACAAAACTGCTCGTACTATTTTTAAAAAAAGAGATATTTTAGTTAAATAAAATGTGGAAGATATTCTATTTTACTTGAAAAAGAAAATTGTTTAGTTATTGAAAAATATAAAAGGTAATATGTTTAACTTGAAAAAGGAAATTAATTAATAAAGGAGAAATTTTAGTTAGATAAAATATAAAGGGATATTATATTTTATTATAAAAAGAAAATTATATAGTTTTTGAAAAATAGAAAAGATAATATGTTTAACCTCAAGAAGGAAATTTATTAGTTAGTAGAAAAGGTAATATGTCTAACCTGAAAAAGGAAATTGATTAATAAAGGAGAAATTTTAGTTAGATAAAATATAAAAGAATATTGTATTTTAGGAAATTAGTTAGTTAGATAAAATATAAATGGATAAAAAGGAAATTATTTAGTTTTTGAAAAAGAGAAAAGATAATATGTTTAACCTTAAGAAGGAAATTGATTAGTTAGTAGAAAAGGTAACATGTCTAACCTGAAAAAGGAAACTGATTAATAAAGTAGAAATTTTAGTTAGATAAAATATAAAAGGATATTATATTTTAGGAAATTAGTTAGTTCTTGAAAAATAGAAAAGATAATATGTTTAAACTCAATAAGGAAATTGATTAGTTAGCTTATCTGTAATTAAGTAAGGGTAAATAAGTAAAATCAACAGTACCGACCGACCGACCGACCGACCGACCGACTAACCAAACTTTTAATGTTTCGGAATTTATATAATAGTATAGATATATAGTATGAAATATGAAATTTAATCATTTATATTATAGTGTTTATATATACTATTTCAAAAATTTATTGTTTACCAATTTGGATCACTAAAATATGTTATGTGTTAATATTTAATCATTAAACTATATAATTTAAAAGATAAAATAGTGTAAAATTAATTATATACATAAAACACGGTCCGATCCGGTCTGGACTAGATGTTTTCAGGGTTTGGACCGGACCGGACCGAAGACCGATTTTTTTTGATTTTATGGACCGAGGACCGGACCAGTTATATTCTGTCCGATCCGGTTTTTGGACCGGTAAATCTGATCCGATCTAATTTACCGGTCCAGACCGAAAAGTTGTGCAGCGCTACGGCTAATACTGCTTGTTTATTTTTGTTTATACATGCAACTATTAAAGTTTGGTAAGACAAGGACTACAATAACTCCATCTTTTAATTAGGAAAGGAATTTAAATCTATTCATGTAAATAGAAATATCTTGAGATTGTAAAATTTGTGTAGCATTTGCTCATGGCATGTTTTATATGCTGGAGTAAGATATATGTGATGTAGTTACCTGTGATTGTCTATGTAACTAAATTTTAAAGATTCGGCCCTCGAGATTTTCTATCAAGTAACCGGAATCCACTACTTCAAACTTTCACGATGGGTTGGCTTATCCCATTATTTCAGAGAGTCTTCTTATATAAAATTTTGAAAAAAATAATTAATTTCATTATAAAATTTTATTATTTTTATTAAAAAAATTATTAATTTCATCATATTTTTTTTATAAAATTTACAAATTTAACACATATAATTTTAAAAAAAAATTGATTTAAATTTGATTCCATGGTGGAATCATTTTAAATAAATTTGATTTTATAGTAGAATCGCTTTGGATTATATCATTGATTTTCAATGAGTTTTCAGAAAAAAAAAGGTTGTGCAATTTCATTTTTAATTTCCTAATTAAGATTATAATTATATTTCATACAAAAAAATAGGACTTTTTCATAAATACCTAAACCCAGAATTTTTTTACAAAAATATTTTTTTAAGAAAAAATAATTTTCAAAAACACCATCTTATTTGCAAAAATACAGTCTGCAACTAAATCAACCATATTTTTGCAAATAAAATGGTGTTTTTGCAAAAAAACTTTTGAAAAAAGTATTTTTGCAAATATTTTGAGAAGATGGTAAAAATACTAAAAAAATTAAGAAAGGTGATAATTTTGATAAATATTCAAAAAAATAAATATATGTATTTTATGATTGCTCTCTATTAAATTCCCTGTTTGACAAACTTTTTTAAGTCAGCTTATGGCTTATAAGCATGTAACCAACTTAACTTATTAATTCAATTTATAACTAATATGTTTCAATTTATAACTAATATGTTGATAAATTGAATGTTAGACGTACTTTTTTCCTAAATTATTTCTTATTACTTCGTTTCTTTGCTTGTTTAATAATTAAAATTTTTAAATTTATGTTTTTAAATATTTTTTTTAATTTAAAATGCATGTATTGAAGTTATTCTCATATCTAGCATGTTAAATTCCGTTTAGAAAATAATACATTTTTTCTTTTTGATATTAACAATTCAATAAATTTATATTCTTTAGATTTCTAAAATTTATTCAACTCTTGTTTAGTTTAGATAAATTTGTGTGAATTTCATTATTAGAAATTTTAGCACTATTTTTTTAAGTACTAGACCTGAACCGCATAAAACGTCTTGGTTTTGTACTCTTCGAACCAGAGACTATAACTAAGATTAAAATGGTAACTAGATAAATAGCAAATACAACCGTGACAGTAATGTAATTAAAGTTTTGATAGTAGTAGTAGATAAAAAAAAAACACTGTATTCATTTGATTAGTTCTACACTAATTAAGTGCAATACTACAATATTAGAATGAAATTATTTGTCTTACTTATCATAAGTTCCGTAACACATTCTCTTTTCTCAAAGTTTTTTTTTTTAATTCTCTTTTTTCTCAAATTTCAGTTCACATTCTAACTGAAATATAATGACACCTTCTTTTTATAAAGTGTAGATACAAATTATTTTATGCCTTATAAATTACTTGATTTGTTTTATCCTAATTTAAATACATGGAATTTGAATGTCGTAAAATAGTGTTAATTGCCAACCCCACATATTTATACATGTTTTGACTTTTACAAATAAAAAAACAAAAAAAAAACAGGGGGAATCTTATCTGTAACAGTCCCTGTATATCGTAGTGGGTTTTTTCACTGTTTCTGCCACACAGTTAATCAGAATTAAGTAACTTAGATTTTCTTTTCACGAGTTGATTGAAGGTGTTGAAACTGAAATGAATTAAATAAATTAACAAATATTGAGAAACCATTATTAGAAAATAATTAAAGGCGTATTGAGGGTCTGGTGGGCAGCGGGCAGAATTTCATTTTCATCACGTATCTGTGTGTTCCGTATAATTTATACTATTTTTTACACATGCGATACATCCCAAATAGCGACTTACGTTACGGTGAGCAGTGGAATAATGTAGTACATCACAGTATCTCAACTTCATGTGCACCTCAATAAATCAGACACGTTGATTAGGATGACGCAAACATGCGTTATATATCAGACGGCTCAGATTGAACTTGTCTTACTACATTAACACTTCCTCGGTAATCGAGCTTCATTTTGAGAAGAGAACTACATTGGGATAGATAGATAGATAGAGATAGCAATACAGTACCTCTGAAGCTCTGTACTCATTCAAGCTTCTCAATGGGAGAGGTATGGTAACTAATATTATTACTTAATAAAGATTTAGTAGTATTTATTTTTCTTTTGTTGTTATTTTCTTTTGGTTTTTGAATATGAATTTGTTATGCAGGAAGAAAAGAAAGGTGGAGAGGAGAAAGCTGAGGAAGTAAAGAAAGCAGAGGAAGTGAAGAAAGAAGAAGTTAAAGAAGAGAAGAAACAAGATGACAACAAAGTTGAGGAACCAAAAGAGGCGGCGCCGCCACCGCCGCCAGTGATTGTCTTGAGAGTTTTCATGCATTGTGAAGGTTGTGCTAGAAAAGTCAGGGCATGTCTTAAAGGATTTCCAGGTTTGCTTTCATGTTTTTAGTTCTACTACTGTCTATGTATTTAATTTTTTTTGTGGGATGTTACATATTTTTCGGTACGTTGGATTCTTTGTTTTTTATCAATGAGACTTGTCACTAGGCTATCATCAACGAATTCTTGTTTTTGTTATTTTAGTTTAGGATTTAAATTAGTTGAAATAATTGATGCACTCTTTACAAGGTTGATGAGATTTGTTTCAAACTTTTGTAGGAGTTGAAGGTGTTGAAACTGATTGCAAGAGTCAAAAGGTTGTAGTGAAAGGAGAGAAAGCAGATCCAGTTAAAGTGCTTGAGCGAGTTCAGAGGAAAAGCCACCGTCAAGTTGAGCTTCTTTCTCCGATTCCTAAACCTCCGGAGCCCGCGGCGGAGGAGCCTAAGGCTGTAGAGGTCAAAGAAGTTGCCAAACCCGAAGAGAAAAAAGAAGAGGTTTTATTTTTATTTTAATTTCCAAAAAAGTGGTGTTTTGATTGATAATTCATGAGTTGGGTTGAGATCATGAAATTGTTATTGCAGCCTCAGGTAATTACAGTGGTGTTGAAAGTGCACATGCATTGCGAGGCCTGTGCTCAAGAAATCAAGAAACGTATAATGAGAATGAAAGGTAAATGAGTATATTTTCCCTTCGTCTCGTGTTTTAATTTTGGTTATTTTGAAAATTGTCGATCAGAAGAGATTTAAAAACTGACATTCAATCATGCACACTGCACTCATACCTATTATTTGTATCCTTGACCACTTGAAATTTGTATATATCATGCTTTTCTTTTTAGCTGTTTGTAGCTGTATTTGTAAAGATGTGTTGTTTTTTTTATAATTTGCCTTTTGTCTCTTTGAATCGAATTGATTCCTAGAATGAGTCAATATACCCAATCTTTCACAATCTGTACATTCTCTAATTAAATAAATATAGTCCTTTCTTTAGATTCCTTTTAATTTTTATTATTACTAAGATTTGTGTTCACTTGTGATGATGTCAAATTGCTTGAAGCACTTCCATCGAATTCTCATATTCCATTCTACACATGTACTAACAAGTAATAACCGTTACATTATATTTTCGGAAACTCTTTAGTGACAGTCTTTTTGCAATTTAGGTGTTGAGAATGCAGAACCGGATCTAATAAATTCCAAAGTGACAGTGAAAGGAGTTTTTGAGGCACAAAAATTAGTGGAACATGTGTATAAGAGAACAGGTAAACAAGCAGTGATTGTGAAGCAAGACCCTGAGAAAAAAGAAGATAAGGAGGAGAAAAAAGGCGATGAAGGCGGGGATAAGGACAAGGAAACAAAGAAAGGCGAGGAGGCTGCAGCGGGAGATGGGAAGGAGAAGAAGGAAGGTGGTGGCGAGGTGGCAGCAAAACCCGAGGCTCCCGCGGCTGCTGTTGGACAAGAGGATGCACAAGTATTGGATATGAAGAAACATGAGTTCTACTATTACCACCCTCAGAGCTATCAAATGTATCCTCAGACATTCACCGCAGAATCATACTCATCAAACTCATATCCTCCTGCACCTCAAATGTTTAGTGATGAGAACCCTAATGCATGTTCTGTTATGTAAATTCGAAAGAATGCGAGGGACAAAATGGGAAGGGAACGAGAGGTGCTGCACATGGCCATCACTGTTATTCTTGTTGCTCACATACCTTGTTATGCTCTGCATGTGGCCTTGTCTGAGGTATCTCTTGTCTTGGTATAAGTCTGCTGGGAAAGGGAAGGAAGATGTATAATATTTCGAAATTTTGTACTTTTTTTTTCTTCTGCTTATTATAATAATCCTTGTTACATAAAATACAAAGTAGTCTAATATAATTATAATGTAATCTAATGTAAACTATAGTTTTAGTACATGCCTTTTGTTCTGTTCTAAGTAGTATTTTTAAGTACCTTTATTTTATCTAGTACAAAGTAGTTGAATATCATGGGGTTGGTTGAAAGATGTTAATAGTATTAGTTTTTGTTTGAAGCAAGTGGGTGTTGGTGGATGAGTCTGTTGGCAAGTATAGTAAATGTGTAAGTAGTGGTGTTACTATGGTTTCAGTGAGCAATAAGTTCCATCCATCAATCGAAGATGGTAGAGAATAGGCAGTAATGATTACATGTATGGATGATGAATGTGTGGAACGAAACTCAACTGAAATCTGTTGAAGATATGTGTAGATTAATATGAACCTTCAATATAGTTTTTTGATTCAACCGAGCTACAAATTAGAGATGAGGAGCGGAGAATCGAACGTGTTACTATTAACATTTGATTGAACTATCAAAGATTTGAACGATGTCTTGTTATCAGACTTGAAATTTCGATTTTTAGTTTTCGATATGAATAAATTACTGGTAGATGAAGTGGATTCAAGTGTGATACCGATAAAATTTCTTGTGGGAGTATGAAAGATAAGGGGGGATGTATTATTTCTTTTAGATGGTACGATTACTATAATATACAAAAGGGGTAAAGGGAAAGAGATTGCTATGGTTTGGCATTTTACATGAAATGTTTGCTTTACTCGCACGGGAAAAAAACTAGTCTTTTGATGATTTGAAAACTTGCATACCAACTTGGGTGCATCGTGCATTTTTCTTTATTTGCTAATTGCTATTTCCACTTTTATCTTGAAAGAGACACTTGAACTATAAATGTAAGCTCTCCCTATGCTCACGTCTCTTATTTTCTTTTTAATGCAAATTTACCGCAGTCTATATACACCCAGAATCTGGTTAAACAACGTGTTACTTGTTTAATTTGCGAGACCACCACTCAAAAATGATGAAACTGCGTATACGGAAGTTGAACGCGTCCAAAGATGAAACCATTAACCATGTAGTTGGGTTGGTCCCCGATCATCGTTGATTGACAAACCATCTATCTGTGGAAAAATTTTGCGAATCAGAAAAACCTAAAATCAAAAAATTAATCGTAATAGAGTAACGTGATCGATCTACAATTACATTCACATCAATTTCCCATATTAAACATATTCGTGAAAAGCATGATGACCAGAGAATGTTGGGATATTTTGTTTAATTCAAACATATATCCTGTTATTCTAGTTATAGAAATAAAGTGTTGATATGTCAACATGATTTGGTCAATCGTAATTGAGAGATTATAGGAGTCTGAATACGTTTGTCTTGAGCAGCAAGAATAAGATAAGATATTATTGAGAGATTATAGGTGGTGAGAGATTATAGGAGTCTATTTAAACAATGTAATCGTATTATTTTATATTAATGTGAAGATGAGTTTTCCTCTCTGTTAAACACTTAGTATACATATTCTTAGTTTTTTTTTCTTACATTTGGTATCAGAGCCATGGAAACATCCAAGGCAAAGGAAGGTGTTGTGGGTTTGAACTATCCCATGTTAACGAGAAACAATTATACAACATGGTCCCTTAAGATGAAAGTGTTCATGAAGGCGCAAGGAGTTTGGGGTGCAATTGAGCAGAAGGATTCTAAGGTAGCCATTGACGAGAGGACGGTGCAGGTAGCCCTTGCAGCAATATATCAAGGTGTGCCCGAGGAAATATTGTTGGCCATTGCTGAGAAAGAAACTGCTAAGGAGGCATGGGAAGCGATTAAGACGATGTGTATGGGAGAGGAACGAGTAAAGGAAGCAAAGGTGCAAACATTAAAGGGACAGTTTGAGTCTATGGTCATGAAGGAAACAGACCAGGTGGATGACTTTTGTATGAAGCTGAGTGGAATTGTCACGAACATACGGGTTCTTGGTGAAACAATGGAGGAATCAAGTGTTGTGAGGAAAATTTTGCGTGCAGTCCCGGATAAGTTTCTTCAAATAGCTTCAAGCATCGAGCAATTTGGGGATATAAAGGTGATGACAGTCGAAGAAGTGGTGGGTCGTCTCAAAGCTCACGAGGAAAGGATGAAGGGCAGGTCCGAGAGCGCAGGTGGCGCAGGTGGACAACTTCTCTTGGCATCTCAGAATCAAAGAGCTAAAGGTGGTTCTTTCCGTGACAAGAGTAGGATAAAGTGTTACAACTGTAACATCTTTGGTCACTATGCTTCAGAGTGTAGCAAACCACGACGGGAACGAGAGAAGAGACAAGAAGTGAACCTTGCAATCATGGAGGATGAGGAACCTGCGTTGTTATAAGTGTTGCCAGATGGGCACAGTAGTAGCCAAACGGGCTGGTGAATAAATAGTGCCAGACGGGCAAGTTAATAGTGCCAGACGGGCAAGTTAGTAGTGTCAGACGGACAAGACGAAAGCCATACGGGCTAATTGCCAGATGGGCAAAGTTGATTGCCAGACGGGCATAGAAGAAACAAACCTATAGTTTGAATTAAGGGAGAGATTGTTGGGATATTTTGTTTAATTCAAACATATATCCTGTTATTCTAGTTATAGAAATAAAGTGTTGATATGTCAACATGATTTGGTCAATCGTAATTGAGAGATTATAGGAGTCTGAATACGTTTGTCTTGAGCAGCAAGAATAAGATAAGATATTATTGAGAGATTATAGGTGGTGAGAGATTATAGGAGTCTATTTAAACAATGTAATCGTATTATTTTATATTAATGTGAAGATGAGTTTTCCTCTCTGTTAAACACTTAGTATACATATTCTTAGTTTTTTTTTCTTACAGAGAAAACAGCAACCTTTGAAAATAGATCCAGAAAAATTGGTAAATTGTATGCATATCTCGAAAACGAAAACTAAAATTTATGAAATGATGAAATGTTAGTTTCATGCTTTCAATGCTGAAACTGTAACCTGTAGGCCGAAAAATCAGAATGCAGATATCAACTGACAAAATCTCGACACATTAGTCATTATTACCTGGAGACTCTATTGAGAACTGTATTTAGAAATTTAAAAATACTACGGAACATGATTAATGACAATAATGTACATATGATCGATTTGAAAGCTGCAGCGACTGATCCTCCAAGTAAAAAAACAAAGAAAGCTGGCATTGTAGTCCTATTGCTTGAATCATTATGGCGGACATTTTTCGGATCTATAAATATTCGATAAGATAATTGAGGAGTCTATCCGATTGTGCTTCAACTATTTCTTGCCTGGGGGACCAAATTTAAGTGAGGGGATCTGTATGGATGCATGAAGGAACGCAACTCGTTCATGTTACCAAAGTAATATGTAGGGCCGTGTTTTGGTGATATGGAACAAAAAAACAAATATTCATGCCATGCACTATATCGGCGTTATTCTCGAATTCTTGTGTAAATAATTGCTATATATATGGTTAAATAGGGTGAGTGAGAACCACCAGTATATCTGATATGAAATTTAATCCTATTCACACATTTTTAATATTTAAATTAAATTCTAGTGTCACAATTAATATTTTAAATTTTATTTTTTGTTATTCATCTAATCCACCATCATTTTCATCCTTACTTTGGTCATCTTTTCCGGCAACCAATTCCGGCCAATCTAGAAAGTCACCATCGATAAACAGAAAATTACCACACTATCGCCAGCTCCGACCACCCTGCCACCGTCATCACCAACAAAAATTACCACCTTTAAACAGAAAATCGCTGCATTCTGCCACCTTCGACCACCACACTACCGCCACTACCACCAAAAAATACCGGTTGAAAACAAAAATCACCTCGACCAAAACCACCACCAACAAATCACCGATAACAACCGAAAATCACCATAAAATCAGAAACAATCATCTCCGATCAAATCACCACAAAATCAGACATGGTAAATCAAATTAATAAGGCCAAATTACAAAGCTTTGATTCAATTACAAAGGCCCGAAAATCACCGCCTTTAGGGGTTTAGAGACTAGTAGAGCCATTTACTTGAAGATATAAGTAGCGTAATTGAATAAATATCGAGTCCAGATTTGCCGATGAGTCCTCAATTGGAGCAGATCCATGGTAAAATGCGTGACAATTTTCGTGCTCTCGTGTATGCCTTTTTTTTTCTTACTGTTAAATTTCTCTCTCTCTCTCTCTTATTTTCATGTCGCCGGCAAGCTTCAATTTTCAGTAGGGGCGAAATTGACGTGTGAGTGGGGGAGCAGTGATAGCGACAGGGGTGGTGGTCGGAGTCTTCGTTGGCGGGGATGGTAATGACAGCGGGGGTAAGAGGTGTGGAGGCAGGTTGGGGGGGGGGGGGTTGAGCTGTGGGTACAGTGCATGTATTTTTGTGTATGTCGCGTTTGTAGTGTGTATGTGTGTGGTGGATGTGTGTTTAAAGTGTGGCTGTGATTAAAAATTTTTAAAATTTGTATGGTTGAGATTAGATATTAATTTTCATTTTAATTGAGAGTTCTCACCTGAACAAGACCCTGATTAAATTATATCCTTATATATAATAAGTATAAGAGGGATCTTATCCATAAATTTCGCCACTATACTACCAAAATAATCTCAACCGTCGAATCTAATTTCTTTAAAAATAGACAATAAAGATTACATCATATTAAAAGAGGAAATTATAATCTTAAAAGGATATAATTAGAAAAGTTTGCATCTTAAGTAAATTCTAAAAATAAAATTATAATAAAACGGATATAATTAAAAAGGTAATTTTACAATTGAATTTTAAAAAGAAAATTATAATCTTGAAAGGACATAATTAAAAGAGGTTGTATTAGAATTGAATGTTAGGTCCAATAAGATTGTAGAAGGGGGGGTTGAATACAATCTATATCATTTTCTCCAAATTTGTCTTCTAAATAAAATTTAATTCAAACAAATTTGTGCGGAATAAAATAACACAAATTTCAAGTTGAATATAACAATATATTAACTTGATGGGTGTTCCAAAATCAGTACAAGTGACTATCAAGAAATTAATAACTAATTAGAAAATTCGACATGAACTTTTCTAATTTAGTTAATAAAAATCAAGATATCAAGTCAAGAACTAGGAAACTTAATTCGCTAGTAATACACAAGTCACAAATAATCAAGTTCCAATGGATACAGTTTTTGTTACAAGGAACTCAAGAATTTATAGCAATTTAATTGAGCTTGAAAGATGAGAGAGAGATATAATATGTTGGCTTTCTTTCTTTCCTTTCTTTTCTGTCCGTGTATGTCTGTGTGTTTTTTTGCTTTTGCTGTCTTCTTTCACTTTTATAGCAATGTTTGATATTTTGCTGCCATCATGACAAAAACTGCTCCATGACATAATCTTGTAATCTCGGTATGACATAAACCGTACCATGACATAATCTTGTAATCTCGGTATGACATAAACCGTACCATGACATAATCTGTTGATCGGTATGACATAAATCATAGTCTCGGTATGACATAAATTGTGTCATGACATAATCTGGAATTCGGTATGACATAACCTTGGTCATGACATAAACTTTGAACATGACATAATCTTGTCTTAACTCCAGTATGACATAAACTGTGCGTTTTATGTCAATATGACAAAATCTGTCTGATCTCTCCCAATATGACATAAACTCAGCGTTTCACATTTATTCTTTTATGTCATAGAAACCTTATTAATTATTTAATGATTAATTAATTAATTCATACTTAATTGATACAATAAGTAATTTAATAAATAAATTAATTCTTTTAGAATTAATTCATTAATTAAATAAACTATAATGATTTATATCAATTAAAGGTGAACTAATTAAAATCAATAAATACTTAACTTACCTCAATGAATCACTGTAAATAGTGAATAACTTCCACTGGATAATTGTTGACGTTCGATGTACTGTCTGGTTCATGAACGACTAACTCCAATTTCTATTCTTTACTTTGACTCTCAGTTGTGATCCATGTACTTTCTCAACACACTTTAATTTTCTTGTACTGCCTCTGTCACTATTGAAATCTCTTGTCACTGCAAATAAAATCCAATTGCATCAATGCTACACCAAGGCTTGATCAGTTGTCTGAATCTTCTTTCGGTGTAAAACATCAAAACTATAGATTGACATTCTTCTTTCTTCTGACAGATATCACTATCTGAGATTCCTGTGACAGTTACCATTAATTACTTATTACAATCTAATTTAAGTTGAGTTGTATCCTCGAAATACAAATAGGCTGAGTCATATGCCTTTCAATCTCCCCCTATTTGTTTGTTAAAAATTAACAAGGAAATTCCTAGAGGATAACTCAACTTAAACTAGTAAAAGATAAAACTGTAATTGCAAAGTAAATAATGAAAAACGGTTCTGGTTTATATTTAACATTTCCAGATTCAAACTTTAAAGATAAATACAAGATAGATGATCCTCTAGACTGATCATATTTCACATTAACCTATCTTGTTCTATTTAAGCTCTAAAGATATAACATGTAGAGCGGTTCTTCACTTCGGACTGTCTTCCCTTCTGAATTCTCCTTCTTCAGGTTCATCTGTGACTTGAAGTTTCTTGTGCAAATCAGAATCAACAAGACGCTCTCTTCTTGATGACAATCCTTGAGGTAAGATTAAAGGAATTCCAAGCTTCTTTCTCAGTTCACCTTGAAATTTCTTGTAATCTTTTATATTCGTTTGTGCATAGGATCGAATGTGATCTGCAGCTATTACCTTTTCTTTAGTCAAGAATCCATGATTTCTGAGAGCATATTCAGCATATACCAAGTGTTTTGCATGATGTTCATATAACTCATCTGTCTGAAGATTGATTGAATGAAGTATCTCTCCCTTAAGAAATTTTACTTGTGGAGGATCCTTAATCACTTCTGGTCCAGCTCTTTCAGCAAATTCTTTGAACTTTTCATGTAGCAAAACACCTAGCTCAGACGATGTTCTCACTTTAGGCCTAAGTACCCAAATCTCTGTCAGCGATCTGTCATAAAAGAACTGAATAGATACTCTGAAAGTTCCAACTTTATGACAATCCACAAATATTACCAGCTCATCAGATTTGGGATCAAATGCAGTAGTTATCCTGATGACTTCTACCTTTAAGGCCCTTATATACATATTGGATTTGCCAATTTAAATTCCTTGAGAATTTCTCCAAGACGACGATCTTCATAATCAGAACTCTAAGGTGAATCAATTGCTTTTTGAGCACGTTCCCATTTGTCTCCACTCTTGAGTCTGATATACATCTTTCTTGCTTCAAGCTTCTGAGCATGTTGCATTTGAAGAGCTTCCTTTTCAGCCTTTTGAAGCCTTTCATTATGAGCTATCTGTTCTAGTGTCTTTTTGAGTCTTTCATCTCTCATAGACAGATTAGCTTCATTCTGTTCAAGTTCTTGATTGGCTTCAAAATCCATTCTTTGGAGTTCAGCAGGATCAGGAACTACACTCTCTTCATCATCCCAAAAACTGAGATCTGGTTCCCCAAATTCTTCTCCATCATCAGAAAACTGCAAGTCAGCAAAAATATCAAGGTTATCAGGTTCACCTGTATAGTAATAACCTTCTGCAGTGTCATCTTCATGTGCTGCTTGAGTTTTCTTTCCTTTGCCTTCAACTTGTTTATCAGATTTTGATTTACTTGCACTTGCATTTACCCCCCCTCTAGATTTCTCCCCCTTAGTTGAGGAATCCTCTACAGTTCTTTGACTTGGGTCATCTGCATCATCATCTTCAAAGAATTTCACCTCTTCTGCTGTAGGAGAGTGAGTTCTGCTAATGATATTATACAAATGTCTCAACCCTTTTGCTTGATAAGCATTTTGCCTTTCAATTTGACTAAGTCGATGTCCAGTGGATAAGTGATTCTTATTTACTTCTTTCTGAAGATCTTCCATTTGATTCGATATTGAAGTGATAATGAGATCCTGAGCCACTGTGACATCTCCAGAGTCTTCGATAGCTTGTTGCTGAGAGAGGTTAAGTGCATTGATCTTGTTGAAGATAGTTCTCATGTTATCCATGTCAAACCTTAAGTTTTTATTGTCTTCTTCAGCTTGAGCAAGACTTTCTTTCATTTGATCCAATTCTGCCATGAGAGAAAGAGTGTTTGTGTCATTGTGTGCGCTCACCTCACTATCTCTCTAAGTATCACTCATCTCACGTGCATGTGTTTCACTCAGTTTAGAGGTAGTCCTTACATCACTCCTCTCATGTTCCAAAGCTGCTTCCATTGTACCTGCATGAGAAATCACCCTAGCCTTCTCTTGGAAGGTCAGTGGTGGTGCAATGGGAGTTCGCAAATCCCTAACCACAGTCATTTCTGTCATGTCAGTTGGAATTGAGGTCTGAATTGCTTCAGTGACAGAAAGACTGAGTTGCCTTCCACCTTCTCCAGTTGAAACTGCAAGTGGAAAATCCCTTGAGGGAGCCAGGAATGTTCCTCCTGGGAGGGGAGATGATGATTCTATTATCAGTGGCTCAGAATCAAGATTTCCCTCATTAGCCTGTGAAGGCTCCTCTACCGTGACTATGGTAGGCACTGTTTCAGTTCCTATGTGCTCTCCTCGCTGAGTGTCCCTATCTTCATTCATTTCTACATGTTCTCCCATTGTTAGTAATAACAGTGGGGTTGTGCTTGACACTTTACAGGATGCCATGGCCGACTGGCGAAATTCAATGGACTCATCCTGTTGAGAGAATGGTTCCAGTAACTGTTCATTCGCCATATCAAAGTCCATATCCTGTTGGGAGGATATGGATGAGCTTACAGTTGCCTCAGGTTCATTTCTACTCTTCTTTAGTAGAGGCAGAGCTGTGGGTTCACTCACTTCATCACTACTTCTTGCACTTCTTTTAGGCTGCAATTTCCTTCTGTATTGGTAGAATTTAGTTGTTTTTGACTCAGTGTTTGGCTCTTTGACCTGGGATAGAGATTGTGGTGCTACAATCCCTTGGTCAGTCCTAACAACCACTTGGGTTCCAGAAGTAGATTGAGAATGAGAAGTAGTTAAAGGATCAGAAGGCAATACCTGGTCAGCAGATGGAGGTTGAAGTTCTGGTTCAGCTTGTTCTTGAACAACTGGTTCTTGTTCAGGTACTGGTTCAGTTGGCTCAGGAACTTGTTCTTCAAGAGGAGGTGCAAGTTGTTCAACTATTGGAGGTACTTGTTCAATTGCTGCTTCAGGTTGATTAGGAACTGGAGCAAGTACATTCTGAATGATAGGAAGTTGAATGTAGGTGGACATGTATTGAGTAACAGCCACTTGCACATTTGGAAACTTTACTTCAGCACCGTATCCTGTGAATAGTTTGGTTGAAGGTTTACCAGACACCTTGGATTGACAATTCAGGAATGGAGCATGAAGTTCAATAGGAACCAAGTGGTTAAAAATCAATGTAAAGAATCTAGGGTAATAGAATAAGACTTTTTCACCCTTATCAATGTTCTTCTTAGCATTGATAATTCTTCTAACCATAGGAACACAAAGAAGTCTGCCAATATTGATGCTTAGATTATGAGCAATTGCAAATCCAATATGTTGCAAAAAAGAAGTTATTACACTGAAGTTTCTTCTTGTAGTATTTACAAACACCTTTGCCAGCGTGTCAAATAGATAATCCCATTCTTGAACAAGATACTTTTTATTCAGAGTAGAGAGATCTATTTCATGTTGATAATTAATTCCAGTGAAAAAATTAATCAACTCTTGATTGGACGGAAGATCTTGAAAATTTTCATTGGGAAAGCCCAGAACAGTGTTAATAACAGATTCATTCACTGTGTACTGATTTGGTCCAACGGTGAAAACAAAAGATCGATTATCCCTTGAAGCAACAGCAGTTGTACACATTATTCGTAAGGGTTCAATCTTCAAAGGAGCATCCAGTCTTAATGCAGTGCTAACCAGTGAATGATTATTCAAGAAATTAATCCAAGGTCGAAACCGTTCGATGGAACACCTTTCGGGATCAAAATATCCGACCAAATTATGATTTATTAGCTCAAAATGTTCATCAATATAATCAGCCATTTTTTAAACAATTTTTGCCCTTTTAAAAATCCAGATTTTAACAAAATAAACAATTAAACTGAATTATTTCGAATTAATAATTAATTCAAAATTCAAAATTTTTCAAAGTTCTTCAAAAATTCTGGAAAAATCACACTATGATCTAGAATCAACCACGAGTACTCAGGTATTTTTAGATTTCACAGAATCAAAATCAAAAGTCTCAAAATTCAGATCGAAAATTCGAGTTTTCGAAAACAAGAACTGCAAAAACTCGACTAAAACTCTCGATTTAACCGTCGATTGGATGTTTAAGAGAGATTAATCGATGTAATGAACTCAGTTAGAGCAAATCAGTGTTTAATCGAGAAGAAAATCGAGCAGAGTTTCGACTTATCGATGTATGTATATGTGTGTATCGATATAGAGCCTCTGTGACTTAACACGAGAGGAGAATGACAAAACAAGGGATATTGCAAAACACACACACTCTACTGTTATATATACTAAGCCCTGAATATGACATAATTCTTACCACTACCCGAATATGACATAATTCTAATACTAATGTGAATATGACATAATTCTTACCATAATACAAATATGACATAATTCTAACTAAATGCCCGAATATGACATAATTTACACTACCATACGATTATGACATTATTTACACTAACACACGATTATGACATTATTTACACTAACACACGATTATGACATACTGTACACTATACCAAATATGACAAAATTTATACTACAGTCGAATATGACATAAAACTCGATTATGACAAAATTCTGACTAAGAATGTATTATGACATAATTCTATTATGACTTAAAATAAACAAAAATTAATATACAAACAAACTACTACAATAAAAATAAAATAATAATTTACAGAAAATTAGAAATATTAATAAAATAATAATTAACAAAAAATTAATTATTTACAACACAGAAATAAACATAGGTTAGCATTTTTACGAAATCAAACAATAATAACAAAAGGACAAACACTACAAATCAATAAAATTAAAATATTCACATAATTATATATAATTATTCTAATTGCATAATTTACGAAATAAAATATTAACAAGATTAACAAGTGTTCGAAAATAAACAAGTAAAAAATAATTAATGATAAAATAATTATACAAGTGATTTTAAAACAACAAATATTCACAAAATAATCACTTGTTAAATTATTTAAGAGCAAACCTCAGATATTAACTAGTTTAATTACTAGGACTATTTAACATACCCAATTCACCAACTATTTAATAGTCCTTCCCTGCGAACGAACTTCACAAAAATAACTTCAACAAATTGGTGCCGCTGCCGGGGAAGGCATCAATATTAAGTTTAGGTTTATTATTTCTTATATTTTAGATTTTATTTAGGTCAGTGTAAAAATAAAAAATAAAAAAAATTCAAAATCACAATAATTCGAGTGTGTAAATTTTCAGTACATTTTTATTCGTTTTTCAGCTTTAATTCGAAACAATTATTCAAATTTCCCCTGTTTTCTCCAAAACCCAGTTCACTTCTTCTAATAAAACTTACAATCACAAGCCCGACCTTCACTCCTCTCCTCATCTTCACCCCTGTCCTCTCCTTCCCCTTTTCTTTGCCCTCGCCGTCCGTTCACACGCCTCCACTTTCCTCCGTCACTCCAACCTCGCTGCTCCGCCTGCAAAACATCCCAAACCAACCTGCGATCCACAAAAACCACTCCTCCAGTCTTCCTCCTTCTCCTCCATTTTCAACCATTCACTTCCGGCCCCAATTCCCGCAACCTACATTCCATTCTCCCTCTTCCCTATCTTCTTTCTACTCCACCACCACACCTCTACCCATTCCACCCGACCACCGTTCCATCGCCGTCTGATCTCCTTCACCAGCCCACCGTCCACTCACCTCGCATTCACCATACATCTATCTTGAGTCTGCGGTTTTTGCTTTTTGGATCGAGTTGGAATCGACTGGGTTCATCACTGCCGAGTTTGTTTTTGTTTACCGTTTTTGCCGAGTTGTGTTGACTCGGAGTTGATGTGTGTATTGAGTCTTTATATCGTTGTTTTTATTGAATTGCTGCACTCACTGATTTTTCCGAGTTTTGTTGCACTGAGTCGAGACTCGGAGTTGATTGTTGTTGCAATTTGGTTCGTTAATTTTAATTTTGGCTAGTCATAATTACAAACGAGTCATGTCAAAATTTTTCTAAAATTCATTGTAAATAAATTTGTGTAAAAAAAAAGAAAAAAAAAGATAGAGAATAAAATTTTAAGTTTGAATTTAGAATTTTTAAAATAATTTGGTTTGTATTTTTTTTAATTAGTTTAGAAATAGAATAATAAATTTTATTTTATTTTATTTTATTTATTTAGTTTTTGTTCTTTTCAATTTTACTCAAAAAAAAAATTTAGTTTTAATTCAAATTTAGAATTTTTATATTAATTTAGTTTTTGTTCTTTTCAATTTTATTTGCGATTTTGTTGGTAATAAAAATATATATATAATAATAATAATAATAAAAAATAAAAAAATAGATAATAATAATAAATAAATAAATTAAATAAAAAAAAGATTTGTCGAATATAATGTATTGTGGAGTTTAGGTTAATGATTTCTTATTGTGTAGATTTCATCAAATTTGTTTCCAACATCTAACTTATTTGTGTTTTCTTTTTCAGGTGCACAAACTCTTGCATGCGACGTATAGTAAGTGCTTGAAATCTAGAATTTGATCCGGAAATCGAACGCACTGCTCGAATCTTAAGGCGAGAGGCAAAGCAAAGGAAATAAAAATCTAAGATGGCTGACGAAGAACGTGAAGTTGCTATTATTGATGAGACTTCAATTTGGGACCATGAGACACCAAATCCTGCTAATTGCATGTACAAAACTCCAGAGATTGGGGCAGCCCAATTCAACATTAATCCAAGCTTAATTCAGATGATCAGCAATCAAGATTTTGAAGGAGATATTGAATTAGAGGACCCACACAGACATCTAGAGCGTTTCGTGCAGATGTGTGGCTCATTCAGAATTAATGGTGTTACGAGTGACAAGATTCGTCTCCATATGTTTCCCTACTCTATTAAGGGAAGAGCTTTGGAATGGTTTCAACAACTTCCAGACACCACGGTTGCTACATGGGAGAGTCTTTCTACTGCATTCTTGTCCAAATATTATCCTTCTGACAAGACGCAATAATTGAGGACTATGATTATGAGTTTTAAAGCACAACCGGGTGAAGGTCTATATCAGGCATGGGAGAGATTTAAGGCATTATTGAGGAAGTGTCGACATCATGGTTTGCAAGATTGGCAGATCATTAGTACTTTTTATGGGGCCATGAATGCAGATATTCGCTTGAGTTTGGATGTGGCTGCTGGTGGAAATTTTAAGAAGGCACAAACTACACAGGCTAAAGCACTCCTTGAGGAATTGGCATCTAATAATTATTCATGGGCACCTAGTGGGACGAGCTCAGCAAAAGCAGCACAAGATTCTTAGATGATCAACATGCTGGCTCTCAAATTTGATACTCTAACTCAGGAGATGCGAGGATAAAGGGCAAATGTGAATGCTATTTCTTCACCTATGGAAGGGTATAATGATTATGGTGCTAGTCAGAACTCTTATGTGCAACAATTTCCAGAAGAAGCATCTTTTATTCAGGGAAGACAGCCGTGGCCTGTTCAGAATAACTCCTACTACAATCCAAATCAAAGGCCAAACAACAATCTTTCTTACAGTAGTAATCATACGGCTAATCCTTCCTATTCATTTCCAAGGCAGAATCAACCTCCTGGTTTTCAGTCACGACCACCGTATCAAGCACAACAGCAGTATCAACCACCGCCAAAAAAAGAACCTGCTGACTGGGAGGTTGCACTAAATAAAATAATGCAAGGAACCTCTGGGGCATTGGCTAATATGGAATCAAGAATAAATCAGATAGCATCATCTCAAAAGATGCTAGAAACACAGATTGGACAAATTGCCTCCAAGATGGGTGTTTGTGAGCAGGGTTCTCTTCCAAGTCAACCCGACCAGAATGGTAAGGAACAATGCAAAGCAATTACTTTGAGGAGCGGAAAAGAGTTGCCCGAGGTTGAGGCTCTTGAGCCTAAAGAGAGGGATGCGGAAAAAGAAAATGAGATAGTAGAGATTGATGCAGAAAAGTCAGAAAAAGTAGATGAAGATAAGAAGGAAGAAAAACCAGAAAAGCCCTATGTTCCTCCACCACCTTATGTTCCTCCTATTCCATTTCCACAGAGACTTCACAACAGGCAGTTAGAGAAGCAGTACGAGAAGTTCTTGACTATGTTCTGGCAGTTGCATATTAATATTCCATTTGCTGATGCTTTGGCTCAAATGCCACTCCATGCAAAATTTCTTAAGGAGATGTTGTCCAGAAAAAGAAAACTTGAAGATGTGGAAACTATTACTCTCAATGCGGAATGTAGTGCAGTCATCCAAAAAGCAATTCCATAGAAATTGAAGGATCCTGGGAGTTTCTCTTTACCATGCACTATTGGAGCAATGGAGAATATTAAAGCCTTGTGTGATTTAGGGGCTAGTGTGAGTTTGATGCCACATTCCATTTGTGGAAGACTTGGTCTTGGAGAGCTCAAGAAGACAAGAATCTCACTTCAGATGGCTGATCGTACTATCAAGTATCCTTTGGGAGTCATTGAGGATGTACTTGTCAAAGTGGATAAATTCTTTATCCCTTGTGATTTTGTGGTGTTGGAGATGGATGAAGATGTTGAGATGCCCATTATTTTGGGAAGGCCATTTTTGGCTACTGCTGGAACCACAATTGATGTCAAAGCTGGGAAATTGGCATTAAATGTTGGTGATGAAAAGGTTGAGTTTGATCTCAACAAAGCTATGAAGATGCCTTCATTTGATGCTACATGTTTCAATGTTGACATAGTGGATGAGATCGTAAGTCTTGAAGATGCAGACTTCGCAAAAGTGGAACAAACCTTAGATGATAAAGAAGTTGAAGAAGCACTTGCACTTGATATGCAAGAAAAAGGTACGCCGAAAATTGATGTGGCACTTTCAATTTCAGAGGCACCTCAGGTAGAACTCAAACCTCTTCCTTCTAATCTAAGGTATGCTTTTCTTGGTCCTAATGATACATATCCTGTGATAGTGTCCGCTTTGCTCCATGATGATGAACTTGATAAATTGTTAAATATGCTTAGGCAATTTAAATAATCAATTGGTTGGACAATTAAAGATATCAAGGGAATTAGCCCCGCTCTTTGCATGCATAGGATTTCCTTAGAAGATAATCATAAACCTGTGATTGAGGGACAAAGAAGATTGAATCCTAATTTGCAAGATGTGGTTAAGAAAGAGATAACTAAGTTGTTAGATGCTGGCATTATATACTCTGTTCCACATAGTAACTGGGTTAGTCCAATACATGTTGTACCTACGAAGGGTGGGATGACTGTCGTGCATAATGAAAATAATGAATTAATCCCCACTAGGACTGTAACAGGTTGGAGAGTTTGTATTGATTATAGAAAATTAAATAATGCTACTCGCAAAGATCACTTTCCTCTTCCATTTATTGATCAAATGCTCGAAAGACTTGCGGGCAATGAGTATTATAATTTTCTAGATGGATTCTCGGGATATTTTCAGATTCCCATTGCACCCGAGGATCAAGAAAAGACAACCTTTACTTGTCCTTATGGTACTTTTGCATATCGTATACTACCTTTTGGTTTGTGTAATGGCCCATCTACATTTCAACGACTTATGACAGCTATATTCTCAAATTTTATAGGAAAAACCATGGAAGTCTTCATGGATGACTTTACTGTATATGGTTCTTCCTTTGATTCTTGCTTAACCAGTTTGTCTCAAGTGTTGCAGAGATGTGAAGACACTAATCTTGTTCTTAATTGGGAGAAGTGTCATTTTATGGTAAAGGATGGTATTGTGCTTGGGCACAAGATTTCTAGTAAAGGCATCGAGGTGGACAGGGCAAAAATTGAAGTGATCGAGAAATTACCACCACCCTCATCTGTGAAGGGGATTAGAAGTTTCCTTGGACACGACGGTTTTTACCGACGTTTTATCAAGGATTTTTCTAAAATTTCTCGTCCTCTTTGTAATCTACTTGAAAAATACAGTATCTTTGATTTTGACGAGAGTTGTCTTGTTGCTTTTAACAGGTTGAAGAAGGAGCTTACTTCTGCACCTATCATGTCAGCCCCTGATTGGAGCTTGCCTTTCGAGCTCATGTGTGATGCTAGTGACTATGCTGTGGGTGCTGTTTTGGGCCAAAAGAAGGAAAAATGCATGCATGTGATATACTATGCAAGCAAGACACTTGATGATGCACAAATCAATTATGCTACCACTGAAAAAGAGCTACTTGCTGTGGTTTTTGCCTTTGACAAATTCAGATCCTATCTTGTTGGGTCTAGGGTGATTGTTTGTACGGATCATGCTGCGATTCGTTATTTAATGAAAAAGAAGGATGCCAAGCCTCGTCTAATCCGTTGGATTCTTTTATTCCAGGAGTTTGATCTTGAAATTCGAGACAAGAAAGGTTCTGAAAACTTGGTAGCTGATCATTTATCCAGGTTGGACCAGGGAGATGAAGTGGTAGGAGTTAATATACCTATCAATGATGCATTTCCGGAAGAAACACTTCTTGCAGTATCTTTGTCTACACCATGGTATGCGGACTTCGTAAATTATCTCGTGGGTGGCATTGTACCAAGTGGACTGACATATCAACAAAAGAAGAAATTCTTATTTGATGTAAAACACTACTTCTGGGAAGAACCACTTCTTTACAAGGAATGTGCTGATGGTATCATGAGGAGGTGTGTGCCACATGAGGAAATTCTTAATGTCTTGAATCATTGTCATGCTTTAGAGTGTGGTGGTCACAATAGTAGCGCAAAAACGGTGGCAAAAATTTGGCAGTCTGGATTTTATTGGCCTTCAATGTATCAAGATGCCAGAAGCTTTGTTGCAACTTGTGATCGATGTCAAAGAACAGGAAATATTGCAAGACGGAATGAGATGCCTTTGCAACCTATTCTTGAGGTTGAGCTCTTTGATGTTTGGGGCATAGATTTTATGGGCCCGTTCCCATCATCTTATGGGAACAAATTTATTTTGGTGGGCGTTGATTACGTCTCTAAATGGGTGGAGGCGATTGCTAGTCCTACAAATGACGCTAGAGTAGTGAAAAAGTTCTTACAGAAGCATATTTTCACACGTTTTGGAGTGCCTAGGGCCATCATCAATGATGGAGGGTCTCACTTTTGCAATAAATTAATTGAAGATCTTTTGCAAAAGTATGGAGTGACTCAGAAAGTTGCTACACCTTATCACCCTCAAACTAGCGGGCAAGTGGAGATTTCAAATCGAGAGCTGAAACAAATTCTTGAGAAAATAGTGGCTAGCTCCAGAAAAGATTGGGCAAGGAAGCTTGATGATGCTCTATGGGCTTATAGGACGGCATTCAAGACACCTATCGGTATGTCTCCGTATAGGTTGGTGTTTGGAAAATCATGTCATTTACCCGTGGAAGTGGAGCACAAGGCACTTTGGGCGATAAGATTCTTGAACATGGAATTACAAGCTACGGGACTTAACAGGTTGATGCAACTAAGTGAACTTGATGAGTTGAGACTTAAGTCTTATGAAAATGCAGCAATATACAAGGAGAAGACAAAGAAGTGGCATGACAGGCATATTAGACCGAAAGAGTTTGAAGTTGACCAGCAAGTTCTACTGTTCAACTCAAGGCTGAAACTCTTTCCCGGAAAATTGAAGTCAAGATGGTCTGGCCCTTTTAAAATTGTCAAGGTATATCCGTATGGTGCTGTGGACATCACTCGAGATGGTTCCGATGTGTATAAAGTCAATGGGCAAAGACTCAAGCCATATTTGATTGGTGATGACATTCCAAGAGGAGTCAATTGGCTTCTCTCCAATCCTCAAGCTTAAGTTCATCACGAGAGGCGTCGAGCTAATGACGTTAAACACGCGCTATTTGGGAGGCAACCCAAGGAATTTTGTTGATTTGAATAATAGTTTTGTGTGTTTGGACTATGCAGGAGGATCTTCATTTCAAAATGGATGCCACAATTGGCAGTTCTTGGTTGCACACTACTACCTCGACCATGATTCAGGGGAGTCCTCTCTTTTTCCTCGCATATTAGTCCATTGTGTGTTGTTTATTGTGGACAAGAAACGTGATAAGTTGGGGGGTGTGAGTGTTCATTTAGATAGAACCTTATTAGGGTTATTATATGCCTAAAAAAATTAAAAAATTAAAAAATCATAAAAATAATTCTAGCCTTGTAAAGATTAGTTGTTGTAAGTTAGATTGATACAGCCATGCATGCTAAAAGAATCTTGTGTTTTTGACGCTTTTGATTGAGAAGTGATATGCTTTGTTCTTATGCACACATATACACTAGCAAGTTGAAGCAAGTAAACTCATTGAATTTTGTAAGTGATTAAAAGGACATGAATATGTGTAAGATGATTTGGTTTACATGCTTTGAGTACAAGTAGGTGCATTGGAGAGACTATTTACTTGGAATTGATTATGTTTTTCCACCAAGTGAGATTTTGAGCCTATATGCATACCTTTTGCATCTATATTCGTTTGCTTGAGTGTCCACATGTTGTTTGCATTGCTAACACTTGTTTGAGATCTTTCTTAAAATGCATGACGTTATTTGATGATAAGATGATAAAGGCATTTAGGAATAAACCATATTTCCAAAATATCCACACCATTCTCATATGATCAAATAGTTACCCCGTTGAGCTTAATCTTATCTTTTCGACGACACACCGCATTACTTGCCTAAACCTTTTTCTTGTATTGGCCTTACTTTAACTTGAACCCAAATTGTCAAAGGCTAGTAGAATATTTGAGGGAGTAAAAAGGTGTGCAAAAGAGGGGATTATTGATGATCATTACTTTTGAAGAATATGGGGTATGGTTATTTACTTTTTAGTCGAAATTGGTATTACTATCATGGGATCATTGTACTTGTTTATATTTAAAAAAAATCAAAAAACAAAAAAAAAATTATTATTTATTTGAAAGCATACTTATGTTTGTTTGATCCAAGTGTGGGGATGATGGATGGGGAGTTGAATGATTTATGTTGTTGGGTACTAGCTTTTGACATTTCACCTTCTTTGGCTTTACTTGACATACCTTGTCCCTAGCCCCATTACAACCCGAATAAAGACCTTTTGATTATCATCAGTGGTGTATGTTGTGTTAAAGTTAGATTGATACCTAATGTCAAGCATGCTTATGATTTTGTTGGAATCGAGTGATACACTTACCCTTGTTCTGGAGTGAATATTCTTTTGTGAGTGAAATGTGAGTTATTACCTGTATTTTGCATATGAGATCCCAAGTTTTGACTCAAAGATGTACTCTTGTGGGCTTAGCATGATTACCAACTTATTCTTACATTGACATGGACTGTTGAGAACTTATGCATCTTCTTTGAGTAGACTATGTGAATACTTGTACCTTTGACACCAAGACATTGTAGTATTCACTTTGATTCCTAAGTTGATGTGGCATGAGAGGACTTGTATGTGTGATATTGTATTGGCATTCGATCTTTTACATGAGCTAGATGGATTTTGTGGGTACATTCACTGTAGGCCCTCACGAGACCTCACTCGTCCACTAGGGCTACCTAGGGGTTTAAAGGGCTTGTTGCATATGCCAAATGCAACCGTGATCACCTACGGAAGTGGTATTAATAAGTAGTTATTTTGGTTTACTCGAGAACGAGCAAAAGTTAAGTTGGGGGGTATTTGATACATGCTAATTTTGTATATATTTATAGCATGTTATCTCTCATTTATCCTTAATTTGCAATAATGTTGTGCTTGATTAGCATTGTTAGTAGCATTTTAATTTGAATTTGATGCTAAGATAATTTTTTATGTTTATAGGATAATTTTGGAAGAAAAAGGAGTCCGGTTCCAGGCCCTCAATAGACTGCAGCTTAGGACTTAAAGAATTTATTTATATTAATAAATATTTTATTTAATTAGAAAATTATATTTATAAATATCTAATAATATTAGATACTTATTTTTATAATTTCTTAATTAAATGAAATATTTATTAAATTAAATAATATTAGGTCCGATTTGTTGGAAATGCTTGCAGGACATTAGTAATGATTTGCTTGGGAATAAACAAATGAAAGAAGCCAGTAAAGCATTGTTGTGATTTGTTTGTCGGCTAATGCACATTATGCACCACTTTAAGCTGTCGGCCAGTTTCACTAGCCTTAACCGCGCGTGAGTCACACGCGCCAGAAAGAAGAAGAAAAATACCTGCGTGAAGCTCAGTTCCTCTTCCTGCGTCTGGTTTTCACTCGCCAGGTTCATTGTTTGTAAAAAAATAAATATTAGCAGGTCACTCATTTAATTGTTTGTGAGTTGGGCGGCTACTTTCCAATTTTCTGTTTGATGTATATTGCTTTCGGCTCATTTGTTTTATGCTAGTTGGTGTGCTAAGGTGTACTATAAATAAGGGTGATATTCATAGGTTTTAGACATCTCGGTACTGAATATTCAGCTCTATTCCTTCTTGTTTTCCTCAATTTCTTTTGTAAATTTTAGTTTTAAATTCAAACACTTAAATTTCTGCAAATTCTATTTTGGTGGGAGAGCAAGGATAGAGGGGATTTACTCCAAGCTTGAGAAATTCTTAAAGTTGTAATTTCTTCACTCTAAGTTCTTTTAATTATGATTTTACCATTTATTATATGCTTATTTTCTTTATCTAGCATGAGTAACTAATTCTATAATCCGAGAATTGGGTAGTATTCATTGGTGATATATGTTTATTTGATTGTGATAATAATTCTCTATTTTTGCTAATCTATCATTGTGGACTTCACCCAATTAAGGGCGTAGCTAACCTTTAATTGTATTCATAGGGATTATGATAAATTGGGAGATGAGTCATAATTCTTGTTCATGATTTGATAGACGTAGTTTAATTATTGAATCGGGAGATTAATAAGAGGACTATGAAACTTATAATTCTCGGGTTTTAAAAATCTAAAATTGTATTTCGATTTATCATGGGAGTGACTTTTGAGATATGATTGTAGACATTATTTTGTATCTTGGGAGAGAACATTATAAAATTTAGAAGAATTGTTTTTAGCAAAATATGAGAAATATATATATCACATTATAATAGCATTATTGAACCAATTGAAGAACCCTATTTCTCGGATTACTTTTCATCATAAATTAAATCTTAGTTTTATTTGTTTGTAATTAGTCTAATTCGAACACACCAATTATTTCTCTCATTTCTAAAAATTTTAAGAAATTAAAACTTAAACTTGTATTAATAGTCCTTCCCTGCGAACGAACTTCACAAAAATAACTTCAACACAGCTCACCCATCATGCTCATTTCAAATTTACCCTGCATTAACTTCGCAAATTTCTTGCACAAAAGATCATTAGTAGACCTGAATATTATATCATCTACATAGACTTGGACTAGAATTGTATCATTCTTATGTTTCTTTGTGAAGAGAGTTTTGTCTATGACACCTCTAACAAAATCATTTTCAAGTAAAAATTTAGATCATTTCCTTGGTGCTTGCTTAAGACCATAGACAGCCTTGAAAAGGAAGTAGACATAGTCAATTAGATCTGGATCTTCAAAGCCAGGGGCTGTTCTACATAAACCTCTTCATCTAGCTTGCCATTCAAGAAAGCACTCTTGACATCCATTTGATAATCTTTAAAGTTTGAAAATGCTACGAATGCCAAGAATATTCTAATGGCCTCAAGTCTAGCCACTGGAGCATAGGTCTCATCATAATCAATGCCTTCAGATTGGGAATAACCCTTTGCTACCAGTCTTGCTTTATTTTTCGTCACTGTGCCATCTTCATCAAGTTTGTTTCTGAATACCCACCTTGTGCCAACCACTGGTCTGTTTGTAGGTCTGGGCACCAGCTTCCAAACTTCTTGTTGTTTAAATTGATTGAGTTCATCTTGCATAGCAATTACCCAATCAGGATCAAAAAGAGCTTCTTCAGTTTTCTTAGGTTCCATTTCAGACAGAAACCCTGAATAATTGCATTGATTCTGAAAAGCTCTTCTAGTCTTTACACCAACAACTGGATCACCAATAATTAGCTCAAAAGGATGAGCTCTATTCCAAACAGTCTGTCTGGGAAGATTAGATCTTGATGATACGCCTTGTTCTTCATTGTGATGTTGTGTGTGACCAGTTGACCCTTCATTATCTCCCCCTGAGTTGTTGCCAGGTTGACTAGATGATGATTGTTTAGAAGAGTCAGGGGAATTTTGACTACTATCATTGTTTTCATCACCATTACCCTGATCATCATTGTTGTCATTAGCATCAGCAAAAATCTCAGGTGCATTGTCATCATCTGAATCTGTATCTGTCATGTAATCGAAAGATAGCTTCTCAGATGGATTCTAAGTTTGGATACTAGGGAGTTTAGTGCATCAAATGTTACATTGACACTTTCCATCATCTTCTGTTCATCAATCACATACACCCTGTATGACCTCATTGAGTAACCAATAAAAATTGCCTCAAATGCTTTGGTATCGAATTTGCCACCTTGATCATCACCTTCTTTAAGCACAAAGAATTTTGCCCCAAATACATGAAAGTGTTTGAGTGATGGTTTCTTATCAGCCATAATTTCATAGGGTGTCTTCATTTGATCTTTATTGATTAGAGTTCGATTCTGGGTATAGCACGCAGTATTGATAGCTTAAGCCCAAAAGTACAATGGAAGCCTTGATTCACTTAACATAGTACGTGCAGCTTCAATCAAGGTTCTATTCTTTCTTTCCACTACCCCATTTTGCTGAGGAGTTCTTGGAGCTGAGTATTGTCTGGTTATACCCTTCTCAGTGCAGAAGTCATTTAAAACTGCATTCTTGAATTCAGTTCCATTGTCTGATCTTATAGCTCTCACTGGATACGTAGAATCTCGCTCAATTAATTTAATGTGATCAATCACCAGTTGTGGAGTCTCATCTTTAGAATTCAAAAACAGGACCCATGTGTATTTTGAAAAATCATCAACAATCACTAGAGCATATCTCTTCCTTGACATAGACATCACATTAACTGGACAAAAAAAATCCATATGGAGTAATTGTAATGGTTCAGTTATTGAAGATGTGTCAGTGCTCCTGTGACTTGCCCTTTTTATCTTGCCTTTTTGACATGCATCACAAAGTCCTTCTTGAGTGAATTCCATTGAAGGCAAACCTCTCACCAACTCTCTTTTAACCAGAGAATTCATTGTCTTAAAATTAAGATGAGAAAGTTTCTTGTGCCATAGCCAACTCTCATCATTAGATGCTTTAGTGTAGAAGCAAGTGATTTCTTCAGTGCTTCCTGAGTTCATATTGGCTACGTACAGATTGCCTTTTCTAACTCCTGTAAGTTGTGGTTTTTCATGTCTCTTGTGTGAAATCAGACAATTCTTCTTGTTGAAATGAACTTCATAACCTTTGTCACAGAATTGACTGACACTTAGCAGATTGTGCTCAAGTCCTTTCACAAAAGAGACTTCATCAATGATAACATTTCCAGCTTCAAGTCTGCCATATCCATCAGTTCTACCTTTGTTGTTATCTCCAAAGGTAACTACTGGGCCGGCCTTCTCCACCACATTTGTCAACAGGGTTCTGTCACCAGTCATATGCCTTGAACATCCACTGTCCAAGATCCAGGTCACTCGTTCAACCTGCTCAATACCCTGCAATGACAAACGGATTAAACCTTCTTCGGAACCCAAATTTGATTGGGTCCAGAATACTTAAAGAATTGACCTTTGTCAGGCAAAACAACATTCTTTACTTTAACAACAGCTTTACCATTATTCAACAAACATTTCACTTTATAAACAGATTTGACAAACTTCTGTTTTATTCTAGGTATCCACGTTTCTTTAGCAGCAATAACACTTGTTTCATTGACTGGACATTTGACCTTGTAAATAGCCTCAGTAGAACTTTGTTTAGGCTTAGGTACAAATGTATCTCTCCTAACATAAGGAGGATTAGCAGTCATTGATCTGACATTTTTGTTTCTGTTCATATGTTGTCGAGGGGTAGTCTTATCAGCACATGCATGATTACCAGAGAAGTAAGCAGACATGATATTAAAAGCACAAGACATACAATTGACAACACCACATGCTTTATGAGAAGAATCAATAATAGGCATAGCATGCATGTTATACTTGTTATTGTTCTTTTTCAACTTATTGTCACTTAACCCTGTTTGAGAAGAACTAGTTAATTCAACAACCTTAACTTATTCCTTAGCAGATTTGTCATTATCAAGGACTATGCAATTAGAACTGTCCTCATTTTTCATTTCTTCCTGAATGACAATAGAAAGCATATTTGGTGGTTCAGCAACAGACTTTTTAAACATTGGTTTTTCAACATTCTTGAGTACGTGTGGTATACCTCTTTCCTTAGCAGGAATAGGATTAGCAGAATGATTGCCCAAAGAACCAACAGCTTCTTTGTATTCAAACCCTATTCCTACAGTTCGTTCTACCGCTTGTTTGTTGAAAAACTCTTTAGAAACTTTAACAGAATTATAACAAGCTCTAATCTATGTTTCAAGTTCTTTAATCCTGATGTCTTGATCAGCAATCCTATCAACTTGTTTTACCATGTATTCTCCTAACGACTTATCTCTGTAGTTAAGTCGAGCTATTTCTTCTATGTGCTGATCTTGATTAATATGCACCTTTTTCAATTCTAACAGTTCATTTTCAAGTTTAGTGTTTACAAGATTTATTCTATCGTATCCTTTTTGTGCATTAGTCAAGCAATTACGTAAACTATGAATTAACTCAGCATCAGTTAGAATTACCGGTGTGGTGTAATAAGTTGATGTATCAGCATTTGCCACCAGCGCAAAGTTTCCATATTCTTCATCTTCGCTATCTGTGTCATCCCAGCTTTTACCAGCAGCTACATAAGCTCTTCCACTCTTTTTCTTTTCAGAAGCATAATCTTTCTTCTGTGCTTGCTTGGGTTTCTGACACTCAGTAGCAAAGTGTCCCAACTCATTACAATTGAAACAACGGATCTTGCTTCTGTCAACAGTTCCAGTTTTGTAACCTCCCCTGTTACTAGAGGATGAAGAACCTCCTCTCTGAAATCTGTTATTTGACTTAAACCTGAACTTTGGATTTCTTCTAAATCTGAAGTTACAAAATTGTCTCACCATCATCGCCATAGATTCATCTTCCAATTGATCCAGCTCTTCAAGTGAATAAAATTCTCCACCATCCTGAGTAGCTGGTGTTTGACCATGTTCTACTTCAGTTTGTTCCTTGTTGAAGCTGTTAGGTTGAACAACTTTAGATTCCACTTCCTTAGGAACCTCAACTACTGGAGCTGTAGAAGAATTTGCCATTCTGCCTTTGCCAGAGAATTCCTTCTGCTGTACTTGTTCTAATTCATATGTTTTCAGAACACCAAACAGTCTTTCAAGAGCAATCTTAGTTAAATCTCTAGATTCTCTGATGGCGGTGATTCTATACTCTAAATGAGTAGGCATAGTCAGTAAAAACTTCATGTTGATCTCCTTTTGGGTATATTGCTTGCCATGAACTTGCAAGTTGTTGATAATTTTGTTATACCTTTCGAACACTTCCTGAATGCCTTCATTAGGGCCAGCTCTAAAGTCTTCATATTCAGAGGTCAAAATTTGAAGTCTATTTTCCTTGACTTCATCAGTCCCTTCATTAATGATCTCAATAGTTTCCCAGATGTGCTTAGCAGTTTTACAATTCCTTACATGGCTATACATTACAACATCTAGAGAATCTAATAGAATGAGTCTCAAATTTTTATCCAGTCCAGCTTCCTCTTTTTCTTCAGCGGTAAAGTTCTTAGGGTCCTTTGGATAGGATTTTGCAGGTATTGTTACAACTCCATTTGTAACCGTTTCAGCATCATGTTGGATAGGAATTATTGGTCCATTTTTCAAAACCCACAAGAATCTTGGATTTGCTACATCAAGAAATAACTCCATTTTGTTTTTCCACATGTCATAGTTATCTTTATTAAAGATAGGAATTTTAACATTGCCTTTGGCTGACATGATGAATTTTTAAGAGAGTTAAAAATTCGAGTTTGATTTTTGATTGAGTAAAAATAGGATCTTGATTTGTATATCAATCAAGCGGCTCTGATGCCAATTGTTAGGTCCAATAAGATTGTAGAAGTGGGGGTTGAATACAATCTATATCATTTTCTCCAAATTTGTCTTCTAAATAAAATTTAATTCAAACAAATTTGTGCGGAATAAAATAACACAAATTTCAAGTTGAATATAACAATATATTAACTTGATGGGTGTTCCAAAATCAGTACAAGTGATTATCAAGAAATTAATAACTAATTAGAAAATTCGACATGAACTTTTCTAATTTAGTTAATAAAAATCAAGATATCAAGTCAAGAACTAGGAAACTTAATTCTCTAGTAATACACAAGTCACAAATAATCAAGTTCCAATGGATACAATTTTTGTTACAAGGAACTCAAGAATTTATGGCAATTTAATTGAGCTTGAAAGATGAGAGAGAGATATAATATGTTGGCTTTCTTTCCTTTCTTTTTTGTCCGTGTATGTCTGTGTGTTTTTTTGCTTCTGCTGTCTTCTGTCACTTTTATAGCAATGTTTGATATTTTGCTGCCATCATGACAAAAACTGCTCCATGACATAATCTTGTAATCTCGGTATGACATAAACCGTACCATGACATAATCTTGTAATCTCGGTATGACATAAACCGTACCATGACATAATCTGTTGATCGGTATGACATAAATCATAGTCTCGGTATGACATAAATTGTGTCATGACATAATCTGGAATTTGGTATGACATAACCTTGGTCATGACATAAACTTTGAACATGACATAATCTTGTCTTAACTCCAGTATGACATAAACTGTGCGTTTTATGTCAATATGACAAAATCTGTCTGATCTCTCCCAATATGACATAAACTCAGCGTTTCACATTTATTCTTTTATGTCATAGAAACCTTATTAATTATTTAATGATTAATTAATTAATTCATACTTAATTGATACAATAAGTAATTTAATAAATAAATTAATTCTTTTAGAATTAATTCATTAATTAAATAAACTATAATGATTTATATCAATTAAAGGTGAACTAATTAAAATCAATAAATACTTAACTTACCTCAATGAATCACTGTAAATATTGAATCACTTCCACTGGATAATTGTTGACGTTCGATGTACTGTCTGGTTCATGAACGACTAACTCCAATTTCTATTCTTCACTTTGACTCTCAGTTGTGATCCATGTACTTTCTCAACACACTTTAATTTTCTTGTACTGCCTCTGTCACTATTGAAATCTCTTGTCACTGCAAATAAAATCCAATTGCATCAATGCTACACCAAGGCTTGATCAGTTGTCTGAATCTTCTTTCGGTGTAAAACATCAAAACTATAGATTGACATTCTTCTTTCTTCTGACAGATATCACTATCTGAGATTCCTGTGACAGTTACAATTAATTACTTATTACAATCTAATTTAAGTTGAGTTGTATCCTCGAAATACAAATAGGATGAGTCATATGCCTTTCATTGAATTTTATTTATTTTTAATTTGTATTTAAAAAAATTCGTATTTACTATTTGGGCTCTATCTTGAGATCTAGAAATCTAATTTGGATGATTTTACAATCTAAGCGAAACTCATAAAATTATCTTTAATTTAGTGATGATTTAATAATTATTATTCGAATTGAAACACTCAGAATCTCATGAGAAAATATCATTACAAATTTTTACATTAATCCTATTCAATGTAGAAGACCTACATTGATAATGGTATCCAATGTAAAAAACCTAATTATATATAATTTAAATCATTGACATACACATTTTCGTATTTTAATATAAATACATTTTTTAGTTTATAACATATTAAAATATAAAATATTTTCCTTATGCTAGATCCAACGATTTTCATATATTTATTTTAAGATCTAACAGTTCTTATTTATTTTGTCGTACGGAGGACTAGACTACTGATATGGGCTGAAAATAAGCCCTAAAGACACATTTAATGTGGCATTAATTAGGCCGAGAATAGTCCAAACGTGGGGCCCACCAGCTGGGCCCAAAACCCTAAATATAATATTAATTTCGTAATTAATATTAAGGGTAATAAACAGCTCAGCAAATAAGAGTTGGATAAGGATAATATCCCTTTCAAACTTATCCAATAAGGCATCCAATTCGATATGGAAACTGATTCCTACAAGGAATAGATCTAGAACATTCCTCAAAGACTTGTCCATCAAGTCTCCGAATCCTACCATAATTCCAAGGCTTCTCAGCCTATATAAAGGGTCTGACCCCTCATTCTCAGAACTACGTTTTATTGGCTTGATTCTCTAATTTACAGAGATACGTAGGCATTCTGTGAGGACCGTTTAAGTCTCGAACGCAGAAGCAGCCATTAAAGCACGAAGCTCACGAACCTTAGCATTAAATATACAAACCCTAGCCGAAATATTTTCAACCTAGTTTTTATCCCACAACATTTGGCGCCGTCTGTGGGACGAAGACATCAACCATGGTTACCACTCGAAGAACAACACCGATCTCAACCGAGGCTACCTCCGGAACCATCGTTCCACCAATCACTGCTCCTCCTGTTGGTACAGGGCCAGGGTCTGTACCCCCATTGACGGAAACAAACCCTCGTAGTCAGGCCTCTCAACCACAAGGGACGGATCCCCCCGCTGAAAGATCTCAACCTGAAATCGTCCCTCTAGGACAGGAGACTAACCCGCTCCAGATGGTGGTCTCTCCTCTCCCTCTGAGTAGCCGCCCGCCGCTTCACAGTCTCTCCACTTCTTCGCTCCCTGTCAACACTAACCCAATGTATGGGCTACCTAATTACCCCCAAGATCCAAGGGATCCAGGACCAAGCGGTCATGCTCGGTTGATCCATGGGCAACAACAATCCCCTTATCTTAGAGGCCCGGCTCCTCCTGAACCAGGATACTATGATTACTCTGGTCCTTATACCGGAGACTCGTCGTCTGAAGACGATGATCGAGACGAAGCCCCAAGGAGGCGACGCGCTAGTAAGGAACCTCTAGGGAGGAATCCATCGAACCGAGATGGTCCTTTAACAATCGCAGAGAAAATTAAGGCTTATGAAGCCGAGATTCAGAAGCTGAAGGACGACCAAGCAAGGGAACTAGAGAGACAGAACCCTAATCAGACTCGACCTCCTCCAGGAGGGATTCCCTTCATAGATCTGGAGAGGTCTTCAAGGAGACACCGAAGGGCTGAAGTCCCAACCAGAGGAACTACCAGGGTGGAACCCCCCAAGAATAATCCTAGAGATTTGATGCTACAAGGAGATCTGGATGATCCGACCCCTCCATTCACTGAGGAGGTAATGAATGCACATATTTCCCGAAAGTTTAAGATGCCCACGATCAAAGCTTACGATGGAACGGGGGATCCCGCAACTCATGTGAGAACGTTTACAAGCGCCTTGTTACTGCAGCCTGCCAACGATGCCCTTAAGTGTAGGGCGTTTCCCCAAACCCTGTCGGGCATGGCGCAACGTTGGTATAGTCGTTTACCTCCAAACTCTATTAGCTCTTTCAAGGAGTTGAGTACCGCTTTTGTCAGTCAATTCATTAGCGGAAGAATTCATGAGAAAAGCTCTGCATCCCTTATGTATGTGACACAGGGAAAGAATGAGAACTTAAGAGATTACATCAAGCGATTCACTAAGGAAACTCTGAATATAACCGATTTGGAAAATAAGGTGGCCATGGTAGCCTTGCAGCATGGAACCACGGATCTCTTTTTTAGGAGGTCGTTGGCAAAACACCCCCCTGAAAGCATGGATGAACTTCAACGAAGGGCGGACAAGTATATAAAAGCTGAGGACAGCATCAAGAAAGAAGCCACGTTGGGCAATGGAGGGAACAAGCGGAAGCAAGAACAAGAGTACGATGCTAGGGACAAGTATCCCCGAGCTAGCAGAGACTCTGAATCTGCTCCAAAAAAGAGCTCGGGTCCAAGGTTTTCAGAGTATGCCAGACTTAATGCTCCAAGAAGCCAGATCCTGTTGGACATTGAAAAGGAAAAGGATTTCCGATGGCCGAAGCCACTTAGAGGAGACCCAGCTAAGCGAAATAAGGAGCAATACTGCAGGTTCCACAAAGATGTGGGACATGACACCGACGATTGTAGGCAACTCAAGGATGAGATTGAGTTCTTGATACGAAGAGGAAAACTAAGTCAGTTCACCAAGGGTGATGACCGTGGGAACCAGAGAAGGGACAATGACAGAAGAGACAATGAAAGGAGAGATAATAATAGGAGGGATGACAACCATGATCGCAATCCCCAGCCCCGAAGGGCAGTTATCAATATGATCTGGGGAGGCCCGACATCAGCCGGCACGACTAAGAATTCTCGAAAAGCTTATGCTAGAGAAGTAATGCACATTGTGGGAGAAGCCCCGAAGCGTGCTAAAACCGAGATGGTAATTGGTTTCGATGATTCAGACTTGGAAGGGGTGAAATTCCCCCATGACGACCCGCTGGTCATAACTCCCGTGATTGGAAACTCCGAAGTAAAACGAGTCTTGATAGACAATGGGGCTTCTGTGGATATTTTATTTCATGATGCATTTGTAAAGATGGGTTACAACGACTCTCAACTGACTCCTACAAACATGCCTAGATATGGGTTTAACGGAGTGGAGTCCAACGTTGAAGGGACTATTCAGCTACCCGTGACTATTGGGCAGGAGCCTAAAGAGGCGACTCAGATGTTGAATTTCTTGGTGATCAAGGCAGCATCAACATACAACGCAATCCTTGGAAGGACTGGACTTCATGCGTTTAAGGCTGTGGCCTCTTCCTATCATATGAAAATTAAGTTTCCGACACGGAATGGTGTCGGAGAACAAAAGGGTGATCAGAAGATGGCAAGAAGTTGCTATGTGGCCGCACTGAGGGCCGATGGAGCCGGGGGGCAGGTCCTTCCGATTGAAGACATGGATGTCCGTGATGATGAAGAACATAGAGGGAAGCCAGCAGAGGATTTGATTCCCATACCTCTAGAACCTAATGATCCTGAAAAAGTTACTTATGTTGGAGCATCTCTGAAAGAACCCCTGAAGGGCAAGTTAATAGAATTCTTACAGAAGAATAGCGACGTGTTCGCTTGGACAGCAGCTGATATGCCAGGGATTGACCCCCAACTCATAACTCATAGGTTAAATGTTGACCCCAAAAGGAAGACAATAAAGCAGAAGAAGAGAAACTTTGCTCCGGAGAGGCAAGAGGCCATTAGGCAAGAAGTGAATAAGCTCTTGGAAGCTGGTTTTATTGAAGAGATTCAGTTTCCTGAATGGTTAGCGAACCCAGTCATGGTCAAGAAAGCAAATGGGAAGTGGAGAATATGTATAGACTTCACTGACCTGAATGATGCATGCCCAAAAGATTGTTTTCCCCTGCCGAGGATTGATATGTTGATAGATGCTACAGCTGGACATGAGATGTTAAGCTTCATGGATGGATTCAGCGGCTATAATCAGATTAAGATGCACAAGGATGACATACCTAAGGTATCTTTCATAACTGACTTTGGTGTCTTTTGTTATCTTGTCATGGCTTTTGGTCTAAAGAATGCAGGAGCTACTTACCAACGATTGGTGAATAAGATATTCGCCCATCTGATTGGAAGAACCATGGAGGTATATGTTGATGACATGTTAGTCAAGAGCCTACTTAAGGCTGATCATATCAAGCACCTCGGAGAGGCATTTGAAGTGCTGAGGCACCACAAGATGATGTTGAATCCCGCCAAGTGTGCTTTTGGCGTTGGATCGGGGAAGTTTTTAGGGCTGATGGTTTCGAAAAGAGGCATTGAGGCCAATCCTGACAAGATCAAGGCGATTTTAGACATGGAGCCACCACGCTCTATAAGAGATGTGTAGAGGTTGACAGGTCGAGTTGCAGCCTTAGGAAGATTCATCTCCAAGTCTGGAGACAAATGCTTGCCTTTCTTCCAAGCGTTAAAAAAGGTGAAAAATTTTGAGTGGACACCTGAAAGCCAAGAGGCCTTTGAGCAACTGAAGAAGTACATGGTTGAAGCCCCGTTATTGACTAAACCAAGTCCTGGGGAGATTCTTAGTTTATACCTGGCGGTATCCGAACAAGCCCTGAGTGCTGTCCTTATTCGGGAAGAGGAAAAGGTCCAGAAACCTATCTATTATGTGAGCAAAGTGTTGCATGGGGCTGAGTTGAATTACTCACCCATAGAAAAGTTTGCTTTGGCATTAGTAACTGCCTCAAGAAAGCTGCGGCCTTACTTTCAGGCACATAAGATTCAAGTTCTGACAAACCAGCAATTGAGGAACATATTGCATAGCCCTAAGGCCAGTGGAAGGCTAATCAAATGGGCGATTGAGTTAGGAGAGTTTGACATCACATACAAGCCTCGTACAGCTATCAAAGCTCAGGCATTAGCTGACTTCGTGGTTGAATGTACTATTAACAACCAAGAAGTCGGGGGGCAAGAGATAATGACTACCCCTGGGGAAGAGGAAAAAGAAGAGAAACTTACACCCGATCTGAAGGAATATTGGGTGCTCTATTTTGATGGAGCATCAAAAACAAAATCTAGTGGTGCGGGTTTGGTGTTGCAAAGCCCCGATGGGTTCACAGTTGAGTACGCTTTAAAGTTGGATTTCCCTACTACCAACAACGAGGCGGAATATGAGGCATTGATAGCTGGTTTGGGCTTGGCCAGAATTATGAGGGTCAAGAATCTCAAAGTTTGTGGAGATTCAAGGCTTGTGGTAGCACAAGTAAATGGTGAATTCGAGGCTAAGGATGAGACTATGGCAAAATACTTGAGAGTAGTAAAGGCTGTTATGTCCCAGTTTGAGGAGTGCTATGTTGAGCACATTCCAAGAGAGGAAAACATTAAGGCCGATGCCCTATCTAAATTTGCTTCTTCCGAGATAGAGAATTATGCTGGGAGTGTCTATTTTCAAGTCTTGAAGGCCCCGACCGTTAATTCAAAGTTATTGGCACCAATCGATATAGGAGGCTCTTGGATAGACCCTATCAAGGCACACCTTGAGACCGGATGGCTCCCAGACAATGCCTTGGAGGCACGAAAACTTTCAGTAAGAGCATTGAGATACACTTTGATTGAAGGCATCTTGTATAAGAGGTCGTTTGTCATTCCATACTTGAAATGTTTAAGGCCTCAAGAGGCAAGAGAAGCACTGGAAGAAGTTCATGAAGGGATCTGTGGGCAACACTTGGGGGGCAGAGCCCTAGCTCACAAGATAATTCGTTTAGGGTTTTATTGGCCGGAGATGTTGGCTGATGCACAAAACTATGTCAAGAGATGTGAGAGATGCCAGAAGCATGCCCCAATTGTGAGGCAACCGCCTGAGATGTTGACCTCGATTAACTCTCCCATTCCATTTGCAATGTGGGGGATGGATATACTTGGACCCTTTCCCATGGCTTCAGCACAGAGGAAATTCCTAATAGTAGCAATTGATTATTTCACTAAGTGGATTGAGGCTAAACCCCTGGCCAAGATAACCACCAAGCAAGTTTCCCAGTTCTTTTGGGAGAACATCATCTGCAGATACGGAATCCCACGAATCCTTGTGACAGACAATGGGACACAATTCAACAATGAGGAGTTTAAGAAGTATTGTGAAGAGAATGCAATTGAGCTCCGTTTTACCTCGGTGGCACACCCTCAGGCCAATGGGCAAGCTGAGGTAGCTAATCGAATTATCCTTGATGGACTGAAAAAGAGGGTCGAAGTTCTTTTCAGAGCATGTTGCTCCCAGTAGAAGATAGAGTATTTATGTAAGGGTTGAACCCATTCTATTGATATCCATTGACAGCATAATGGAATTTATATTGTTTTCTTTATGAGTTACTTCTCTTTGTTAAAATAAACATGAAAGGCAAACGTTGAACTAACTTGTGAGTTTAGTACCAGCCAGAAGGCCAAGTACTTGAGAAATTCTAAAGTTTAACGAACAATAAGCAAAAAATAAGAACATGGAAACAAAAGGAACTACTGCATAAATAAAGTTAAGCCATAAGCCCCGAAGGGCAAAAGTTCAGAATAAATAAAGATAAACAGAAATAAGCCACGCAGGGCCATCTACTCATCTAAGTCCTCAATAACTACATCTCCCTGAGTGGAAGAAGGATCTGCTGTCTCTACCCCAGGAGAAGAAGGTGGATCCTGAGTGGGCTGAGAGTCCCCATCCACTGCTGTCTCTGTAGCGATCTCCAAGGTATCTGTCAATCCAGGGATAGCAGGTACCGGGAACTTCTCCAAGGATACCCCCTCGATCTTCCCACTCAGCTCCTCGATGATCCCCTCCCAACACTCCTTGAAGGTGCCAGGAAAGTTTGCATCATACTCGGCATTCAGGACATCTTGAAAGTCCTTAGAAGCCTTGTAATCAGCAATGATGTGTTCCCTGTTCTGCTGCACCTCCAGCTGAAGCTTCCTGTTCTTCTCCTTCTCAGCAGCCAGCTCCTTCTCCACCTCCCTAAAACGAGCAAAGTTTGCCTCGGAGGCATCAAAGTATCTGTCTCTATCCCTCTCAGCAATTGTCTTTTCAGCACGCACCTCCTTCAGGTTATGAACAGCGGCCTGAAGGTAGGCGTTCATCTGCAAAGGAAACAAGTAAATAAGGGAAAAGTAAATGCAATTAAATTAAAGAGGTTGAATAAGAAATTACCGAAGCAACAGCTTGAGCCCCGAGAAGCTCAATCTGCAAGTCATCAGAGGACTCCACAATGTGGACCCTGTCCCGTGGAGTAACCACGCTCCTGGACCACTCAGCTGCAGCCCTGGAGTCACCTACAGCTGTGTCCCTATTGCATAAACCCCATCCCACTGTAAAGGGAGTGAGGTCTTCCTCAATAGGAACTGGCTTTTCCTGAAGAAAAGCAGGAACACGCTCCACCGCGGCAGAGGCCTCATCTGTCCTGGCCCTTTTGGCCCTCGGGTTCTCTGTTACCACCCTAGCAGTGGCAGCAGTCTCCCTCTGTTTAAAAATTGCTCCTAGGGCAGTTTTGGCTGCAAAATGATTACAAGAGAGTTAGATAATTATATCTAGCATGAAATATTAACAAAGTAAGAGGTGAGAATTACCCTCAGGGCCCAAATCGCTTAGCCCATAGGCCTGCAACGAATCTTCAGAAATCAAATTTGCACATTGATGCAAATTATCCGATGTTAATAAATTTATGGCGGCCTCTTCTTCCACGCCCAATTTTAAACTCCTAACAGGCCCATCAACGGCTCTGCAGAAGGTGGGCCGAAAATAGTTGTCCCAGTCATCCCCATCCAAAAAGATATAAAACCATTCCCTTTTCCAATTAGGAAGGGAATCAGGAGCGGAATCCGAAACAAAACAAGAACGGGCCAAGGAACGGTGTTGGATTTTGACCCAGCCCGAATTATCAGAAGAATTGACAAATTTAAATAGATATCGAAAAACAGAGATGCTGGGCTCAAGCCCATGTTTCTTACATTGGACCAAGAAACAATAGATAAAACGCCATGCATTTGGCATAAGTTGGGTTGGACAAACCCGGGCTTCGGCCAAAAGGCGATAAACAAAAGGAGGAGGAGGTAGGCGAAAACCAGCATAAAAAGTTTCTTTATAAATCCTAATGGCCCCAGGCTTTGGGTGACAAGCCCTTTCGTTTGAGGCCGGAACAACGGCCCTATAAGGCCCATTAATATGAAAAAGTTGGGCTAGAATGTCTACCCTATGTTGTTTATATTTCGATTTATATTCATAAGCATCTAAATGAAGCATGTTTGGAAAAGCTTGACCAAACTCATTTAAAAGATCCCTAAGGGAAAAAACACTGGCATGGACAAGAGATGTTTTAGGGTTCTTACCCCTTGAAAGCCGTGGAGCGGTGGTGGAAGTGTTAGCGAGCTGTGACTGGCCTGAAGAGCTAGAATCCTCCATTGGTATGCTTCCCTTGAAGGCTTGAAACCCAGAAAAGTTGAAAAAAGGGGTTGAAGAAGATGAAGATTCAACGATCTTCAAACGGAAACTGGAAAGTAAGGCGGAGTAAAAACGCCGGAAATCGCCTCACGACAGAACCCTAGCAGAGCTTTTTTGAAAAATATTTGTGATAAGGGAATGATAGTTTTTGCTGAATAGTGGAATGAGAAATGAGGGATGCACACTACTCTTTTATAGAGTTCATGGTTGGTCATTCAACCGGTTATATCCAGTAAATGGGCTGCCAACAGGTGACTGGGCCTTTGAATAGGCGGGAAGCCCATGAAATTCAAATTTTGAAATAATTCTAGAATGTTCTACGACATTTTTAGAAAATAGGATAAAATCCCGTTAGAATTTAAAGGCAGGAAGCCCAATTAAAAGGCTATACCCACGCCCAGTAGACCAAACCTCCTAGGCGTACCTAAGGAAGGTGTCTCCTTGGCGGGGGTACCCACGCCTAGCTTGATTTTCTCTAAAGAAGGGTATACCCACGCCCAGGAGACCAAACCTCCTAGGCGTGCCTAAGGAAGGTGTCTCCTTGGCGGGGGTACCCACGCCTAGCTTGATTTTCTCTAAAGAAGGGTATACCCACGCCCAGGAGACCAAACCTCCTAGGCGTGCCTAAGGAAGGTGTCTCCTTGGCGGGGGTACCCACGCCTAGCTTGATTTTCTCTAAAGAAGGGTATACCCACGCCCAGGAGACCAAACCTCCTAGGCGTGCCTAAGGAAGGTGTCTCCTTGGCGGGGGTACCCACGCCTAGCTCGATCTTCTCTAAAGAAGGCTATACCCACGCCCAGGAGACCAAACCCCCTAGGCGTGCCTAAGGAGGGTGTCTCCTTGGCGGCGGTACCCACGCCCAGGAAGCACTTCCAGGGACAAAGGTCACCCACGCCCAGGAGACCAAACCCCCTAGGCGTGCCTAAGGAGGGTGTCTCCTTGGCGGGGGTACCCACGCCCAGGAAGCATTTCCAGGGACAAAGGTCACCCACGCCCAGGAGACCAAACCCCCTAGGCGTGCCTAAGGAGGGTGTCTCCTTGGCGGGGGTACCCACGCCCAGGAGGCATTTCTTGCCAAGGTGACTTTTTTAAAAGTTAATACTTTAAAAAAATTTTAAATAATGTTGGGAAATTAAAAATAATTCCCAAAAAATACCTGTTGGTACATAAAAATTCCTAAATTATTAGGAAAAATTACAAAAAATACCTGTTGGTACATAAAAATTCCTAAATTATTAGGAAAATTACAAAAAATACCTGTTGGTACATAAAAATTCCTAAAATATTAAGAAAAGTACAGAAAAATACGAGGAAAATTATAGAAATATTTTCTTGACAAGTTGAGCAATAATATATGCTAATAATGCATAAAAACTCTATGAAAGTGCCGAAATTGCTAAAAGCAAGCACAAATTAAAGCCTCGAATAAGGCAAATCGTCGTAAATGTGTAGGTCGCTCCACACTTTACAAGCAAGACGATACTCGTGAAACACTAGTGTAAACCAAAACTCCCATATAAGGGTAGGAAAATTAAGAAGTCCCAGGTAAGGGATAAAAACGACCCCAAGTCTCGATTAAGGCAAATATAACTTCTACGAAAACCTGATCAGTTTTCCTAAGAAGTTGGGGGGCAAATGATATGGGCTGAAAATAAGCCCTAAAGACACATTTAATGTGGCATTAATTAGGCCGAGAATAGTCCAAACGTGGGGCCCACCAGCTGGGCCCAAAACCCTAAATATAATATTAATTTCGTAATTAATATTAAGGGTAATAAACAGCTCAGCAAATAAGAGTTGGATAAGGATAATATCCCTTTCAAACTTATCCAATAAGGCATCCAATTCGATATGGAAACTGATTCCTACAAGGAATAGATCTAGAACATTCCTCAAAGACTTGTCCATCAAGTCTCCGAATCCTACCATAATTCCAAGGCTTCTCAGCCTATATAAAGGGTCTGACCCCTCATTCTCAGAACTACGTTTTATTGGCTTGATTCTCTAATTTACAGAGATACGTAGGCATTCTGTGAGGACCGTTTAAGTCTCGAACGCAGAAGCAGCCATTAAAGCACGAAGCTCACGAACCTTAGCATTAAATATACAAACCCTAGCCGCAATATTTTCAACCTAGTTTTTATCCCACAACAACTACCGATTATCAAAGTATTGAAGTTTTATTAGAATTGAATTTTATTTATTTATTTAGTGATAATTTAATAATTATTATTCATATAGAAACACTCAGAATCTCATGTGAAAATATAATTACGAATTTTTCCGTTAATCCTATTCAAAATAAAAGACCTACATTGATAATGTTATTCAATGTAGAAAACTTAAATATATATAATTTAAATCATTGACATACACTTTTTCATATTTCAATATAAATACACTTTTTAGTTTATAACATATTAAAATTTAAAATATTTTTTTATGTTAGATCCAACAGTTTTCATCTATTTATTTTAAGATCTAACGGTTCTTATTTATTTTTTCGTACGGAGGAATAAACTACCGATTATGAAAGTTTTGAGATTGTATTAGAATTGAATTTTATTTATTATTCATTAATATTTAAAAATTTTATATTTAGTATTTGAGCTCTATCTTGAGATCTAGAAATCTGATTTGGATGACTTTACAATCCAAGCAAAACTCATAAAATTATCTTTAGTTTAGTGATAATTTAATAATTATTATTCAAATAGAAGTACTCAGAATCTCATGAGAAAATATCATTACGGATTTTTGCATTAATCTTATTCAATGTAGAACACCTAATTATATATAATTTAAATCATTGACTTACACCTTTTCGCATTTCAATATAAATACACTTTTTAGTTTATATCATATAAAAATATAAATATTTTTATACTAGATCAAACGGTTTTCTTCTATTTATTTTAAGATTTAACGGTTCTTATTTATTTTGTCGTACAGAGGATCAGACTACCGATTATCAAAGTTTTGGACAATATCTCTCCTACACTTATTGTTAAAATTATATTTTGTTGTTAGTAGAACTATCTTCAAATAATAACAAGGGTATTTTGATAATCAAAACGAAATATAAGTAAAATTCATAAATCGAATAGAATTTTCATCATAAAAAATCGTCAATTTCTTCTCTTTTTTGTTTCTGCGTAGGTTTACTTGGAAAATAATTGTTAAACCATCACTAAATTAAAAATTATTTTATTGATTTTATGTGGTCTGTAAAATCGTCCAAGTTAAATTTTAAGAATTCAAGATAGAGTACAAATATTAAATCGAATGTGTAAAATTATATATATATATATATATATCAATTTTTTAACAACAATTTAATAAGTAAATTAATGACATATAAAATTACAAAAATAAATAAATATAATTATAGATTTTAAAAAAGAAGTCATATATTGCACAAATTATAAGCTAATAAATATAAATAATAGTGAAGGAGCAAAAATGTGTTATATAGTTGGGACCCTTGCTAAATTTTAATATTACTATTATACTCCTCGCTTGCCCATAATTTTTGACACCTTATAGTATTATTGTCTGGGTTAAAGTGATATTTTGGTGGATTCTGATAAATTTGAGGTTATGAACGTCCATATAATAATTGTTGATTTACACCTTTCATGAATCGCGGGAAAAAGAAAAAGAAATTCCGTAGATCGATTCACTGTTATCGAAAGGGGTTCGTTCTTTGGCAACTGTTTACCAAATAATTGTTACACAACCAATGATTTTATAACCGTTGAATCAACCGTCCAACGATCATTATTTACAAAAATACATCTTTTCGTATTTCAATATAAATACACTTTTTAGTTTATAACATATTAAAATTTAAAATATTTTTTTTATGCTAGATCCAACGGTTTTCATCTATTTAATTTAATCTAACGGTTCTTATGTATTTTGTCGTACGGAGGAATAAACTACCGATTATCAAAGTTTTGAGGTTGTATTAGAATTGAATTTTATTTATTATTCATTAGTATTTAAAAAAATTATATTTACTATTTGAGCTCTATCTTGAGGTCTAGAAATCTAATTTGGATGATTTTACAATCCAGGCAAAACTCATAAAATTATCTTTAATTTAGTGATGATTTAATAATTATTATTCAAAAAGAAGTACTCAGAATCTCATGAGAAAATATCATTACGGATTTTTGCATTAATCCTATTCAATGTAGAAGACCAAATTATATATAATTTAAATCATTGACTTACACCTTTTCGCATTTCAATATAAATACACTTTTTAGTTTATAACATATAAAAATATAAATATTTTTATACTAGATCAAACGATTTTCTTCTATTTATTTTAAGATTTAACGGTTCTTATTTATTTTGTCGTACAGAAGATCAGACTACCGATTATCAAAGTTTTGGACAATATCTCTCCTACACTTATTGTTAGAATTATATTTTGTTGTTAGTAGAACTATCTTAAAATAATAACAAGGGTATTTTGATAATCAGAACGAATTATAAGTAAAATTCATAAATCGAATAGAATTTTCATCATAAAAAATCGTCAATTTCTTCTCTCTTTTGTTTCTGCGTAGGTTTAATTGGAAAATAATTGTTAAACCATCACTAAATTAAAAATTATTTTGTTGATTTTATGTGGGCTGTAAAATCGTCCAAGTCAAATTTTAAGAATTCAAGATAGAGTACAAATATTAAATCGAATGTGTAAAATTATATATATATATATATATATATATATATATCAATTTTTTAATAACAATTTAATAAGTAAATTAATGACATATAAAATTACAAAAAAAAAATATAATTATAGATTTTAAAAAAGAAGTCGTGCATTGCACAGATTATAAACTAATAAATATAAATAGTAGTGAAGGAGCAAAAATGTGTTATATAGTTGGGACCGTTGCTAAATTTTAATATTACTGTTATACTCCTCGCTTGCCCATAATTTTTGACACCTTATAGTATTATTATTTGGGTTAAAGTGATATTTTGGTGGATTCTGATAAATTTGAGGTTATGAACGTCCATATAATAATTGTTGATTTACACCTTTCATGAATCGCGGGAAAAAGAAAAAGTGAAAGCGAGAATACAACTGGGATGAAAATGCTCTCGTTCTTCTCCCCTTTCTCCCCAGACTAACTAAACCCAAGTTCCCCATCAACCGCCTCCCTTTAAACCATTTTTCTATTAGATCTAAACACCAATATCTCGGCCACTACTAATCCTCCTCTTCATCTTTCTCTCGTTCTTTATCTATTTGCTATTATCTAAAAATCCACCATCTCTTGATAGGCAGCCAAACTGTTTGATGAATGGTCTGTGAGAATGCAATCTCAAAGTTTCTTATACGTCTTGCATTGTTGCAAGTTTTTGTCTTGCATATTTGCAAGTTTTGTCTTGTTCATGTAACAAGTTTACGTCTTATCTAAATTTCTTATACTATATATATATCTTCTTATTGCTGTTTTAGCTGCAGACTTCTGTGGCCTTTGTCCGCCAGGTGTTTGATGAAAAATCTAAGCTAGATCAAGACGACATTCTATAGCTATTGTTCTCTCCGTTTTGTGGGAGTCTCGTTGTTCTCTCCTCTTTCACGAGTGTGGGAGTTTTTATCTGTATTTTAAGCTTGTAGGGGCAAGCTAGCCGCTCAAATGAATCTCTTAAGTTGGAATTGCCGGGGGTTGGGGAATCCTCGGTCCGTTCGTGTTCTTCGAGACCTGATAAAGGCTCAGAGACCCGAGTTTGTTTTTTTATCTGAAACTTTAGTAGAGAATAAGGTGATTGAAAGTTTATGTGCAAAGTTTGGTTTTTCTTCCCATTTCTCTGTGGATCGTGTTGGTAGAGGGGGTGGGTTAGCGTTAATGTGGAAGCGTAGTATGAATATAACCATTTGTGATTCATCCCAGAATCATATAAATGTGCAAATTATGGAGGGTAACAATATGAGTTGGAGACTTACTTGATTCTATGGTTTTCCAGAAAGGGAGAGGAGAAGGGATTCTTGGGAATTTATTCGTTATTTGTCTGGTCAATCTCAATTGCCTTGGTGCATTTTTGGCGATTTTAACGATCTCATGTATGCCTCGGATAAATGTAGGACGCATCCTCATCCTCAATGGCTTCTTGACGGGTTCCGAAATGTTATAGAGGATTGTCATCTGGTGGAGCTGGACTTAACAGGAGGGAAGTACACGTGGGAGAAGAGTAGAGGGACTGCGAACTGGGTTCGAGAGAAGCTAGACAGAGCTTTTGCTACGACAGCTTGGTGGCAACAATTTCCTCTCTGTAAGCTATCTGTAAGTCACACCATCACATCTGATCATGAACCACTTAAATTGGAGCTTATGAACGTTGTTTTATCAAAGAAGCAATTCCGTTTTAAGTTTGAAAACACGTGGTTAAAAGAGAAGAATTTTCAGTCAGATGTTTCTAATTTCTGGAAAGATTTGCCTTCTACTCATCTTTTGCCTAAGTTGCTCTCAGTTTCATCCTATATGGCGAAGTGGGGAAGAACATTTTTCCATAAATTTAGAGAGAAAGTTAAACACCAGAAAGAGGTTATTAATAGTCTGGTGGATTGCGTAGATGAAGAGAGTGTAAAGCGCTATTTTGAAGAGAAAGATAAACTTCACCAATTACTCTTGCACGAGGAGACTTACTGGAAACAGAGGGCAAAGTTTTTTTGGCTTGAAGAGGGAGACTCAAATACGAGATTTTTTCATGCTAGTGCTTCTGCCAGGAAAAAGATGAATCAGATTGCGAGATTACAGAACGATGTGGGTGAGATTACTTCGAATCATGAGGATATGTGTAATATTATTCAGTCATATTTCTCAAATGTGTTCACAGGCACTACAAGTGTATCACACTCTCCTGGAAATACGGACACCGGAATTATTTCAGTAGAGCAGAATATGGAGTTAACCGCTGAGCTCACGTTTGATGAATTCACCCTAGCTGTCAAACAGATGCACCCGGACAAGGCGTCTGGGCCCGACGGCCTTAACCCGGCATTTTTTCAGCATTTCTGGGAAATTTTGGGCAGGGAGGTCTTTCAATGTTGTAAAAGATGGCTAAATGAGTGCATGTTTCCAGCTGAATTAAATGATACAAACCTGGTTCTGATACCGAAGAAGGAAAATGTGGAATCTCCCAAAGATTTGAGGCCAATTGCTCTTTGCAATGTCCTTTATAAAATTCTTGCCAAAGTCTTAGCTAATCGACTTAAGAAAATCCTCCCTGAGGTTATTTCAGAAGAGCAGTCTGCGTTGTTCCAGGAAGAAACATTCAAGACAATGTTCTAGTTGCCTTCGAGGTGGTACACTATATGCATCGTAAGACGCAAGGTCAAGATGGGAATGTAGCTTTGAAACTCGATATAAGCAAGGCTTATGATCGTGTCAACTGGGATTACCTTAAACAGAGGATGCGTATAATGGGTTTCTCAGAAACCTGGATTAAATGGATTATGCTTTGTGTTACTACAGTTTCCTACTCGGTTTCTTTCAATGGTACATCTATAGGTCCTATAATTCCAACCAGGGGTCTCCGTCAGGGAGACCCTATCTCCCCTTATCTGTTTTTGTTGTGTGTGGAGGGTCTATCTCACTCTCTGAAAGATGCTGCTAGTAATGACATTATTCACGGTTGTAAGATCAGTAATTCAGCTACATCTATCACTCACCTACTGTTCGCTGATGATAGTTTTCTTTTCTTTAAAGCAACTTCTGAGGAGGCACAGACGATAAAGCAAATCTTGAATTCTTATGAGTTGTATTCGGGCCAGGCAGTGAACTTTCAGAAGTCAGGTATTTTCTTTAGTTCAAATGTTAGAAGAAATAAACAGGATGAGCTAAAGGAGGTCCTTGGTGTTCATGAGGATATTCAGAATAGCAAGTATCTCGGTTCACCATCTTTAATTGGTAGATCAAAGAAGGCTGTTTTCAATGTGTTGAAGGACAAAGTAGGGAAGAAGATACAAGAATGGAGTTCTAAACTATTGTCAAGAGCGGGCAAAGCAGTTCTTATAAAAAATGTGGCTCAAGCAATCCCTGCGTATTGTATGTCATGTTTTTTAATCCCTAAAACACTTTGTCAAGAGATTGAGAGAATGATGAATGCTTATTGGTGGAGCTCTGACTCTAATAATTCAAAAGGAGTTCGCTGGCTTGCTTGGGATAAAATGAGTATGAATAAAAATCAGGGAGGTATGGGGTTCCGTAACCTACATGGTTTTAATCTAGCTCTTGTTGGGAAACATGTGTGGAACTTTATATACTATCCAAACTCTCTTGTTGCAAGAGTTTTTATGGCGAGGTACTTTCCAGATGGTCATATTTTAAAGGCAACAAAGAGTAGAGGATCAAGTTATATATGGGAAGGCATATGGGAAGCGAAGGAGGCTCTGATGAAAGGGTATAGGTGGATTCTTGGAGAGGGCAGTTCGATTAATATTTGCATAGACCCTTGGTTGAGGTTTAAAGATGATTATAGGGTGGAAAACAAAAACTACTCACCTGCTGTAGCTCAAAGCAAGGTCAGTGAATTTTTTCTTCAAGGAACAAAAACTTGGGATGTTGACAAGTTAACCAGAGCATTTGACATTTGTGATGTCAAAGCCATTGTGGCAACTCGTATTCCGCAAGGTAGTACTAATGACAGGTTGCCCTGGGTCCATGCTTCAGATGGACAGTACAGTGTGAGAACGGGGTACCAGTTTTGGCAGGAATAGACTATTGGTGTTTCTGGTGTAACTCAGTCGAAAGGATGGGGCAGAATCTGGAAATTGCCCATCCCTCACAAAATAAAGATTTTCCTCTGGCGTTTTTGTAGGAATGCGGTTCCTGTAAGGAACAGACTTAGACACAAAGGTGTTCGTGTTTCTATTGGGTGTCCCATGTGCGTGGGTGATGTTGAGCATCTGTTGCATTTCTTTTTTGATTGCGAGTTTGCAAAGCAATGTTGGAACTCAGTTGGTGTTTCTCTTCAAATGGCAGAGGTGGAGTTTGCTCCGGACTGGTTGGTGGAAAGGCTGAGCACAGATACTCAGGATCAATTGGTAAAGATTGCGACAGTTCTGTGGAGCATTTGGTTTGCAAGAAATAAGAGAATTTGGGATAATGTTTGGTTATCCCCTGGAACTGTCATAGAGCTGAGTTCGAAGCATATCCACGAGTGGCGTGAAGCGACGAAAAGAAGAAAATCTGGTCCTTATGGAAATGGTGGTGCAGAGAATCATTTTGAGGTAAAATGGCAGCCCCCAGAAACAGGTTGCTTGAAAATAAATGTTGATGCTTCGCTAAAGGAAGGAGAGGATCAGTACAGCCTTGGCATGGTGGTTCGTGATCATACTGGAAGTTTCTTGATGGGTAAAATTATGAAGTTTGAGGGGTGTGTCTCTGTTCTGGAAGCAGAGTCTATTGGAGTCTTAGAAGCTTTGCTTTGGGCTTCACATATTCCGGACAAGAACATCACTATAGAATCTGACTCGCTATTAACGGTAAATGCTATCAAGAGGGTTGCAATAAACCACCTAGAGCTTGGTCATATTTTTCAGCAATGCAGAGAGATGTTGGAGAATCGGAGCAGTCTTAAAGTAGATTTTGTTAAAAAGCTAGCAAACAGTGTAGCCCATGGCATGGCCAGGTTACCTTGTGCGTTGAATAGCTATAATTTGATTACGTCTCCTCCTCAGTTTTTGTTGGAGACAATCTTGTATGAATCGTTGAGTTCTTAATGAAAGTTTCTTTTCGTTTCAAAAAAAAAAAAAAAAAAAGAAATTCCGCAGATCGATTCACTACTGTCGAAAGGGGTCTGTTCTTTGGCAACTGTTTATTAAAGAATTGTTACACAATAAATGATTTTATAACCGTTGAATCAACCATTCAATGATCCTGATTTAAAAAAAAATATACATCGTATCGCAGAAACTTTCCGCGATACGGGTAAATTGCCAAAATGCCCTCACTTTTCACGTACCGCAGAAATTTTCTGCGGTACGTGAACAGAAAATTTTTGATATGAAAACAGGGAGACATTTTGGTAATTTGCCCCATACAGCGGAAAGTTTCTGCGAATTTCTTTTAAATCAGGACTGTTGGATGATTGATCCAACGGTGTAGAAACCGTTTATTGGCAAACAGTTGCCAATGAACGTTAGCCCTATGGAAAATTTGAAGACGGTATATCTTTTTACTCATAAATAAGTTTAAAAGGATGCTATGATATTTAAAATTTTTAATGAAATTATAATTTCAATGAAATTTTTTTGACGAAAAGTCAAATATGATGCACATTTAGTGAAACTAATAAATATTTTTACTAATTAAAAACACGCACATATTCATTTTTTGGACAACATTCGAACCTTTGAAAATCACATACAAAAAGAAGGAAAAAATCGCTACAATAAGATCTGTTGGATTATTAACCGAATTATTTCACTACAATTTTCATAATAACTTTTAAACCAATTTTCAACAAAATCGTATTCTTATTATTCTATCTATGTATTAATAATTTATTTTCTAAGGCTAGCCTGAAAAAAAATGTGTAAAATAGTCAAAGTTCAGATCAAATATTGAGGAGTAATACTTTAATGCATTAATGTATTTGGTTAGAATGAAAGGAATGTAATAAAATTGAACCACAATATGACGATTCAAAATTTTTGTTATTTTTTCCATTTCATTTCCTACAATTTGTCCTTTTAACACCTATTTTGGCGAAAAAAAAGCTCTATTCTTATCATCACAATTTTTACCGTAATAATTTGCTCTTACACATTTTTTTTATCCCTAATCCTTCCTCCAAAAACCTGTAATTCGAGTCGGCTCGAACTTGTTTAAGCTGGCTCGACTCGGCTCGTTTAGTTAAACGAGCAGAGTTTGGGTAGAGGTTCCGGCTCGTTTAGTTAAACGAGTCGGCTCGGCTCGATTCGTGAAATTAAACAAGCCGAGTTTGGGTAGAAAATTAGGTTCGTTTAAGTGTTATTTCGGCTCGCTCGCTCGCTCGTTTAAATAGGCTCGTTCAGCTAACGAGTCGGTTCGACTCGACTCGTTTAGTTAAACGAGCCGAGTTCGGGCAGAAAATTAGGCTCGTTTAGTTAAACGAGTCGGCTCGGCTCGTTAAAAAAAACTCGGCTAGAACTTGCCCGGCTCGGCCCGAATTACAGCTCTACTTCAAATTCATTTAATTTTCATTAATTTTATTTATTCTATTCCATTTCATTATATTTATTTCTTCCCGACCAAACATTATACAATGGGGTATCCTAGCAAGAAAATCGTTGATCCGTCATGATCGCAATTAGGTAGTAAGCAGCAACTCTTGGATTATTTTTGTGTGGCATGCAATGCCAACGCGTACTCTTTGCATGCAATTCTGGATAGGAAACTTAATCCAAATGCTCCTTTTTATCTTTTTCTTTCTTCAAAAATGCTCAAATATCATTGTTGGGTCATAGGCCCACTTAGATAGTAAAGCCCCTTAAAGGCTCACTCAGGAGTACTATATATATCCTTGTAACAACCACTCGTAGAGGGATTGACAATTTATATTTTTAGACTTTAACAATGACGCTAGAAGGAGCTCTTACCTCCTCCTAAAAAACAAAAACAAACACATCAAAATCAGTTAGATATATTAACAGATCGAGCTCAATATTTGTTCATCGATTCTAATTCTCCGTTTAAAAACGAAGAATGACCGGTGAAGCTCAAGGAACGAGCAATCCAGTTCTGAATACTCGCGATATTCCTAGTCCTAATTAGTAATCAAAAGTGTTAATGGCTCCACAAGCGTTGTTCACCTCATCTCCGAGACCGAGCATATCAGATCCGTTGAACGAATCTCGTGAATTAAAGAAGGATTCTCGGCAGCTAGTTCTTACTCCGCAAGGGAGACATTTGTTAATAATTGATGCTCATTTACATTTGGAGAAGATTAAGTGGCAAAAACAAGCCCAAGAGAAGCAGATTGGAACTTTAAGCAGTGTTATTGTTGATGATGAGCTTCGTCGTTTAGGTTTAGAAAGGCAAATATTAGCTAAAAAAGTAAAGCACAAAAATGAGATAATCAGATTGCAGAAGGAACTCCATGAGGTGTTGCAGAAGGAACTCCATGAGGTGTCTGAGGGTCATATTCCTTCAGAGTATCAAACTGAGACTTATGAGTCTTCATGGAGGACATCTATGGGGAGTAAATATTCCAAAATGGAAGTTTCTTCTGGTTCGTTCTCATCAAGGAAACGTAAAAATAGAAACGCAGAACAGGAGTATTCTGAGGACGATGATGAGGATTATGAGAAGGAAGGCTCAAGCACGGCTAGCTTGTCAGCGAAGGACATAAAAAGGTTCAAGGAATTTATCAGGTCACAATCGGGGGAGACTGAGGTCTCTTCAGAGAGTCCATTATTAAAAAGTATTGAAATAGCGAAGATAAACATGGATCTTAAGGTACCGCCAATGGACCAGTTTGACGGGTCCATGGACCCCTATGACTTTGTTAACCTCTTTGATGGAAGAATGTCTTTCTTTGGGCACACTGAGGTGGCGAAGTGTCAGTTCTTCCCGACATGTTTAAAGGGCACAACCCTCATGTGGTTCAACAACTTACCAACAAGGTCTATAAAATCGTGGATTCATTTGAAAGAAAAGTTCAGGTCAAGATTCTCTACTAACAAAAAGGGAAAGAAGTTAACGGCCTCTCTCGTGAATATTCGCCAAAGATGAAATGAAAGCCTTCGGGAGTACTTAAATCGTTTTCGAGCAGAGATGATTCAAATCCAAGATTTAGTGGAAAACTTAGCGATGACATACCTGGCGACAGAAATTAATAGGTCTAGGCACAATGCGGTGCTCGAAGAATACTTTGAAAAGGAACCTCAATCTCATCATGCAGCTATACAGTTGTTTGAACATAGACTAACTCTTCAGGAGGCTGTGGGAGGCATACAGTCTTCTAGATCTCCAAGGGCTAGGATGAATAGGCAACTTGAACATACCTCTCAATGGGATATCGTTGAGGTGATTAAGGATACCGAGGTATGCGAAGAACACAAGCAGGATCGCCAGTTCAACTAAAGAAGGAAGATGGGACCTCATACACATCAAGCAGGTCATTCGCATCACAGGTATCCCCATCCATCTTAAGAATTTCTACCCATAAAAGTCTCAAGTTTGCATCGCCGGTCTCTTTAAGTTATTTAAGTTAAGGTACAAAGTTAATCTCTAGCTTTTATGTAATCAAGTTGCTTTCATGATTCGTTCCGCATGTGAATGAGTTGTGTTTAAAGTCGACATTTGTTTTAAGTTTATTATGAATGAAGGTTCAAGTTGAAGTCAAAATCTTAAACTTCCGTATTTCATTCACAATGTGTTATGTTTTTTACTTATAAAAAATTGCTACCCATATTTTAAACTTCTAGTGTACAAAATGCGCACATAGCTCCCTTCTATGACCTACAAGGTCTGTAAGAACCCCAAATTTTGGATATAATTAAAACTTTTTATTATGTACTGAGGTAATGGTGAAAGGAATAGATTTGGATTCAAATGTTTTTATGCGATGAAGAATGCTAATGGTTGACAACTTAGGTAAGAGTAATCTATCTCCTAGGGGAATAAGATATGGCAATTCCAAGTAGGAGAATATTCTCATGTCATCCGGATCGATAACGATTAGTCCAGTAGTCCCGTGAAAGGGTTAAGGACCGCCCGAGAAAGAACAAGGACATTGTCATAAATATATGGAATAAAGGAAGAATAAAGAATGAATAGTGTTTTTTGTGGAAGTAAGAATATTTTGAGACGACACTATATAGAAGTATTCAGAACGGATTTCTGAGTTCGTATTAGTGATCCAGGAGGAAAATAAGTGTATGTAAAAGCTGTCGAATTCTGAAAAACCGCACTTTTATTTTCTCCGAGAGTTCCCTGGACACTGAAAGACTTAAGAATTTAACGAAGGGATTTAAGGAATATAAATTCGAAAGTTAGTAAGAAAGATGGAGAATGATAGTAATAATATTATTATGATTTCCGGTAAAACCCTAACTAGTAACAAATGAGTTATTCCTCCGAACGATCACTGAATTGAGCAATAAGCGGACAAAGAAACAAGCAGAGGAAGCAAGATACATGCATGTGCAAGTGATAAATATCTAGTAACCAATCTAGTTACATTACAAACTAGAACCATTAGAGATTAACTAGTACTTAGCATCCTTTTCTCATCCAACCACAAAAACAAGACACATGTCTCTCCAAATTCATCATCCATGACATCACCACTTTAATAAAGCTACTTTAAGCTTGATATTTTCTTAAGACACCACAATAATTCATTGGATGAGAGCAAAACAAAGCAACAAAGCAAAGAAACTCCATTTCTCTCCATTTCTCAAAACTGCCCAGCAAGAACTACCTTGAAATAAAAATTCATATCTCCATTTCTATCCATGATAAAATCACCAAATTTTAGTCAAAGCCTATTCACTCCATGGGCAATACAATCGAAGGAGTATAGCCTAGTCAAATCACCTCCCCAAGTTGAAGAAGCAAACTGTCCAGATTCATGACAGTTTCTGTGACGATTTTCAAACGGTCATATCTCCTTCATTACTCAATGGAATTTGGTGTTATTTAGCTTGTTAGAAAGCTGGTTAGATTCTCTACAACTCTCCTTTAGAAGCCTCGTCCAGAAAACCTCGGTAAGGACCTCATTTTTCATGATCTTTCCACTGCGTTATAGCAGATCCGAAAATCACTAATTATGTGCTTGATGATTCTTGTTAGTTAAGCTTGATTAAGGTGTTCTAAGGACTAGTAAAGGATTATTAAGGTCTCTAAATCCTCCAAGAAAGGTATATCTCATCAAAACCCTAGCTCTTACTTTAAGTTTATGGATGATCTTGATGGTTGTCTGCATGGTTAGGATGTTAGTATGATTATAAGCATGATTATGTAGTGATTATTTGATTTAAGAGATATGATGATCATGTTGGTAAAGTAGATGATTTTGGACAGTTGAGGATGAATAAAATGTGTAAAAGTTTTATGGATGCCCGGTGTGGCTTGGTTTTGATGGTATGATTTTTGGAACGTTCGATATATAGCCGTCGTAATGCCGAATTTTTGTTAACACTTAGAAACCGAGCATGACAGTAAATATTAATTCCTGACCTTGATAATATTATGACTGGTCCTTGTAGATCTCGAGCCATAGATCGTTTTGGCACGAGAATCGAAACATTCCGACTTACGGTTTAGGAGTTATGGTCAAATTACTAAAATTTGTTCGGAACCGTAATTAAAAGTTCGTAACTTCAATTGAACCCTCGTAAAGCATGTTACTCAGTGGAGAATCTTGGTAAATAAATACTAGAGGTCATAAGGAAGGTATGAAAGAAAACCACATGTCAAACGGATCGTTTTCCGATTTTATAAAAATGTTCAAATCAAAGTTAAACGCGAACGAACCCCTAAAAATCCGTTTGGTTATAACTTTGGTAAAACACTTAGAAAATGAACGATAAAACTCGAGGTATAATCTCGGTTCGTAATCGATCGACTTTAGAACTTATACGACTTAAGTATATACCGAGTGTGGGTATGATGACATGTCGTAATAACGAACCAATGTCGGATCGTATCAGTAATAAAAAGAGTTACACTAAAAGGTGTATAACGAGATAATTCGAAAACGTGTTTCGATTTAAGTGAAGTTATACTTAGACTTTTAAAACGTGTTAAGTGGTTAGTCTCGAATGTTCTGATTGTTTATAGATCATCGAGCAGACCCAGGACACGCTATCTCCACCCACACCCGATTACCAGGCAAGTGTTCAAAACTTTAAACCTGTTGTTGTGATAATATATATATATGTGATTGCCATTTTACATATGCCATAGCATGCATGCCTATTGTCAAATTATATTATGATACATGTTCCCTGAATTGATATTGGCTTATAGACTAGATACGAATTATCAGTTATAAGCCGGGTTGTTTTGATAAGACCCTTAGCGAAGGTCATATGATATTCATTCTTAAATATAGACCGGGAGTCGGTATTTTGAGATATAGATAGTCGTGGAAACCCGGAGGGATTCCAACGACAGATTATTATTTATCTGAGGAATGTTATTATTAAACGTTATTTATATTTCCATAAAGTATCAATTACTTGGAAATCTTTCGAGGAATGTTATTCGAGTATTATCTCAGTCGAGAGATATTAAATGAATGTTAGTTTCGAATATTCATTTAGAGTTGATTATTTAATGAATATTATTTTGATATTCATTAGAATGTTATTTATTAAATGAATATTACTTTCGAATATTCATTTAAGGTTTATGTACTTAATGATTATTATTTTAAAATATTCATTGGAAGTTCTAATTACTTAAGGGATATTATTTCGAATATTCCTTTAAAGTTTTGATTACTAAATGAATATTATTTGGATATTCATTTAGAAGATTATTTATTAAAGGAATATTATTTTCAGATATTCATTTAAAGTTTGACTCATTTATTGAATATTATTTTAAATACTTATTGGGGTCTAAATATTAATGAATATTATTTTGAATATTCATTTAAGGAGTGATTTATTTAGTAAATAATTCTATATATTCATTCGAGGATTACTTACAAGCAATATTATGATTTAATAATTTTCCGTAATTATTATTGAGTTAAAACATATTCTTGGAATATTTATTTAATTCTTTTAAATTCTTTTTAAAATGATTTATATTATTTGGAGATTATCTTTCACCTCCAAATATTATGTAAAATATTTCAGAGTCTTTTTACGACTATTTTATCAAGGAAAGGTTCTCAACTCTTTATTTTTCATTTAAATCTATCTTAAAAGGATTTAAATGTTCGCTCAAACTTCCATATTATAGGGGAACCTACTTGAGAAAGGTTATTTATCTTGTTGACTTCCCGGTCATAATTTATCCTTTTCACTCGCAACTTAGTTGTTATGGACTCATTAATTCTGTGTGTACCTTCTCATCATTTGAGGGGTAAGATTGTTGGAACAAGTTGATATCCATTAACAAGCAAAAGCTTGGGAAATGTTGGTGAATTTTCCTTTCCAACTAGATACGACTACTTTGTGGAGTCTTATCAACAAGTATTTCACTTGGGGAAGGGAGGACAAACTCTACGTTTCAATGTTGTGGATATTCCCACCTATATATGCATTTTGAGTTACCTCGTAACTTCATCGTTCATGTTATTCTGGCATCATTTCCGTAAATGCATGGCATATGGTTTGAAAGATACTTTTGAACTGTTATATATTATCGTTCAGTTAAATATTATTGTTGGTGGGCTATTGCTCACCCTTGCTTTATTATTATATCACAACAACAGCTAGACCAGATGATTCACAAAAAGGCGCACTCGATGCTGGCGAGTACGATGAGACTACCAAAGCCGAAGAGAAAACTATTTGTAGGAAGATTCATTCTTTCAGTACCAAATATATGGACTAGTATGACTTATGTAAATGGATGGCAAAGAGTATGTATTCATATTGTAACTCTTTTGGGTTGGAAGAACTCATAATGTGTTTAATAAAATTTGATTGTTACTCTGATTTCATCTCTGGGACTATAACGGGTGTGTTTTATATTGTTGTGTTGTGTCATAAAGATGTAAATTACTTTATGTTGAGGTAAGTTCAAGTATTATGGATAGAATTGGAGACCGTATCGGCCGGATCCCGGACCCCGGATCTAGGGGTGTTACAGAAATGGTATCAGAGCGTACGTTATAAACCCCAGAAATGAGGCAACGTTAAAACAATAAATTCACTAAGATAATAAGAACTCTTGCCAAGTTCATAGTCGGACTACTTAATGTAGTGATGACATATAAAACCCTTATGGGAACTCTTAAGTATCATGATAGTAACTTAGCTCGATATAGTATCGACGAGTAAGGCGACAGACCTTGAGGCATACGAGCAGCGTGATGATGCTTTATATGCTGAAGATCAGCGGGTAAATTCGATGGAGTACCCTATTGGAAACCCGGAAGAGGTTCCAGCAGATAAGGACAGTCCTGTTAGGATAAGGAGCTTACCCCTGAGGAATGAGGGCTGCAGCCAGAAAGATTGTGATGATTAAGGTATAGTGCTCAGAAAAGGGAGCATAAAGAACTGAGTTATTAGTAATAGAACTGAAGATTCATGTTGGATTCGTAGCCGGACTACTGGAGGTAGTACCAGCAAGTAAGACGGATTGGAAGAATTACTTGAGATCATATACGGGAATAGATGAGAATCATTAGAGACTTTTATATTAACGAAAAGAGTGCTAGATAGATGTATGATTATCAAAGACATCGATATAAGACGAGGAGAAGAGTCCCTAGGAATAGTTGAGAAGGAGGCAGTAAGTGCCATATCATTTGATAAATTAATTAGTATGCATATTGTCAGTAATAATTCACCATGAGAAGGCAGATGTCATAGGTTGTAATTATGGAACCAAATTGAGGTTAATGAGGTGGTTTTATTCAAGGAAATGTTCATGTTATGAATGAATCAGTTAGAAAGTAAAGACATTGGGAAGTGACAGCATGATTGGATAAAGTTATATAAGAAAGTAGTAAGCAAGACAATGATCTCAGAACCTACCGGAAGATAAGACCAGTGAGCCAAGATAAACTCATAATGAGACTACTGTCAGAGACTGAGTATAGAGTTATTTCAAATCAGTGAAATGATGGACCAGAAATGTTAGATGCATGTAATTCAGAGGAATATTAAATTCTTTCTTTGAATGAATTATAGTAGTTACCTTAAGTTTATTCCGACGCGGAATTATAACGGATCAAGTAATACGATCAGCAGTTAAAGAGAAAAATATGAGAAAATCTTCCTGGAGCTAAAAGGTGGAATTGGTAATGACCAAGAGTTGGCATTACTTAATGGAAAAAGGAGACTTTGTGCTTCCAATGCCGCTTCACCTAAAGGATTAGGATGTGTGCTTGCGCAACACGACAAAGTACTTGCGGATGCATTCGGACAGCACGGTCCACCAGATCGGATGGCCTTAGTAGTGCCAATTCTGTGGAACAACCAACTCCGACGGCAATTTTCCTTCTGAGACTAGTGGTCAGGTAGATTGACATTTGGTAATATTGAATCTCAGGACGTATGGGTATCAAGACGTTGTGTCAGGTTTCAGTTTGGAACTGTTAATTCCCTTATAAGGAATGTATATAATTGGTTCCTCTCCAGTGGTTAAACTTCCAATCTGATGACGATTATTTCGTTAACGATGACTGCTTATGGTTCTACCTGCTTGGTGGTTCATAGGATTATTCTTCAGGTTTCGAAACTGGTCTCCTTAAATGTTACCAGTAGATGGATAGATTGACCAGAATTTCCCTGAGTCTGGAAAGGAATTTGGCGAATTTTGGCAAACCTTGTCTTTCTGATTATCAGAGAACATCATTAAAGAGAATGGGAACTGGAACGAACCCTGTGGATTGGGTAAGGTTGCCGTCATATGGGTTAGTAGACGGACCCTGAGTATTACAATCGATGGTAGAGATAAAATGATGAAGTAAGATTGGACGGAAACATGAAATGTAAGTAAGAAACTAGCCGGACTGAGAAATTCTGGGATTGACTTAAGTGAAAAGGCTGTTATGCCAGGAATGGTAAGCTTGCGTGGCACGTAGGATTGATAAGAATAGTTGAAAAGATAAAAGTAGAGGAAAGGTGACCAGAGATGGTGCCGAATAGTCGATTAAGACTTATATGAAGTAAAGTTTTGGAAAGGTAGAAAGGTATCAAAGAAGGCACTATGCCGGAAATTGCTAGAAAAGTAATGCTATTAGCCAACCCCTAAAATCATATATATTTTTTTTGTGTGGCCAGTTGAGGCCAAGTCAAAATGGATTATTAAGTGACTAGACTAGCAATGAAAGGACAAAGCAGGGTTGTTTCTAAGAAAGCACCGACTGCCAGGGCTTCTGATATAAAGGAAACATTAATGAGATCGTAGGAATCTTCTGCTGAACAACCCATGTTTTGATTGGGAATTCACTAGACCTTTTTGGGATGGGGTCACCCGTACTAAAGTGACTCATTTGTATATGGTTGTCCAAGATTACGAGTAAAATGGAAGTATAGTGACTTGAGATATATGATGTTAGGGTATCATGAATACCATGAATATATTATGACGGAGGAAAGTAAACAACGAAGGTTTATGAAGAGAGTATAGAAATGGTCAGAGATTGATCAGTATGCTGTAGAAATTTTGTATGAGGCAAGTACCTTTGAGAAGAACGATAAGTACTAAGAGATTCACGTTGAACTCGACCAATATCTTCCAAAACATCCTTGCTACCATTACCAAGTTCTGTAAGAGAGCAGATAGGCATACGTTGCCTTTTGGAAGGCCAAAAAGGCTGACAACTATCTGAAATAAGAGGGTGGCATTAAGTTACCAATCGATTATCAAATGAGAACAGTTGAAAAGAGACCCTTATTAAGGATACATGATCTGATTGCCAATTATAGTATGCAAGAATTCCCTGGCAGTTGAATTAAGGATAGGATATCCATAAATTAAAACAAACCCTGAGGAATGCACAAGGGATGGCATTAACCCTAATAAAGACATTATGAATTCAGATGATATGAGTTGGACTTGCTAAGGCAACAATGACCGGTAAGGATTATTAAAAAGAGTTATGGAAAGAACATAGATAGAATTATTAGAGTATTGATTAATGACGTTTTGATATACCCTGTACCCAGAAAATACAGGAGGAATGATGAGGACGACCTAAGAAACCTTACAAGGAAAAAGGTAATATTTCGAACTTCAAAATGGAAGTTTGGTAAAGAATGTATGACATAGTAACAATAATGCCAGATGAGGCATGTATGAAACCCTGAGGAAGTATGGATTGAACCTATAAAGGTTGAGATTATCCTAGAACAAGAAAGAACTAAGAAAACAAATATCCTAGGTATGATTGAGGGTAACTTTGATAAAGTTCCCACGGGAAGGTGGAAGCAATGACTTATGGAAAAAGACTGATAGTTATATTTTTCTCCTTCAGCATAGCTTAAGGGAGAATGCTTTCACCCAACAGTGATGAGAATAAGGTAGAAAAATTTGAATTGGAATGTATCCAGAGAACATGGATTACAAGAAATTATTATTATCAGGAAAGGCCAATGAGGTGGCCGACAGTCTAAGTATAGAGGAATAATTACAAATGTTCATACCAAAGAAACAGAATGATATTTGGAAGGACCTTGAAGGTCATATCGGAGTGGAGGAAATTACATTCCTTCTGATGACTGTGCAAGAATCGACGGTAATAATAGTTTAAGTAAAGATTCGATTCCCGATATCGTCTTAAGCGAACTACACACCTTAGAAGGCCCCGTTCTGAGGCAAACCAGGACCATGATACAAAATTAACGAAGTAAACCTTAAGTTTCCAGTCTTTTATGGAAGATGCATGAGTGATAGTTTCATCAACCGGACATAGCTGCGATGCTTGAAACTCTTCTGCAATTTTATCTATTTCATGTTCCAGTCTTTTATGGAAGATGCATGAGTGATAGTTTCATCAACCGGACATAGCTGCGATGCTTGAAACTCTTCTGCAATTTAATCTACTTCATGTAATATCTACATCAAGTTCAGGAAGTGTTCCTTATGGATAAGGAATAAGGATTACCTTGTCTCCCTAAAGGATTTGAAACCCGTATGGTTAGCTATTAACGCACTACGTAAACAATAAGCGATAGTGATTCTTCTAAGAAAGTAGATGACAACGTAAAGATAAAGAAAGTGCTGCTATTGATAAACTAAATAGCATGTTGATGAATGACAAGCAAGTTTGTGTTAGTGTATTTCTGCGCAAACAAGATAGAGAATAGGAGGTTGATGATTCATGATGCTAAAGGTATTCCCGTGGAAAGAATTAATGAGACTTGGAGAGAAGAAGGGCAGTTGAGCCCGAGAATTATTGGGCCATCTGAGAGTTTGAAAGTGTTCGGAAGATGTCATTCGAGCCAGCTCCACCCCCAAAACTCATAATATGATCGTAACGTGTTTCATGTGGCAAGGCTACGCCAGTAAAATGCAGATGCCCGACAGATGATAAGAGTACAAGCAGGTAGATATACGACCTGGTCTGACTTACGAAGAACAACCTGTGGAAAATCACGGGTAGAAAAGAACAAGTGATGAGAAACAAGTTTTGCAGAAGAAGATTATATTGGATCTAAGTTAAAGAAATCAGCCAGATTTATTTCGGAGGTTTTAAATTGAAATAATGTGATGATTATAGAGTAAATATGACGGGATACCAATAAGGAGGTGCCCAGTGCAAAAGATGCCTCAATAAAGAGATGATGGTGGAGGTAAATAATAGAAGTGAATAAGAATCAGATAATAAGAAGGATGTGATTGATAAAGAAAAGGCTGGGAAAGCAACTATGGAATGTGAAGCAAGGAAATTAATAAATGGGTTTTCTAACAAACCTTTGGGATGACCACCTGATAGTGTTATTGTTATGAATATAAAAGAGCTAGTAACATGACATGGAATGTCAATAACAATGGTGTCAAGCGAGAAACTAAGATTTAACCTGAGAGGTTGAAAGATTTTCCAAAAGTGAGCATTGCTAAGGTTGAACCAGAGTATAAGTCCATAGAATAGTGGACAAAGCAGCAAGATATGTTGACACATGAGTGTTAATAGTATTTTTGTTGTTCGTTCGCAGGGAAGGACTGAATTTAATATCAAGTTCAAGTATCTTATCTCTCACAATTTAGAAGCGTAGAAGAATGTTTGGTTTGTTTATAAACTAAATTAAACAAATTATTAATCGAGAATAAAATATATGAGGAAAACAATCCAAGAACTGGGGTTCTTCACTTGGTTTCAATACAAATTCAATATCTATGTGACATCTACGTTCTTACTCTGCTGAAAACAATTCTTCTAAGGTTATAATGTTCTCTTCCAAGATACAATATAGTGTCTACAACTACACCTTAATTGTCACTTCCGTGATACAATCAAAGTACAATCATAAACTATTACGCACCAAGAATTATAAGTCTCACAACTCTCCTATTAATCTTCCAATCAAATATTCGAGTTATGTCTGTTAAATCCTGTACTAAAATTGCAACTCCTCTTCCAAGTTATTACAATCCCTAAAATCCAATCAAAGGTTCATGACTCCTCTAATTGTGTTAAGCCCTCAATAACAGATCAGCAAAGCAAGAAAATCATAGATAATTAAACAGGCATGAATACCAAGGAATACTACCCAATTCTCAGATTAGAGAATTAGTTACACATGATTAAATTAACAAAACAATAATTAATAGAAGAAATCATAATTAAAAGAATATAGAAAAGAAACCTTTTAACTTCAATCATCAAAGAAATTAATGGTTCTCCAGAAAAAATCCTAAAAGCTGCGTACAAATTGTATCTCTCTAACAATGAACTCCCTAACTATCTTTTTCCGATCCCTAGATTTGTTTATATAGATATTCCTAATCTTTCCCAACAAGCAATTACCTTCTATTACAATTAGAATTTAAAGAAGGTACCAAAACTGCCCAGAATACAATTAGAATTAGAAAAAAGGCAAAACAGTAAATTTAAAGCCTTCTTTTAAAAGATCACGTGCGCGAATTTAATCAGCACGTTCCTTGCACCTGCTTCCTATCCCATATTGTAGAAAATCTCTCAAGCTTCGCGTGGGCAGTAAGATCGCTGAAAACAGACTTCTAGAACTCCAGATATGGCCAAAACAGTATAAGTTGCACAGCCTTCCCAGAAAATCCGAATTTTAATCAAATAAATCTCCAAAACAATAGAAGCATCAACTTTAATCAACATTCTCGTAAATCTGCACAACTAAGCAAAACACATCAAAACTACAACATCTTAAGTCCAAAACAATCAATTTAAGCCGAACTGAGGCATTCCAAGTGGATATAAAATCCACTTATCAAACCCCCAAACTTAAACTGATGCTTGTCCTCAAGCATAAACAATTACAACTAACTAACTAGCACCACTTCCGTAGGTGATCACGGTTGCATTTGGCATATGCAACAAGCCCTTTAAACCCCTAGGCAGCCCCAGTGGACGAGTAAGGTCTCGTGAGGGCCTATAACGAATGTACCCACAAAATCCATTTAACCTATGCAATGCAATGCATGAATGCAACTAGAATGAAAATGCAACGATCCCCTTCAAACTAACCAAAACCAACTAGCAAGCAAATATCTTAGAGAATACAACTAAATCCAAATAGAGCTCGACTAAGTTCCCGTATACTAACAATACATGAACAGAAACGTGCGTGTGTGCAATGCTCATCAGAAATACTCCCAAAACTAGGTCAAAAATCATACATATCCTTCGCCAAGACAATCACAGGTTTATAAATAGAATAGACTGTAGACACTTCATAACCTAAGAACACCTCCATCCTTATCCAAGGTAGACAGAAATTCATGCTTTATTACTAACTACTACGACACATATATACAAGCATGCTTATTTAACCGTGCAATGGATGAGACCCCAAAAGGCTTATACAATAATACCCATGTAGCGAGTGTTAGGTCAGTGGATCCCAGACTATAAAAGCCTTAGGTCACTAGGACTAAGTCCCCTCAGACTTAATTACTCGAGTATTAAAGAGCTCACCCTGGTTAATTTTGCATAAAACAATTGAAACTTTTTTTTTTTCTTTTTTTTTCTGTTTTTTTTTTCTATGCAATCTGGAATGAGAATTCTCAATTCCAACCCTAGACTACTCATATAAATATGAGCCGGCTACTAGCTATTTGACACCTAGCCATTATTGACAATTATTTATAATTTAGCATGAAATCCCTGTTTTCCCCCAAACTTAGACTTAAATGTTCTAGGCCATCAAGGGAATAACGAAAATTCTAAATATAATCAAGTGATTAAATCTCAAAACATCCAAACAAGCATGACCTTAACTTAGCCCAAAAGCTCCCAATGAGTTTGTGTAAAAATTTTGTTCCCGTAACACATAAGTCAATTTCTTAGAAACTATAAATCAACCCTCTATTCATCATTACCACACTTAATTAGACACCTACCTACCAATCAGAATTAGCTCGTTCTAAGGGATCATGAAATATGCATGCCATGAAAATGCAACTAGAATGAACTCACATGGTATACGAAACAAAAATATAATGTCCTATATGAAACAAACGTAGATAACACGAACATATATGCATGAATTACTACTACTAATATGCAAAACATGAAATCCTACATGAACACATAATAATACAACAACTACTAATCCCTCAAAACACCCCCAAACTTGAAAGATTCAATGTCCGCATTGAATGGAAGTAAATACAAGGGAAAGTAGAAAACATACCTAACCAGCTGAATCATAACCCTCCTCGGATGAATCTGGTGGAGGATAATGCGTACGAACTCCATAGACTGGCCACTTCCCAGATAACAAGAATACTATAAAACCCACAATTACAAGAACACAAATTCGTAATAAAAATAAGATTAGAGAAAAAAAATAAACCAATTACGAATCAAAGAGGTGAACTTGCAATTAATTCCTCTTTAGAATTGAATTTAAATAAATAGAAGAGGAATTGGATTTGTATGTATGGGTGGGTATATATAATGGAGGGATTGGATGAATAAAAATTGAACGTGAAAGGGAGAAATTTTGAGTGGGTAGGAATTTGAGGTAAGATAGAAAAAGGATTTAATAAACTAGAGAAAAAGAATTTGAATTGATATAGGTTTAGAGATTTGAGGAGGATATGGGAGGTTTTGGAATTTTTATGGAATTAGAATTGGGTGTAGAGATGAGAGAAAAAGAGTAGAAAAAGAATTGGGAATTTTTTTTTTTTTTTTATATTACAACTGAAAAAATCTGTCAGACAAAGGCTGTCACGCAGGTGCAACCTGCGTCATGCAGGCGCAGCCTACGCGACAAGCAGTAACGCAGGCACAGCCTGCGCCACTGATCGATTTTTTTTTTTTCAACACTCAAATTTTTTTTAACACTAATGCGTGGGTTGCCTCCCACGAAGCGCTCCTTTAACGTCAATAGCTTGACGCCGATTATACTTGGAAACTTCAATGAGGATAAAAAGCTAACAGATGCACATATCTACGAATTTCTAATATAAGCATATTGTGCAAATAAACCTTAGATTCATTGAAAGGTACGAAAACTTTCAAGAACCTATCATGCTCAAGAGACTTGGAAACATCAAAATAGCTAGAAAAGTCGTCAGAATAATCATTATAAGTACGACTCATATACTCCTCCCAAATCGGATCCTTATACTCTACAGCAAGATTTTCAACTTCCTCAATCTTAACTTCCTTCTCTTTTATAATTGGACACTCATCAATTTTAATCTCATCTACCAATGTATTAAGCTCAAAATTTTCTAGAACTGGTAGAATTTCAATTGCATCCAAATTATCATTAATGTGCATGGGACAATTATCAACTACACCAGTAGACTCATCAGAGACAACATTATCATCAATTGCTAAACAAGAATCATGGCATAGAGGAAAATTGACACAAGGGGGAGTTCGATAACAACCGTCATGCCACACGTTACGAAATTCCAAAATAAAATTATTTAGTTTAGCATTCTCCTCGTACCAAGCTATTGAATCACATGGAATATCATTATCACTAGCAATTTCTAAAGTTGGTTCATCAAAAACTCCCAAAGAAAGTAAGGGAAGATTAGACTGAGTTCCTTGAATCATTTTATTGAGCGCAATCTCCCAATCAGCAAGTAAAGAAGGATTAGATTGAGTTAAACTCGTATCAACATCATTACACATATATGGATAAACATCATCATGATATTGATTTTCAAACGAATATAAATAATCATTGCTAGGGGCATATGGAGCATAAAATGAGTTCTCAGAATAGAACGAATTCACCTGATATACATTACGATCCTCATAGGAATTGAATTGTGGGTAAGGATTGAAGTCTTGATATCGTTCTTGACTGTTGTAGAAATTCTGAGCATTGTTCCAACCAAAGTTGTACTCCATCTAGTCTCTCTCCTCAAAACCTGTTTAAGTTGTCTACCTCAAAGAACCTGTAGACACATCAAGGAAAGAAATACAAAAAGAAAGAAAAGAAAAATATATACAAAGATAAAATCCAAACTACAAGAAACAATTAACTCAAACCCACATCACTGCCTTCCCCGGCAGCGGCGCCAATTTGTTAATAGTATTTTTGTTTTTCATTCGCAGGAAAGGACTGAATTTAATATCAAGTTCAAGTATCTTATCTCTCACAATTTAGAAGTGTAGAAGAATGTTTGGTTTGTTTATAAACTAAATTAAACAAATTATTAATCGAGAATAAAATATATGAGGAAAACATTCCAAGAACTGGGGTTCTTCACTTGGTTTCAATACACATTCAATATCTATGTGACATCTACGTTCTTACTCTGCTGAAAACAATTCTTCTAAGGTTATAATGTTCTCTTCCAAGATACAATATAGTGTCTACAACTACACCTTAATTGTCACTTCCGTGATACAATCAAAGTACAATCATAAACTATTACGCACCAAGAATTATAAGTCTCACAACTCTCCTATTAATCTTCCAATCAAATATTCGAGTTATGTCTGTTAAATCCTGTACTAAAATTGCAACTCCTCTTCCAAGTTATTACAATCCCTAAAATCCAATCAAAGGTTCATGACTCCTCTAAGCCCTCAATAACAGATCAGCAAAGCAAGAAAATCACAGATAATTAAACAGGCATGAATACCAAGGAATACTACCCAATTCTCATATTAGAGAATTAGTTACACATGATTAAATTAACAAAACAAGAATTAATAGAAGAAATCATAATTAAAAGAATATAGAAAAGAAACCTTTTAACTTCAATCTTCAAAGAAAATAATGGTTCTCCAGAAAAAATCCTAAAAGCTGCGTACAAATTGTATCTCTCTAACAATGAACTCCCTAACTATCTTTTTCCGATCCCTAGATTTGTTTATATAGATACTCCTAATCTTGCCCAACAAGCAATTACCTTCTATTACAATTAGAATTTAAAGAAGGTACCAAAACTGCCCAGAATACAATTAGAATTAGAAAAAAGGAAAAACAGTAAATTTAAAGCCTTCTTTTAAAAGATCACGTGCGCGAATTTAATCAGCATGTTCCTTGCACCTGCTTCCTATCCCATATTGTAGAAAATCTCTCAAGCTTCGCGTGGGCAGTAAGATCGCTGAAAACGGACTTCTAGAACTCCAGATATGGCCAAAACAGTATAAGTTGCGCAGCCTTCCCAGAAAATCCGAATTTTAATCAAATAAATCTCCAAAAACAATAGAAGTATCAACTTTAATCAACATTCTCGTAAATCTGCACAACTAAGCAAAACACATCAAAACTACAAATTCTTGAGTCCAAAACAATCAATTTAAGCCGAACTGAGGCATTCCAAGTGGATATAAAATCCACTTATCAATGAGGTTGCGATCAAATAGTATTGGATATAATTATTATTATTTTCTTCTTTGATGAACCTCTATAGTTCAGAGGTAAATTTTGAGTATGATATTTTACAATCATGAAAACTTTCTATAATCCTTTAGAATTCTTTTCTTTTCTTCTCTTTTATTCATCTTCTTTATGAATTGAGAAGAACAACCCTTTAAGGAGGGGAGGTACTGCTACGTGACTATCTGTCTATGTGATAGAAGTCTAAGTGGAATACAATAACTTGTTTAATTGCTTGTCAAGTACTAAAGGCTGGCCCCCTTCTGTACTAACTATGCAATATAAAAAATGTTCAATTGATCATAGTGATCTCTCAATAAATCTTTCCACTTCTCTATATTGATCGAGATTGTGAAGATTAAAGCGATCAGGAAATGCACAGTACGAGCGAGGTTGCCTCCGAATTCGCAGGGTGATACTGATACTAATGTTACTGCAGGTATCAATAAGGATAAGACTGAGTAAGAGAATAACCCGGATATTGTGTTGTACGAAAAGTAGCAACGTTGATGGAAAAAGGATAAAGTATGGATTGTAGCACTAGAAGATGTGCTGAGAAAGGGTAGAACGACTAAGAATTGACCGGGAAGCTAAAAAGTGAACGACAGGCAAACGACTCTTTGCTTCCCACCTGATTCCGGGACGGAATCCTTTTAAGGAGGGGAGACTGTAAGAACCCCAAATTTTGGATATAATTAAAACTTTTTATTATGTACTGAGGTAATGGTGAATAGTGATTACGACTACGATGTAACGATTGAGATAATGAATGAAAGGAATAGATTTGGATTCAAATGTTTTTATGCCATGAAGAATGCTATTGGTTGACAACTTAGGTAAGAATAATGTATCTCCTAGGGGAATAAGATATGACAATTCCAAGCAGGAGAATATTCTCATGTCATCCGGATCGATAACGATTAGTCCAGTAGTCCCGTGAAAGGGTTAAGGACCGCCTGAGAAAGAACAAGGACATTGTCATAAATATAGGGAATAAAGGAAGAATAAAGAATGAATAGTGTTTTTGGTGGAAGTAAGAATATTATGAGACGACACTATATAGAAGTATTCGGAACGGATTTTTGAGTTCGTATTAGTGATCCAGGAGGAAAATAAGTGTATGTAAAAGCTGTCGGATTCTGAAAAACCGCACTTTTATTTTCTCCGAGAGTTCCCTGGACACTGAAAGACTTAATAATTTAACGAAGGGATTTAAGTAATATAATTAGTAAGAAAGATGGAGAATGATAGTACTAATATTATTACGATTTCCGGTAAAGCCCTAACTAGTAACAAATGAGTTATTCCTCCGAACGATCAATGAATTGAGCAATAAGCGGACAAAGAAACAAGCAGAGGAAGAAAGATACATGCATGTGCAAGTGATAAATATCTAGTAACCAATCTAGTTACATTACAAACTAGAACCATTAGAGATTAACTAGTACTTAGCATCCTTTTCTCATCCAACCACAAAAACAAGACACATGTCTCTCCAAATTCATCATCCATGACATCACCACTTTAATAAAGCTACTTTAAGCATGATATTTTCTTAAGACACCACAATAATTCATTGGATGAGAGCAAATAAAGCTACTTTAAGCTTGATATCTACTTTAAGCTACTTTAAGTTTATGGATGATCTTGATGGTTGTTAGCATGGTTAGGATGTTAGTATGGTTATAAGCATGATTATGTAGTGATTATTTGATTTAAGAGATATGATGATCATGTTGGTAAAGTAGATGATTTTGGACAGTTGAGGATGAATAAAATGTGTAAAAGTAGAGCTGTTAACGAACCGAGCCGAGCCGAGCTTTGAGCTAAACGAGCCGAGCTTTACTTTTTTTCTTAACGAACCGAGCCGAGCCGAGCTTTATTATCGCACAAAATATTTGTTCAAGCTAGCGTTCATTAAGAAATCGAGCCGCACACGAGCCGTTATCGAGCAGCTAGTTTGCATTTTTTAAAAAATATTTTTAAAAAATATTTTTCGACGATCCAACCATACGGATGTCAAGATATATCTAATTTAGTGATATTCCCAAATTTTGAAAAAATAAAAAATTAATTTGGTTGGAGATCTTAGTAGATCACTACTAATTTTACTAGTACTAGTAACTAGTGCTTTGTCACAAATTGTTGTTTCTATTTTTTAAAAAATATTTTTCGACGATCCAACCGTACGGATGTCAAGATATATCTAATTTAGTGATATTCCCAAATTTTCAAAAAATAAAAAATTAATTTGGTTGGAGATCTTAGTAGATCACTACTAATTTTACTAGTACTAGTAACTAGTGCTTTGTCACGAATTGTTGTTTCTATTTTTAAAAAAATATTTTTCGACGATCCAACCGTACGGATGTCAAGATATATCTAATTTAGTGATATTCCCAAATTTTCAAAAAATAAAAAATTAATTTGGTTGGAGATCTTAGTAGATCACTACTAATTTTACTAGTACTAGTAACTAGTGCTTTGTCACGAATTGTTGTTTCTATTTTTTAAAAAATATTTTTCGACGATCCAACCGTACGGATGTCAAGATATATCTAATTTAGTGATATTCCCAAATTTTCAAAAAATAAAAAATTAATTTGGTTGGAGATCTTAGTAGATCACTACTAATTTTACTAGTACTAGTAATTAGTGCTTTGTCACGAATTGTTGTTTCTATTTTTTAAAAAATATTTTTCGACGATCCAACCGTACGGATGTCAAGATATATCTAATTTAGTGATATTCCCAAATTTTCAAAAAATAAAAAATTAATTTGGTTGGAGATCTTAGTAGATCACTACTAATTTTACTAGTACTAGTAACTAGTGCTTTGTCACGAATTGTTGTTTCTATTTTTTAAAAAATATTTTTCGACGATCCAACCATACGGATGTCAAGATATATCTAATTTAGTGATATTCCCAAATTTTCAAAAAATAAAAAATTAATTTGATTGAAGATAAAAAAAGAAAAAGTAAAAATTTTGATTTTTTTTCGAGCTTTTAACGAGCCGAACCGAGCTCGAGCCGAGCTCGAGCCGAGCTCGAGCCGCACATGTTAAAAGCTCGGCTCGAGCTCGTTAGCTTAACGAGCTTTTTTTTGTGTTCGAGCTCGAGCTCGAGCTCTTAACGAACCGAGCCGAGCCGAGCCCTTAACGAGCCGAGCTCGAGCTTGCTCACGAACAGCTCGGTTCGTTAACAGCTCTATGTAAAAGTTTTATGGATGCCCGGTGTGGCTTGGTTTTGATGGTATAATTTTTGGAACGTTCGATATATAGCCGTCGTAATGCCAAATTTTTGTTAACACTTAGAAACCGAGCATGACAGTAAATGTAGATGAAGATGACCCTTGATGGTCTTGGGAATTATATTGCGGATCATAGCATCGATTTTCAAAAGCAAGTTGGAGGTTGTTTGCCGCCATTTGGTTTATCATCTCCTCTAATGATGATAAGGAAGATGAAGAAGACCCTTGATGATCTTGGGAATTATATTGCGGATCATAACATTGATTTTCAAAAGCATTAGAATAATCGATGCTAGGAGGGTAAGGATCATAGCATGAGTTTGTAGAATATAAAGAATTCACCTGATACGCATTAAAATTCTGAAAAGAATTAAAATCTTGATATCGTTCTTGATCATAGGTGAAATCTTGAGCGTTATTCCAACCAAAATAGTTATCCATCGTCTCCTGAAAGAGTTAGTTCATGTCTATATCCAATAAACATGAAGACACACCAATAACAAAAAACAAAGAAAGAAAAAAAACTATATACAAAGATAAAATCTAAAATATAAGAAACGATAAACTCAAAATTAATATTGTTGCCTTCCCCGGCAGCGGCGCCAATTTGAAGGTAGTGTTTTTCGTAGTTCGTTCACAGGGAAGGACTATCAATATCGATTTCGAGTAGATTATCTCTTACAATTTAGACGTGTGGAAATTGGGGGGGGGTTTGAGTTTGGTTGAGGTGTTTTATCAAACACCTTGCATACAATAACTAAATTGCTACAAAAATACAACTAAATCAATGGCAACTATCCAAATTTACCAACACAATGAATAAATTAGCAAGATAAGAAATACTTGACCCAAGGATAATGGAAAATCAAGCACTTCAACCCAACAACAAGCAAATATATCCAACTCTACCTAACCAAGATAATTGGTGAAGCACACAATCACTTATTTCTCTTCTATAAACACTAATTTAGTGAAGCACATAAATTAACTCTCTTGACACTAGCAACCAATAATGAAGCACTATCAATTTAACCAAGTCAAGGAATTAAACAAAGAGAGGCTAGGACAAACCCAAGGATGAGAAGCTCAACCTAGGTATTTGTACTTGAATCTTGTGGATTTAGGTAAACTAAATCTTGTGCTACTATAATGAATGAACTAACGATTACGTATTAGAACAAACAATTATCAATTGAAGATACAAGAAGAGTAAGGTGAAGCAACTTACAAATCTTCAAGCAAAATCATGAACAATACATCACAAGCATTCAAGATAGAGTTAAATAAAACTTACTTAAATTGAAATGGGTTTTTGTACAAGAATTCCTCCTTGAGCCAAATATATGAAGTTAGTTACTCATAATCAATGCTAGATTATGAGTAATTGATGTTTTTCTATCTACTCTACTAACCCTAATTTTTCCTTGAAGAGGCTAGGTTAGATGAAGATGAAGTTGTTAGATGTTAAGATGTAGGTTAAGTTTTAATGCTCTTTTAATACACAGCAGGGGTCGTACGGCCTGTCGAACGGCCGTACAGCTGCCCGTACAAAAAATCTGCTCCTTTGAACGGCCTGTCGAACGGCCGTACATCAGCCCGTACGAGATAAAATCTTCAAGATAATACATTAAACACCTCCCGATATCGCGAGCTTTTTCATCTTCTAACTTCCTTCTTGAATAATCTTCGCTTTCATGCCCAAATTAAGCCATCATTTCAACAATTAAGCACGAGGCACTGAAAGATGAAAAATATAACAAATATTAATAAAACAACATTCGAAACTAACAAAAATGTAGAAGAATAAAAGACAAAACGTGTATAAAATACACGTTATCAAATCTTCCCCCACTTAAACTTTGCTAGTCCCGAGCAAACTAAAATTAACATAACCATATACTCCTAACTAGTACCACTTCCGTAGGTGATCACGGTTGCATTTGGCATATGCAACAAGCCCTTGGAACCCCTAGGTAGCCCTAGTGGACGAGTGAGGTCTCGTGAGGGTTTATAGATGATGTACCCACAAAATCACAAAAATCACCAACAAACAAAAAACTAACAATACCTACTAATTAAACTAACTACTACACTCACTTGCCCGAGCCGTCTACTTGTAACTAAAATCAAACATATAGAGCTATTCACCTTGTCATCCACTAAAACGAGCTAACAACCAATTCAAGAATCAAGATAACACACCTTGTGCAATATGTAACCAAGACATTAAAGATAGAATGAATGCACTTCAATCGTGAACACTAGACAAGATGATCACAAAGCATACATGGCCTCGCATTAAGAAGATGAAATTGTATGGTGAAAAATCTCACATCTCTCAATTATGTATCACACAAGTATGGGCTAGAGATTTCACTCAACTCCAAGTCAAAATGCATGCGCTCTACTTGACCTTGCATGTTCACCTAAATTCCGGATTGCACCAAAAACAAGGAATTCATAAAATGGGTTGTAATGAGGCTTGGGTGAAGGTGTGAAAATTTAAGTTCAAGGAAGGTGTAAAAGTCTCGCTAGTTAAGTCAAAATGATGCTTGCTCGCTCATTTACAATTACAAAACACAACCACATTTACTAAGAAAATTGAAACAAAATAATGTACAAAGATTTATTGCTTTTTCCTTTCTTTTTCTTTTTTTTACATCCCCTTTATTATTATTTTTTAGCAAAGGGAATGCATAACATAAATAAATACTACAAAGAACTTTGAACCACATCTAGATATACACATCAAACTAGTTCCCACTTACAAAAATTTGAATTCTCCCTCTTCACAACTTCTCCAAATTAACATGCTCATCAATCAATTCTTTCCAAGACTCAACTAGCTCAACTAGGTCGAGAGTGAAGTATTTGGCTTTGACTCATGTATAAAAGAGGGAAAGTGACGAAGAAAAATATTGATATAAGCTTTAAAGGGGTAACTATGGATTATTTTCATGGTTCACAAGCTAAAATGGCTAAAAAGGTTATCCTAAATAGAATTTCCTTATTATGGTGCATCCATGAATGAAGGTTTAATGCAAGCCCTAGAGCAACAAACATACATAAAGACGGAGAAACACACAAGCAAAAGAAATCATCGTTCAAGACCTCACAAGGTTTAAGTTTTAATAACATCTTCTCGATTTGATTCCATGCATTCTAAGAGATAATCGACATGTTCACAATTTAATTACAAACATCTAGACTTTTCATGCCATTTAAAGTGTGTGTGTGCAATAAGGTGCATCAAACTTATAGATTCACATCAAATTGATAATGCTAGGCACGAAATAGGAGAAAACAAGGCTGCAAGCTCACAATGTCTTAAATTTTACAAACAAGTAAACGAACTCATGACTAAACTTATTTCTAAATTAGATAAGACGGACATCAAACGAAACAAAAGATAGTAATAATATTAGTTACGTACAACACAAGAAAATCGAACAAAAGCAATCCTTCCCCCACTTAAAACATGGCATGTTTTCATGCATGACAATAAAAACGAAGTAGAGATATGAGTGAAAGAGAACTCCCCTAAAAATAAATAACAAGGACCGGGAGCACTGTTACGCCCCCAAATCCCTTACAGGAATCTAGGTCATTACACCTCTTGCGGAATATTAAATCACCTGTTCATAATATAATCTACAACAATATTCATAACAACTCCAAATTTTACTCCACGGGTTATAGTCTTAGAACGAGCACTCCATAAATAAAAAGTTAATACAACACAAATTCACCTCCCAGAATCTCGGAAATAATATTACAACTACAGAATACTAGATAATAAAACATTAAACAACTTCTTCCTAGCTCGTAACCTCCTCCGATACAAAAAGGCTAATGCTGAATTAGTAGCCTTTCCCCTTCCCTTTATCTTGGTTCGCCATGCTAGTGCCTTCTTTGGATGCCGCTGGTTAATAATATATAAAAATCGCAAGAATGAGCCAAAGAATGCCCAGCAAGTATAGTGATAACATATAATAGAACAATTCGCTCAAAATATGTTTTTATCACTCTATAAAAAAAATATCCTCTTATATAAGTACATACTTTTGAAAAGAGATCAATTCGGCAACTTTTACAAATTTGGAAATACTACTCATATGAAGGAATAAATAAATCTCAATAACTACTCAAAATACTACTTGAAAATAATACAGTAATCTCTCAGAACTGCTCAAGTGGTTTGAAAGAATAAAATTTAACAACTGCTCAGATCAACACCTTAGTTAACAGAACCACAAAGGCATCGATTAACGGTAGGATGTCGATGAATGGATTTCTTCTCAGAACGCCTACTCAAGTAATGGATGATCGGTCCATTATCACTACTCGTTTACTATCGATAGAAGGATGGGCCGACGTCTCGAACACACCCTAAAAACTACTCAGTTGGGCCGGTGCGTTACTCCGGTCACTTTTGCCATCTCTAGTCCAGAATATAAGGTGTCGGAATTTTCGATCACCTTAAACAATAAATATCTAAAGCGTCACGGTAAGAATGACTCGTGCACCTTTATTTTGTTTTAAAAAAAAAATAAACTCCAATATCGTTCAGAGGCAATGAACGATAAACACCTCCAATAAATTTAGTTTTCCTCTCGAATGATTAGAGGAAATATTTATGAAAAAAAAATGATCTGATAGTGGAGTCGGAATGAGGTGACCCATATCAGTATTCACAACTTACTTTATATATATAACCCCACTCTTAAATAAAAAAATATAATGTAGTATGAAAATATTATTAAATATATCTTTCTCAGCTCTTCTGCGAGTACGAAAGAAGTATCTCGATAAACGTCTCAACAATATAAACCAACTTATAAAATAAATTGCAAACATCTCGTGTAATAAACAGCTCAACAATAATATATATGCATGTAAATTGCATGGATAAAATCTGGTATAAACCACTAGAAAGAATATTTGCTTTTGAATATCGGAAACTTAATCAGCATACTATATATAGATAACAATATAAATACTCCGAACGATGGAGTACGGGTTAGTAAACTTGCCTGAGCCCTGCGGTACGACACTCCAACTTGTTCCACGTCTCTGGTTCTCTATAATCGAATAAAAACCCACATTTAGTATACGACGTACAAGGTAAATCTTAAGTTTCTACATTTTACTAATATTCGGACTAATTAATAAAACAATTATACCTTTTTTGTAAAATCATTTATTCAAATAATACTTCTAATTTAAATTGACTCTTATAAATTATCTACAATTCTCGAAAATTCCCTAATTTAATTACTATTAAACTCTCCTAAATCTCACAGCAATATTATCCAATTAACCATTTTCATTCACATTAAACCCATTATTAATACTCTCACTTTTTAGAAAAATATAATTCTATTAGAAATAATCCTAATATTATTAATCTCACTACATTTCTAATTGCTCTAATTTAATTAAGTTTTATTTTAAGAAATAAATCTCTATTTTATTCTCCAAACAAAATAATCCAAGTATTCATTTCTTTTATTCCATTTAAATCTAATTTTAACCATTCCACCGTTCATCAAATAATCAATTAATACCCAAAATATTAATCATTTTCTTTTCTCTTTTCTTTTCTATTTTAAATATTAATTAATCTACCAAAAATCCTTTATAAAAATATTTTACAACAGACTCTTTTTATTCATTTTAATCCAATTTTAATAACCCGTTTATAGCATTGTTCATCAATTTTATTGTCACTGTATTATCATATTACTATTTTTATTCAATTATTAATATCTCTTTATTTATTAATAAATCTATAATTTTTATTAAATCTATAATATATATATATATAAATATCATTTTATTTATTCATTATTATTATTATTATATATACATATATAAATATATTTTATTATTATTTTATTTTCTTTGTCGTAACAGTTTGACAGAAAAGAAATTTCCACGACGGTGCGTGGGGCCCACGCGCCACCACCGCCGTCCCCTCCCCTGACCTCTCTCTCACTCCGATTCTCTCTCTCTCTCTCTCTCTCTCTCTCTCTCTCTCTCTCTCTCTCTCTCTCTCTCTCTCTCTCTCCCCCTCCCTCTCTCTCGAATCCCTCTCTTAATCTCTCCTTCTTTTTTTTTTCTGCGCCAATCTCTCTCTACCTTAATCTCTTCGGTCACTCTCTCCGATCTCCCTCCTCCCTCCGGTATCAATCTCTCTCTGTAAATCCCTCTCCCTCTGCCTCTCTCGTCAACACCCCCTCACTTCTCCCTTCTTTTTCTCTCATTTCTTCCGAGTAAACTCCCATAACATCGCGGTTTTAAAACCACAATCATCTCCCTCCTGTACCCCTCGACCTCTCCCTGCGTCGTCTCTCTTCTTACTCATGTATCACCTCTCCGTTCTCTCTAAATCTCTGTCTCTCTCTCGTTCTCTCCCACATGACCAACTCTCTCTCGATCTCGCCTCTACCCCTCATCTCGAAACTCCCCCTCTCCGACACCCTCTATTCTACCCCTCTTTGCATCTCTCTTTTACCACTACTCACAACCCACCAACAAATTGAAACGAAAAGAAGAAATAAAAACCACAACAAAACTTAATACCAATTACATATATAATATAAGGCTTAAACGAAATCAGTTAGGATAAGAAAAGGAAATTGATGCTTCATACCCTGTATATAAATATAGTTCGAGTTTTTCTGACAAATAAAGGAGAGTAGAACTCAGTTATCTAGCTCGAGTGTGTTTGTTGCAAATGTAGAAGTAGTATCTGATTTTGTATGTATTTATGGATTGTTGTAAGGGAATAAAGAGGAGTAGTGTATCTGTTTGTATTTATTTGATTTAAAAAGGGGCACCACATGGGGACCAAACGTGGGAGTTGAAAAGAGTGAGAACATTTTGTGTTTGTAAAAGAATGTATTGTGTTTAGTAGAAGAATATGTCGCGTTTTGTAACAGAATGTGTTGTGCTTCGGACCGTATTTACTCGCTTACTGTGATCGAGAAATGTTGTCTATTTCTCGGCTTAACGAACCGATCTGAAATATTAATCTCGATTTTCCCCCGCTGGCCAAATAAAATGCGATTCTAATTCGTTCTAAAAATAATTTTTTTTTTTGAAATTTGCGGATATTACAATCTTCCCTCCTTAAAGGATTCCGTCCTCGGAATCAACGTAGGCAATAACTAAGGTTGCTAATCTTGTACTCTACCTTCCAATATTTCCTCGTCACTCTTACCAGTTTTATGTTCTTACATTACGATCGTAACCTCTCATGCTATACCGTCTATTCTGCCTTTGTTATTCTTTTCTAATTCTTTAACATATCTCTATTATCATACCGGCTCATCATTTATATATGCATTTACGAAAATAAGTAATCGCGTACCTGCTATCTCGTCCATCTCCGTTATGCCATCGGCCAACGTCATGTTAAAAATCCTAGCGGTTGGTTGGTTGCTGTTAACTCCACTGCTTTGTCGTGATACTGCGGGTCCCACTGTTGACACTTTACAGTCTCTAGAGATGTGACCCTCCTTTCCACATTTGTAGCAGACTACCCCCTTCCTAGGACAATTCATCCGTTGATGCCCCTCTTGACCACAGTTATGACACCTACCTCCTGATTTTGCACATGCTCCTGGATGCTTCTTTCCACACACCTCACAGTCTTGCAGTGGTGGTCTTGGTGGCCTAAACTGGCTCTCATTTCCCCGTGGTCCTATTTGCACACTACCCGCACTTTCCGCTCGGTTAGATCCTCCAAATCTTGCAGTCTGAAATCCGGGCCTCCTACCCTGTTGGTTCTGAAATGTCCCACTAGTCGAATATCCCCCCCAACTTTCCGCTTTTCTTTTCTTCCCTTCATTTTCCTTTGGATCAAAATTACTTCCTGCTTCTATTACCTCTGCCTTATTCACCACTTTAACATACTCAGTAAGCTCAAAAGCGGCTACCCTGGTTTGTATCCACGGTCTCAGTCCATGCTGAAACCTTCTTGCCTTCTTCTTATCAGTATCTACGAAATGTGGCACAAACCTAGATAGCTCGGTAAACTCCTTCTCATACTCAGCAACTGTCCTATTACCCTGCCTTAGCTCCAAGAACTTCATCTCCATCTTACTTTCCGTATGCTCGGGAAAAAACTTCTCCAAGAACAACTCAGTGAACCTCTCCCAGGTTACTATCCCTGCAGGTTCCATTGCTTCCTTAGATTCCCACCAATAATACGCCTCCTCCTTCAGCAAGTAGGTGGCAAAGATCGTCTTCTGCCCCTCTTCTACTCCGATAATCTTAAAGGATTTCTCCATCTCTTTCAGCCACGATCTAGCCTCTACTGGTTCACCAAACCCTTTAAACTCAGGTGGATGAATTGACTTAAAAGCCTTGAAAGCTGATGCAGTCTGGTTTACCACATTGGGCACAGGACCCCGCGGGCCACGGTCTAGGGTTTGCCTTAACAGATCTACTAGTTGGTTAAGTCCTTGATTGTTCTGGTTGTCATTCTGGTTATCTCCTACGTGGTTATTCCTCCCCGTAGAAGCCTCACCTTCTCCGGAGTTATCTCTATTTCTCCTTGGTGGCATTTTCCTGAAAAATCATTTCGTTCAATAAAACTGCATATCCATGAAATGTTTATTATGAAAACAAAATAGTATATATCTGTACATATGCGTATATATACATATATATGTATGCATCCATATGTATATATATTTACGTATACATACCTCTATATACTCATTATAAAAAAAATATTTAAGCCCAATAAATATATCATGGATACGCATTTTCCTCGTCCCAAATGATTCTACTATATATACCTATCGGTTCCTTGGCTTCTAAACTCTCCCTTATATAGTCTTAACTCCTTCTACTCTCGTTCTAAGGTTTATAACCTATCGCTCTGATACCATTACTGTTACGCCCCCAAATCCCTTATAGGAATCTAGGTCATTACACCTCTTGCGGAATATTAAATCACCTGTTCATAATATAATCTACAACAATATTCATAACAACTCCAAATTTTACTCCACGGGTTATAGTCTTAGAACGAGCACTCCATAAATCAAAAGTTAATACAACACAAGTTCACCTCCCAGAATCTCTGAAATAATATTACAACTACAGAATACTAGATAATAAAACATTAAACAACTTCTTCCTAGCTCGTAACCTCCTCCGATACAAAAAGGCTAATGCTGAATTAGTAGCCTTTCCCCTTCCCTTTATCTCGGTTCGCCATGCTAGTGCCTTCTTTGGACGCCGCTGGTTAATAATATATAAAAATCGCAAGAATGAGCCAAAGAATGCCCAGCAAGTATAGTGATAACATATAATACAACAATTCGCTCAAAATATGTTTTTATCACTCTATAAAAAAAATATCCTCTTATATAAGTATATACTTTTGAAAGGAGATCAATTCGGCAACTTTTACAAATTTGGAAATACTACTCATATGAAGGAATAAATAAATCTCAACAACTTCTCAAAATACTACTTGAAAATAATACAGTAATCTCTCAGAACTGCTCAAGTGGTTTGAAAGAATAAAATTTAACAACTGCTCAGATCAACACCCTAGTTAATAGAACCACAAAGGCATCGATTAACGGTAGGATGTCGATGAATGGATTACTTCTCAGAACGCCTACTCAAGTAATGGATGATCGGTCCATTATCACTACTCGTTTACTATCGATAGAAGGATGGGCCGACATCTCAAACACACCCTAAAAACTACTCAGTTGGGCCGGTGCGTTACTCCGGTCACTTTTGCCATCTCTAGTCCAGAATATAAGGTGTCGGAATTTTCGATCACCTTCAACAATAAATATCTAAAGCGTCACGGTAAGAATGACTCGTGCACCTTTATTTTGTTTTCAAAAAAAATATAACTCCAATATCGTTCAGAGGCAATGAACGATAAACACCTCCAATAAATTTAGTTTTCCTCTCGAATGATTAGAGGAAATATTTATGAAAAAAAAATGATCTGATAATGGAGTCGAAATGAGGTGACCCATATCAGTATTCACAACTTACTTTATATATATAACCCCACTCTTAAATAAAAAAATATAATGTAGTATGAAAATATTATTAAATATATCTTTCTCAGCTCTTCTGCGAGTACGAAAGAAGTATCTCGATAAACGTCTCAACAATATAAACCAACTTATAAAATAAATTGCAAACATCTCGTGTAATAAACAGCTCAACAATAATATATATGCATGTAAATTGCATGGATAAAATCTGGTATAAACCACTAGAAAGAATATTTGCTTTTGAATATCGGAAACTTAATCAGCATACTATATATAGATAACAATATAAATACTCCGAATGATGGAGTACGGGTTAGTAAACTTGCCTGAGCCCTGCGGTACGACACTCCAACTTGTTCCACGTCTCTGGTTCTCTATAATCGAATAAAAACCCACATTTAGTATACGACGTACAAGGTAAATCTTAAGTTTCTACATTTTACTAATATTCGGATTAATTAATAAAACAATTATACCATTTTTGTAAAATCATTTATTCAAATAATACTTCTAATTTAAATTGACTCTTATAAATTATCTACAATTCTCGAAAATTCCCTAATTTAATTACTATTAAACTCTCCTAAATCTCACAGCAATATTATCCAATTAACCATTTTCATTCACATTAAACCCATTATTAATACTCTCACTTTTTAGAAAAATATAATTCTATTAGAAATAATCCTAATATTATTAATCTCACTACATTTCTAATTGCTCTAATTTAATTAAGTTTTATTTTAAGAAATAAATCTCTATTTTATTCTCCAAACAAAATAATCCAAGTATTCATTTCTTTTATTCCATTTAAATCTAATTTTAACCATTCCACCGTTCATCAAATAATCAATTAATACCCAAAATATTAATCATTTTCTTTTCTCTTTTTCTTTTCTATTTTAAATATTAATTAATCTACCAAAAATCCTTTATAAAAATATTTTACAACAGACTCTTTTTATTCATTTTAATCCAATTTTAATAACCCGTTTATAGCATTGTTCATCAATTTTATTGTCACTGTATTATCATATTACTATTTTTATTCAATTATTGATATCTCTTTATTTATTAATAAATCTATAATTTTTATTAAATCTATAATATATATATATATATATATAAATATCATTTTATTTATTCATTATTATTATTATATATACATATATAAATATATTTTATTATTATTTTATTTTCTTTGTCGTAACAGTTTGACAGAAAAGAAATTTCCACGACGGTGCGTGGGGCCCACGCGCCACCACCGCCGTCCCCTCCCCTGACCTCTCTCTCTCACTCCGATTCTCTCTCTCTCTCTCTCTCTCTCTCTCTCTCTCTCTCTCTCTCTGCCCCCCTCCCTCTCTCTCGAATCCCTCTCTTAATCTCTCCTTCTTCTTTTTTTTCTGCGCCAATCTCTCTCTATCTTAATCTCTCCGGTCACTCTCTCCGATCTCCCTCCTCCCTCCGGTATCAATCTCTCTCTGTAAATCCCTCTCCCTCTGCCTCTCTCGTCAACACCCCCTCACTTCTCCCTTCTTTTTCTCTCATTTCTTCCGAGTAAACTCCCATAACATCACGATTTTAAAACCACAATCATCTCCCTCCTGTACCCCTCGACCTCTCCCTGCGTCGTCTCTCTTCTTACTCACGTATCACCTCTCCGTTCTCTCTAAATCTCTGTCTCTATCTCGTTCTCTCCCACATGACCAACTCTCTCTCGATCTCGCCTCTACCCCTCATCTCGAAACTCCCCCTCTCCGACACCCTCTATTCTACCCCTCTTTGCATCTCTCCTTTACCACTACTCACAACCCACCAACAAATTGAAACGAAAAGAAGAAATAAAAACCACAACAAAACTTAATACCAAGTACATATATAATATAAGGCTTAAACGAAATCAGTTAGGATAAGAAAAGGAAATTGATGCTTCATACCCTGTATATAAATATAGTTCGAGTTTTTCTGACAAATAAGGGAGAGTAGAACTCAGTTATCTAGCTCGAGTGTGTTTGTTGCAAATGTAGAAGTAGTATCTGATTTTGTATGTATTTATGGATTGTTGTAAGGGAATAAAGAGGAGTAGTGTATCTGTTTGTATTTATTTGATTTAAAAAGGGGCAGCACATGGGGACCAAACGTGGGAGTTGAAAAGAGTGAGAACATTTTGTGTTTGTAAAAGAATGTATTGTGTTTAGTAGAAGAATATGTCGTGTTTTGTAACAGAATGTGTTGTGCTTCGGACCGTATTTACTCGCTTACTGTGATCGAGAAATGTTGTCTATTTCTCGGCTTAACGAACCGATCTGAAATATTAATCTCGATTTTCCCCCGTTGGCCAAATAAAATGCGATTCTAATTCGTTCTAAAAATAATTTTTTTTTTGAAATTTGCGGATATTACAAGCACCACTCATATTTTCACGTCAAGAATTGAATAAATGCCATCAATCACAATCATCTCAACGAAAATAACCAACAAGCGAAATCCACACGTACAAAGCCACTTCAACACTTATTAAGGATATATAAATAATAAAAATATTTGTTTTTTTTTAAAAAAAATAAAATAAAATAACTAACCAATTAATAATAAAAGCAAAAATCAAATTAAAAACTAAAACTAAAACTAAAATAAAATCAAAAATCAAATTTAAAAGTAAAAAAAAAATAAAGTAACTAAGCAATTAAAAAAAATTAAAAATCAAATTTAAAACTAAAATAAAATAAAATAAAATAACTAAGTATTTAATAATAAAATTAAAAAGCTTAGAAAAAAAAATATTAATAAAAAAATCAAAAATAAAATTTTAAAATGAATTAAAACTAAAATGAAAAATCAAATTTAAAACTAAAATAAAAAAATAATAATTAAGTAATTAATAATAAAATCAAAAATCTAATTCAAAACTAAAATAAAATCAAAATTTAAATTTAAAACTAAAATATTAATAAAATAAAAATTAAAACAAAATCAAAATGAAATAGAATTAAAAATAAACAAAAACTAAATAGAATAAAAAAAAAGTAAAAAAAAAAAAGTAAACAAAAATATTAAAAACAGGGGAGGGGAGTTGGTTGTTGCAGAAGGAAGGGGGAGAGGTGGACTGCGGGGTGAAGGAGGTTGGAGGAAAGGGAAAGGAGAAAAGAAGTAGCAAGGTCGAAGGCTGGGGTCGTGATACGGAACGTGATGTTCTCGTAATAATATGTAGTAAAGACAAATATAAAGTAAACTCTGAATCTCCAAAGATGAAGAAACAAAACTCTAACTCTGAATCTCCGAATGGAGAAACAAAACTCAAACTCTGAATTCACTCCTGAATTCGATTCTCAAAGCTATCGAATAACCAAAATTTTATTATCAATATCTGTCCCCAAAAGATTACAAGACAAGAGTATTTATAGGCTACATAAATAACCTTATTCAGATAGGAATCTAAAAGAAATTCAATATCAGCTAGGAATTTAGCTAATACCTGAACCCAACTAGGAAACCCATCAAAATCCTGATCCAACTTGAAAAATAAAATCCTAAGTGCTTAAAGCAAGAAAAACCCTTTCAAGTGAAAGGTAAAAACTTGCAAGCCAAATATATAATTATATAATAAATAAGTGAATTCTATTTTGTATCGTCCCACACGACACAGGAAATAGAATATGACTTCCCACCAGAATTAACTTCAAATCCCAAAGCATCAATCATGATCTCCACAGGCTCATACGATGGCACAAGATCAACCACCGTGGTCACGTAAACACTCCCAGACCTTTTTCTTTTAAGAGAGTCATCACTCTCCCCTTCTTGAAAAGAATTTATCCTCAAATTCGCATCGTCGATGTACGGAGCTAAATCACCAACATTGAATGTAGAACTTACTCCTCCATACGAATCAGGTAGCTCAATTTTATAGGCACTATCTTCGTATTTCTCTATTATCTTGAAAGGTCCATCAGCTCTAGGCATTAACTTATTTTTCCTCATGTCAGGAAACCTCTCCTTTCTTAGATTATTCCAAACCAAATCGCCAGGATTGAACACAACTTGTTGTCTCTTCTTATTGGCACGTTCCTTGTATCTAGTGTTCATCTTTTCAATTTGTGTTTTAACTAGATCACAAGTTCTAAAGAAGGCTTCTTGACGTTTCTTAGCATCAAAATTCAGGATATCTTTTTTTGCAATAGGAATTAAATCAACAGGAATGTATGGATTTATACCATATATTACCTCAAATGGTGACACTCCTGTTGTAGATGATGATGTCCTATTATATGCGAATTCAGCATGTGCCAATTTGATGTCCCAGTCCTTTGTAGTTTTACTCACCAGCCCTCTCAATAATGTCCCCAAAGTTCTATTAGTAACCTCGGTTTGACCATCTGTCTGTGGATGATGTGAAGTACTAAATAGTAACTTTGTTCCTACAAATTTCCATAGGGTCTTCCAAAAATAACTCAAAAATTTAGTATCTCTATCCGACACTATACTTTTAGGGATTCCATGCAATCTCACAATCTCCGTGAAGTACAAATCTGCAATACGACTAGCATCATTCGTTTTATGGCAAGAAACAAAGTGAGCCATTTTTGAAAATCTGTCCACTACAACCATAATAGAATCCTTGATGGTCTTGGGAATTCTATTGCGGATCATAGCATCGATTTTCAAAAGCAAGTTGGAGGTTGTTTGCCGCCATTTGGTTTATCATCTCCTCTAATGATGATAAGGAAGATGAAGAAGACCCTTGATGGTCTTGGGAATTATATTACGGATAATAACATTGATTTTCAAACGCATAAGAATAATCGATGCTAGGAGGGTAAGGATCGTAGCATGAGTTTGTAGAATATAAAGAATTCACCTGATACGCATTAAAATTCTGAAAAGAATTAAAATCTTGATATCGTTCTTGATAAATTTGTACAAGTAATAATGAGCAGAAACAGCATGACAAAGCATCCTTTGGTATTTGTTCTGCCTCTTTTCTTCAATACACAAGAGATATAAAAAGGGAATGTCAATGGTTACTTAATCACACAGCATGCCTGTGGTACCCTGTGGTGTGTATGTAATTAATAAATTGTAACTAAAACTCATAGATACCCCCAATTAGCTAATTGTGATCACTCCTTATGGACAGACCATTAAGTAAAGCACACAACGGAGTAGCGACTCAACATAATGGTTGTATGTCTTATATCAAACATACCTTATTGCCTCCCTCCCTTGCCGCTTGGCTGTGATCACTCATGCATCGGCCTCAATGTTTGCCAGTTTGATCAGTTTGCGTATAAGTATTTATTGTGGTGGTTCGTAGTGACGACTAACAGGACTACACCAAGTTATTGTTATGAGTCAATGTATTTACCTTCCCCTATTATTTTTTAGTTTTCTTCGATCTTTAAGCGAACCCATCCTATCCTCTCCACTGTTTTATTCTTTTGTTAAAACGCAGACAGCGAATCCATATCTTCTCTTTCGCTTAAAACAACCTCTTCCTTTTCTCCCCTTCTCGGTTTTGATTTTACTTATTTGATTGCATTTACTCGGGTTATAGTTAATATTTAAGTTGCTCATGGTTGTCGCTGCTTATGGGTTGTTGTTGGGATAATTAGATTCTGAGTTTCTGAGGTCGTGTATCAATACTGTTTCGAGATTGAGTTGCTGAGTAGTGTACTGATTTCGTTCACTGAGTTCTTTGCGTAGATTGTTCGGGTGATGCTAAGTTAATTCAGTTGAGTTTAAAGCTTTGTTGTTGTCTATGTTTGGATTGTTCTTTACCGAGTTGTTGATAATCTTCTCTTCGTTTTGTCCCTTTCCGATTTCGTTTACGTTTCTGTAATGGTTTTGTGGATTAATTGATGAGTTGTAGACTGCGTTGGCATCATGATTTTTGTGAAATGACATATTATATATTTATATAAACTCATACCTTTTCGCCCCCAAAGTTTCTAAAGTATACCTTTTAACCCTTATATCGGTATCGGTTTGTGAAATGTCTCTTTTGCCCATCCGAATTATACCGTTTTTTTATTTTTTATTTCTTTACCAGTTTAAGGGCTATTAGGACCTTTACGGATACTTCAAGGGCTAAAAGGTACGTTTTGAAACATTGAGGATTGGTAGGTATTTCGTATAAAACATGTATAAAACATTGAGGGCTAAAAGGTCATTAAGCCTTTATATTACCACACTTTAACAATCATTATTGTACACACTCAATATCACATGGTCAGAGTAAGCGGTGAAAGTATTATTGTTGTCAATAATTGAGAAAAAAGAGGGTACTACTAGCAGTACTAAAAGTTGAAGCTTTCCTCAAATCTCACGTCACGATTAAGGCTGCATGCCTAATTATGCGTACGTGAGAGAGTTAGAGATTTAGCATTATTCCTTTCCTACCATTATAAATGTCCTTTTACTATTTGATTGATCAATTTGATTGAAATTTATATAAATTATATAATTGAAAAAATAAAAAGATTTATGTTAGTGAACGTGCATTTAATATATTTTAAAATATATTTTTCAATTTTTTTAAAATAATAATTAAATGATATTTTATTATTTAATCAAAAGTCGATCAATCTGATTACTACAAAGTTAAAAGAAATATGTGAAATGAGACGGATGAAATACTATCTTTTAATTCTTTTAAATTATATTAATTAATCAAATTAAGCACTTTCTTTTTAATTTTCTTGCAACCAACCAAATAAAAGATCTTCGGTAAAATTGAGATACCTACTCTTCCCAGTTCTCTCACATGATCACTTGATCAGGTTCTCCTTAATCCAAATTCCTTCAAATAATCTTTTGTAAATTATTTTAAAAGAAAGCTTTATACTTTCCTTCATTTCTTTTTAAGTGTCATTGTTTTTTGACCATGCACACACTAGTAGTTATTAGTCTCTTTTATCTTAATGCAATTTTATTTTTCAATTTTATTCTTCATCTACCCCTATTTAATACTAATACTTGAAGGAATGTATTTAATATTATAGTTTTAAATAAGGATATGTAGGTAAAATGAAAATTTGCTTATCTTTAAAATGTAAAACGGACACTTAAATTAAAATTTAAATTTAATCAAAAATAACACTTAAAATGAAATGGAGGAAGTATTTAACTAATAATCTCCTTGTGTTTATTAAGATAATGTTGATTAATACGTGTAAAACGGTAAAAGGTGAACGACCCAATTTGCAATGAACACTACCAGTACCCGCTCGACTTTTAATACAAATTCCAAAACTGCGCCTTAAAGCTGCTACTGAATGCAATCGCCTCATGCTATGTTATATGTCTGTCATACATAATTTGTATAATCCTGCAATTTATAATACAAATATTTTTACATAAAAATGCTATTAGCATTTCTATTCTTTTTTTTCATATAACATTAGCTTATGTAATACCAGTTGAGCCAAAAATTTAAGAAAAAAAAATAAAAAATAATAATGTCTACAAGTCATGAAATATTTCTCAATTCTTATAAATATATTTAAATACTTACTCTAGAATTTTGTGAAAACGAAGAAATATGCACTGTGACAGTGGCATTATAGAAGGTGGGCCGTAGTCAATAACAAGTGCCGACTATTTTATTTTATTTTTAATACTAGTAATTACTGAGAATCACGTGACCTTCACTGTGCTGTCCTAGTCACTTGTACATGTCGTCATGATGTCGTGCTTTTAATAAGGCTTTTGTCCCTTTTCTTTTGTAAGTTTTATCTTTATTGCTTTTACCTATTTTTCTGATAGAGTGTGATATATATATTTGTAATGGATCAGTTTTTATGCTTTTGGTTTACAAAAGCAAAGAGTTCGAGAATGACACGTGTCCGTTAGTTCAGTTACCAACTTTTTTGTTACTAGTCTTACAAATAACCAGTGTAGGAAAAACTAAATTCTTCGGTATTCCAAAATGATTAAAAAAATATTATTATCAAATAGTTCTTAATTTTCGGATATATTATAAGATAAAAATCTAGAATTCGAATTCTAATAAACACAAAAATTATGTAGGTTTTTAGAATCAATATTGGTCTACAATAAATGTACGATATAAAATCTATACTATTATATAAAAGTCGAAATATTAAAAGTTTGGTCGGTAACCGTTGATTTTACTTATTTATCCTTACTCAATTACAGATAAAATCTATCCTATTAACTAATAATTTTTTTTCAGGTTAAACATATTATCTTTTCAATTTTTCAATAAAAAAATAATTTCTTTTTTTAGGTAAAATACAATATATTTTATATTTTATCTAACTAAAATTTCTCCTTTATTAATCAATTTCCTTTTTCAGGTTAAACATATTACCTTTTCTATTTTTCAATAACTAATTAATTTTCTTTTTCAGATAAAATACAATATCTTTTATATTTTATCTATCGAAAATTTCTATTTTTTTAAAAAACACTACGAGCAATTTTGTTTAATAAAATAACATAATTATATTATAATTACTATTAACTAATCAATTACATTTTCCTGCCAAAATACATACCTTTTCTCTTTTCTCTAACTAAAATATCTCGTTTTCTAATTATATCATGGGCGGTTACCTTTTTCAGCCAAAACACGTTACCATTTTCTCTTCTTTCTTACTAAAATCTTTCTTTTTCCAATTATATCACAGACATTTATATGTAATAAAATAAAATATTAATATTATGATACTAATATTAACCGATTACCTTTTTAGCTAAAACGTATCATGTTTTCTATTTTTTTCTAATTAAATTTCCGTTTTTTCTAGAAATATCACAAGCAACATTAATTTCTCATTTTCGAAAAACACTATGAGCAATTTTATTTAGTAAAATAACATAATTAAATTATAATTACTATAAAATAATCAATTACCTTTATCACATAAATCGTGCCACCTTTTTAATTTTCAAGTTACCTTTCTATTTTCTCTAATCAAAATATCTCTTTTTCCAATTATATCACGGGCGGTTATATTTAATACAATAAAATAATAATATAATAATATTAATAATTAACTGATTACCTTTTTTAGTTAAAATTTATCATCTTTCTATATTTTCCAACTAAAATCCCTCTTTTAATAGAAATATCATGAACAATATTAATTTCTCATTTTCTAAAAACATTATAAGCAATTGTATTTAGTAAAATAACGTAATTAAATTATAATAACTATAAATTAATCAATTACCTTTTTCACCTAGAACATGTTATCATTTTAATTTTCTCTAACTAAATCCTCACTTTTTCCAATCATATCACATGCATTCTATTTAATAAAATAAAATAATAATTTTATAATTACTAATAATTAAACGATTACCTTCAAAAATTATTTAAATTAATGAAAAAAATTCATATAATATTTAAAAAAATCCGTACTTCGTACGGGTTTTAAGCTAATATCAAATTAAAAAGTGTAAACGAGAATTTTGATGCGAATATCAGAGGGGTTCATATATGTAAATATCATATGTTCTAAAATTCGTTTTTCATGCATTTTTTTAAAAAAATAATTATTTGCTCTGTTCCATTATTAAAGGTATTTGATTTTTTCATAATTTAGGTATTTTGATTACATATTAAAAATTATCACTTTTTAATTTTTTTAATGTAAAATTTTAAAAAAAAATTGAATTATATAATCCAAGCACCTAAAATTATGCGTAAAAAATGCAAGCATCTTAATTCTTACATAATGAATCGAAATTTGTTATTATTAATATAAAAGAAATAAGACTATAATAATACTGAAAATGTAATCCACTTGCAACTGTACCGCAGATATTGTTGCAGTAAATCGGTGAAAGTGAGAAAAGACATGACTGACAAAGTTAATGAATTGAAGATTCACAAGATCTAGGCCCAGCTACCGTATCCCAGAAAAGTTGGTTCCTTTGCTTTTAGGTAAGTTACGCCTATTCCACATTATTGCCACCGTAATTCTTCAATCATTTATTTCATCTCACATCCTCTTCCCTCACTTTTTCACTCTCTCTACATCCGCAATTAAATACATAGAAGCACTTTTCTAAAAAATGAGGATCAATCGAAATTAATTGTAAATTAATTGTTATTTGGTATTTCAAATGGATTTTAGCAAAATCACTATAAAAATTTCTTTTTGTAAAAATTGGTTAATAAGTGAATAATTTGGTCAATAAGCCATAAGTTCGGTCAAAATTCTAAAAAGTATAGTAAATTTGAATTTTATGAAATAATTATAAATATTTATGAAATATTTATTTAAAGTTTATATTGTATGTATTAAAAATAATTATATAGGAAATAATATAAAATTGATTCTGATTAATGATCCGATTAATCATTCCAATTAATTCTCGATTATTAGATTAGTCTATGTTCCGTGTTTTCATCACTTTATTCCGAATTTCTCTTTTTATAATACTGCATAGGAGTAGTGCATAATTGACAGAATTGTAAAAGTTAAAGTTAAAATTATATTTTGTCATTTATATTTAGTATATTACCTCCGTTTCTCTCATTTATTTATAAATGAGTTGGGTACGAACTTTAAGAAATGGTGTAAAATATTGCAGAAAGATAAAAAATGTGAATAAAATGATATGATCTATAAATAATTAATTTATAAATTAAATATAGTGAGTATAATTTTTTTTTATATTAAAAATTTCATGATATTTGAAAACTTTTTAAAATATAAAGAATTAAAATAACATTCAAAAACGAAAAATGTAAACAAACTAGAGGTACAGGAGTACAAAATAACACCATCACTTTCCCATTTGTCTTTCAAAAATTTGTGGTCATCATAACTAACTTTTTTTTCTTTTAAAGAATGAAAGTCTGGTGTCCGAAAGTGGATCTCATTTGTTTACTGTGCAAGGTGAATTATTACTTTCTTACTCTGTACCCATATAGTGATCAGTGTAGCCAGCCCAATACTATCGGTAATAGGAGGGCCTTAGATTGCTATGGATCACTACAACTGTAGTCTTCATAACCCCACTAGTTCTAAGTTCACCATAAAATAAGAGAGAAGACAATATATTTTAGCACCACATACAAATTGTGACTTTTTTTTTTTTTGGATTATTTCGATCGAGTACAAAACACATTAACTTATCTTTTAATAAAAAATAACAATTTATTTCAAAAGAAAATAAAAAAATTACAATTAATTTATGTTTCGTAAGCGATGCGTAGCACGAATATATTGCTAGTACTCCCTCCGTTTCATATTAGTAGTCCACTTTTGACTGTGGCTGGTCAAATTGACTGAACTTTGATTGAAATTATATAAATATTCTCATATAATTTCAAGAATTAAAAAATACATTTTAAAGTAGATTTCATATATTTTTTATTGATATAATTTTTAAAATTTTTATATTTTTTTAAAACACATAAATTTGAGTCAATGTTTAGTCAATTTGACCATTAATAGTCAAAAGTGGACTACTAACATGACGGAGGAAGTATAGTTTAAAGTCTAACGACAATGCTCATTTATTATTTTCTAGAGACAACGGCAAGGAGATGCGGAAGAAGTGACAATTTTATTGGGCAAAGGTTATGGGCTTGAGCCTAGAAATAAAGATGGATAACGAGGGCAGTATCTGATGGGCTTTATGATATTAATAAGAAAAGATGGGTTTTTATAATGAAAGGACAGAGGACCCATTTAAACCCAATATGCTAACATGTCCAGAGTCTAGAAAGGCGTTGTACATAAAAAGATTGGGGAAATTAGCAAAATATCCATATTTTCAATTTTTTTTAAAAAAATATGTAAAAGTTGCATATATGGCTAGGGCTGTAATTCGGATCGGGCGAATCGAGTTTCGAACCGGACATTAATCGAGCCGAGGTTAATCGAGTCGAGTCGAGTCAGCTCGTTTAATTAATCGAGCCTAAACCTTTGTCCGAACTCGACTCGTTTAATTTCACGGGTCGAGTCGAGCCGGCTCATTTAGCTAAGCGAGCCGATTTTAACGAGTTGGGCGAGCCGCTCGTTTAATTTTACACTTAATCGAGCCTAAAACTCTACCCGAACTCGGCTCGTTTAATTTCACGAGCTGAGTCGAGCCGGCTCGTTAATTAAACGAGCAAGAATCTCTACCCGAACTCGGTTCGTTTGACTAAACGAGCCGAGTCGAGCCCAGTTAAACGAGTTAGAGCAGGACAAGCTCGCGAGCCGCCCGACTCAAATTACAATTCTATATATGGTTATGCAACATAGCAATTACATTTTAATCTACAACAATTACATTTGGGATTGTAAATGAGATCTTACCGTATTTTTTAGAAAAAATTGATGCTAACAGGAATTTAAAATTTAAAAAAAAATCTAAAGATAAATATAAATGGAACTATGGGAAGATGACAAATTTTATGGTTCTACAAGTCTACACGTGTCATGTTAATTACATGCAATGGTGCCGCGTGTCACTCTATATACAAATTTATGTAGGACACTGGGTTTATCTCAAAATATGACATGAAAATTATCATAAATCTGTGCACTTGTATATCTTAAATCTGCAAAGATAAATTAGGCGACACGATGGAGTTGGTAAACAGTTTTCTGAACTTGGTTGCACCTCCATTTACTTTCATTACCCTCTTGTTGTTCCTACCTCCATATGCCGTGTTCAAGTATTTCTTATCTGTTCTACGCTCTTTGTGGTCTGAAAATGTTGTCGGAAAAGTTGTTCTCATTACCGGCGCTTCCTCCGGCATCGGAGAGGTATGTCCTTATGATTTACTCAATATATGCATGGTTTTTTTGGTCCGTTGCATGAGCATAGACATGTACTTTAAGAGAGACTGCAGTCTGCATGTATTGGTACATGAAATTGGAGATATGCTTGATTCTAATTTTTTTTAAGTTAATATTGATTGTAGAAAATAAAAGCTTAGACGATGGAGGACGCTTAAAGAAAATGCTATAGGTTCCAAATCGAATTTTAAAATGGATCCCAAATTCCATGTCTCATTTTTTTGGATCATATCATTATTCACTATTTAATTAAGATAAACCTTACTTTTGATTTTAAAAAAAAAGAGATAAACCTTACTTGAATTCACTCATATCAACATCACAAACGCCGCATCCCACACGCCCCCTCATTTGTGAACTATTTTTGGTATTCAAATTGATAAACTTAATTATCACGACAAATCAAACCAAATCAAACATACCCAATATATCCCGTTTAAAACGAGATATGGGGAGGGTAGATTGTACGCAAACCCTGTCTCTACCCTAAAAGTAGGGAGGCTATTTCCGTGCAGACCCCCGGCTTAGGGCATAAAAATGAGTGATGTTTGGGACAATACCTTAGCTCGTGGCATTATACACACGGGACGTACCTCGAGTTCAGTGTTTTTGCATGACCAAAGATCGTAATATACTCATGGACCCCGCTGAAACCCACTTAACCAAAACCTGCAACAGAGTCCTTCATTTCTACGAGGCAACCTCTAATACTCTAATACGACGTCTCCAATCAACCTTATCAAATGTCATATCACCTGTGAGATTCAAAGCTGCCATATCCAAACTCAATTGATCTTGCAACGTCCTACGTGGTCTACCTCTCTTTCTCTTCCCCAAACCAAAATACTTTCAACCCTTCTAACTGAAGCTGAAGTACATCTGCGCCAGACATGCCCATACCAACGTAAACGCCCCTCCCTCAGTTTCTTGGAAATAGACTCAATACCTAAAACTTTTCTAAAAGCATCATTCGGTATACAATCAAACATTGTGTAATCACAAATTCACCGTAACATACGCATTTTCGTCGCTTCCAATCCTACGCTCCTGAACCTGCCTCAATGGCCAACATTCCGACCCATATAATAATGACGGCCTAACTGCAACTCTATAGAATTTAATTTTCAATTTCAAAGGTACACTCTTATCACACAACACTCCGGTAGCAGCCCTCCATCTTACCCAACCTGTTTTAATACGATGCATGACATCAGCACGAATATCCCCATTGTTCTGTATGATAGAGCCTAGATACTTGAAACTATCAGTTTGTGGCACCACACCATCAGCAATACAAACTACAATATCATCCGAATGATTGTCCTCACTGAAATTTGCCCAAATGTACTCGGGCTTAGAACGGCTTAAACGTAATCCTTTATTCTCCATTGCTGCACGCCATTGTTCTAAATGTGTATTAACCTCACCCTTAGTCTCTGCTATTAACACAATGTCATCCGCAAAAAGCATACACCAAGGCACGGGAGTTTGAATGTCACGGGTAATCACATCCAAAACAACAACACTACTCTACGCTAAATATATATGGGCAAATTAGAAATTACATGTGCGACCCTTGTAGTATATAGTTATATAGAGTAAGGTTCTACCAAGAACAAGAACTCCCTTAAAAAAGAGAACTAGAGAACTTGAGATTCAAAATTGGATTCTAAATATTTTTTTAATTTATTTTCACAAAATAATGGTACTAACACATTTTAATCGTCATTATATAATATTTTAAATCAAAATTTGAATCATTAATAACATATTTTCGATCCAACAATGGGCTATCGAATTATGGGGGTGTTGAAATATAATATAAGATGGATCTTCCTCTTAACAACTTAAGATTTTAGACTTAACAATATAAAATGAAAGTAAATTCTTATTTTTTTTGGAGGTATGAAGTAGTGTTTATTCTGATTAGAGTTGATTGTTTGTATATGTACATGGATGTAGCATCTGGATTATGAGTATGCAAACCAAGGAGCATGCTTAGCACTTGCGGCAAGGAGAGAAGATCGACTACATCAAGTAGCACAAGTTGCCCGTGAGCTCGGGTGTCCTGATGTTATTATCATTGCAGCTGATGTTTCTAGGATTGATGACTCTAAGCGTATTGTTGATCAAACCGACAATCACTTTGGAAGATGTAATTCCATCTCCAGTTGTCCAATATATACCTAGAAATGTAGTACATATTGTAATAATGATCAAATGATTTGCTAATATATAAATTTTGTAGTGGACCATTTGGTTAATAATGCTGGGATTGTTTCTGTCTGCATGTTCGAGGAAGTGGATGATATTACAACGTTTAAATCAGTCATGGTATTTCCACTATTTCCCATAATTTAATAGTTATTTTTCTTATATAAATTCATTAAGCATATATTTTTGACTCACACATGACACACCCATACTTTCACTGCTAATGGATCATAAAGTGGACGCATGCTTTCACTGAGCATTCAACCCACGATGCTCTATTTATGAGAGAAAGCGGTATCCATTAGGCTAAAGTTCTGATCAAAGATAATTTATAATCAGTTACAAAGTTTAGCTCAAATCTTTTTTCTATAAGATGAGCTCCTTATCGTTAGCTAGAAAGTAAAAATAACTGGGTCTATGCGGTAGAAAATAAACTTTTGGGGGCCGGTTTACATGACTCGATTTGCAGTTCCACATCTAAGGAACAGTAATGGAAAGGTGATTGTTATTTCTTCAGCAGACTGCTGGTTTCCTATGCCTAGGTCCAGCTTCTATAATGTAAGCTACTAGTATTATTTAAGAACAAAAATCAATTTACATTATCATTGACTTGCATATGCACATTTATGTCAATAATAACATCCTATGCTTTCATGCATCTGTGTATTTCGATAGTATTAGCCTAATTAGATAATGCAGGGTAAGAAAACCGATATTAATTCTTATCATGTATATGTACTTAACATTGTTTATGATTGTTACAGGCAAGCAAAGTAGCAGTGACACAATTATTTGAAACACTAAGGACCGAGTTTGGGTCTGCTATCAAAGTAACACTTGTTACACCTGGTTTTGTAGAGTCTGAAATGACCCAAGGCAAGGGCTTATTTAAGGGTGGACAACTACAAGTTGACCAGGATTTGCTCAAGGCAAGCATTGGGCTTTTTTTATTTTAGAACTCTACCACTACTACATATAAGATGTAATACTTGATCGATGCTTGTGTTGTGTGTACACATTATACATAAATTATCTACTATTTGCTATGTACAGGCTCAAGTGGGGTTGACACCGGTGATAAGTGTAATGGGGCGTTGCAAGGCAATAGTGAAGTGTTAGGTCCGGAATAACGTAGAAGGGGTGTTGAATGCGTTATTCTAAAAATATTTCGATTTTTGATGTGGATATGAGATAAAAAATACTGAATCGAAATAACACAACTATTTGGGAAATATCTTTGAATAGATAAAACCCGGAGGTTTGTTACACAATCTAATCCTATGGATCAGCTACAAAATCAAACACTCCTAAGGATAGTTTAGGCACGAGGACCTTCTACTCGACACTTCCTGAAAGTGTGCTAAGCTGGCTTTCCTACTAGATGGACTGTCTAGCAGCTTACACAGAGAAGATATATAAGAGAGAGAAGATAAAGTTGTGTGTTGAGTTGTGTTTTGAAATGAACTACAACAGGCCTATTTATAGATTATAGAAAGTTACTATGCTGCATGATGTTGTACTATTCATGTGGGCTCCACCTGCATAGTAATCACTATTTCACCAACCAGAGCGTGTCTGCAAAAAAAATTTCTTCCGTGGGCCCCACCTGCATAGTAACCACTATTTGCATAGTAACCACTATTTACACAGTAACCTGCATTGTAACCATGCATAGTAATCTTGCATAGTAACCTTGCATAGTAATCATGCATAGTAACTTTGCATAGTATTACTATTTTTGGCTGCTTCTTTTGGGCTTCTTTCTTCTGTTTCAAATATTCAGCTTGAGATATTATGTCTGTCCTTGATCGTCAATAGGCTTTGGCAATTCTTTCTGTGAATTAATGTGTCGATCCTTCTCGTATGTGCTGACACTTAGTGCACTGGTCTGGTTCACAAGTGACTAGCACTGATCTTGATTTTCACACCTTCGTTACATTTCAATTGATTAGCCTGCAGCAGTATCTTCAAATAATATAAGTAAATGGATTTTTTTGGCCCTTCAACTGAATCATCTGTACATCTTATTCTATCACTGAGGCTTGATCATGTTAATGAACTTCTTTCAGCGACTTGATCCTTGTCGGTGCTTGTTCTTCAAATTTCACGATCCCTGTATCGAGTTAATATTATTTATCTTTTATCCTAGTTGAGTTATATATATCCTCTATTACATATTACATTACATTATGCTTTACAATCTCCCCCTATTTGATTGTTAGAGTTTGACAAGCAAGTTCCTAGAGGATAACTCAACTGATACAACAAAAAATAAAGTTCAAAGATAAATAATATTAAAGTGCATTCTGGATCATATCTATATATATATTCCAGATTTCTAAAATTAACCAAGTACAAGACAATTGTTCCTGTAGACTGAACATATCTTCAAGTTTGCCTTTGCTTTCTTTCCACATAGCACTAATACTTCCATTAGCTTTTTCTTCCCCAAAATAAATTTAATTCCGTGTCAACAACCTTTTCCTTGCCCTTATTACGCCTAGTAGCTTCTTGCCCATCCACCTTCTTGTTAGTGTAGGTGCCCTAGAGGCAATACATTTCAGTTTAGTTAAACTTCGTCATTGACATTTATGTTCCATTTTGATTATATTGATGTTTTATTATACTTAGTATTTACTGCGATATAATTGTTAGTATAATAAATGTCCCTAGATTATTGATACGAACTATATAATTATGAGATAATATACAGTATAATAATCTTGAATATCCCTAGTCAAGTATTATTGTTATTGGGACAATAATAATACATCGAGACTAGTATGTTGATTGACTGATGATCACTTCTCATTGATCATAAGTATGATGATACTAAAGTCAATGCATAGGTACATGTATGAGTACGATGTACTGGATAGACGCACTATGAGATTCGACAAGGAATGAATAAATGTGTCATTATGAATCTCAATGTGATAATAATGTAATGATCCTTAGACCTAAAGTCATTACATTTCTATATGAGAATTAATATATTTTGATTCTATCAAAAGTTATCTTTAATTGTGTAATGATAAAGATGGTCTTGGGTATATTATGAATCGTATGAGAAATGTGAATGATCTAGATGGAATTTAACCCTCCTTAATATATATATAAATATATAGGAGTGATATTATTGGCTTCTTGTTTGAGTGAGACTATGAAATGCATGGCCGTGCTCAAATAATGATTTGTTTGAATAGTCTACTCATCGATCAAGAAAATAAAGATTAAATTATGACGAGGATGACACATTCCATGCCTCTAGTTTAATCTATAATATCAAGGTTAAAGAGATTATATTACATTGTACATTATTCACGAAAGGCGAAATCGATTCACCGATTTTATTATTATTATTATTATTTGGGTAACAATGATGTATTACTAGATGCCGCTCATTATTTACGATTTTATTTATTAAATAAAATTTTTGCCAATATAATAATAACCTATAGGGTTACACAAAAGAATGAATGAAGGATTATTTAAATTAAATTTGGATTTAATTTAAATCAAATATAATTCAAAATTATTTAATTAAATTAAGTTTGACTTAATTAATTAAAATATTGAATTTCGAATTTATAAATAAATCAAATTCGAAATCAGATTTATTAAAGACTTTAAGTTAGACTTAATAAGCTTTAAAATACGATTTTCAGATTTGATAAAACTCTAATTTAAATTAGAATAAAATCTGAAATTATTTTATTAAGACTTTAAGTTGGACTTAAAGTATTAAAAAGATAGAATTTCGGATTTGTCAAAATTCTGATTTATACTAGACTTAGGATTCGTTTTTTTGCTCTTCTCCTATATAATGAAATTATGATTTCATATTAGGGTTCACGTTTTATAAAAACCCTAGCTGTAACGAGAGAGAGTGAGAGCAAGAACGGATCAGTGGTGCTAGTACACATCTACCTTCGATAATTCATTCGTGTGGATACCGATAGAGACGTACATCGCTCGTGCGGGATACGTGGTGATCGAACATCCTTCATACAATCTCAGACCTCGAAAAGCTTTTTAAAGGTACTGATTTCTGTGAACTACGAATTAAATATACAATTCTCGCATGGATCCTAGCGGTGGGTTTCAATTTTGTTTTATTTTTCGCATTTTTTCCGCTGCGTTTGATTGTTTGAAACCCAATAATGGTATCAGAACTACTTGCGAGAGGTTATTTAATTCGTTTATGTGTTTAAGCTTTCGAATATATGCATGTTTGTAATCTGTTAGATTGTTGTCTATGAATATTCTGATATTATGCATGCTGTATATACTATTCTAATATTATGCCATGATACAGTTATGTTGTATAGATGATATAATGAATCTGCATGTAATCTGATATAAAGAAAATAGTATGTTTAGAATCTGCCATGACTCATATGTATGCTATTTGGTTTGTATGATGATATAAACTGTCGGATGGATACTATTGGATATGATCCGTAAACAGGGATTAGGGTTACGTGTATAATGATACATGTTTCTGGTAATTGGAATTAAGGTCGCATGTATGTTGATGTATGCTTCTGGACATGTATTCTGATACATGATTTGCTTGTATTTTGATACATGATTTTGCAAAAATTGGTTATGGCCTTAAGACCCATAGGTTAGTGGTTTTAATAATTATGGCTTGGTTTTATAAATACGACTTGCATGTCGTTTTCTTTTTCCTTTGTAACTGTTCATCTCGAATATAACTCGAGTTCTTATGTAATTGTATTAGAATAGTTATGTTTTATATTCTATGTAATAAGAAGTTCATTGGAGGCATGCAATGAAGGATCAATGGAGATGAAGGCAGTTGATAAAAAGAAGACATGAAGACATGTATTTATGAAGACCACCTATATAATAATTTAGTTTTATTAACCACCATAGATTGACCTAGATTTTTCCATTAGCTTGGAAAGATCATATAGGATTGGGCCATAACCAAGCGCGATTTTATATTCATGCACTTTATATATGATGATATGTATGCGTAGTGATAGATATGCATGCTTAATTAAATTAAGTAAAATGTATGTATGTATTAGATACGTCATCCATGCCATGCTAAACAAGATAAAATCCGTAACGATTTAAGATGAAGATTAAAAAAAATGATCATGAGATTCCTGTGCTTATGAAACACGGTAATTAAATATGAATTATTATAGTTCAAGGATGAAATGATTTTGTCAATAACGAGATTAATTTCTTGTAAGGTTAAAAGGTGTCAATAATGCCATTTGTGCGTTAACCTTTCTACCTGGAAATCATTAATTCAGCGAACTATGATTTGAAATATTTAATTCAAGGAAAAATTGGGGATCTCTTTATGATGGGATCATGGTCGTTTTAATTAAAAATCCCTTAATTAAATATTAAGTTATTAGATGCTTTCCAATTGAATAACACTCATCAAAGCCTAGATCATTAGGAGTTGGTTTGCCAAAGTAAAGCATTCCTAATTATCGTGGTTAGGTGCGAAAGAATAAATGTGATATTCGACATGTTAATCAATTGGGTCTAACTTAACTAAGTTATCACAGTAGGATTGTGAAATGAGAACTTAGAAGCATAGGTTTGGCAGAAAATTTATTTGATAAATTAGAGCAATTGTTGTTCACCAAACTGTCCAAGAATTATATACGAGATATAATTGACAAATGTTGTCTACCTAAATAGTTGTGTTTTGGGAGTATCGGCCAATGCTGACCCAAGACATAATAAAATATGGATCTTGGCCCGCTAGAAAGTAAAGTTTCGCATAGGCTTTCCGAGTTAATAGTGAGGGCTATTAATTTGATAAAAAATAGTGGGAGGTATATTAAGTTGAATGTACCATAATCACTTGAACATAATTATTGTAACAATCTAACTTATCTTATGCATTTTACCATTATAGATAACAAATGGCAAAAAACACAAACAACACTTTCTCTGTGCGATCAGTCCTTGAGAAGGACAAGCTGACATGATCAAACTTCCTTGACTGGTCTAAGAATTTGAGAATTGTTCTCATGCAGAAAAAAAATCTTATGTGATTGATAATCCTCAACCGGAAGCCCCCGTTGCCAATGCCACACGTGCTGTGCAAAATGATTATCAAAAGCATATTGATGATGCGAACGATGTGGCTTGTCTTATGCTTGATACAATGAATGCTGAGCTTCAGAAGCAGCATCTGGATATGAATGCACATGCTATGTTTGAACATCTTTCAACGATGTTTCAATCACAGGCTCGTGTGGAAAATTTTAACACGAGCAAAGCACTCTACTCATGCGAGCAGGGCAACAGACCAGTCGGACCACATGTTCTAAAGTTGATTGGGTATTGTAATTACCTTGCTCGTTTGGGTTTCTCGCTTCAGCGAGAGGCTCAAATCGATATAATCTTGAAATCTTTGAACAGCGACTATACTCAGTTTATTATGACTTTTAATATGACTGAGCAAGATAAGACTCCTATGAAATTGTTGGCCATGCTGAGGACCACTGAAGCAAATATGGTCAAGGCACCTCAGAAAGCTCCCATAATGATGGTGGGCAAGAAAGGTACTAAGGGAAAGGGGAAATGGAAGAGGAAGAAAAAGGTTGCATCAAAAGCTCTTGCTCCTTCCAAGCCCTCCTTCAAAAAGGCTAGAAAGCCGAAGAGAGATGTCGCAAAGGCTGACAAGGGTGATTGTCACTATTGCAACAAGCCTGGTCACTGGAAGAGGAACTGTCCTAACTACTTGGAGGATCTGAAGAAGATGAAGTCTGTCAAGATTTCTACTGATTCAGGTATTTATGTTATAGAAGTCAATTTGTCTATTTCAATATCTTGGGTATTGGATACTGGATGTGGTTCTTACATTTGTACTAATGTGCAGGAACTGCGAAGGAGTAGGACATTGGCAAAGGGAGAAGTTGACCTACGAGTAGGCAATGGAGCAAAAGTTGATGCTTTAGCCGTAGGAACTTATTATTTATCGTTGCCCTCTGGGCTTTTAGAACTTGATAATTGCTATTACGTGCCTGCGATTTGCAGAAACATTATTTCTATTTCTTGTTTGGACAAGAAGGGTTTTTCATTTACTATTAAAGACAATTGTTGCTCTTTTGGTTTGAATGATTTAACTTATGGCATTGCACGCATGTTTAATGGTTTATATGTTCTAGATTTAAATTTTACTCATGTCTATAATGTTAATAAATGCCTTAAAGCAAATGACTCTAATCAAACCTTCCTATGGCATTGTCGATTAGGCCATATAAATGAGAATCGCATATCGAAGCTCCATAAAGATGGATTTTTGGATAAATTTGATTTTGAATCATACGATGAATGCGAAGCTTGTTTACTTGGTAAAATGGCAAAGGCCCCTTTTAACAAACAAGGTGAAAGGGCCACTGAACGATTAGAACTAATACATAGTGATGTATGTGGTCCAATGCGTTCTATGGCAAGAGGAGGCTTTTACTACTTCATAACATTTACTGATGATTACAGTAGATATGGATATGTGTATCTAATGAAGCACAAATCTGAATCTTTTGAAAAGTTCAAAGAATACAAAGCTGAGGTAGAAAAGCAAAAGGAAGAGAGTATTAAAACTCTTCGAACTGATCGAGGAGGTGAATACTTAACCCTGGAATTTAAGAATTTCTTAAAGGAGTGTGGTATTGTATCACAACTCACTCCTCCTGGAACACCACAATGGAATGGTGTTTCTGAAAGGAGGAATCGTACTTTATTGGACATGGTACGATCGATGATGAGTCATGTTGATCTTCCAATAAGTTTCTGGGGTGATGCCCTAGAAACCGTTGCATATACACTAAACCGTGTTCCATCAAAATCGGTTCAAAAGACTCCATATGAGATATGGACTAGAAAGCGTCAAAGCATGTCATTTATGAAAATATGGGGATGTGAAGCATTTGTAAAACGCTTGACCTCTGACAAGCTTGGACCCAAATCAGACAAATGTTATTTTGTGGGGTACCCAAAGGAAACTAAGGGTTACTATTTCTATAATCCAATTGAAAAAAATAGTTGTTTCTCGAAATGCTGTATTTCTAGAAAGAGAATTTGTCTCCAGAAGAAATAGTGGGAGGAAAGTAGATCTCGATGAAGTTCGAGAACCACAAGATAACATTGAACCGGAAATGGAACGTGAGCAAGATATTCAAGATAATCTTGAAGAGAATATTGCTCAAGAAACATAAGTTGTTCGTAGATCTGGTAGGATTCGTCGTGAGCCTGTGAGATATTATGGATTTCTCCTAGTCGATAATGGTGATATAATGCTCATGGATCAAGATGAGCCTCTTACCTATCAAGATGCTATGAACAGTCCAAACTCTGAGAAATGGCTAGAAGCCATGAAATCTGAAATGGATTCCATGTATGAAAACAAAGCATGGACTTTGGTTGATCCACCTGAAGGGGTAAAACCCATTGGGTGCAAATGGGTCTTCAAAATGAAGACTAACATGGATGGAAAGGTCCAGACCTATAAAGCTAGGTTGGTTGCAAAAGGTTTCAAACAAATTCATGGTATTGACTATGATGAAACTTTTTCACCAGTAGCAATGGTCAAATCCATTAGGATTTTGCTTGCGATAGCAGCTTACAACAATTATAAAATCTGGCAGATGGATGTCAAGACAGCCTTCCTTAATGGAAGCCTTGAAGAGGATGTATATATGATACAACCTGAAGGTTTTGTAAATCCAAAGGGTGCTAGAAAGATATGTAAGCTAATCATGTTGTTTACACTAATACACGCAAGTGTACGCGGTCACAAGTAATATTCGATAAGTTAAGTTCGTTCCCACAGAGACTGGCTATTTCTATGTAAATATGCTCAAGCAACAATGTATGCTCAATTTCAATTGCTTAGACAAGAAACAAATTTGGGTTTGTAATTATCTAAATTAACTAAGAAACAAATTAACAAACTAAGAATTAATTAACTAACGAGAAATAAAATCGAATTACGTCTACAAGAGTAACATGGGATCCTAACTTCATTAAATACTTCGATTAGATCTGACGCGTTTAATCACTATATGCAATGGTTATGATATCTGATCGGACAACACGAAACAAGTATACGCTACTTCTCAGTATACGAATACAAAACTAAACATACATCCACAAAAGAGATAGAAGATGAATAGACACCAATTATGCTTAGGCCCTATATCTCTATAAGATTTGAAAACATAACGGTTGAAGAACAAGTTGTCTATTATGATCACATAGGGCAGCATAATATCTCTATTTACGCTACAAATCATGATGTTAAAACATCAACCTATCCTATGCTAGCATGGCAAGTTCTAAATCTCAAGTTCCACTCTCGCTTCACAAGAGATTAACAAATTAGATGTTCGCGACGCATCTATCAATTGAGCATAACCATACAAGGATATCAGATATACATCACACACAGATCTTTAAAGCAATCAAGATACTAAAGCTCCATAAATAAATCCGTTAGAATCCCATGACAATGATTAGTTCATAATCGAACCTCTCGTCATCATGGGATCTGATGAAACCATGATAAAAACAAAGTATGAAAAGATACAAATAAACCTAAGTAATTGATATATAATGGTCTGTTTTTTATGTCTCCCAAGATGTGTATTTATAGCCCCAATTTGCCTCTCCATCAAGCAATTGCCGTTTTAGAGTTGAAATAGGAGTATGACAATTTCCGTTCTTGAATGAGAATAGAATTGCAAATTCCATGTGTAGATCTGATTCTGGAATGTTCTAGCCCCCCAGAGCAATTACCATACTTATTAGAAGTACGAATTATAGCAATTTCCTTGTCAAAGTTGAATTTCTGCAGTTCGGCACATAATACGTTTCCTAAACTGATTCGGTTTTGAAGGGAAATTCGTAACTGACTTTTCTTCAATATTTCTGGGCCGTTCCAGTTGTATTTGGACATCTGAACCACTTTATAATGATAGAGAATCTCGTTATCTTCGCGTGGACAGTAAGATCGTCCAAAACGGACTTGTAGAACTCAAGATATGGCCAAAACTGTAATTTTTCAGCAACGCGCGCGTGCAACTTGCCCTTCAGGCGCGCAACCTGCGCTTCTCCTACTGCATTCCACGCAGCCTGCGCCTGTAATCTGTCAAATATTGTAGAAAATCTCCCAGGCTTCGCGTGAGCTGTAAGATCGCTGAATTCTGACTTCTAGAACTCCAGATATGGCCAAAACAGTGAAGACTGCGCAACCTACCCAGAAAATCCGAATTTTACACAAATTGCTCCTTTCTCCTCCGTTTCTTTTGCATTAGCTAACATCTTCAATACCATGACACATGTAACCCCTTGGAGCATAACACAAGTGTCTAATCTTCATTCCAATGCTTAATTCCACTCTAATATCGATTAGAAACACCAACACTAACCAATAGCTACAACCCTGCACAACTACACAAAACACATCAAAAGTACAACAAACTTGAGACGAAGTCAATCAATTTAAGCCGATATGGAACGCTCCAAGTGGATATAAAATCCACTTATCACACCCCCAAACTTAAACCGATGCTTGTCCTCAAGCATAAACAAATATATTATATACAACTAACTAGTACCACTTCCGTAGGTGATCACGGTTGCATTTGGCATATGCAACAAGCCCTTTAAACCCCTAGGCAGCCCTAGTGGACGAGTAAGGTCTCGTGAGGGCCTATATCGAATGTACCCACAAAAACATCTAACTTAACAATGCAATGCATGAATGCAACTAAAATGAAAATGCAACGATCCCCTTCAAACTAACCAAAATCAACTAGTAAGCAAATATCTCAAAGAATGCAACTAAATCCAAATTGAGCTCGACTAAGTCCCCGTATACTAACAATACATGACAGAAACGTGCGTGTGTGCGATGCTCATCAGAAATACTTCCAAAACTAGATCAAAACCATACCTATTCTTCGCCAAGACAATCACAGGTTTATAAATAGAATAGACTGTAAACACTTCATAACTTAAGAACACCTCCATCATCATTCAAGTTAGACAAGAATTCATGATTTATTACTACGACACAAAATAATATACACAACAACGCATGCTTTTTTAACCGTGCAATGGATGAGACCCCGAAAGGCTTATACAATAATACCCATGTAGCGAGCGTTGGGTTAGTGGATCCCAAACTATAAAAGCCTTAGGTTACTAGGCACAAAGTCCCTGCGAACTTAATAGCTCGAGTATTAAAGAGCTCACCCAGGTTAATTTTGCATTTAAACATTTAACTATTGACTCTCTTTTTTTTCTCTTTTTCATTTTTTTCCTTTTTTTTCTTTTTTTTTCTATGCAATCTGGAATGAGAATTCTAAATTCCAACCCTAGATTACTCATATAAATATGAGCCGGCTACTAGCCATTTGACATCTAGCAATTATTGACAATTATTTACAATTAGCATTAAATTCCTGGTTTCCCCCAAACTTAGACTTTAGTGCTCCTACGCGATAAAGGGAATAACGAAAATTCTCAATATAAACAAGTGATTAAATCTCAAAACATCCAAACAAGCATGACCTCAACCTAACCCAAAAGCAAACGATGAGACTGTGAAAAGATTTTGTTTCTGACACACATAAGTCAATTTCATAGAAACTATAAGTCAACCCTCTATTCATCATTACCACACTCAATTAGACACCTACCTACCAATCAGAATTAGCTTGTCTTAAGGGATCATGAAATATGCATGCTATACAAATGCAACTATATGAACTCACATGGTATATGAAAAATAACAACAGAATGCCCTACATGAAACAAATATAATTAATACGAACAAACATGCATGAACTACCACTAATATGAAAAATATGAAATCTATATGAACAAAATAACTACCACAAACAACTACTATACACTACTTATCCCCCAAACCACCCCCAAACTTGAAAGATTCAATGTCCGCATTGAATGGAATGTAATATAAGGAAAAGTAGAAAAACATACCTACTTGTCGGAATATGCAAAACAAAATGCAACACAAATGCGTGGGTTGCCTCCCACGAAGCGCTTGTTTAGAGTCAATTAACTTGACTACGCCATGCTTCCATTAAGGATGATAATAGTTGGCCTGGTCTTCTCTTCGTGAGACTTCATCATCATCACGGCGGCACACTTTCTGCCCCTTCTCCTCGCTTGGCCTATTTGTATAAAAACTATGTCCCGTTCCAATGCCTTCCTCGGTTGACCCAAAATCTGTCAATTTGTAGAACAACACACATTCGCGAGCTTCGCTTGAATATAATGGAGGAGGGTAAATGTAAGTTGCTGAAGCCTTTGGTTCCTCAACGAGAACTTCCTCCATTGGCTCTAATGCACTACCTCCATCTTTATAATCTGAGACAAGTAGAAGACCTGAATCTTTCCTATGGTCATCAGCCTCTTGGTACGCACATACCAATTCTCAAAATTTATGTAGCTCACCAGTGTCTGTCCCAAATAGTGCCCTTTCCAAATCATCCACCATTCTAGCATGATCAAATTCCTCACATGGCTTGTGAACGCTCACCTCACCTTGGAATTTGTCTTCCTCAATAATGCATGTAGTACCTTGCTCCAATTCACCATTATTTTCTGGAATTGCCTCTGGTATGAATTGCTGATTCTCTTGTTCCAAGGCACTCCTAACTTGAATTGTTTCCAAAGATTTGATAGACGCCTCATTACTCTTTACACACATCCTAATCTCCTCTAGAGTCTCTTGTTGCAATGATCTCACAGCTTGAGCAACTAGTGTCTCCACAGATTTTAAAGACTCCTCGTTACTCTTTACAAGACTCCTAAGCTCCTCTATAGCATCAACCTCATCTGATTGAAAAGTAGGAGTAGGTTGCTGATGTTGAAACTCTTCATTACCCAAAAAATATGACATATTTGGAACATCTTGCTGGTACTGTTGAGGATGGTACTGAAATATGGTTGTTCCTCATAAATGACATAAGGATCAACTTCTTCGTAGTAACAATATTGTGAGGTCTCATGAACGCCCGAACATAGCTCACATTGCTGAGGTATGGATGTCCTCGAATATGCCCACCATGGCAACTCCTCGCCTGCCATTTGAAACCAACAAAAAGAAACAAATAAAAAAGAAAAGTGATAAGAAAAGAAGTGTCCAAGTCAAATAATTTTAACTTCCACTGATGTCAAGCACATAAACACCAAAATACGGCAGCGGCGCCAAAAACTTGTTTACACTAATACACGCAAGTGTACGCGGTCACAAGTAATATTCGATAAGTTAAGTTCGTTCCCACAGAGACTGGCTATTTCTATGTAAATATGCTCAAGCAACAATGTATGATCAATTTCAATTACTTAGACAAGAAACAAATTTGGGTTTGTAATTATCTAAATTAACTAAGAAACAAATTAACAAACTAAGAATTAATTACCTAACGAGAAATAAAATCGAATTACGTCTACAAGAGTAACATGGGACCCTAACTTCATTAAATACTTCGCTTAGATCTGACGCCTTTAATCACTATATGCAATGGTTATGATATCTGATCAGACAACACGAAACATGTAACGCCCCGACTTCCCAATACTGAAAATATACTTTTTATAATAAAATAGACTTTGATACAGGGGAATTTTAGAAAATTTTGGCATGAAGTATTCGCAAATCGGACTATCCACCTGTATTTCAATCCAAACCAAATTCCAATTAACAATTACAAATAAAACTTAATAAACCAACGATTCCTCATCGAGGATCGATTCCAGGTTATGGTATGAAACAAGAATCTAAACCATACAAATTATTACAATTTCTTCTACTATTCTTATATCAATAACTACACCGTTTAATCTGTAGCTCAACTCCAATCCGTGCTTACCCGCTCTAGCTTCGAGATCTATCCTGTAAAGGCTGCCTCATTGCTCTCATATGACTCGTACGATGTAGACATCCACCCTTATTCCTAACTGAAAGATTAGAGAAAATGAAGCAAGAGTGAGCCAAAGAATGCTCAGCAAGCGAACAGTATAGTGAAACAATAATACTACAATGATTCATTGGTGAACATATCACTGACCAACTTATCTCAAAGGAATAATTCACAATTACAGAAGCTCAAGAACTTTAAAGATATAACATTTTATTTAATTCAGGAAATGGAATAGAATTGGACTATTTTACATTTTATTAATAAAACAATAAGGTTAGGCTGCTGATCAGTCATGCACAAACCCCCGGACAAACGCACACAGCAATGTCCTTTAATGGATCCACGGCACACATTGGCCTTAATAACTTCTGACCACGAATCTGGTCCGATCCTTTACCGTCCACATTTTTAAAAAAAAAAACAACAGTCCAATCCTATAATCTGAACGTCGGGTGTCGGAACAATCGACCACCTTGACCAGCCAAGCACCCTGGAAACTCACGTTCCAGGTTAACAACTCAAATCTCAAGAAGAAATGAGGTCTAGTAAAATTCTGACCTAGATATCGACAAGTTCGATATAGAGAAGGGTATTATTCCATAATATATCAGTGAAACAGGGACAACAATTTCAGCACTATTGAATGGGAATATGATAAACAGCTATTCATATTTACTGAAAATTTAAGAGCAATAATATCAACGACAAATCGAATTAATATAATGATCAAGTGACGAAAAACATGGTTCATTTGAGTGAAATGATTTACTTGCAACATGAATAACAACAATTGTAATTATAAAATAAAGCAAGGGTGTAGTCAAGTACTAAGCATTTAATAAAATTTACCAACACATTGTCAAGTTGAATCAACATAAGTGAATTAAGTAGTTTTAAAATTATCATTTGTAAAATAACTCCAAGACAATAAAATTGTAGGACAGGTTGAAGAAAACCTCTCCTAAAGGGGTCCATTGGTGAAAATCCGTTACCAAGTTTAAACTAACATGAGAGATTCGAATAGTTTAAAACGAAGATTTAAGAAATTCTCAATTACTTAAGGTCTCACCCTTGTCAGCTAAGCACTTATAGGCTTCAGCTGCCAGAACCGGCATGACAAATATGAGTTCAACTAATTAAAAAGATCTCAATTCATTCTTGGTTTTAACCGTTACTGGGCAACACATGCCTCAACAACAGTATAAACCTCGAATTAGTTTACATAAATTTAAAAGAAAACATCCTTTGGAAAATATAAGCATAGACGAGGAGTATTGCAATAAAATGATTTTAAAAGAAATCATCACCCGAACGATAGGTGAGAAGCATAAACAATAATAGAAAAATCTAAGAATGTATGTTTATAATTCACAGAAGAAGAATATCACAGGAAATAAAAAAAATAAAGAGTATAGGCACTAAAAAAATGATTTAAAAGGAGTATCATAAATTAATAGAACAAATTCTCATTATTGAAACTAAAAGAGAGGGTATAGATGCTTGCAAGAAAGAAATTTGAAAGTACGGATAATTAATACAATAGGATTTCACGTCACTTGAACAATGAGTGAGGGATAGTAACTTGCAAACTAATTTGACAGAAACGTTGTATAAATAATAGAAACAAACTTATCCCACTTGAACAATAAGCAGGGAATAGTACACTTGCCTCATTACATGCAATTTCCAATTCCCATATCTCAATTCGTTACTCACTTCACATCAGTCTCGACTTCTTTATACATTGATCTTTATTGGATCACACGTTCGTCTTTCTTTTATCACTTGTTAGTCTCTACTTGAGCACACTCGTCCACTCCGATAATTATTCCATTCCTCGAGATTCCATCTACACTGGCGCTGGCTCTTAGTCGACGTCCTTTTCGTACCTATAGAAAGGTAAAGTACTATTTCAGTACAAAACCAATCAGAGCCTCACTGTTTATTCTAAACTACCCATACGTTCCCTAGTTCGTGTAACAGAATAACTTGTATAATATATAAGACTATACTTATAAAATACTTATATCGTAATCATATAATTCAAGTAAGCACGTAACACATATTATCACATACTAATCATAATTCACAGTGCACCTTTAAAATACGGAAAATTATTTTATCCAAAATAACTTCAACAATATCTCCGTTGTATTGATACACTACCTGTCGGATGTCGGAGTATAACCGACCCAAACAATCCATATATTAAGCCTTTCATCTTTCATATACCTTCACTCAAACTTTGATTTACAAAACATACCCCATACGACCCCTAGCATTATAAGACTAGCAATTTCAAATTTAAGCTATTACAACGACATCTTTCAAAGTATAATTAACTTCATCAATTCTTAACATCTATACACATATGCCAATAAGGACACGAATGAAAACTTACACCAATTAAAACACCATCCATAACTACCACCATTTTGATATACCATCTCCATAACAACCAAGCCTTTCCATTTTTTTGTTCCTCTCTCCCTCTCTGCTCACTATCTACTATACACACCAACCACACACAAAATTCACCTTCATATATAACCACATACGCACACACATAACCTGCCACATCCACACACTAATACAGCTCCCTACTCTTGTCCACCCCTTCTCTTCTCTCATTATATCTCTTGGTTATGCACCACAAACCTACACACGAACCTCCACAAACCTACGGCACATACACTATTTCCCAGTGCTCCTATCTGTCTTCCCCTGTCTACCTCTCAATCCCACAATCTTACTAACATTACACGTACTATGAACCCATCACAACAGCTCCAACACCCTCCATTTCAACTCCTACACTTAATTCACTTCCTTCTACATCCATTACCCAGTAAAACTCTACCAAAAACAAGTCCCAACTGCATATAATCCATAACATCGTCCTTTTCCTGGCGAACTCGGAATCAAACAAAGAAATTAGAAAAAATACGCGAACAATGATCCACTGAATTCATTTATACAATGATGGAACTAAAATTAACAAACAAACATTATAAATTGTTTTCAGGCCACCCCTTCTTTTTCCCCAATCTTTCAATACAACACCGCACTTCACACACCTGTACTTACCCTTTCATTCCCTTCTTCACCCTTCTCTGAACCAGCCTCACTCACGGCAACCTTCACCTCCACCTCCCTTGACAACCTCCCCTATTTCTTCCCCCTTCGGACAACACAACAGCAAGAGCATCACCCACATCCCACTCACGCACATACACACATTATAAGTAGAAACACCCTCCATCAGTCGTAATAAGCATACACGAGCAATTAAAAGGATTAAATAGAAGTCACCAGCTCACATACGTACATATCAATAAAACCACTAGTGAACCCAGCTATAATCAGCACCACAACTCTCGATCGAACTCAAATTAAGAATGTATTCGAAGACCCATTTCAACTTCACAACACTCGCAACAACACATACACACACTGTCATACATATATACACACACACACGATTATAAACCAGCAAGAACAATCTTCCCCAAGGTAAACAGAAGCTTGATTGAAGTTTAAATTCGAACCATGGTGGAGAAAAAAAACTCCGACTGAGAGAGATGTTGCACAGACGAGAGAGAGAGGTGCAGCCTGGGAGAGAAGTTAGAGGGGAAAAGAGAAGCATCGATATAGAGAGTAGAGGGAAAGAGATAACGAGAAAGATGAGAGAGACTAGAGAGATTAAGAGTGACATATGTGAAAGAGATACTGCTGAAAAATCAAGAAAAATCGAGAAGAATTGGGAAAGAGGCGGTGGGTTTCAACTGGTAAAAGCAGGGGAAAAATGGAATTAGACCATGCTGAAAATCCATAATTTTGACAATTTAAATCATTTCAAAAATAGAAATTTAATAGAAATTAGCAGAAATTTTTTTTTTAAAATTTTAAAATATAGTTTATGAAATTATGAATGTTCCCGTATTTTTAAAATATTTTTAAGATAAAAAAAGAATTAAATATGAATTTTACAAGTTTTGATCTTTTAAATGCAATATAACTCTTAAAATCATTTTAAAATACTTAAACACCCAAAATAATTCACCCAATAATTTTAAAAAATAAATAAATATACTAATATGATTTTGCAAAAGATTTCGGGATTTTTACATACTCCGATGATTTTATAAAAATTTCAAAGGTCAATAATGCATGATCTAAATAAATTTTAATCATAAAAATTCAAATAAAATTTACACGGACTAGCACGTCACACATACATCACCATATAAACATGTAAACATGATGTCACATATATTTTATCTGGAAAAAAAAATTCACCTCACATAATCCACATTTAATATTAAATAATAACAATAATTATTACGATATTTCTAGGGCGTTATATCCTTCCCCCCTTAATTGGATTCTGTCCTCAGAATCGACCGTAAGAAAACATATAACGGTATTCTCAAATATTTCTTTCATTCTAGAATTCCTTTATATCATTTCATATCTCGCTAGGCTCGTCCAGTAAGCCCGCAGATTCCAACATAAACTTAAACCTTTGGTTTACATGTCTCGTTAATTCTAGATACTTATCACTCGTACGTGACGACCCTTTTCTACCGAAAATTTGGACATGACCTATTCGTATTATGGACTATGCCCTGTATGAACGCAACTCAATTTCTAATCCCATCATCCATAACAATTCGCATATCTATAATACTAAAATGAAATCTGTCTCGACTAAAATACATGATAACTAAATAAGTCTTTCAAAACGAAATCCACGCAACTAAAACAATTAGTACAACTTCCACACTCCTTCTCATAATCAGATAAGCTCAGATAAAACTTTGAGAAAAAGAATATCAAGAAATCCCCCAATCCTTCTAACTCCCCTTTCAACGTACAATGTTACTCGAGGAGGGAATAATTGGGATACTTCTATCCATCCTCAATCCCATTGTTTTACTGAGTAATCTTTTCGAAACTAATAACCATTTACCTTGAAACGTATATATCTTATTCGCAATACAACTATTCTGGGGTCACTGCCCCTCAATACCATTCAAAATCAAACTCCAACTCTAATATCCCCTAATATCAAAACTCGACTTCCGAACCATTACTCTACATATCTTACAAATCGTTAAAATTTAAAATCTAAACATTATAACTCCCATATTTATCAATAACTCATTTTCTTGAACTATTTCATTCTTCTACATTTATCAACTTCACTGTCTACTTCCATCAACTCTGCTTGGTATTTCCTACTTTCCTCTAACGATTCATTCGCAATAATCTAGTCCTTTGGGTCTTCCATCTATAACTTCTCAAATTCTTTGAACATTTCCTTGATCATTGTATGCCTATTTAATCTTTCCTGGTTCATCCGGTTGCATTGAAACTTGAGCTATTTTCGATCTCTTCTTTGACTATTAAAAGCTCTCTTCACCTTTATCCATTCGTTTCCTGATTTGTAGGCTTGTTTACTGTTGTAGCTATCTTGGTAATACCTTTAACAACCTTCAATAATTCCTAGCCGGTCATTTAAAACTTTTGATCTCTGCTGGCATTTTACGCCTTTCCTGATTCATTGCTGCTTCGTTGTCTCGACATTCACTTCGATTCTTTCGTCATATCCACACTTATTTGCATTATTTGTAGCCTTTTTGAATCCTCTAGCTCCAGAACAATTAATAGGAGAGGGTCCTGCTTTTCTTATCGTAGAACTGACATGACGTAATCCTCAACACAACGTTTTATCTTCCCACGCTTATGGCGTACCACTTCTGGCTTCTAACTCTATCGTTCACTATCACACCATTTTTTCCGCTTACTCTCTTAGCTTTCATTATTTAGCATAGTACAACTTCAGTATGCTTCCTCTCGAATTCCTTCCTTCTGGCCATGGAGGGCTTATCGTCGCTGTTAATTCATATTCTGTCGGTGGCTATCTTGCCTCGTCATCCTGGTTTTTAGATCCTCTAAATCTTACATTCCTTTCTAGCTGAATTTCCTGTCTTATGTCGAAACGATCTTGAAAATTCCTTGGTTCTCTGTCTCCTATTTCTTACCATCTTATCCCATTTCGGTTCTAAAACTTCTATATTCGACAATTGGTCTAAAACATCCAAATTTTGTTGTATTCTATCTACAGTATCCTTGGTGAAAATATATAATAAACGAGTGTTCTTTAGAAATCTTTCCTTCACGATAACTATCACATACCAATATATCAATCATCATTCTATTTCCGACTTTAACAAAATTATCATTCCATGTCCCTATCATTCGTTCCTTAACCATAATCAGTTTCTCCGTATTATAAAATCTTGTACGTATGATGTCAATCCACTGCGTAATCTAACTTGCTATTCAATCCCTGCTTTACCAACAATTTTCAAACCTGATCATCAAATTCTCAATCAACGTAAATGTAGCTTGGACCACTCAAATGTCATCGTCTTCATCTTTACTGCTTTCCATCACTGGTAACTTTAGGAATCATAAGGATTTATAGCAAAAGGAATTAATGAAACAGTCAGGTATTAACATGTATGAATATAAGAAGAGTTTTGTTTGATAGGAATTTTTGATAAAATAATTTAACCGAGAGATCAATATGATCATTGAACGATTATCAGGTTGTATTTGTCACTTAGGTCAACCACCATAGCACAAGAAGGGGGCCAGCCTTCTGTACTTTCATGACAAACACAATCAGTGGCGTCCCACCAGACTTCTATCACATAGATAAGATGTCCCTGAATCCCCTATATACATAGGGTTGTTCATCCCAGTTTGAATAAAGAAGGTTAAGTATTTAGAGAGAAACAAAAACAATTCAAAAGTTTATATATATGATGTTGAATAATAACAAATGTTCGGGGAAAATAGAAAGAATTCAAGGGTCTCAATAATTTATATTCGTCATGTTGAATAGAGTGATCCCCTGGAAAATAGAGGTATCTCTGAAAAATAGGAATGTGTTTAAAATGAATCTGAAAAAAATTCGTCATCAATTGAGATATAGTTGATTATCAAAGGTAATGGGGTACTTAATCAAATGAGAAAGAACAGAAACGAGGGTTAAATCTTCTTAATCAATCAATAAAATGAAATCAACAGTTAGTAATAAATAGCGACATCCTTACTCCATCACATGCCATAAATCACATTTCGCATCTTGTTTGCCATCTTTTCGTACTTTCTATATCGTTCACGGGGTAACTAAATTCGCTAGAATATACACGAAGATCTACACGTATCATCCTCCAAGCTGGTAACTCCGGTCGTCTATTTAACATAGGCGGTGCCGAATCAACTGCCTCATCCAGGGTCGAACCTTTGAATGAATCGAACTCCGGCTAGCGCGATATGTCGAAATATTAACTAACGTAGCAACCGTCGCCTTAATAACCTAAAGCGTACCTTATCCTAAATCGTTCAATCTAACATTTAACCAAATACGTACACCTAATTGTCCTAACTTGTTTCAGTGACCATAACCTGTCGCTCTGATACCAACCTGTAACGCCTCGACTTCCCAATACTGAAAATATACTTTTTATAATAAAATAGACTTTGATACAGGGGAATTTTAGAAAATTTTGGCATGAAGTATTCGCAAATCGGACTATCCACCTGTATTTCAATCCAAACCAAATTCCAATTAAAAATTACAAATAAAACTTAATAAACCAACGATTCTTCATCGAGGATCGATTCCAGGTTATGGTATGAAACAAGAATCTAAACCATACAAATTATTACAATTTCTTCTACTATTCTTATCTCAATAACTACACCGTTTAATCTGTAGCTCAACTCCAATCCGTGCTTACCCGCTCTAGCTTCGAGATCTATCCTGTAAAGGTTGCCTCATTGCTCTCATATGACTCGTACGATGTAGACATCCACCCTTATTCCTAACTGAAAGATTAGAGAAAATGAAGCAAGAATGAGCCAAAGAATGCTCAGCAAGCGAACAGTATAGTGAAACAATAATACTACAATGATTCATTGGTGAACATATCACTGACCAACTTATCTCAAAGGAATAATTCACAATTACAGAAGCTCAAGAACTTTAAAGATATAACATTTTATTTAATTCAGGAAATGGAATAGAATTGGACTATTTTACATTTTATTAATAAAACAATAAGGTTAGGCTGCTGATCAGTCATGCACTAACCCCCGGACAAACGCACACAGTAATGTTCTTTAATGGATCCACGACACACATTGGCCTTAATAACTTCTGACCACGAATCTGGTCCGACCCTTTACCGTCCACATTTTTAAAAAAAACAACAGTCCAATCCTATAATCTGAACGTCAGGTGTCGGAACAATCGACCACCTCGACGAGCCAAGCACCCTGGAAACTCACGTTCCAGGTTAACAACTCAAATCTCAAGAAGAAATGAGGTCTAGTAAAATTCTGACCTAGATATCGACAAGTTCGATATAGAGAAGGGTATTACTCCATAATATATCAGTGAAACAGGGACAACAATATCAGCACTATTGAATGGGAATATGATAAACAGCTATTCATATTTACTGAACATTTAAGAGCAATAATATCAACGACAAATTGAATTAATATAATGATCAAGTGACGAAAAACATGGTTCATTTGAGTGAAATGATTTACTTGCAACATGAATAACAACAATTGTAATTATAAAATAAAGCAAGGGTATAGTCAAGTGCTAAGCATTTAATAAAATTTACCAACACATTGTCAAGTTGAATCAACATAAGCGAATTAAGTAGTTTTAAAATTATCATTTGTAAAATAACTCCAAGACAATAAAATTGTAGGACAGGTTGAAGAAAACCTTTCCTAAAGGGGTCCATTGGTGAAAATCCGTTACCAAGTTTAAACTAACATGAGAGATTCGAATAGTTTAAAATGAAGATTTAAGAAATTCTCAATTACTTAAGGTCTCACCCTTTTCAGCTAAGCACTTATAGGCTTCAGCTGCCAGAACCGGCATGACAAATATGAGTTCAAATAATTAAGAAGATCTCAATTCATTCTTGGTTTTAACCGTCACTGGGCAACACATGCCTCAACAACAGTATAAACCTCGAATTAGTTTACATAAATTTAAAAGAAAACATCCTTTGGAAAATATAAGCATAGACGAGGAGTATTGCAATAAAATGATTTTAAAAGAAATCATCACCCGAACGATAGATGAGAAGCATAAACTATAATAGAAAAATCTAAGAATGTATGTTTATAATTCACAGAAGAAGAATATCACAGGAAATAAAAAAAAATAAAGAGTATAGGCACTAACAAAATGATTTAAAAGGAGTATCATAAATTAATAGAACAAATTCTCATTATTGAAACTAAAAGAGAGGGTATAGATGCTTGCAAGAAAGAAATTTGAAAGTACAGATAATTAATTCAATAGGATTTCACGTCACTTGAACAATGAGTGAGGGATAGTAATTTGCAAACTAATTTGACAGAAACGTTGTATAAATAACAGAAACAAACTTATCCCACTTGAACAATAAGCAGGGAATAGTACACTTGCCTCATTACATGCAATTTCCAATTCCCATATCTCAATTCTTTACTCACTTCACATCAGTCTCGACTTCTTTATACATTGATCTTTATTGGATCACACGTTCGTCTTTCTTTTATCACTTGTTAGTCTCTACTTGAGCACACTCGTCCACTCCGATAATTATTCCATTCCTCGAGATTCCATCTACACTGGTGCTGGCTCTTAGTCGGCGTCCTTTTCGTACCTATAGAAAGGTAAAGTACTATTTTAGTACAAAACCAATCAAAGCCTCACTGTTTATTCTAAACTACCCATCCGTTCCCTAGTTCGTGTAACAGAATAACTTGTATAATATACAAGACTATACTTATAAAATACTTATATCGTAATCATATAATTCAAGTAAGCACGTAACACATATTATCACATACTAATCATAATTCACAGTGCACCTATAAAATACGGAAAATTATTTTATCCAAAATAACTTCAACAATATCTCCGTTGTATTGATACACTACCTGTCGGATGTCGGAGTATAACCGACCCAAACAATCCATATATTAAGCCTTTCATCTTTCATATACCTTCACTCAAACTTTGATTTACAAAACATACCCCATACGACCCCTAGCATTATAAGACTAGCAATTTCAAATTTAAGCTATTACAACGACATCTTTCAAAGTATAATTAACTTCATCAATTCTTAACATCTATACACATATGCCAATAAGGACACGAATGAAAACTTACACCAATTAAAACACCATCCATAACTACCACCATTTTGATATACCATCTCCATAACAACCAAGCCTTTCCATTTTTTTGTTCCTCTCTCCCTCCCTGCTCACTATCTACTATACACACTAACCACACATAACATTCACCTTCATATATAACCACATACGCACACACATAACCTGCCACATCCACACACTAATACAGCTCCCTACTCTTGTCCACCCCATCTCTTCTCTCATTATATCTCTTGGTTATGCACCACAAACCTACACACGAACCTCCACAAAACTACGGCACATACACTATTTCCCAGTGCTCCTATCTGTCTTCCCCTGTCTACCTCTCAATCCCACAATCTTACTAACATTACACGTACTGTGAACCCATCACAACAGCTCCAACACCCTCAATTACAACTCCTACACTTAATTCACTTCCTTCTACATCCATTATCCAGTAAAACTCTACCAAAAACAAGTCCCAACTGCATATAATCCATAACATCGTCCTTTTCCTGGCGAACTCGGAATCAAACTAAGAAATTAGAAAAAATACGCGAACAATGATCCACTGAATTCATCTATACAATGATGGAACTAAAATTAACAAACAAACATTATAAATTGTTTTCAGGCCACCCCTTCTTTTTCCCCAATCTTTCAATACAACATCGCACTTTACACACCTGTACTTACCCTTTCATTCCCTTCTTCATCCTTCTCTGAACCAGCCTCACTCCCGGCAACCTTCACCTCCACCTCCCTTGACAGCCTCCCCTGTTTCTTCCCCCTTCGGACAACACAACAGCAAGAGCATCACCCACATCCCACTCACGCACATACACACATTATAAGTAGAAACACCCTCCATCAGTCGTAATAAGCATACACGAGCAATTAAAAGGATTAAATAGAAGTCACCAGCTCACATACATACATATCAATAAAACCACTAGTGAACCCAGCTATAATCAGCACCACAACTCTCGATCGAACTAAAATTAAGAATGTATTCGAAGACCCATTTCAACTTCACAACACTCGTAAAAACACATACACACACTGTCATACATATATACGCACACACACGATTATAAACCGGCAAGAACAATCTTCCCCAAGGTAAACAGAAGCTTGATTGAAGTTTAAATTCGAACCATGGTGGAGAAAAAAAACTCCGACTGAGAGAGATGTTGCACAGAGGAGAGAGAGAGGTGCAGCCTGGGAGAGAAGTCAGAGGGGAAAAGAGAAACATCGATATAGAGAGTAGAGGGAAAGAGATAACGAGAAAGATGAGAGAGGCTAGAGAGATTAAGAGTGACATATGTGAAAGAGATACTGCTGAAAAATCAAGAAAAATCGAGAAGAATTGGGAAAGAGGCGGTGGGTTTCAACTGGTAAAAGCAGGGAAAAATGGAATTAGACCATGCTGAAAATCCATAATTTTGACAATTTAAATCATTTCAAAAATAGAAATTTAATAGAAATTAGCAGAAAAATAAATTTTAAAATTTTAAAATATATTTTATGAAATTATGAATGTTCCCGTATTTTTAAAATATTTTTAAGATAAAAAATGAATTAAATATGAATTTTACAAGTTTTGATCTTTTAAATGCAATATAACTCATAAAATCATTTTAAAATACTTAAACACCCAAAATAATTCACCCAATAATTTTAAAAACTAATTAAATATACTAATATGATTTTGCAAAAGATTTCGGGATTTTTACATACTCCGATGATTTTATAAAAATTTCAAAGGTCAATAATGCATGATCTAAATAAATTTTAATCATAAAAATTCAAATAAAATTTACACGGACTAGCACGTCACACATACATCACCATATAAACATGTAAACATGATGTCACATATATTTTATCCGGAAAAAAAATTCACCTCACATAATCCACATTTAATATTAAATAATAACAATAATTATTACGATATTTCTAGGGCGTTATAAAACAAGTATACGCTACTTCTCAGTATACGAATACCAAACTAAACATACATCCAAAAAAGAGATAGAAGATGAATAGACACCAATTATGCTTAGACCCTATATCTCTATAAGATTTGAAAACATAACGGTTGAAGAACAAGTTGTCTATTAAGATCACATAGGGCAGCATAATATCTCTATTTACGCTACAAATCATGATGTTAAAACATCAACCTATCCTATGCTAGCATGGTAAGTTCTAAATCTCAAGATCCACTCTCGCTTCACAAGAGATTAGCAAATTAGATGTTCGCGACGCATCTATCAATTAAGCATAACCATACAAGGATATCAGATATACATCACACACAGATCTTTAAAGCAATCAAGATACTAAAGCTCCATAAATAAATCCGTTAGAATCCCATGACAACGATTAGTTCATAATCGAACCTCTCGTCATCATGCGATCTGATGAAACCATGATAAAAACAAAGTATGAAAAGATACAAATAAACCTAAGTAATTGATATATAATGGTCTGTTTTTTTCTGTCCCCCAAGATGTGTATTTATAGCCCCAATTTCCCTCTCCATCAAGCAATTGCCGTTTTAGAGTTGGAATAGGAGTATGGCAATTTCCGTTCTTGAATGAGAATAGAATTGCAAATTCCATGTGTAGATCTGATTCTGGAATGTTCTAGCCACCCAGAGCAATTACCATACTTATTAGACGTAGGAATTATAGCAATTTCCTTGTCAAAGTTGAATTTCTGCAGTTCGGCACATAATACGTTTCCTAAATTGATTCGGTTTTGAAGGAAAATTCGTAACTGACTTTTCTTCAGTATTTCTTGGCCGTTCCAGTTGTATTTGGACATCGAAACCACTTTAGAATGATAGAGAATCTCGTTATCTTCGCGTGGAGAGTAAGATCGTCCAAAACGGACTTGTAGAACTCAAGATATGGCCAAAACTGTAATTTTTCATTAACGCGCGCGTGCAACTTGCCCCTCTAGCGCGCAGCCTCCGCCTCTCCTACTGCATGCCACACAGCCTGTGCCTGTAATCTGTCCAATGTTTTAGAAAATCTCCCAGGCTTCGCGTGAGCTGTAAGATCGCTGAATTCTGATTTCTAGAACTCCAGATATGGCTAAAACAGTGAAGACTGCGCAACCTACCTAGAAAATCCGAATTTTACACAAATTGCTCCTTTCTCCTCCGTTTCTTTTGCATTAGCTAACATCTTCAAAAACATGACACATGTAACCCCTTGGTAGCATAACACAAGTGTCTAATCTTCATTCCAATGCTTAATTACACTCTAATATCGATTAGAAACACCAACACTAACCAATAGCTACAACCCTGCACAACTACACAAAACACATAAAAAATACAACAAACTTGAGACCAAGTCAATCAATTTAAACCGATATGGAACGCTCCAAGTGGATATAAAATCCACTTATCACATGTCCATTTATGGACTAAACAGTCAAAGAGTTTGGCTTCGTTCAAAATGAAAATGAACCTTGTGTTTACAAGAAGGTTAGTGGGAGCACTGTGGCATTCCTAGTTCTATATGTTGATGATATATTACTGATTGGGAATGACATACCTTCTCTACAGGATGTTAAGGCATGGTTATGAAAGAATTTCTCCATGAAAGACTTAGGTGATGCTTCCTATATATTAGGGATCAATGTAAGAACCCTAATTTTTGGTAATATTTCCTTTTATTTAATATCTTGTGACATTGTCAATATGGAACCTTTCTAGTCATCCCTGTTGATTAGTAGAATTGATTGTCTGAGAAACTGCGTTGTTGCATTTATTATGTAAGATAAAAAGGACGATTGTGATGGCAGGAGTCTTATCGTTAGTAAGATTTATAAAACTTGGGATTTGAGAATGGTTAGAGTATTAAAGGATTTATTAAGAATTATGACGAGGAATTATGGACATTCGAGGAATTTACACAATTAGTACTTAAGAAATTATAGGGGAAATCTCTACGCGACAAAATATCATTACGAGAGATTAATTAAGATATGATACGAATTAAAGATTAAATGACAAGCATTGGTGGAAGAATAATGATACAAGGAGTAGTATTGCATGCAAGTCCCATGCAACCAATGTTGGGTTTGTGGAGTCTATCAGGTTTAAGAATCGGATTCTGACTTGAGTTAGGAATTCCTGAATTGTACTCTAATTAGAGTTACGATTAGAGTTAGGAATTTCATAATTAGACTCTGATTGGTTGACCCAGTTTCTTCTCTTATAAATACTCATGTAATTGTAACATAACACAACACAACACAATGTGAGAGATCAATACAAAATTAGTGCGGCTTGTGGAGTAGGAATTTCCGAACCACGTAAATCTTTGTCTTGTGTGATTGTCGTTTATTTTCTTGTTCTTGTTTATTCGCTTTGGGTTTTGCTTTCGTTGTTGTATACTCAACAACTGGTATCAGAGCCTAGGTTTTCGGGCGAGTGGGAGCGATGGCAGAAGAAGGGAAAGTAGAGATCGACAAATTTGATGGCAAAGATTTTTCGTTTTGGAAGATGCAAATTGAAGATTATTTGTATAAGAAAAAACTACACGAACCGCTAGAGGAGAAGAAGCCAGAAAAGATGGATGTCAAAGATTGGAATCTATTGGATAGGCAGGCCCTGGGTGTTGTCAGATTGACTTTGGCGAAGAACGTTGCTTACAATATCGTCAAGGAAACGACAACTTATGGATTGATCAAGGCGTTATCAAATATGTATGAGAAGCCGTCTGCTTCGAATAAGGTATATTTGTGTCGCTTGTTGTTTGCCACGAGATTGAATGAAGGTGATTGTGTTGCTGATCATGTTAACGAATTTAACTCTATCCTATCAAGATTGACATCAGTGGATATTAAATTCGATGATGAAGTACAAGCCTTATTGTTGGTATCCTCGTTACCTGACAGTTGGTCAGGATTTGTCACTGCTATTTGTAATTCATCTGGGAGCAGTAAGATGACTTTTGATGGAGTTCGAGATGCGATTCTTGGAGAAGATATTTGTAGGAGAAACTCAGGAGAGTCGTCAGGTTCCTTGTTGAGTACTGAGAGTAGAGGCAGAAAGTCCGATAGGGGGCAGAATCAGGGGCGTAGCAGATCGAAGTCACAGAAGAGAGGACAATCCAAAGATCGCAAGGAGATTGTTTGTTGGAATTGTCAGAAGAAAGGTCACTTCAGAAATCAGTGTACGGCTCCCGCAGCTCCTAAAGGAAAGAAGAAAGAGGATAATTCAGCATATTATATGTTATTGACTGAGGATGGAGAGCCTCAGTGTTATTCAGAGGCAGTTCAGGTGGATGATTCAGTTCAGTGGAAATCAGCCATGGAAGAAGAGATGAGTTCTCTTGAGAAGAATGAGACTTGGTCTTTAACAGAGTTACCAGCAGGAAAGAATGCTTTACAGAATAAGTGGGTGTTCCGGATCAAAGAAGAACCTGATGGCAGCAAGAGATACAAGGCGAGGTTAGTAGTCAAGGGTTATCAACAGAAAAAGGGTATTGACTATACTGATATATTTTCTCCGGTTGTTAAGATGACTACTGTTAGAATTGTGCTAAGTATTGTGGCTGCAGAGGAGTTACATCTAGAGCAACTAGATGTTAAGACCGCGTTCTTACATGGTGATCTTGAGGAAGACATCTACATGGTACAGCCAGAAGGATTTCAGGTAGCTGGGAAAGAAAACCTTGTTTGTAAGCTTATAAAAAGCTTGTATGGTTTGAAGCAAGCGCCAAGACAATGGTACTTGAAGTTTGATAGCTTTATGATGAAGAATGGGTACACTAGGAGTGCTATGGATCATTGTTGTTATTTTAAACAATTTGATTCATCTTATATCATATTGTTGTTGTATGTTGATGACATGTTGATAGCAGGATCAAACATGAGGGAAATCAACAGGTTAAAGAGACAGATGTCTGAGGAGTTTGAGATGAAAGATATGGGTGCAGCAAAACAGATACTTGGTATGAGCATCATAAGGGATAGATCTGAAGGTACTTTGAAATTATCTCAAGAGAAGTATATTGAGAAATTGTTGCAGAAATTCAGTGTCCAGGATGCGAAGACCAGAAGTACACCGTTGGCGACTCACTTTATTCTCACGAAAAAGCAGTCACCTAAAACGGATGAAGGCAAGAAAGATATGGCTAAAGTTCCGTATGCATCTGCAGTTGGCAGTTTGATGTATGCTATGGTGTGTACAAGGCCAGATATTGCTCATGCAGTGGGAGTTGTTAGCAGGTTCATGTCTAATCCAGGAAGAGAGCACTGGGAAGCAGTCAAGTGGTTGTTGCGCTACTTGAAAGGCACATCCAAGGTTGCATTATGTTTCAGCAAGAAAGATGTTATCTTGGAAGGGTTCTCTGATGCAGATTTGGGTGGATGTTTGGATACAAGAAAAAGTACTACGGGATATATTTTCACGTTGGGTGGCACAGCAATTAGTTGGATGTCTCGACTTCAAAAGAGTGTTGCTCTTTCAACCACAGAAGCAGAATATATGGCTATCTCTGAAGCTAGCAAGGAGATGATTTGGTTGAAGAATTTTCTTGAGGAGTTGGGCAAGAAACAGGCGGACAGTGCTTTGTATAGCGACAGTCAGAGTGCTATTCATCTTGCGAAGAATCCTGTGTTTCATGCTAGGACGAAGCATATTCAGCTGAGATATCACTTTACAAGAGAGTTGATTAGCAATGGTACTTTGTCCTTGAAGAAAATCCTTGGTTCAAAGAATCCTGCAGATATGTTGACTAAGGTGGTTACTAATGAAAAGTTGAAGCTTTGCATAGTTTCAACTGGCCTTCAGAACTGATTGATGAGAAGGCGCTGCACTAGTTAGAGTTATTGATCGAGGGATTATTTGTTACTAGATTTACAAGAGTGAAGTGAAGATGTGGTCAGACTCCAAGTGGGAGATTGTTGGGTTTGTGGAGTCTATCAGGTTTAAGAATCGGATTCTGACTTGAGTTAGGAATTCCTGAATTGTACTCTAATTAGAGTTACGATTAGAGTTAGGAATTTCATAATTAGACTCTGATTGGTTGACCCAGTTTCTTCTCTTATAAATACTCATGTAATTGTAACATAACACAACACAACACAATGTGAGAGATCAATACAAAATTAGTGCGGCTTGTGGAGTAGGAATTTCCGAACCACGTAAATCTTTGTCTTGTGTGATTGTCGTTTATTTTCTTGTTCTTGTTTATTCGCTTTGGGTTTTGCTTTCGTTGTTGTATACTCAACAACCAAGTGGTTAGAAATCAAGCAAACTAGTTAGCAAATTGGAAGAGGAATAGTAACTAGTTACTTGCTTTTTCAAAAAGAGAGACAAGTAGTACACATGCCCATGCCTTGCTAGTACTTGCCTATGCATACATAATATGTATCACCCAACACTTAACCTCAATTATTCTACCAACACAACACAAAAATCAAAACAACACAAACACTCCCCCCCCCCCTTGTTATTTGCTCCCGGCCAAGGAGAAAAAGGAAGAAGAAAAATTCTTCTTCCCCCTTTCCCATCACTCATAAATCACAACATAAATCCTAGGCCATCTCCATCATCTAGACAAGGTATGTTAGTAATTTCAAGCCATTTCATCCACCCAAATTCAAGTTATAAATTATTAAAGATTAGATGAATAGTAACCATGTTTGATTTTCTTTTAGATCATGGATTGTAAGTGTTGTAGGAGACCATTCAAGGTGTTGTTGAGTTGTGTAAAGCTTATCCAAGGCTCCTAGGTGCTCAAGAAGGTATAAAAATCACAAACCCCCTTGGTTATGTAGTATTTATAATGTTTGGTAGTAGATCCATGTATTTATGAGCTAATCTTGGTTGTATAAGTATTGGATGACATGAATCTTGAGTTTTGATGTTGAGATTGTGACTTTTATGATTATGGATAATATATATATCTCCATGAGTGTTAAGAACCATGAACTAAGTGTATTAAGTGTTGGTTGTGTTGTGGAATTGTGAAAAATGGTTGATCTAAGTAGTATGTGCTTGCTGAGTTTTTCCAGGAGCATTGACCTGTATTGTAACACGGTTTTGAACCCCCAAATGTTGTCCCCTGATGTCCTACCATATATTGTTGGAAAGATAATTGAATGTAGTTTCTGGAAATGTAAGGTTCATGGCTAGGTGATGTATAGATTTTAAGTTATGGCCGGAGGAGTGAATTGTGTTTCTGGATTCCGGACTGCACTAAGTGACCCCCTTGTGAACCTTGTTTAAACCCCTAAAAATATATGTGGGATCATGGAAAAATTTGAGAAGTTAGGGAATGCAGTGGTGAAGACCACCCAAAAAGAATTGGATTAAAATACGAATTTTTGGATTTTATAAAAATGCTAGAGTAAATTTCGCGCAAGGGAAAAAGTCGATTAGTGGAGCATAATTCTAGGGTTAATGGTTATGATTCGAATGTGGTAACTAAATTAAGTCGATTAAGTGACGAGCGTAATCGAGTGATGACATGAACCTATAGTGGGGCTAGAGTGTCATAAGACGAAGTCGTTAAGTTAATTTCGTACCCCCTAAAACCCCGTAATTAAAGAGATATCGATTAAGGTACTAACGAGCGGTTATTGCTTATGTATAGATCGCTCGACTCCGCACGCTCGACCACCCCAACCAAACCAAGGCAAGCTTACTTTTCAAAACTTAACCATATACAAGGACTTTCACTGTTGTGTTTGTAGTTTTCAATTATATCAAATGCTATGTTTATCGAAGTATTGATGCAATTGAGATTGTATAAGTACATATATGCTTGTACCCCTGGAACTTAGATTGAAATGTTTTCTTCGGACAACGACTCTAGCAATAGAGGTCGTAGCGGTCCGTATATACTATTGACCGGGGATCGGTATATTATTATATCGTATCTAGATTGCGAAAACCCGAAGGGTCATTCGGGGAGTATCGCATACTCAAGTATTATGTTCATAATCTTCGTAAATACTCGAAACCCTATCTTGGATTAAAAGTTTATTTTATCGAATAATTATTTTATTAATTATTAATATTAAATCTTAAAATATTATTTATTAATTATCGTTCATTATTTTAAAGACGAAGTCAATCCAAGATACATTTAATATTTTCAAACTCAAACTCGTTCGAACTCAAAACATTTTCGAAAACCCCCGGTCAGGTTCTGCTTCTTGTATGATTTCAAGAATCATCGGTCGACTGATGTCGGACCTCAATTACTCTGTTTTCAATCAAAATCAAGTTTCAAAAGAAAAAGAAAAAGGGACTCTGGCAGGTGTGGGAACCGTTGACGAACGATTCCCGGGATGTGTAAGCGGCCGTGAGCCAGGCGGTCCATCAATTATTATTCCGGCCCAGGTGTTGCCGAAGGATGATTACGGATGTAGTTTTCATCGAGGGTGATTACGGATGTAGTTTTCACCCGAGGGATAGTTACGGATGTAGTTTCTATCCTTCTACCGGTAGAGAAGACCCGCGGATTATTGGACTTGGATGTGGCAACTGATCATCGTCAATCCTTGTCAGGTTTTGTGTTTTCTTTAAGTCCCATTCCTCCATTTTGGAAAAATGCTTTGACACTGCTTCTTAGGCTTTTGTGCCAAGTTGCTGATAGTGTTCTATTTTGATGAGAAAGATGTTGACTCAATGCAGTATCTAGAACTGCAAGTTTATTTTGAAAACAAGGGCACATATTGTTGCACCTTCAAGATTTATCCACTAAGACAAGTGATTTTATATCTGATTGATACAAACAAGTTTAATAACTGCCAATCATATGAAATGTTATATTGCTTACCTTATACATATATTTCTTGCTGAGCTATAGTTGCTCACTCTTGCTTGTTTCCAAATTTTACAAACACAACAGCTAAGCGAAATGGCAAGAACCAGACAGACTGCTCGAAAGCAGGTGACTAGACCCGAGCCAGCAGTTGAGATACCACCGGTAGGCCCCATTAGCCGGATTGGTTGGCAGCTTTTGTTAGTTCGTTTTATTTATCAGTATGAACTGTGCAAGGCAGTGTATCGTAACAAACTTTCAAGCCGCCAACTTCGCTTCATATCGAAGTGTTGCTGGTAGCATAAATACTATTTAATTCGGTCTGTAATAACTCTGATAATTCTAGTACTGTTTAATCAATGTGTGACGTTTCTGAGGCTCTAACCTCTGTGTGTGTGTGCGGTGTGAGTTATTGTGGGGTCGATGGCTGTTTTATTTATATTATGTGCAAGAACAGGTATGTTATTAATGGAAAATGGACCGTGAGCGCCTAGATCTCCGACCCCGGATCTGGGGGCGTCACAGAAATGGTATCAGAGCGAGGTTACAGTTCTCAGAAACGATAGTAATTTAAGAAAGCAACCCTAATAATAATAACAATAACGATAACCCTAATAACAACTTTAATAATACCTAGAACTCTCATCGAGTTTGTAGTCGGGTTATCGGATATAGCCCTGACTTTAAGGCCCGTGAGGGAACTACTCCTAAACCTTTCTTTTATGGTTAGTGACCCACCTTATGAGGATCCCGTTGAGGAGCCCTTTGAGCCTGAGCCAGAGCCTGTTACCCCATCTCCTGTAGCTACTGATGAGGAGAGTGTGAGATCCGGTGAGGGTCGTGTTGTGTCACCCCCACCTTCTCCACAGACATCTAGCCCTGTTTCATCGGACGGTGAATTCCGAGGATGATACTTCTGGCGAGGAGGAGCTTGACCCTACCCTTGCTACTGCTCCTGCTCCTGCTACTGCTGCTGCACCTGCTCCTGTTCCTGTCATACCACCTCCACCGATGGACCTACCCCCAGCATCGGGTACTGAGCACGCTTACGTGGTATAGTTCCTGACCCGAGACTTACTATCTGCAGAGGCCCGACTTAATGAGGCGAGGCGGGCACTAGTGGAGGAGCGCGAGGCGCGCTTGAGGATCCAGGTTGAGATGAGGACCGCTGTTTCTAGGAGGACTAGGGCTCAACTCCATAGGATTGAGAGGAGGAGTCGCGATAGGATTCTTGGTTTAGGGATCCGCGGGGGCGGAGTGATCCAGGCTAGGGATGTTAGGCGTGTTGTGCGTCATGCATTTGCCCGAGTGAGGACCTTGCTCCGCCGCGGTGCGGCCCCGTGATATGTTACTGATAGCTCAGTCCCCTAGGTTCAGATGACAGTAGTGTGTCGATTTTGCGGGATAGTTGACTTGTGCAGTGGTATCCTTTCTGACCAGTGGATGAGTAGACTGACCTACAGATATGTAGATGTGACTTCGGGTAGTATGTACGGATGTAGCCCTACTTTTGTGTAGCCTGACTATTCGGATGATGTACTTGTATTTGTTCCACTTTTGCTAGACTTTGACATCGGAACTATGTATTTGGCTCTAACATCCAAACTTTGTGATAACCCTTGTACCGTACTTATTTAGTTTCAGTTTCCTTAATATTGCCTCAACTGCTTTACCTTCCGATGCCATGCTTTACTGTTTTGATATACAACTGTGATTATACAATTGCTACAAGCCACAAATACAACCATGCTGTTTCAAATTTACGATATGCGATTTCAAATTGTTTTCTACAATTTCCAAAAATGTTCCTACAATCTTTAAAAATAATTTAAAAAAAAAAATTGTTTTGAAATTTTGAAAAATATTTTTGAGGTTTCGAAGTTTTGAAAACTCCTTCAAATGTTTTCGCATTCCAAAGGGATTTTTCCCAAAAATGTTTGACATTTTATCTCCAACATCGGATTATTAAAACTTTTGCACTTCCACCCTTATGAGGAGGAACGATACGCTCCTGACCCGTGCAAACGCTGTCAAGTAATTGGAAAACCCTAACCCCTTTCTTGTCTTATTATCAGAATCATGCCACCCAGAAGAATGAACACCCGAGCTCACCCGATCAGTTCTGAGGGCCAGGGTAGCCACCATGGGACCGGAGGCCACCAGAACCATGAAGGGGAGAATGCCAACCTGAGTGAGAATGAGGGCAACGATCATAACTTGTTTGATGACTCTGAGTATGAAGAAGAAGAAGCTGGTGATGATACCTGAGAGGTAGAACATCCTAGGGGAGGCCCTATGGAACAGTTCATGGAGTTACTTAGGCAGAACTTAGACCGTTCCCCAGTTCAGCAACCACCCCAAAATGCTAATGCTAATGCTTTCCGGAACTTCAAATCCCTGAAACCCCCAGAATTTAAAGGAACTGCCGACCCGGTCGAGGCAAGGGCCTGGCTGAAGGAAATGGAAAAATCTTTCGAGATACTAGGTGTCGCTGAAGAGCAGAAGACTGTTTTCGCCACTTACCTTCTGAAGGGTGAGGCGAACTATTGGTGGGAAGCTAAGAAGAATTTGGAAGGAAGAGGTGTGGTGACCTGGGAGAGGTTTAGCGAGCTGTTCTTGGAGAAGTACTTTCCTAGGTTCATGGAGACACAAATGGAGCTGAAGTTTTTGGAACTGAAGCAAGGAAACATGACGGTGGCTGAGTATGAGGCCAAATTTACTGAGTTGTCAAGGTTTGTGCCGGAATATGTGAACTCTGAGGCAAAGAGGGCCCGAAGGTTTCAATTAGGGCTAAAACAATGGATTTAGAATCGTGTGGCGATTCTTGAGCTGACAGACTATGCCACCCTGGTACAGAAAGCGTCAATTGTTGAGGCTGGGAGTGAACAGATGCAGAAGGAGAGAGAAGGAAAGAAGAAGAAGTTTGATAGTTGAAAGGGAAACTCTGCGGGTGGGAGCTTTCCGAGCAAATTTAAGCGAGGAACGATGTCCCAACCCAGCGGAAACTTTGGAACCAAGAGAGCTGAAAGTTGGAGTGTGGGCCAGAGCGGCCGACCACAGGGATCGTCTTACTCTACCCCATCCCGAGCCCAACCCCCAGAATGTAATAAATGTGGAAGGAAACATGCGGGCGAGTGTAACCTGCAAGATGTGAAGTGCTTCAAGTGTGGGCTGACAGGGCATTATGCTAACGCCTGTCGCGGAACTAGTAACAACACGAGTGCCGGAGGTAATTGCTTCAAGTGTGGGAAACCAGGGCATCGAATGAGGGAATGTATGTCCTCTGGGCCAGCTGCATCGAGAGTGAGTGGAACTGCTTCTAACAAGGCCCCTACTGCCAGAACTTTTAACATGACGGTGCAGGATGCCGTGAGGAACACGGATGTGATTGCAGGTACTCTACTACTCAACTCAGTTAAGGCAAATGTTTTATTTGATTCGGGAGCTACCAAGTCTTTCATATCTCTAGATTTTGTATGTCAGTTAGGCCTTAAGACTGAACCATTGAAAGACAGATTGCAAATAGAGATAGCTAATCATGAAATTATTCCCGTTAGCCAAGTATGTCCGGGTTGTGACCTAGAAATAGAAGGGCGACACTTTCGGGTAGACTTAATACCTTTTAAACTAGGGGAGTTTGACGTAATAGTAGGTATGGATTGGTTAACAACCCACGGAGCCCAGATTGATTGTGTCAAGAAGAAAGTAAGTTTGAGACTGCCAGGGGACGAAGAAGTAGTGTTTAGTGGGAAACGGCAAAACCAAAAGTTCCTGACTATGATTCAAGCTAAGAAGCTGTTACGTAAAGGATGCGAAGCCTATTTAGCCTATGTGAAGGATACCAAGAAAGAGGCACCAAACCTACAGGAAATCCCTGTCGTTAATGAGTTCGCGGACGTATTTCCGGATGATCTTCCAGGACTACCACCTAATAGAGACATCGAGTTCGCTATAGACTTAGTTCCGGGTACGGCCCCAATTTCGAAAGCCCCATATCGGCTAGCCCCAGTGGAGATGAAAGAGCTGGCCACTCAGTTACAAGAGTTGTTGGATAAAGGGATGATAAGACCTAGTGTGTCACCGTGGGGAGCCCCGGTGTTATTCGTGAAAAAGAAGGATGGTAGTATGAGATTATGTATAGACTATAGGGAGTTGAACAAGGTGACTATCAAGAATAAGTATCCCTTGCCCAGGATAGATGACCTGTTCGATCAATTGAAAGATGCAGTTTACTTCTCTAAAATTGACTTGAGGACCGGGTATCACCAATTAAAGATTAAACCAGAAGATACACCAAAGACGGCCTTTCGCACCCGGTACGGACACTATGAGTTCCTAGTGATGTCATTTGGGTTAACGAATGCCCCTGCAGCTTTCATGGATTTAATGAATCGAGTCTTCAAGAAGTACTTGGACAAGTGTGTTATAGTCTTCATCGATGACATCTTGATTTATTCCAAGACGAAGGAGGAACTTGCAGAGCACTTGAGGATTGTATTGGGAGCATTGAGAGAAGAAAAGTTGTACGCTAAGTTCTCGAAGTACGAATTTTGGTTGAAGGAAGTTCAGTTTTTAGGGCATGTGATTAGCGAACAAGGCATTCTAGTGGACCCAGCCAAAATAGAGGCTGTATCAAATTGGGAGAGACCAACCACTCCGACAGAGGTGAGAAGTTTCATAGGATTGGCTGGCTACTATAGGAGATTTGTCCAAGACTTTGCCAAGATAGCAGCCCCTTTGACCCGACTAACTCGCAAGACCGAGAAGTTTGTGTGGACTGAAAAATGCGAAGAGAGCTTCCAAGAGTTGAAGAAGAGGTTGGTGACAGCACCAGTACTAGCCCTACCTGATGATAAGGGAGATTTTGTGATTTATAGCGACGCATCCCATAAAGGTTTAGGGTGTGTGCTTATGCAGCACGGTAAAGTGATCGCGTATGCATCCAGACAACTTAAGGAGTATGAGATAAGATACCCCACCCATGATTTGGAATTAGCAGCGATAGTTTTTGCTTTGAAGATCTGGAGACATTATCTTTACGGAGAAAAGTGTGAAATCTACACGGATCACAAGAGCTTAAAGTACATATTCACTCAGAAAGAGTTAAACATGAGGCAGAGAAGATGGTTAGAGCTAATCAAGGATTATGATTGTGAGATTCATTATCACCCAGGGAAGGCCAACGTAGTGGCCGATGCACTTAGCCGAAAGGAGAAGCTTAAGATGATAACGTCAGTGGACGAATTGATCAAGGACCTTGAGAAACTGGAGATTGAAGTGAGGTTACCAGGAATTGGACAAGAGAGTCTAATGGAAATAAAAGTCCAACCACCGCTATTGGAAAAGATTAAGTTATGCCAGGAAAAGAAGATAGAAGAAGAAAAGAATTCGATGGAGAAAATTTTGACTGGCGAGGAAATTAAGTGTGAGAAGGACGGGAATGGAATTATGAGGTACGCATCTAGGATATGGATCCCGAACGTTCAAGAATTAAAGGACGAGATTTTGCAAGAGGCTCATAGTTCAAGGTACTCAATTCACCCTGGAGGCTCTAAGATGTATAAAGATTTAAGAGAATACTATTGGTGGCCAAATATAAAGAAGGACGTGGCAGAGTGGGTAAGTAAATGCTTGACATGTCAAAGAGTGAAGGCCGAACACCAGAGGCCCAGTGGATTGTTGCAACCCTTAGAGATACCCGAGTGGAAGTGGGAACAAATTGTGATGGACTTTGTGGTCGGATTACCAAGGACCAAGACTAATCATGATGCCATTTGGGTAATTATCGATAGGTTGACCAAGTCAGCACATTTTCTTCCAATCAACGAGAGATATACTGTCGACAAGCTGGCAGATATTTACTTAAAGGAGATTGTGGTTAGGCATGGGGTTCCTGTGAGCATTGTATCAGATAGAGACCCAAGATTCAACTCCAGGTTCTGGAGAAGCTTTCAGGATTGTGTGGGGACCAGGTTTAACATGAGTACTGCATACCATCCCCAAACAGACGGACAGAGTGAGAGAACCATCCAGACCATCGAGGACATGTTGAGGGTATGTGCCATTGATTTTAAGGGAAGTTGGGATGATCACTTGCCGTTGATCGAATTTTCCTACAACAACAGTTACCATGCGAGTATAGGCATGCCCCCATATGAAGCTTTATACGGACGAAGATGTCGGTCTCCCTTGTGTTGGGAAGAAGTTGGAGAGCGGAAGATTTTAGGACCTGAACTGGTCCAACAGACAAGAGAAACTATCGAACTCATAAGAGGACGGCTGGTAGCGGCCCAGGACAGATAGAAGAAGTATGCGGACCAGACCCGCAAGGACAAAGAATATGAGGTAGGAGAGTTTGTGATGTTGAAGGTATCACCGTGGAAGAAATTGATGAGATTTGGTAAGAAAGGGAAACTAAGCCCGAGATTTATTGGACCTTTTGAGATCTTGAAACGAGTTGGGAAGTTAGCCTATGAATTGGCTTTACCCCCGAGCTTACAGCAAGTACATAATGTGTTCCATGTGTCCATGCTACGACCATACCATACCGACTTCCGACATGTGATAGAACATGATCAAGTGGATCTGCAACCAGACTTAACATATGTAGAGAAACCCGTAGAAATCATGGATAGAAAGGAACAGGTGCTGAGGAACAAGGTTGTCAAATTAGTGAGAGTTTTGTGGAGGAATCAGAATGTCGAAGAATCAACATGGGAACTAGAGAGCGCGATGCGTGAAAAGCACCCCCAACTGTTTTCAACCTGATTCCGGGACGGAATCCTTTTAAGGAGGGGAGGCTGTAAGAACCCTAATTTTTGGTAATATTTCCTTTTATTTAATATCTTGTGACATTGTCAATATGGAACTTTTCTAGTCATCCCTGTTGATTAGTAGAATTGATTGTCTGAGAAACTGAGTTGTTGCATTTATTATGTAAGATAAAAAGGAAGATTGTGATGGCAGGAGTCTTATCGTTAGTAAGATTTATAAAACTTGGGATTTGAGAATGGTTAGAGTATTAAAGGATTTATTAAGAATTATGACGAGGAATTATGGACATTCGAGGAATTTACACAATTAGTACTTAAGAAATTATAGGGGAAATCTCTACGCGACAAAATATCATTACGAGAGATTAATTAAGATACGATACGAATTAAAGATTAAATGACAAGCATTGGTGGAAGAATAATGATACAAGGAGTAGTATTGCATGCAAGTCCCATGCAACCAAGTGGTTAGAAATCAAGCAAACTAGTTAGCAAATTGGAAGAGGAATAGTAACTAGTTACTTGGTTTTTCAAAAAGAGAGACAAGTAGTACACATGCCCATGCCTTGCTAGTACTTGCCTATGCATACATAATATGTATAACCCAACACTTAACCTCAATTATTCTACCAACACAACACAAAAATCAAAACAACACAAACACTCCCCCCCTTGTTATTTGCTCTCGGCCAAGGAGAAAAAGGAAGAAGAAAAATTCTTCTTCCCCCTTTCCCATCACTCATAAATCACAACATAAATCCTAGGCCATCTCCATCATCTAGACAAGGTATGTTAGTAATTTCAAGCCATTTCATCCACCCAAATTCAAGTTATAAATTGTTAAAGATTGGATGAATAGTAACCATGTTTGATTTTCTTTTAGATCTTGGATTGTAAGTGTTGTAGGAGACCATTCAAGGTGTTGTTGAGTTATTTAAAGCTTATCCAAGGCTCTTAGGTACTCAAGAAGGTATAAAAATCACAAACCCCCTTGGTTATGTAGTATTTATAATGTTTGGTAGTAGATCCATGTATTTATGAGCTAATCTTGGTTGTATAAGTATTGGATGACATGGATCTTGAGTTTTGATGTTGAGATTGTGACTTTTATGATTATGGATAATATATATATATCTCCATGAGTGTTAAGAACCATGAACTAAGTGTATTAAGTGTTGGTTGTGTTGTGGAATTGTGAAAAATGGTTGATCTAAGTAGTATGTGCTTGCTGAGTTTTTCCAGGAGCATTGACCTGTATTGTAACACGGTTTTGAACCCCCAAATGTTGTCCCCTGATGTCCTACCATATATTGTTGGAAAGATAATTTAATTTAGTTTCTGTAAATGTAAGGTTCATGGCTAGGTGATGTATATATTTTAAGTTATGGCCGGAGGAGTGAATTGTGTTTCTGGATTCCGGACTGCACTAAGTGACCCCTTTGTGAACCTTGTTTAAACCCATAAAAATATATGTGGGATCATGGAAAAATTTGAGAAGTTAGGGAATGCAGTGGTGAAGACCAACCAAAAAGAATTGGATTAAAATACGAATTTTTGGATTTTATAAAAATGCTAGAGTAAATTTCGCGCAAGGGAAAAAGTCGATTAGTGGAGCATAATTCTAGGGTTAATGGTTATGATTCGAATGTGGTAACTAAATTAAGTCGATTAAGTGACGAGCGTAATCGAGTGATGACATGAACCTATAGTGGGGCTAGAGTGTCATAAGACGAAGTCGTTAAGTTAATTTCGTACCCACTAAAACCCCGTAATTAAAGAGATATCGATTAAGGTACTAACGAGGGGTTATTGCTTATGTATAGATCGCTCGACTCCGCACGATCGACCACCCCAAACAAACCAAGGCAAGTTTACTTTTCAAAACTTATCCATATACAAGGACTTTCACTGTTGTGTTTATAGTTTTCAATTATATCAAATGCTATGTTTATCGAAGTATTGATGCAATTGAGATTGTATAAGTACATATATGCTTGTACCCCTGGAACTTAGATTGAAATGTTTTCTTCGGACAACGACTCTAGCAATAGAGGTCGTAGCGGTCCGTATATACTATTGACCGGGGAGCGGTATATTATTATATCGTATCTAGATTGCAAAAACCCGAAGGGTCATTCGGGGAGTATCGCATACTCAAGTATTATGTTCATAATCTTCGTAAATACTCGAAACCCTATCTTGGATTAAAAGTTTATTTTATCGAATAATTATTTTATTAATTATTAATATTAAATCTTAAAATATTATTTATTAATTATCGTTCATTATTTTAAAGACGAAGTCAATCCAAGATACATTTAATATTTTCAAACTCAAACTCGTTCGAACTCAAAACATTTTCGAAAACCCCCGGTCAGGTTCTGCTTCTTGTATGATTTCAAGAATCATCGGTCGACTGATGTCGGACCTCAATTACTCTGTTTTCAATCAAAATCAAGTTTCAAAAGAAAAAGAAAAAGGGACTCTGGCAGGTGTGGGAACCGTTGACGAACGATTCCCGGGATGTGTAAGCGGCCGTGAGCCAGGCGGTCCATCAATTATTATTCCGGCCCAGGTGTTGCCGAAGGATGATTACGGATGTAGTTTTCATCGAGGGTGATTACGGATGTAGTTTTCACCCGAGGGATAGTTACGGATGTAGTTTCTATCCTTCTACCGGTAGAGAAGACCCGCGGATTATTGGACTTGGATGTGGCAACTGATCATCGTCAATCCTTGTCAGGTTTTGTGTTTTCTTTAAGTCCCATTCCTCCATTTTGGAAAAATGCTTTGACACTGCTTCTTAGGCTTTTGTGCCAAGTTGCTGATAGTGTTCTATTTTGATGAGAAAGATGTTGACTCAATGCAGTATCTAGAACTGCAAGTTTATTTTGAAAACAAGGGCACATATTGTTGCACCTTCGAGATTTATCCACTAAGACAAGTGATTTTATATCTGTTAGGTCCAAATGTGTTGTAGAGGGGGGGTGAATACAACTTTTCGAATATGAGAAGCAATAAATACGATGCAATAAATGAACACACAGATTCAAGGAATATATGTCTTATATATAACTTGAAAGGGTTGCTACAACATTCATTACAAAGTATAACAGAAGTTCAGAGAGAAGTGAATGATACTAAGCTCTGTGAATGCACTCTCTCTCTTTCTCTTGTGTTTTTCTTAAGAATTGCTCACTAACTAAAAACATTACACAAGTACTTCTATTTATACTACATGTAATCTATGTCCTGTAGACTTCAAAGACTAAGATATACGTGGCCCAATGATGTCCACATAAATCTTGCCTTATCTTGAAAGCTTGGAAATCTGCCAATCAGAAGATGCCATGTGTCATGTTGAAACTGCACTCTAAGTAGAACTTCTACTTGAGAATTTCTACTTAGCCATCTCGAAGTTCTAAGTAGAACTTCTACTTAGAAACTTCTACTTGGCTATCTAGAATATTTAGTACTTAGAAAATATTCTGGTCTTCAACTTGAAACTTCAATGCACATCTTGAACTTGTGATATCTTCATGTCTTCTTTATTCTTCACCAAGCTCTTGAATATGGATCTTTATTACTGACATAAACTTGCTATCAATGTCCTGACACTTGATGCAACGGTCTGGTTCATAAGTGACTAGTCTTGATAGGGTTTTTGCTTCTTGAATAAATTACCATATCCAATTAGAAATGTGGCTTTCCAATATTTGCTTTCCTTCTTGTTCACTTGAAATCAATTGGTCTTATTGATACTGATAGTTATGATCTTGATTCTTGGCTTTCCAAATCACTGAGGCATGAACAACTTTGACTTGAACTTCTTTCAATGATTTCTTCTTCGATTGATCATAGTTAACATGTTGAATTGTATCAATTACCTTGTCTTCATTTAGTGTTGATTTCTTGTGACTTCTTGTTCTTGATTGTCTTCTGGTTAAGTATCTTTTCCTTTAGTTTGAGTTACATTAGTTATAGTGTTACAAGTTTACACACTCTGCCTTTCAATCTCCCCCAATTTGATTGTCTAACAATGACATTCAAATTAATGAAGGATAACTCAACTAAACAATGAGACGAGAAAAGATAATTAACATTACAGTCTTGAATAATTTACAATTGAAATTTACATGAAAACAATACAAAGAACTTAAACTAGAAACAGAATTCGAACTTCGAATTAAAGATCATTTGAGTGATTCCTATCACCTGGATTATTTCATACCTTTTAGTCAAACTTGTATCACCTTATTGGATTCACTCTAAGGTGAATTTTCCTCAAGTGAGTTAAAGCAACCGAAAGACATGAAGTTTTTCCAACTTCAAGTTCACACCACTCTGACCTTTAACCCTAATTCCGTTTCCTCTTTCTAGCTTCAGCAGCTTGGTCTCTCTCTTCTTTCTGCCTTTTGCGCTTCTCCTTCTGCTGCTTTTCTTTCTTGTATACTGGATCTTTAAGCTGCTTCCACCTAGCATTCAACAGAATTACAGCTTCCATTTCTAGAGGGTTCTTGGGCTCTGGATAAGGATGTTTGAAAAGCCTTCTGAGCTTGTCCACCTCCTGAGTAGTCCTGATCTTTGGAATATCCTCAAAGTTCTTCATGATGAGCTGAGGTTTCCAGTGAGATTTATCAGATTTAAACTGACAATAGATCATCTTGGGGTAGCCCTTGACACGGTCAGTATTGTGGACACTGGCCGCATCTCGCTCCATTCGTTTCTTTTCCACCACTACTTCAGACAGGTAACTCATGAGTCTCTGCTTTTCTTCAACAAACTTATCTTCCACTTCGCCCCATTTGAATACATATAATACTCTCTCCAGAAATGCAGCATCTTGAGTCCGTAGCAGCCATTGTCTACTCATATGCAAGATTGTTTGATTCTGGTCTGCATCTATGAATACTAAGGCATCAGCTGTATCTTCAACATAAGCATGTATCCAGTATACACTATCACTTCCTGGAACACCAATAGCCTCCCTTATTTCTCCTTGTTCTAGTGCTCCAGAAGGAAGAGTCAGAGCTTCATCTACATTCTTCATGGCTTGAAGAATATTCCATTTCTTCTCTATCAGCTCCGGCTCAATCTTCACGTCATCAAGAGGGTTTGGAGCAATGACATCACACTTCCACACCTCATTGCTCTTCTTGAATATTGCTCTTTCAATGATCTTCACGGATTTATCTTTAAGCTCAGAAGCGAATCCCTTGCTCATCATTTGTCTACAAACAGCTTTGAGAGATTCTATTGAAAGCTCCATTAGATCATTTTCCTCCATGCTAACCCTCTTCATCTTTCCGTCAACTACCATCCGGACAAAATTTGGATATGCTGAGAATTCTGGACCCTTGTCCTCTGCTAGCTGCATTAACTGATCCCTGTACAGAATGCTTAGATCCTCAGATTGAGAGTATTGAATTTTAGTCGCTAGCAAGAACAACTCTGACGCAGATCTTCTCATTATGAATTGGTCATCCACATATAGGAAAGATGTTGGGACTCCTTCTACCAAAGACAAGATAACCTGCCACTCCTTAAGATTTGCATTGTATCCAACCCTGACTTTAGAAATTAATCTCTTCAAAGCATTTATATAGTCCCCAGTCATTGGATTCTGCAAATTCAAGTTGTAGAACAGATCATCTGCATCCTTGTTATGAACTCCTTTCGCACAGGGTCCCATCATTATCTTCCTTGCTTCATCCCATTTCTGCCCTATCCTTCGTTTGTCCAGATCAACTTGAGGATCAGCTAGCCTTGCAAGCTCATACTCATACTGCTTCCCTTGTAGCTTCCCCTTCTTCTCTAGGAATGCAGCATGTTCTTGCATCATCTTCATTTTATGGAACTGAGCTTGTTCCAAGGCTAATTGTTGAGCTTTAAGGGTTTCCTCATCAACAGGAAATTCTTCAGGCATTCCGGAAGACATCCCAGCACCTCCACCTTGTTCCTTCAAAGATCTTTTTATAGCGTGTGCCAACGGTACGTCTTCCATGTCAGAATCTGAGTCAAGTACCTCATGTACTGTTTCCTGATGACTCAGGTCAATAAATGGTTCATCAACCATTACTGCCTTACCCTTCCTCATCCTCAGAGCCTCTTCATCAACAGACGGCTCAACTTCTGGTTCCTTGACAAGATCAGCGGGTTCTTCAATTTCTTCGATGTGAACTGCCTGCTGTCTCGTCTCCTTTCCACTTTCCCCCTTAGGTGAGTTATCCTGAGCTCCACCTTGGTCTTCAGATCCACCAGCTGCATAGGAACCTCCAAAACCAGAACCAGAGGCTCCCGCTCCACTAGCACCACCTGCACCAGCATCGGGGGGAGGTTGTTGTGACTCGAAGCACTCCGGGGGCACAAAACTCCTGACTGCGAACATCATTCTACTGATTTCCACAGCCATTGTATGCATTGTAGACTCCAATGCCCCCATCCTCTCATTGAGAGTGCTTCCCAAGACACCACCAGCATGGCCCAAGTCATTGACCTTATTTGTCAAATCATCAAAAGCTGTAGCTTGACTTGCCATTCTTGCTGCGTAGTCGTCTAGAGCCCTTTGATTGTTTCCAATATTCATCCCAAACTGCCCCATCGTCTGTCCGAACTGCTTCATCTGATTTTCCATAGAAGTCATACGCGTATCAAGATTTTCAGTGTTAAGGGACGGTGTTTGGTTTAGGTGACCTCGCTCTAATACTCGTTCTGTTGGTATTTGACGCTCGGTTTCGGGCCTTGAAAATGAAGGTCCCTCTCTCCCTAACCTCTCACACACACTCCCTGTCTCACGCTCGTGTATGTCTTCAATGATTGATCGAAATAATGAAGCAGTACCTGCAGAAAATTGATAAGAAATGTTGTTGACAGTTATGGGATCAAATTCTGTTTGTTCCTGAGTTGGAATCTCAGGCTGAGCGGCTGCAAAGTGTTCTTGTACAACATCAGAACCGATCCTCTGTGCAGCATCAGTACGTACCGGTGAAGGTTCGGCTGAAGTTCTTAAGACTTCATGTCCTCTTGAAGCAACAGTATCTTCAAGAGGTACATCATCCTCACCAAAATCAAAATCCCTATGTGCAGATTGTTCAAGGGGTGAACCACTCGCGTGAGGTGGAGTGGTTGCGTGTGACACGCTAGGGTTTGACTGTGGTTGAGAAGTAGCAGCGTGGAAAAGTTTGGCTTTCTTTCGAATAAGTTGCTGCTCTTCGGTTTCACTCTCCTCATCATCTTGTATATATACACGTGCTGGTTTTCTGACTTCCGTTAACAGGGGTGATAGAGAATAGGAATATGTATCAGACTCAGAGTCAGAAATATGGCTCTCACCCTGGGATAGATCCTGCGGGTTAGCAGTCTCTTGGGTCGCGGAATCAGAAACATAGGAGGAGGAATGAATAGTATGCATGGAGAGATTACCTGATTGATTACCTTGTGCATCATCGCTTTCCTCATCAGGAATCTCATCAAATGCCTCAGCATGAACAGATGGATTTTGAGCATGTGATGAAACTTGTGATGATGCCTCCAAATTGGTAACTCCTGCATCATATCTAAGCCACATTTGAAGATTTTCAGGAGTAGACATTGGTTTACCTTGATGTTTATCCTGATTAGCAATGGTTGAAAGTGACTTAGTGCCCATCCCTAGCGATTCAGATGTGGGGCTTCTGGCAAATCCCTGTCTAACAGCAAGAGCATCCTTCGGTATTAAGTCATTGATCAGCATTTAAAGAAACCGAGGAAACCAGCAGACAACATCATTTGTAGTGAGGTCTCTGCTTGCAAGGGATCCCATTGAGGCCACTATCTCAGAGAGAACTATGCGTCCATAGTTTATATCCAGTTCTCTTGCTAGGGCAACTGCAAAGGTTTGCATTGGAATTGGAATTTGATGAAAGTCTTTTTCGCGTGCCCGAAAACATCGTGTGATGGCCTCGAAAAAGTAATTCCATTCCACATGGAAGAATTGTTTTTGGATATTTCCCGTGATTGGGCCTTTTGGAGGATAACATCCAATTTCTTCAAAGAATCTGAGGCGTTCTGCAACAGTAGGTTCTGGATCATAGGCATCTTTAATTGGAAATCCCAGAACCCTATTGACAATTTCTTCGGTCACCTCATATTCCTGACCCGCAAAGGTAAACCTGAAACCATAGGGGGTTGATTTGCTCCCAAAAGTAACCGCACTAGTCCATAACTGCTGTAAAGCATCATGTACTAGTGTAGGTTTAGCAGTAAAAGCATGGCTAGCTTTGGAGTACAAATTGAGAAATCGTATCCAAAACTTAAACCGCGGGAGTTGATCACCAATTTCCGTAGAAATATTATAAAAATTGTTTTTAGCAAGTGAAAATTGGTGAGCCATTTTGATTAAATGTTTTTTCTTTAAAAGATGTGATTTTTTTTTTAATTTTGAAAAACAAATAATTTACGAATTAAATGATGTATCCCTTTTAATTTATCAAAAAGAACAAAAGTCCCTTAGAGAAAATTAAACTACGGGATGAACAATCAAAAGCCAATTACTAAATCTGAATATTCAAAGAAGATGAATATTCGTGTGTACCAGTGAAATCGTGTGTGTTTATGAATGGTGAATATGAAATCGCGTTTTATGAACAGTACACAAACAATATATGTTCGTGTGTATGTATATGCGCGTGTATATGGATGAACACAAAACACACCAACACAAAGATTAAGGATAACACAGTCAAGATTAGTCCAAAAATTGGCAGTAATTCGTGATTAGTATGAGTTTAATCACAAAACACAGATTAATGGTATGAAGTTATGAAATCGCCTTGTTTTGTGAAGAGGCTGCTGTGAAAATTAGAATTAGGTAAAGTGAATGATGCATCGGGTTAAAGATGTATATATAGATGATTGTAAAATGACAAAAATGTCCCTGTTAAAAAATGTGAAAAGTACTAAGTCCATACAGGGGACATCTAAGTCGAACTCTATCTCGAACATTTCTATCTCGAACATCTCTATCTCGAACATCAAGTCGAACTTCGAGATAAAGTTCGAGATAGAGGTTAACTCGAACAATTATGCACAAATAAGCACTTTAACCAATTTTACAGCAGAAACTATAGGGAAATCCTATCTTGAAGATTATTGATTTGTAGTAAACTTGGAAAATTCCCTTCTTAAGAAAAACAAGGAAATTCAAGATACTTTTCGAGTTAGAAGTCTATCTCGAACATCAAGTCAAAATTCGAGTTGAGTTTCGAGATAGACTAAGAACTCTATCTCGAACATCAAGTCGAAATTCGAGTTGAGTTTCGAGATAGACTAACTCGAAGTTAATCCCAAATTCTTTCCAAAATACCCCCTTGAAGCAAAAAGTACAGGGTAATTCAAGATATGTTTCGAGTTAGGAGTGTAACTCGAAAAATTCCCTTTAGCTTAACTGAGAACTCTATCTCGAACACCAAGTCGAAATTCGAGTTGAGTTTCGAGATAGACTAACTCGAAGTTAATTCTCAGTTCTTTTCAAAATATTCCCTTAAATAGAAACCTCATCTCAGCTTTTGAGATAAAATTCGAGATAGAATTTATCTCGAATATTTTGAAGATAGAACTAGGCACACTGGTAACTCGAACTCGAACTCGAAGTCGAATTTCGAGATGAATTTCGAGATAGCCAACTCGAAATTCTTCCCAGACTTAGAATTTTTCAAAAACTTCACTCTGACAGCTTAAGTCGAAATTCAAGTCGAATTTCTAGATGAGTTTCGAGATAGAACCTAACTCGAAATTTTGAAGTTTTTCAATTCTAAGGCCTCTAATTACATGAAAATCAAAGGTAAATTCATCTAAAAATCATGCAATATTTAGAATATTATGAATTTAACTCCCCCTATGATCATGCAATCTAACAAGCATAAATTCACAGATTTGTGCTATAAAAGACACTTAAAACACAATGAATTCATGCAAAATCACACTATATGCAACCTATAACAATCATTAATTAGGCATATTAAAGTCTAAGCACATAATGATTGATTAGCTTGCACATACAAACATAAACATGGATTTTACAGATAGAAGGCTTTACTAACTTGTGTTAAGCATTCCCAATTCACCAACCAACCTATTGAATGTTACTTCATCAAGAGGTTTGGTGAATATATCTGCAATTTGTTGCATTGTGGGCACAAAATGTAGCTCCACAGTCCCCTCCTCGACATGTTCTCTTATGAAATGATACCTGATGTCAATATGCTTGGTTCTTGAGTGATCTACAGGATTGTTGGTTATGGCAATGGCACTTGTGTTGTCACACATGACTGGAATTTTCTTGTGCTCCATGCCATAATCCTTCAATTGGTTCCTCATCCACAGTATTTGAGCTACACAGCTTCCAGCAGCAATGTACTCAGCTTCAGCAGTAGAAGTAGATACTGTATGTTGTTTTTTACTTTGCCAGGACACCAATCTTCTGCCAAGAAATTGGCAAGCACCAGATGTGCTTTTCCTATCAATCCTGCAACCTGCATAGTCTGAATCCGAATAGCCAATAAGATTAAAACCTGTATCTCTTGGGTACCAAATCCCTAGATTTGGTGTGCCCTTGAGATACCTAAAAATTCTTTTGACGGCTACGAGATGTGATTCTCTAGGATCCGCTTGGAACCTTGCACATAAACAAGTTGCGAACATTATATCTGGTCTACTTGCAGTTAAATAGAGGAGTGAGCCAATCATACCTCGATAGCTTGTGATGTCAACTGATTTACCTGATTTGTCTTCATCAAGCTTCGTGGCTGTTGCCATGGGAGTCTTAGCTGCTGATGCATCTTCTAGATTATACTTCTTGAGTAAATCTCTGACGTACTTAGATTGACAGATAAAGATACCATCTTTTCTCTGACTGATCTGTAATCCAAGGAAGAAGGACAGCTCTCCCATCATGCTCATCTCATATTTTTCCTGCATTAGCTTGGCAAATTTCTCGCACAAGCGCTCATTTGATGACCCAAAAATAATATCGTCCACATATACTTGAACAAGTATTAAGTCATTTCTCACAACTTTATAGAACAATGTTTTATCAATTACTCCCCTAACAAAACCATTTTCAATTAAGAATAGGGATAGGGTTTCATACCATCGCCTTGGGGATTGCCTGAGGCCATAGACAGATTTGAAGAGTAGATACACAAAATCTGCATGTTCTGGATCAACGAAGCCAGGCGGCTGTTCCAGATACACTTCTTCTTCTAACTCTCCGTTCAGGAAGGCACTTTTCACATCCATCTGGAAAACCTTGAAGTTTTTATGTGCTGCAAATGCCAAGAACATCCTGACTGCCTCAAGTCTTGCAACTGGTGCATAGGTTTCATCATAATCAATTCCTTCTCGCTGAGAATAACCTTTTGCAACCAAACGAGCCTTGTTTCGTGTTACAAGTCCGTTTTCATCCAGTTTATTTCTGAATACCCACCTAGCTCCAATTATGGATTTGTTCTTTGGTCGGGGTACCAGTTTCTAAACTTTCTGCCTTTCAAACTGATTGAGTTCCTCTTGCATTGCAATCACCCAATCAGCATCGCCAAGAGCTTCTTCTATTTCTTTAGGTTCAAGCTTGGATAAGAACCCAGAATATAAGGAGATATTAGCCATGTCAGCTCTTGCAGTTCTTCTAGTAGTCACACCAGCATCTGGATCACCAATAATTAACTCAAACGGATGGTCTCTATTCCATACTCGTTCACCTGGAAATTGTCTTGATGATTCAACTTGACTTTCTGAGTTGGGGTGCTGACTACTTTGATTATTTTCACTAACTCCCCCTGAGTTAGTGCCAGCTCCTACAGAACTAGAGTCAACTCGACTCGAGCCTTGAACAGTAGTCCTTGAGCTGCTATTTACTCCCCCTGAGTTGTTGCCGGTTCGTACTGAAGAAGTCTCTCCTGATCTTGTAGAATTAGCTTGTTCACTAGACTCAGGTTCTTCATGTACGCTTGGAACATTTAATGGAACAACCAACTCAGGTTCATCTTCAAGATCTTCTAAGTCCAGATTCTGAAATTTTAGGGACTCAGGTTCACTAGAATCTCTTGAAATTGATGAGAGTTTGGTATCGTCGAATCTGACGTTGTAACTTTCAGTCACTTTTCGATCATTCACCAAGAACACTCTATAAGCTGCCACCACGTCTGTAGAGTAACCAAAAAAGATTCCTTCACGAGCTTTTGCTGCAAACTTGCCTAGATTTTCATCATCTATAAGCACATAGCATTTTGCTCCGAAGACATGAAAGTATTTGATTGTTGGTCTTCTGTTGTTCATTAGCTCACATGGTGTCTTTTCTTTATCTTTTATGATCAAGGTTCTATTTTGAGTGTAACAAGCGGTACTCACTGCTTCGGCCCAGAAATACAAAGGAAGTTTTGAATCATACAACAAAGTTCTTGCTGCTTCAACCAAAGTTCTATTCTTCCTTTCAACTACTCCATTTTGCTGTGGAGTTCTCGGGGCTGAATACTGACGACGTATTCCTTTAGATACACAGAAGTCATTTAGCACTGCGTTTTTGAATTCAGTGCCATTGTCTGATCTAATCGTCTTCACAGTAAGTGTTGAAACATTCTCAATTTGAGTGATATGATCAATGATTAAGAAAGGTACTTCGTCTTTCGTCATTGCGAACAATACCCATGTATACTTGGAGAAGTCATCCACGATTACCAAAGCATATCTTTTCCTGGACAAAGATAGGACATTCACTGGGCCAAACAAATCCATATGAAGAAGTTGTAGAGGCTCAGTAATACTAGAAATTTCTTTGCTTTTATGCGATGCTCGCTTCGACTTTCCCATTTCACAAGCTTCACAGAGTCCTTTCGGAGCGAACTCCATTTGAGGTAGATCTCTCACCAGTTCTCGCCTCGCGAGAGCATTCATCGTTTTGAAGTTTAAGTAAGATAACTTTTTGTGCCATAACCAGCTTTCATCATCCGAGGCTTTGCTGTAGAAACAGGTGACCTCATCCTGATTTGCTGAATCCATATCTGCAACAAAAAGATCTGCCTTTCGAACTCCTCTCAAAGCTAGTGAGCCTTCCTTGATGTGAGTGATTGATACACCTTTTTTGTTGAAGACAATTTCGTAACCTTTGTCACAGAATTGACTGATACTCAACAGATTGTGCTTCAGTCCCTCAACATAGGAAATATCTTCTATGATGACATTGCCAGTTTTCAGTTTGCCATATCCCTTTGTCACACCTATGCTGTCATCTCCAAAGGTAACATAAGGGCCAGCCTTCATAACCAACTCTGTAAGCAGGGACTTGTTTCCAGTCATATGCCTCGATGCTCCACTGTCTAGCACCCATATGACTTTATTTCTATTCTGCTTAATGCCCTCTGGTTCCTCTGATGTCTCAGCCATGAGGGCAAAGTTTGCTACATGAGTAACATCTTCCTCATCTGAATCATCCCAAGCTCTTCCTTCTGTCACTAATAAAGCTCGTTTTCCATGTCTTTCCTTCAACAGTGCTTCATAGTTGCTTTTGAGAGCTTCAAATGTCTCTTTTGGATAAGTCTGTTTAGGCTTTTTGCAGTCCGAGGCAAAGTGTCCAGCTTCACCACAATTATAGCATTTGAACTTCATTTTGAAATCCAAAGGAGATTTGTAGCTGGTATTCTTGCCTTTTCCTTTGTAGCCTGACGAACTACCACCACCCCTAGCAGCCCGATAATAAGATGAAGATTTTCTCTGTGGTCGGTTGCTCTTTCTGAATCTCATGTTGCTGAACTTCCTTGCCATGTATGCCACGACACTATCGTCCATGTTGTCCAGCTCTTCTTGGGTGTAGTAGTCATCATCACTGTCAGATGCACACTCGTCATCATTATCAACTTGATGTGGTGCAAGTGATGATTTAGGCTTTGCTGCAACCATTGCCTTCTTAGACTCTTCCTCATCAGCAACTAATCCTGATGCACTTTCTTTTCCCTTTGAATCATTGTCCCATGCTTGATCTTGAAGTGTTTCCAGCTCATAGGTCTTTAATATTCCATAATATTCTTCCAGAGAAGTTGTATGCAAATCTCTGGTTTCTCTTATTGCGTAGACCCTATGTTCAATGCTTTTTGGCTGGTTCCTCAGATATCTCGTATTAGTTTCAACCATGGGGAGAGTTACACCTCTCAGATTCAAATCCAATACCAACTGACTGAATCGTAGGTAGACATCTGTTATGCCTTCTCCTTTCCTTATTCTAAAGGTGTCATACTCCATCTTGAGTATGAGTGTCTTGTTGCTTCTAACCTCTGCAGATCCTTCCATGACAACTTCTATCTTGTCCCAAATCTTCTTCGCTGTAGTCAGACCTTTGACTATGTTGAACATTTCTTGATCAAGAGATTCCATCAAGGTTTGTCGTATGGCAGTATCATAAGCTATTTGTTCCTTGTCAGCATCCAAAAACTCCGAGACCTTTTTAGGCTCAGACCGAGGTGGTATAACCACTCCTCCTTCCGTATGTGCAGGAATAACCACCATTGGGACAAATTTACCCTTGTCAAGGACTTCCAGATATTCAGGGTTAACAGTCTCTAGATATAGTCTCATTCTGAAAACCCATTCTTCATAGTGATCTTTGTTGAACATTGGGATCTTGAATGCATTTTTAGGAGCCATCTCAATTCTGGTCACTAAAAGTTTCTAAGTACCCAAGACTAGGCTATGGAGAATATTTATGTAGAACTTTTGCCTAAGTCAAAATTTCTCTAAGTAGAAATTTTGCTCAAGTCGAAATCACCAAGTAGAAATTGTCCAAGTCGAAATTCTATGAAAAAATTCTCAAGTAGAAATTCTCAAGTAGAAATTCTATGTAGAACTTTTGTCCTTAGAATAATTTTCTGCAGATTTCTTTAAATATTGAATAAACAATATTATCACTTTAACACCTTTTGACTTTTAATGCTTTACTCACCTAACCCACCTAACCCACATGCTAGGTACTGAGTATGTCAGTATACTTTCGGCCGAATAAAGCAAATCAAAAAGTTCAAAACCACCTTTTTTATTCTTTTACTTTTGAAAAGGAGATCAAAAAGTTGTTGGGTTGTCTTCTTTGATAAGAACAGATGATGAACACTCAAGAACACCAAATATGAACGAACCCAGATAAATTCACAAAAATTAGTTAAAATACACCCAAGCTAAATAATCACACCTGGAGTATTTAAATAATTGTTCAGATGAGTTTTCACTACCAACGAATTAAAACACACTTTTCGAGAAAATGAAAAGTAGATCTAGAAAATGAAAACTCACGATTCTTCTACTCAACACAAGGATCTATGTTTTGTATGTTAAACATATAGCTCTGATACCAATTGTTAGGTCCAAATGTGTTGTAGAGGGGGGGTGAATACAACTTTTCGAATATGAGAAGCAATAAATACGATGCAATAAATGAACACACAGATTCAAGGAATATATGTCTTATATATAACTTGAAAGGGTTGCTACAACATTCATTACAAAGTATAACAGAAGTTCAGAGAGAAGTGAATGATACTAAGCTCTGTGAATGCACTCTCTCTCTTTCTCTTGTGTTTTTCTTAAGAATTGCTCACTAACTAAAAACATTACACAAGTACTTCTATTTATACTACATGTAATCTATGTCCTGTAGACTTCAAAGACTAAGATATACGTGGCCCAATGATGTCCACATAAATCTTGCCTTATCTTGAAAGCTTGGAAATCTGCCAATCAGAAGATGCCATGTGTCATGTTGAAACTGCACTCTAAGTAGAACTTCTACTTGAGAATTTCTACTTAGCCATCTCGAAGTTCTAAGTAGAACTTCTACTTAGAAACTTCTACTTGGCTATCTAGAATATTTAGTACTTAGAAAATATTCTGGTCTTCAACTTGAAACTTCAATGCACATCTTGAACTTGTGATATCTTCATGTCTTCTTTATTCTTCACCAAGCTCTTGAATATGGATCTTTATTACTGACATAAACTTGCTATCAATGTCCTGACACTTGATGCAACGGTCTGGTTCATAAGTGACTAGTCTTGATAGGGTTTTTGCTTCTTGAATAAATTACCATATCCAATTAGAAATGTGGCTTTCCAATATTTGCTTTCCTTCTTGTTCACTTGAAATCAATTGGTCTTATTGATACTGATAGTTATGATCTTGATTCTTGGCTTTCCAAATCACTGAGGCATGAACAACTTTGACTTGAACTTCTTTTAATGATTTCTTCTTCGATTGATCATAGTTAACATGTTGAATTGTATAAATTACCTTGTCTTCATTTAGTGTTGATTTCTTGTGACTTCTTGTTCTTGATTGTCTTCTGGTTAAGTATCTTTTCCTTTAGTTTGAGTTACATTAGGTATAGTGTTACAAGTTTACACACTCTGCCTTTCAATATCTGATTGATACAAACAAGTTTAATAACTGCCAATCATATGAAATGTTATATTGCTTACCTTATACATATATTTCTTGCTGAGCTATAGTTGCTCACTCTTGCTTGTTTCCAAATTTTACAAACACAACAGCTAAGCGAAATGGCAAGAACCAGACAGACTGCTCGAAAGCAGGTGACTAGACCCGAGCCAGCAGTTGAGATTCCACCGGTAGGCCCCATTAGCCGGATTGGTTGGCAGCTTTTGTTAGTTCATTTTATTTATCAGTATGATCTGTGCAAGGTAGTGTATCGTAACAAACTTTCAAGCCGCCAACTTTGCTTCATATCGAAGTGTTGCTGGTAGCATAAATACTATTTAATTCGGTCTGTAATAACTCTGATAATTCTATTACTGTTTAATCAATGTGTGACGTTTCTGAGGCTTTAACCTGTGTGTGTGTGTGTGTGCGGTGTGAGTTATTGTGGGGTCGATGGCTGTTTTATTTATATTATGTGCAAGAACAGGTATGTTATTAATGGAAAATGGACCGTGAGCGCCTAGATCTCCGACCCCGGATCTGGGGGCGTCACAATCAAGATCTATAGAGATAGATCAAGAAGATTGATTGGCCTAAGTCAGAGTACATACATTGACAAAGTATTGCATCGTTTTGGGATGCAAGATGCAAAAAGGGGATTCGTCCCTATGTCACATGGGATAACGATCTCAGATAAAGATAGTCCTAAATCGAAAGATGAAAAGGATCGCATGAGTAAGATTCCATATGCTTCTGTAATTGGATCTATCATGTATGCAATGATATGTACTCGTCCTAATGTGTCGTATGCTTTAAGCATGACGAGCAGGTTTCAGTCTAATCCAGGTGAAGCTCACTGGACAACTGTCAAGAACATTCTAAAGTACTTAAAAAGGACTAAAGATTCGTTCTTGGTGTATGGAGGAGAAGAGGGACTAGTTGTAAAAGGTTACACTGATTCTAGTTTCCAAACAGACAAGGATGATTCTATACGAGACTCTGGTTTTGTGTTTTGTCTCAACGGAGGTGCTGTTAGCTGTAAAAGTTCGAAACAAGAAACAGTAGCTGATTCTACAATGGAGGCTGAGTATATTGCTGCTTGTGAAGCAGCTAAGGAGGCAGTTTGGATCCGAAACTTCATCACTGAGCTTGGTGTGGTTCCATCGATAGCAGATCCCATTGATCTCTATTGCGATAATAATGGAGCCATAGCACAAGCAAAGGAACCAAGATCGCACTCCTGGGAGAAACATATACTTAGAAGATATCATCTTATTCGTGAGATTAACGAGCGAGGAGATATACACATATGTAAAGTGCATACCAATGATAACGTTGTTGATCCACTGACTAAGCCTCTGTCGCAGCAGAAGCACGAAAGTCACACTAGTTCCATAGGTAATAGGAATATGAATGATTGGCTCTAGTGCAAGTGGGAGATTGTTAGTGTAGGTGCCCTAGAGGCAATACATTTCAGTTTAGTTAAACTTCGTCATTGACATTTATGTTCCATTTTGATTATATTGATGTTTTATTATACTTAGTATTTACTGCGATATAATTGTTAGTATAATAAATGTGCCTAGATTATTGATACGAACTATATAATTATGAGATAATATACAGTATAATAATCTTGAATATCCCTAGTCAAGTATTATTGTTATTGGGACAATAATAATACATCGAGACTAGTATGTTGATTGATTGATGATCACTTCTCATTGATCATAAGTCTGATGATACTAAAGTCAATGCATAGGTACATGTATGAGTACGATGTACTGGATAGACCCACTATGAGATTCGACAAGGAATGAATAAATGTGTCATTATGAATCTCAATGTCATAATGATGTAATGATCCTTAGACCTAAAGTCATTACATTTCTATATGAGAATTAATATATTTTGATTCTATCAAAAGTTATCTTTAATCGGGTAATGATAAAGATGGTCTTGGGTATATTATGAATCGTATGAGAAATGTGAATGATCTAGATGGAATTTAACCCTCCTTAATATATATATATATATATATATATATATATATATATATATATATATATAGGAGTGATATTATTGGCCTCTTGTTTGAGTGAGACTATGAAATGCATGGTCGTGCTCAAATAATGATTTGTTTGAATAGTCTACTCATCGATCAAGAAAATAAAGATTAAATTATGACGAGGATGACACATTCCATGCCTCTAGTTTAATCTATAATATCAAGGTTAAAGAGATTATATTACATTGTACATTATTCACGAAAGACGAAATCGATTCACCTATTTAATTATTATTATTTGGGTAACAATGATGTATTACTAGATGCCGCTCATTGTTTACGATTTTATTTATTAAATAAAATTTTTGCCAATATAATAATAACCTATAGGATCACACAAAAGAATGAATGAAGGATTATTTAAATTAAATTTGGATTTAATTTAAATCAAATATAATTCGAAATTATTTAATTAAATTAAGTTTGACTTAATTAATTAAAATATTGAATTTCGAATTTATAAATAAATCAAATACGAAGTCAGATTTATTAAAGACTTTAAGTTAGACTTAATAAGCTTTAAAATACGATTTTCGGATTTGATAAAACTCTAATTTAAATTAGAATAAAATCTGAAATTATTTTATTAAGACTTTAAGTTGGACTTAAAGTATTAAAAAGATAGAATTTCGGATTTGTCAAAATTTTGATTTATACTAGACTTAGGATTCGTTTTTTTGCTTTTCTCCTATATAATGAAATTATGATTTCATATTAGGGTTCACGTTTTATAAAAACCCTAGCTGTAACGAGAGAGAGTGAGAGCAAGAACGGATTAGTGGTGCTAGTACACATCTACCTTCGATAATTCATTCGTGTGGATACCGATAGAGACGTACATCGCTCGTGCGGGATACGTGGTGATCGAACATCCTTCGTACAATCTCAGACCTCGAAAAGCTTTTTAAAGGTACTGATTTCTGTGAAATACGAATTAAATATACAATTCTCGCATGGATCCTAGCGGTGGGTTTCAATTTGGTTTTATTTTTCGCATTTTTTCCGCTGCGTTTGATTGTTTGAAACCCAACACTTCTCCCCCTCAGTTGGGTTATCCTCCAGAATAGTAGGATGTGGAGTTGCTAAATTGGACGAAGTTGTCTTCACCATGGAATTAATTGCATGACTAAACTGGGCTGCCATGGAACTTAATTGAACCTGGAATGCATCATGTTGAATAAGTTGCAAATTTTTGATTTCTGCAATGGACTTATAGATATTTGACAACTCTTTCTCCATTGTTTGGACCCGTGTAAGGAGTCTGTTGTATTCCTTTCTGGTTATAGGTGCATGTGGTTGAGTAGGTTGCTCACTCATACGTTCTGCAGGTGTTTCACTCAACACTCTATATTCACTCGGTTTAGTGGTTTGGGTTACACTTGCATGTTTTGTTCGTGTTTCCCTCAACTCTCCTCCAGAGCTTCCACCGATATGTGTACCTGGAAATGAAATCATCCTAGCCCCTTTTTTAGAGGTCATGGATGGTGCAATGAAAGTTCGTGAGCTTTCCTCCTCGCGTGAAGCGAGTTGCCGACCACTGGTAAAGAGTGGTAAATCTCTAAAGAGATCCAGAGATTTTCCCTCTGGGAGATTAAACTTGAATCGATTAAATGGCACAAAACCCAAGTTTCCCTCGTACGTCTGTAAAGACACTTGGTTCATAAAAGAACCACCTGCCGATGGATCTTTCCGTAAAATGGAAGATACACCAGCAGTTATTGAGGTAGGTAATTCCACCTCGGATGCCTGTGAAGGCATTTGATCTTTAGAAAGATCATCAACCACTCTTATGTTCCGTGAAATGGAACTCAAGATAGTTTCTCCCGTCAATTCAACCTTATTTACATTTCACTCATTTGACAAGGAAGAATTGTTTCACTAATAGTTGCAGTTACCTCAGGTTCATTTGGTTTACTTCTTTTAGAATGAGGTAGAGCTGCTGATGTAACTAACTCCTTATATGGTGTTGCTGAGGCACTATCTCCCTCAAAAGTGCTGATGGCTGGTCGTTTAAGTGACAATTGAGGTGTAGGAGTTTATTGTGTTTGTGTTTGCATTTGTAGAATGGGCTCTTCGACCTGTGTTAGAGTCGGTGGGATTTCCTGCTCTTGGTCGGGTAAGATGGCCACTAAGGGCTGTAGAAACTGGATTTCCTGTTACACAACATGGAATACAGAGGTTGGAATAGCAGGGATTAAAATATTACCTTGTCATATACCTGCTCTCACTGGTCTTGGTAACAACAGAAGTGGGACTGAAGGCACATCCGTATAGTTCTTTTTGCTTATGTAATTAATTACATTCGTCTTCATGTAAGAACATTCCACCTTTTGACCATTTTCCAAGCGTACCATGTCTTCATCATTCAAAAAATCATTTAATATTAGCTGTAGAAACCTTGGATATAGACATTTGACATTTTGAGTCTGAACATCTCTTCTTCCCAAGTGTTTCATCTTTAAAATGATTTGACCAAGCACTATTTTTCCAAAATTAATCCTCAAATTATTGGCGACCGCATACCATATTTTTTTGAATAAATTCAGGTATTCGATCTTGATTTGTTCTATCTGAGGAAAAAACATGGTTAAGAGTGTGAAAGAAGAAATTCCAGTACTGGTTTAGAAACGTTCTAGAAAGATTATTAGTATTGAAATTGCCATCTTGGTACCTTATAAAACGAAAGAAAATTTCAGTCTGTTCAGGTGTAGGATCAGAAACAAGATTTTCCATAGGAAAATGAAGAATTCGACTAACATCTCGTTCAGTGACCCTAATCGACCTACCAAACAATCGATATATTATTGCACACCCGTCCTGTCCAGAAGTGTTAACTGTACTGCAATATAGTTCACGCAATGCATCATGGTTAAGCTGCACTGGTGTTACTAAAGCATAGCGAATTAATGAATGTTCATTCAGAAATTGTGTCTAAGCCCGAAATTGCTCATCAAGAATGGTTTCGATTTGCTGAATGGAAATAGGATTAACTTTAGCAATTAAAAAGCTTCCCTGCAATGCCATTTTCAAAACTTTGAGGAAATTCAAAAACAAGGGTTAGTTTTTATAAAGGATGATGTATAGAGCAAGAATATGAAATCCGATCTAAAAACCACCAGCTAGATTGAGAGATCTTTCCGATCAAAGCTCGAAATATTCAGCAATTGTGTGTATATGCTCTGTATATCTGAAAAATGATGATGTTAAACACAAACAAAAACTCAGCATTTATAAGGTTTCAAGGACTAGTGGGTTAGGTGAGAGCGTGACAGGTTATGTTTGAAAAATTACACCGCTCAATAATTTCTCACCTAACAACCTACTTAGCCGAAAAACATCTTATCACTGAAACCTATCAGCCTATGTACACACACACATACACACTTATTATTTCTAATTATTGTGGATTTAAAATAACCAATCAATAATTCAAGAATTATTCCACAATAATCAGACAAACTCATAATTAAATAGACATAAAATTAACAAAGTATCATTAATTGATATATATCAATAAAATATTTATTTAATATAGCATTTATAAGCATGGTAATTAATATAGAGATAACTGTAATATGAGGACTGGATGCAAATAAATTCACAAGTCCTAAACATATGGACATTTAAAATACATGTGACCTTATAATAAATTGCATTTATTGATTATCGAAAATTAATTAGACATATTTAACATCCCAAGTTCACCAACTAACCAGGAGAAAGTGGATTCATCTAGAGGTTTAGTAAAGATGTCTGCAATTTGTTGATCTGTGGGAACAAAATATAATACCACAGTTCCATTCATGACATGCTCTCGTAAGAAATGATACATGATATCAATGTGCTTAGTCCTGGTATGTTGAACTGGATTGTTGGCAATGGCAATGACACTAGTGTTGACGCATAGAATTGGAATTTTGTCCAACATGAGTCCATAGTCCTGAAGTTGATTCCTCATCCACAGGATCTGAGCACAATAACTACCTGCCGCAATGTATTCTGCTTCGGCTGTCGAGGTAGATACTGAGTGTTGCTTCTTGCTGTACCAAGATACCAACCTTCTTCCTAGAAACTGACAGCTTCCAGAAGTACTTTTCCGATCAATCTTACAACCTGCGAAATCAGAATCTATATAGCCAACTAGGTCAAAACCTGTTCCTTTAGGGTACCAAATCCCAAGATTGGGCGTTCCATTAAGGTATCTGAAAATACGTTTAACAGCTATAAGATGTGACTCTTTAGGGTTATCCTGGAATCTAGCACATAAACAAGTTGCGAACATAATATCTGGTCTACTAGTAGTTAAGTATAAGAGAGAGCCGATCATACCTCGATACTTCGTGATGTCAACTGACTTACCAGATTTGTCTTGATCAAGCTTGACAGTAGTTGGCATCGGGGTCTTGGCAGTAGCTGCTTCTTCCACATATACTTGCACCAGAAGATCCTTTATGTATTTTGACTGGCAGATGAAAATACCATCAGGCTTCTGAACAACTTGAAGTCTAAGGAAGAAGGACAACTCACCCATCATGCTCATCTCGTACTTACTCTGCATTAGCTTAGCAAATCTCTTGCATAGCAAATCATTAGTAGAACCAAAATATTATATCATCCACATATAGTTGAACCAGAATTATATCATTTTTATGCTTTTTATGAAAGAGAGTTTTGTCGATGATACCTCTTGTAAATCCATTTTCGAGTAAGAACTTGGAGAGAGTATCATACCATGTTCGAGGAGCTTGCTTGAGACCATAGAGAGCATTGAAGAGAAAGTATACAAAACCTTCAATTCCTTGTCTTCGAACCCAGGGGGTTGTTCAACATAGACTTCTTCTTCTAGATCTCCGTTCGAAAATGCACTCTTCACATCCATCTGAAAAACCTTAAAGTTGGAGTGTGCAGCAAATGCTAAGAACATCCTGATTGCTTCAAGCCTTGCAACTGGAGCATAGGTTTCATCATAATCAATTCCCTCTTCTTGAGTAACCCTTTGCTACCAATCGAGCCTTATTCCTCGTAACAATACCATTTTCATCCAGTTTATTCCTAAACACCCATCTAGTGCCAATTACAGATTTATCTTTTGGTCTTGGCACCAGCTTCCAAACTTTCTGCCTTTCGAACTGATTGAGTTCTTCTTACATTGCAGTTACCCAATATGGATCATCAAGAGCTTCATTAACCTTTTTTGGTTCAATTTGAGATAAAAATCCTGCGAAATTGCATTCATTCTGTGTTGCTCTTCTAGTCTGTACACCCGTGTCCGATTCACCAATGATCTGTTCAAAGGGATGCGCTCTACTCCATACCCTTTGTCTCGGCAGATTTGATCTTGATGATTCCCCAAGTTCATAATTGTGTTGAGTGTGATGACTAGTTGATCCAAAATCATTGTTTGCCCCCCTGAGCTGTTGCTTTCAGAGTTTGATGAATCAGAGTTTAATGAATCATTAGCAGTAGATGCATTCTTTGATGTTTCTTTACTTGATTGGGGTTCATTTTCATCGTTCACTTGCTCCCCCTCAACATGTGCTGCAGTCTGATCTACTTGTATAGATTGAACAATATAGTCTGAAAGAGTATCAGAATTTTGTAGATCAACATTTATTTCTTCATTCTCAAATCTCAGCTGGTCATGTTCATCAAAATCTTCAAGTCCTGTTATCTTCTTATCATCAAAAGACACATGGATAGATTCCATGGCCACTTTTGTTCTCAGATTGTAGACTCTGAATGCTTTTGTGGATAGTGGGTATCCAACAAAGATTCCTTCATCAGCTTTTAAATCAAATTTGGAAAGCTGTTCTGGATGAGTCTTAAGAACAAAACACTTACATCCAAACACATGAAAGTACTTCAGGTTCGGCTTCTTATTTTTCACCATCTCATATGGTGTTTTACCATGCTTGTTTATGAGTGTAGCATTCTGTGTGAAACAAGCAGCTTGCACAGCTTCAGCCCAGAAGTAAGTTGGCAGCTTTGCTTCATCAAGCATGGTCCTTGCAGCTTCTATGAGAGTCCTGTTCTTTCTCTCTACTACTCCATTTTGTTGTGGAGTTCCAGGTGTAGAGAATTCTTGCTTTATTCCATTTTCTTTACAAAACTCTTCCATGGCTACATTCTTGAACTCAGTGCCATTATCACTTCTTATGATTTTCACTGTATGCTTAGATCCTTTGTCCAGTTGTCTGACATGCTCTGTTAAGATTGATGCAGTTTCTTCTTTCTTGTGCATGAAATACACCCATGTATATCTGGTGTATTCATCAACAATAACTAAAGCATATTTTTTCTTTCCAATAGACATTATATTTACTGGACCAAATAAATCAACATGCAATAAGTGATATGGCTCAAGAATTTAGAATTCAGTCTTACTTTTGAATGAAGTTTTCCTTTGTTTTGCCTTCTGACATGAGTCACATAGGCCATCTGGAGTAAAAACTGATTTGGGCAATCCTCTCACAAGATCTTTCTTCACTAGCTCATTAATACTGTTGAAATTCAGATGAGAAAGTCTCTTGTGCAAATCCCAACTTCCTTCAATTGATGCTCTACTCAGTAGACAGATTGCAGAGCCATCAGATTTTGTTGAAAGCTTGGCTTCATAAATGTTACCATGCCTGTATCCCTTCAGAACAACTTTGCCTGTAGGTTTTCTTTAACTTCACAGTGTTCTTCAAAGAAATCCACATGATAACCTCTGTCACAGATTTGACTCACACTTAGCAGATTATGTTTGAGTCCTAAGACTAGAGCTACAGTTTCAATGATGACATTCCCAAGATTGATATTGCCATATCCCAGAGTCCTTCCTATGTTGCCATCTCCATAAGAAACACTTGGGCCAGCTTTCTTCACAAATTCTGATAGCAGAGCTTTATTTACAGTCATGTGTCCTGAGCATCCACTGTCCAGAACAAGGATATTTTTCCTGTTACCCTGCAATCACAAAAACCACTAATGATTAGTTTTAAGGACCCAGACTTGCTTAGATCCTTTGGCCTTATTAAGTTTGTTAGCTTTTGCAGCAGAAGTCTTATCAGAGTTTGTGCTAACATTATTTTTATCAGAATTTATACATGTAGAATCAATCTTGAATTTATTCAAAGAGGGTTTAAGTTCATAATAATCATAATACAAAATTATGATACTCTTTGCATGTATAAATAGAATGCCAAATACTGCCACAGTGAAAATAAGGATTCTGTGGCTTAAACCTAACTAAACCACTCTTAACTCCGACTTAGGAGGTATAGAGTTTATATTTTTATTCTTCCTGCAAAAAGTAGCAAGATGGTTAGGATTTCCACAGTTGTGACATTTCTTCCTAGGAGCATTGGGAATAGGCATATAGTTATTGCTTTTATTGATGCCTACCTTTCCATTTCTGTTTTTCCTAGGTTCTTTTACATTGTTCACTCCTTTTATCTCCTTCGGCTTGTTTTTAAGCTGTTTCTGAGACATTAAGTCAATATTTACTGATTTGACTTCATCCTGTTTTGGTTTGTCAGATTTTGGTACAAACCTCACAGGATTAATTTTGGGCTTTGCAGCCCTTTCAGTAAATACAGGTTTAGAGGTCTAAGCTTCTAGGTTGGCAGTTTTCTTTTTATCAGTGTAACCTAGACCTTCTTTCCAACAATCATTCTCTATGATAATCTGAGTAGTTTTACCAGAGTTAGTCCAAGTTTTAATAATGTTTCTTTCTTTAGCAAGTTCAGATTCAAGATAAGCATGCTTTTTTTAATAATTCAATTTTAACAATAATAGCATCATCTCTCTCTTTCTGAATTTTTAACATCTGGACTAATTCTAATTCTAGATAGTCATTTCTCTTTCTAAGGTCTAGACTTTCAGATTTTATTCTTTCATTTTCTAAAGTCTGATCTCTGTAGCTAACATGCAAGTTTTTAAGAAAGAGTCTTAACTCAGATATATCAGTAGTATCAAAAGCTAGAGTAGAGTGAGGTACCTTGGTCTCAGTAGCTTCAGAGATACTATCAGCATTTGCCATCAAGGCATAGTTCACCTCATCTTCAGAGTCTGAAGTGTCAGCCCAGTCCTTCTTCTTTGTGATGTAAGCTTGACCTTTATCAACTTTGGCTTTCTTGCACTCAGGTGCAAAATGTCCTTTCTCACCACAATTAAAGCATTTGATCTTGGACTTGTCCACTTTCCCAGACCTGCCTTCCTTTCCCTCAGCTTTTCTAAAATTCTTCTTTTCGGAATTTGAATCTCTTCGTGTGAACTTCTTTCCTTTCCTGAAGTTCTTGTAAGCCATCTTCTTGAAGCTTTTTACCATCAAGGCTGTAGGTTGTATCATCTCAGCATCATTGCCATCATCATCAGAGTCTGTGAGATTGTCAGAGTTTGAGTCATCATCGGAGTTTGATGACTCAGTATCAGACTTTGTAATAAGAGCCTTTCCATTGGATTGACTCTTTTTCACAGCAACTTCTTTAGAAGCTTTCTCCTCAGCTTTAAGAGCAATTGACTTGGGCTTGCCTCCATGCCTCTTGCTTCTTTGTTCCATCTCAAGCTCATGAGTCTTGAGCATTCCATAGATTTCATCAAGAGACATGTCTTCCAGATCATAATTGTCTCTGATGGTAGTGGCCTTTAAATCCCACTTCTCAGGAAGAGCCAACAAGAATTTCAGATTGGAGTCTTCAAGATCATACTCCTTATCTACCAGTGACAAATCATTCAACAATTTCAGGAATCTGTCATATAGATCTGTTAATGACTCATCAGACTTCGAGTCAAAGTGCTCGTACTCCTGTGTGAGTATTGTTCTCCTGTTCTTCTTGATGGCTTTGGTTCCTTGACATCTGACTTCCAAAGCATCCCAAATCTTTTTAGCAGTTTTGCATCCAATGACCCTGTTAGACATAACATTGTCGAGAGCGCTATGTAATAAGTGCATTACCTTGGCATCCTTGCTAATAGAGGAGATCTCTTCAGGAGTGTAGTCTTTCTTCTCCTTTGGAATCGTTATTTGTTCCTCTTTTTCAACTGCAACAGACAATTTGGTCGGCTTATGTGGACCATCATGGATTCTGTCTAAGTACTCTGGATCTGTAGCCTCTAGAAACATTTCCATCTTCACCTTCCATATGGGATACTCTGATGCCCTGAGTATTGGAACTCTAATTGATTCATATCTGCTTATTGTTGGAGTTTGTGTTTTCTCTGTCATGATTGTATAGCTTTTTGGATCTTAATTGTTGTATAATAACAGAGTGGCTCTGATGCCAATTGTTAGGTCCGGAATAGCGTAGAAGGGGGGTTGAATGCGTTATTATAAAAATATTTCGATTTTTGATGTGGATATGAGATCAAAAATACTGAATCGAAATAACACAACTGTTTGGGAAATATCTTTGAATAGATAAAACCCGGAGGTTTGTTACACAATCTAATCCTATGTATCAGCTACAAAATCAAACACTCTTAAGGATAGTTTAGGCACGAGGACCTTTTACCCGACACTTCCTGAAAGCGGGCTAAGCTGGCTTTCCTACTAGATGGACTGTCTAGCAGCTAACACGGAGAAGATATATAAGAGAGAGAAGAGAAAGTTGTGTGTTGAGGTGTGTTTTGAAATGAAATACAACAGGCCTATTTATAGATTATAGAAGGTTACTATGCTGCACTATGATGTACTATTCACGTGGGCCCCACCTGCATAGTAACAACTATTTCACCAACCAAACCGTGTCTGCTAAAACATTTTCTTCCGTGGCCCCACTTGCATAGTAACCACTATTTGCATAGTAACTACTATTTGCACAGTAACCACTATTTGCATAGTAACCACTATTTATACAGTAACCTGCATAGTAACCGTGCATAGTAATCTTGCATAGTAATCATGCATAGTAACTTTGCATAGTATTACTATTTTTGGCTGCTTCTTTTGGGCTTCTCTCTTCTATTTTAAATATTCTGCCTGAGATATTATGTCTGTCCTTGATCGTCAATAGGCTTTGGCAATTCTTTCTGTGAATTAATATGTTGATCCTTCTCGTATGTGCTGACACTTAGTGCACTGGTCTGGTTCACAAGTGACTAGCACTAATCTTGATTTTCACACCTTCGTTACATTCCAATTGATTAGCCTGCAGCAGTATCTTCAAATAATATAAGTACATGGAATCTTTTGGCCCTTCAACTGAATCATCTGTACATCTTATTCTGCCATTGAGGCTTGATCATGTTAATGAACTTCTTTCAGCGACTTCATCCTTGTCAGTGCTTGTTCTTCAAATTTCACGATCCCTGTATCGAGTTAATATTATTTATCTTTTATCCTAGTTGAGTTATATATGTCCTCTATTACATATTACATTACATTATGTTTTACATGAAGAGTGCGTGCAGGGGAGATCGATATTTGGTGGAGCCAGCATGGATCAGGATCACCCGCTGGTTGAACCTATTTTGCCCTGAGATATTAGACATGATACTTTGGTTATTTTATATTTCCAAGCCTGGGGCTTCAGCTAATGAATCGTTTAACAAATGGACTGCAGATCTTATCAGGAGACCATAAAGTCCTTTATAGAGTTGCAGCTATAATGGGAAAGATGAGTAGCTAACAATGTTTAATGTGATTTGTGTATGGGAAGAATGTGTGTGATTGCAAAGCTGGGTAATTGGATTTATGCTTATAATACTTTTAAGTTATCACTGGAAATATACATTTGCTTGTTTTTATTTTCTATGATATGGTCTGGGTTAGAAATCTATGAAGAGTATACTATGATATGGAAATATACTATGATATGGTATATAAACTGAGGCAAGGACAAGGGTGCTAATGTCCGGCCAATTTTGCTTCTACTAAGTATTGACTCAGTATACTTAGTAGACGCAAAATTGGACATCATTATTAGAGAAATTCTTTACCATCCAAATCCACACTCTTTCAAACTCTTCGATGACACTGGAGCAGCAGGGTGCATTACAAACTTCTACAAATATGTTTGAAAGAGAATGGACTGGATATAACGAGCTTGATTTAGAGGGCAGGGTCGGCCCAAACTTGTAGTATAACTATCAAAAGATATTCTAAACTAAGTAGTATTTAGTTGATAAATGAACTTCTAAACTTAGTTGCACCTCCATCACTTTCCTCACCTTGTTGTTTTTCATGCCTCCATATGCTGTTTTTAAGTACATGTTTTGTATGAGTAGTAACTACTCCCTCTGTATCATAATGATCTTCTCGTTTTGCTTTTTGATATTGTTCATTATAAGCGATTGATTACTAATTTATACATAATTTATAAGATAAAATATAGTGATTTTGTTTGATTTGTATTTGTGAGTACTTTAATTTAGTGAAGTTTTTATATTTAATACTACTACGAAATTAAAGATATTGGGGGTGTTTGGAAGTTAGAGTTTTTGGGTGAAATTAGAGGTTAGAGGTTTGACCAAATGAAACCTCTAATGTGAGTGTTTAGTTGTTAGAGGTTTGAGCTAGAGGTTTGGGATCAAAAAACTAATTTTGAAAAAACTCATTTTAGGAGCTTTTTCAATTAGAGGTTTGCTATGTGTCACAAAAAAGCTATTTACCAAATACTTTTATTCAAAATAACTAATTCAATCAGCTAGTCAAAACAGCTAATTCAATCAGCTACAGCTAACCGCTATCAGCTAATTGCCAAACAGGACCATTAACGAAGCTAACCGCTATCAGCTAATTGCCAAACAGGACCATTAACGATTAAAAATGTGCGTTGTCAAACGTGTCCAACAGAAATGGGAAACGTTTTTTAGGACGGAGGGAGTAGTAATTAGTTATCACATGGGATGATGTGTTTTTTGTAGTTGATCACGTGGTTGAAATAGTTTCTGTGTTTATGTTTGAAGGAGTATTAGGCTAGCTAGTTTTCTTTGTACTACTAATAAACATGAATCCTCATTAAGGATCTTTGCTCGAACTACCTAAAGTCTCAATTAGGCATCCCCCAAATGTTGTAAACTTGTGTATGCATGCAACATGTCATTTGTTTTTTTCTCTGCCGAGTTTAATTTTGAAATTTTAAAAATTTGTACGCGTACGAAAAATGTCGCTGATGTTTCTTCCCACCACACCTTACATTATTTTAAACATTTAGGCAGATATATCAGCCAAATTATTTAGGTACAGAAAAGGTAAGGATAACTAACAGCTCATTGTTTTGATATACAGAGGAAAAAAAAATAATCGCTGTATGTTGATCTAGCAAAAAATATGAAGGATGTATTTCACAAATTCATGAATATTTTGCTACCATTGATATCATTCATTCTGGCAGTATTTATACTTGCTCCATTTCTGTTGTTTAAGCTTGTGTATTCTCTGGCGAGGACAACTATCTTTATTGAGGATGTTGCTGGTAAAGTAGTGGCCATCACTGGAGCATCTTCTGGCATTGGCGAGGTACTAGACATACGAGCACACACACGCATAGCCTAAGGATTCGGGTTTAGTTAGATGATTAGATTAGCTGCACATGTAACTGATAAGTTTGCATTGTTAGTTAATTTACTTGTCGATAGAATAATGATTGTTTCATAATCAGTTGGAGCTAAAAAGTTTTGGGTGAAATTCAAGCTATTTGTTTCAAATGATTAATTTTCTCATCCGGAAAAGGCTAGCGACCGGAATTTCTTAAAGTTTAAATTATGGTGGTCGTTATTGCCTTTCAGCATGTAGCATATGAGTATGCAAAAAGTGGTGCGTGTTTAGTCCTTGTTGCCAGAAGAGAAGAACGTCTTCGTAAAGTAGCCGATAAGGCTAAGCAGCTCGGGTCTCCTGATGTGCTTGTTGTCAAGGCTGATGTTTCCAATAATTCAGATTGCAAGAATTTTGTAGATCAAACTATACTTCATTTTCACAAACGTAAGTGCTTGTATAACCCAAAACTTCAATATTCATTTCTTAACATGATGAATTTGTAGATAATAAATAGAAGTTGAAAACGGTCACCAAGTAGGTGTGTGCGCATGCAACACAAATGAAAGGTGTGCGCTATTTAGTTTGCATTCAACATATCCTCTCCAAACCTAAATCACTACCTCTACACATTATTATAGGTATCCCTTTACCAAAAGGTTGCAGGGGTCTACTCCTAGAAGTAGCTGTAAAAAAGCATCTTAATCCGTATACTGCTTCCGAGTGAGACATTCTAAGTGTGTTTTTTTAACTAAAAAGGTTGAATGTAATGTAACAGTGGATCACCTAGTGAACAATGCTGGGATTGCTCCTGTTTGCATGTTCAAAGACTACGAGGATGTCCAAACATGTGATTCCTAATCTTTTCTAAATATTCTGTTATTTTTCCTCGATCTGTATTCTACTGAAGTGTAACTAAGTTGTAACTAGTTCATATTTTTGTTCAGGCAACAAAAGCAGCACTGATTAGCTTCTTTGAGACGCTAGAGGTGGGATCAGAGATTGGGATAACTATAGTAACACCTGGTGTAGTTGACTCGGAAATCACAGATAATGAGTTTATGTCGAAGGTAAGTTTTCAAATGAATTTATAAAGAATACAATTAAGGTGAAGCATGATGTCATTGGCTTGTGTCGTAAGGTGTTTGGTCAAGTTCCTAAAACGAACTAGCACAACCATTTATTTTTCATTTTCTAAAAGACGAGTAGGATTTTACAACTGGGCTCTTATCCTGATAACTAACACACAAGTTTCCAGTGATCTTGAAGTTTTAACATGTTGTTACCATTAAGGAACAAGTATCCATTTAGTACCAAAGTTAAGAATTTTTTAACAATGTGCTTCATTTGGATTTTTTTTGGGTATTTCTAAACCCTTACTTCTGTAATCAGACTATAATGTGGAATTTGTGCCATCGGAGTCTGTGGAAGGGTGCGCCCAAGCCATAGTAAACGGGACCAGATGTGGAGATAGGTTCATAATGGAACCTGCTTGGCTTAAGCCATTATTCTATTGGAAGTTCTTTTGTCCAGAGCTAATGGAGTGGTTCACCCGTCTTGTTCTAGTAACATGGCCTTGTGAGTCTGGGAAAACAAAAACCAGCTAGAAGTATGACTATGACCAGCATGTGCCAGTGAGAGGAGTAGCAGCAATGATATTTAAAACACAACACAAAGTAATCCAGGCCAAGGCACATTACTGAGGTCAGTGCTACGCTCCCCTACCGTTGTTGTGAATGATTATGTGGAGGGGCTGCTGAGCAGGCGGCCGACGGCAAAGCTGATTAGATGGTCTGTTTTTATCATACTGTAATTAGCTAGTTTCATGAATGAGGTCAGATCTTTTAGTCCCCGGGGTTTGTTTCTGTACTAATTAGTTACTATATCTGTCGTTGGGACTTGTCTATGTTCTTGAATTATGCTGTGTAATTATAACATGCTACTGCAAAGTTTGTTTATTCTGTGCTTGGATATTTTGTGATTTATTAAGTCAAGGAAATGCATTCTTATCTTATAGCAAGTCCAATCCTATAATTTGGATTCTCATCATTTATGTATTTTACCATACTAGCAATTAATTATAAATAAAACGTAAGTTGATTTATTTTAAAAAAAATAAAATTTGGAGAGTTAGATAAAGAGTTAAATAAATTTAAAATTGCTTGATTTTAAAATGCAATTTAAATTAAAATAGAAATTTAATGTTAGCATCAAAAATATGTTTTCAAATCAATACTTGTCTATTAATCCCCTTGCCACTAGACCTCACAAAAAAAACCTATGATTTGGTATAACATTTACACATTTTCCACCTTACATTATTTTAAGTAAAACATTTATTTGGCGAAAAGTCCGTTGGGCTTTAACCTAAAAGTTTGTTAAATCAGCCATCTGTGAGATTTTAACATATAAAGAAAACGTAAAGGTATTTTGTTTGTTTCGTTAATTAATTAATATAGAGAAAGGATCAATAGCTGTGCATTCATCTCTTGGTGTAGCCAACAAAAATGAAGGATAAAAAAAAGAAAGAGGCCATTCACAAATATATGAATTATTTGCTACCATTAATATCAATCATATTGGCAGTGTTTATACTACCTCCATTTGTGTTGTTCAAGCTTGTGTTTTCCCTGCTCAAACGGACTTTGTTGATTGAAGATGTTGCTGGTAAAGTTGTTGTCATCACTGGAGCATCTTCGGGCCTTGGCGAGGTATTACATGAATACGTAATGAACGCATATATTCATATTCTTCCTCCGTTCATATTTAAATGTCTTTTTGGACAAAAATTCCGCAGAATTGCCTTTCAGCATGTAATATACAACTGTCTTTTTAGGCTGATGTAATTTGTTTATGAACAAACAACTATATGTAATATGTATGTGAGGTCGAATGTGATTTTAGTTGCCTTTCAGAATGTGGCTTATGAGTATGCGAAAAGAGGTGCGTGTTTAGTCCTTGTTGCCAGAAGAGAAGAACTTCTTCGTAAAGTAGCCGGTAAGGCTAAGCAGCTCGGATCTCCTGATGTGCTTGTTGTCAAAGCTGATGTTTCCAGTACTGCAGATTGCAAGAATTTTGTTAATCAAACTATACTTCATTTTCACAAATGTAAGTCATGTATTACTTTAATTTCAATAGCAATATCTTTATCATAATCCAAAATGCATAATGAGTACCTCGATTATTTCCAAATGATATATACTTTTTTGAAAATGATTCACTTTAAGATATGAAATAGAAGTTGAAAACATCAGCAAGTAGCTGTGTGCACATGCAACACAAACAAAAAGCTTATCTCGGTATTGTTTGCGTGCAACTTATCATCTCCGAACCTAAATTAATATCTCGAAACATAATTATAGGAATCCCTTAACAAAAATGTTTCAGGGGTCTACTCCAAGGAGTAGGTGCAAAAAAATATCTTAATCCCTGTATACCGCTTCCCAGTGGGACATACGGAGTATCTTTGGTCTAGTTTCTTTAACTAAAAAGATCTAATGTAACAGTGGATCACCTGGTGAACAATGCTGGAGTTGCTCCTGTTTGCATGTTTGAAGATTACAAGGATGTCAATGATCACAAATCGGCAATGGTAATTAGCTAACATGTTGCATCATACAGTATTCTGATGTCTACACGGCTATATTATGAGTGTATCATTCTTTGTGTTTAGGTAAGTTCAAAAGTAATACCATCACTTGTATTGTACAGGATGTAAATTTTTGGGGCGCAGTATACAGCACTCAATTTGCGCTACCACACCTAAAACAGAGCAAAGGAAAAATTATCGTGATAAGTTCTGTATTGGGATGGTCCAGTTGGCCAAGATTAAGCATTTACTGTGTAAGATATGGTCCATATACGTGATTTCTACTCTTTTTCTCAATATTCTCTTTTTTTTTGCCTAGATTTTTATTCTTCTGAGTCTGGCTAATATATAAACAAGTTCGTATTTTTGTTCAGGCAACAAAAGCAGCACTAATTAGCTTCTTTGAGACACTGCGCACCGAGGTGGGATCAGAAATTGGGATAACCATTGTAACTCCTGGTATGCTTGAATCAGACCTTACAAATGACGAGTTTCTGTCAAAGGTAAGTTTTTCATTTTCCAATAAGTTTATAAAGAATACACTGAAGGTGAAGCATGCTGTTTGCAGTAAGGTGTTTGGTCATGTTCCTTAAACTAGCACAACTGTTGGTGATTATTTGTTATTTTTCTGAAAGACAGAGTAGGATTTTACGACAGGGCACTTATCCTGATAACTCACACACACAAGTTTCGAATGATTTCAAACTTTCAACCTCTTGTTACCATACAGTTCCTATGTTAGGAATCTTGTGTTGTTGTTGTGTATTTTAAAAAAGTAAAGTAACTGCATTGCTTCCTTAAATTGTTTGGAAAATTTGTTTGATTTGGACTTTTTGGGTATTTCTAAAACTTTACTGCTCTAATCAGACTAAGGCGAAATCGGTACCATTGGAGTCTGTGGAAGACTGCGCCCAAGCCATAGTGAACGGGAGCAGATCTGGAGATAGGTTCTTGATGGAACCTGCTTGGCTTAGGCCGTTGTTCTATTGGAATATCTTTTGTCCAGAGTTGCTGGAGTGGTCTTCCCGTGTTGTTTTAATTACATGGCCCAGGGAGTCTGGCAAAACTAAAACCAGCTAGGAGTCTGATCAACATGGTGGATTCTGTATCAACTAAGCAACTACACATTTGTAAGCATTTTCTTGCAGCTTAGGGCTATGGTTAGAAAATTGGTCTGCATTATCACGGCCTATAATTCTATTTGTAATCGTTGTTTAATAGTTCGACTGTGTAAATTTCAGATGTATAATATTGTTTTCACATCAATTCTCAGTAATTTAACTGCAATGACTATGTCCTGACCAAAAAAAAAAAAATTCGCAATGACTATTTCAAAAAATTTATTCGAAAATGGTTAGTAAAAAAGAAAAAAATTATTTAAAATTTTAAAGTGTAGAGTATCCTCGTACAAATCAAAAAGAAGATCATAGTAATAAATGTCTTTGCGAACTTGGTTGCACCTCCATTCACGTGATTCATTTTGAGTACGCCGTTATAATTTTACCAAAACTATTATTAGCTAATACACAAGATAGCAAGTTAAAGAGAAAATGATCAAAATACCTATTTTTCATAAGTGTTTGCCCAAAATACTGATTTTGAAAAAAAGTACCCGAAATACCGACGGGATACGGAGAATCGTCATCCGTGTTAGCATGATGCGGAGCATCGTCCTCCGTATTACGTACATACGGAGCTGCGTTTACCATGTTATGCATGATACGGTGGACGGTGTTCCGTGTTAGGTGGGTGCGCAGCACTGTCACGGAACACGGTACATCGTATCATGCATAACACGGAAGACGCAGCTCCGTATCATGCCCTATTACGGAAGATCGTGTTCCGCAACACACCCCCTATCACGGTACATGATCATTTGATCATTTTATCCTTATCTTTAGTTTATGTCTTTAGGTTATTTTGATCTTTTGACATTAACATATTTATTACAAATTAATGTCTAATATTCTGTATTCATTAATGTATAATTATTAATTATACATACATACATACATACATACATTTATGTTGTATAATTCATTAATATTTTATTATTTTTAATCTATTAATTGTTGTATAATTAATATGCATATTTATATATACATACATAAATACGTACATATATACATTTATGATATATTATAATATATTATAATATTCAGTAACATAAACCATATCTCATTAATCATTTTAGATCTATTATAAATATTTACGAATTTAATATTATAAAAAATATCACAATACAAAAAAAAACCTTCATACGTAAGCGTATTAACATTAACTATCGTAAAACTCATCAATCACATTTTTAATACGTAAACGAACAAAAAATATAACAAACATCGAATATTAGTATATATAAGAATACATTTTAAGCAAACTACATTAATTGCACAACAGAAGATTAACGATCATATAACTCATTTATCGTATCTTTAGCATGTAAATACATAATATATTTAAAAAAAATATAACAATTTATTCAATTTTAAAACATACTTGTGCCTTGCATGGGCTAAATAGCTAGTTTATGTCTAAAGAGTTACTCCCTCCGTCCCAATGATTTCTATACATTGGGGGATGGGGGCGTGACACGCATTTTATGGCTCCTAACTACTATAGTTACATAACTTATTTTTACAATTTTCATTTTTTGTATAAAAATAGAACAATCCTACTTTTATACAAAAAAAAAAATTAAAAATAAGTTATGGAACTATACTAGTTATGCACCTTAAAATACGTATCAGACACTTTAAAAAAAAGCGTATAGAATGAATGGAAACAATTCTGGTTTTACTACAAGCAAGAAAGAAAGCTATTAAAAGGAAAAGAAAATTTGCACAAAGAAATGGACCATCTACAATCTAGATATATGGGGTTTTATATCACCACTCGGTTCGTCAAAAACTATCACTTAACCCATCGTACTCATCGGGGTCTCATTTAAACCACTAAACTAAGAAAATATATCATTTGCCCCCCTGCATTCACAAAAATAATACAATTTATGGTGGTCTAAATGATATACGGGGTAAATGATATGTTTTCTTAGTTTAGTGGTGTAAATGAGACCCCGATGAGTACGGTAGGTTAAGTGATAGTTTTTTACGAACCGAGTGGCCATTTTAATATAAAACCGAGTAAATTACAGAGTGGTGGCCGTACTTTACACCGATTTCCAAAAAGGTGACCACTCTTTCAATTTCTCAAATTAGTGGCCAACTTTTCACTTTGTCTTTCAAAACAGTGGTCAGTTTTTCAATTTCTCAAATTAGTGACCAACATTCCATTGCAAGTTTTAAAAAAGTGGCCACTTTAGAGATAATTAGTCTACTATTGGCCACTTTTTTGAAAGGCGGAGTGAAATGTTGGTCACTAATTTGAGAAATTGAAAGACTAGTCACTGTTTTGAAAGAAAAAGTGAAAGGTTGGCCACTAATTTGAGAAATTGAAAGACTGGCCACTTTTTTGAAAATCGGTGTAAAGTACGGCCACCACTATATAATTTACTCTATAAAACCCCATATATATATGTAACTAAAACAAATTCAACAGCATTAAACAAAACAGAGTACATAAAATAAACATATAGCACAAACCCGAATTACCCACCAGATGGGGGTTTTTAGTGGACGGCAAGATCGGTCTTTCATATGAATATGTCCAAAGTACTACGATAACAATTTAGATAATTATCAAATATATGAATAAAATTAAATAAGAATCTGGAATTATCGACAGAAAATGATAAAGACAAGCAACCTCAGCACTCTTTTTTTGCTTGTACTACGTGTCGCATACTTAGCATGCCATGTGCGACTTGACCTCATTTCCTCATGTTGCATGCAGATCAATCCGTGAGTACAAATTGTGTAATAATTCCCTACGTTTTTTCTCAGTAAATCATTTGTACTTATTTGTTTTTGGTACAAATTAAGAAGAAAGCCATGGAGTTGATAAACGGATTCTTGAACTTGGTTGCACCTCCTTTCACTTTCTTAACCCTCTTGTTTTTCTTACCTCCATATGCTGTTTTCAAGTACTTGTTTTCGGTCTTCCGCTCTTTCTTTGCTGAAAATCTCGCCGGAAATATTGTCCTGATCACCGGTGCCTCCTCTGGCATCGGAGAGGTAATACTTGCTAATCTCGATTAGTTAACCTATGCATGCTAAGATTTGTTTAATTTTATTTTTAAGCAATAATTATATTGAATTTAGGCTAATAGTGGAGTATATGTGTAGCATCTAGCTTATGAATATGCAAGCCATGGGGCATGTTTGGCTCTTGCCGCTAGGAGGGTTGATCGGCTAGAGCAAGTAGCACAAGCTGCCCGTGAGCTCGGGGCTCCTGATGTCATTGTAATTGCTGCTGATGTTTCTAAGATTGATGATTGCAAGCGTATGGTTGATCAAACTGTTGATCACTTTGGAAGATGTAAGTGCCTGGTTCTTTTGCAGTTTTATATGTATGATTAATTAATGTTATTTCTCGCAATTATTTTATTTCGTTGTTGATCAGAGGTTTCTTGTACAAATTACTTGCCGAGTTTCATATGGGTTGATGCCGTTTTTGTAGTGGATCATTTGGTGAACAATGCTGGAATTGGTTCGGTGTGTATGTTTGAAGAAGTCGATGATATGGAAGCTTTTAGATCAGTCATGGTATTTAATTCTGGTCACCCATAACTGTGTTAACTCATTAGTAATGTTTACATAAACAAATAATTGATGTTTTTAAGTTGGCCTGATAGTGAAACTACGGCTCTATCTCAGGAAACAAACTTTTGGGGGATGGTTTACACAACTCGATTTGCAGTTCCTCATTTAAGAAGTAGCCACGGAAGGGTAGTTGTGATCTCTTCCGGGGCCTCTTGGTTTCCTATGCCCAGGTCGAGCTTTTACAATGTAAGCAATCTTGCCATCAGTTACTTATCAGAAATTTCCATTGCATCTTTCTGCTTACTGTTTCTTTTTCTATTTTACTGTAATTTTCTGATTAATTTTGCTATAGTATAACACAGACATATTTCTATGAACGATTTAAATATTTAACTCCTATGTAAAGTTACGTTTCTAATGAGTTTAGCTTGTCTTAGGCAAGCAAAGCTGCAGTAGCACAATTCTTCGACACGTTGAGGGTCGAGTTTGGGTCTGATATCAAAGTGACAATTGTGACACCTGGTTTTATCGAGTCCGAAATGATTCAAGGCAAATTCCTGTTCAAGGGAGGTAAAATGGAATTTGACCCGGACATGCGAGATGTAAGTTCTGTTTCATTTGTATTGGTATTTTGCAAGTCTTTAGAAACTTCAAAGATCATACACGTCATAGCTTAATCCAAGACCTTGCTAGAAATAGTTTTACTTCTGATGGACTAGCAAAAAAATAAAAATTCGGAATAGGGTAATGTTGTGTAAAATCTCAAAATTTATATAATGCTTGTGTGACTCTGTTTGTACAGGCTCAGGCTGGTTTAGTGCCAGTGAGAAGTGTAATAGCATGTGCCAAGACAATAGTGAAAAGTGCGTGCAGGGGAGATAGGTACTTGGTAGAACCAGCGTGGTTTAGGATCAGCCACTGGTTGAAAATCTTTTGCCCGGAGATTCTGGATGTGTTTGTTTGGTTGCAGTACATCACCAAACCAGGGGCTTCACCTCATGAATCACTTAATAAGAAGATGATGGATCTCCCCGGAGCGAGGGCTCTCTATGGAGAGGCTGCCGAGCCACCAGCCGACCTCAAAACTGATTAGCAAGTCGTAATAGTTACATTATCTTTTCTTTACTCGTTAATTAGCTGGTGTAATGAATAATAGTTTAGGCTGTGGACCTTTTATGTGTTCATGAACTATGTACTGTTAAACTATAATCCTACTTTGAAGTTTGTCTTAATGTCCATGATTGTTAATAAATGGTTCTAAAACTAAAATTTTGCGTGAATGCACATCCTTTCCTATAAATTCTTGTAGTAGTCTAGTAGAGATATTTCTTATGTACTTTATTAACAAGTCACTTGTATTGCATTTATCATAGGATCCATGTTCAGCAAGCGATTACTGCAATAAAGTTACTATATAGAAGGTTCGCCGACTCTCTGTCCACCCTTCAAACAGATATTTTAGGATGTTTACCTACATGCCTTTAAAAAGTGTGAACAGTACGTTGTAAATAATCACTTTTAGAGAGCGGTGGAGAAAAAATTGCAGGTTGCTCCAAAAGAATAATTTGGGGGCTTTCAACTGCCTTATCTGAAGAACACCTGCTGGTTTAAGCAACTTTCGTTGGCTACAGAAAGAAAAACACTTGTAGATTTAAAAATTAGTGGTGCGGGAATCAAACCCACGTTTCTGAACTAACATGCACCATAGTGTTGAATTCTGGATCATACTTGGGTTTTGAACTAAAATACACCATAGTGTGGAATTCTGGACCATACTTGGGTTTTCTTAACTCAAGGGGAACCTCTCGGTTACCATAATGCAAAGGCAACGAGTGTTAAAGTGTAACTAATTGTTTCACATACTGAACACTAGTATAAAAACAATTGTTTACATGCAGAACAAAGTGTATAAAAGCACAACAGATATAATAACGTTTTTCAATCTAGGAATCTTGATGTGGTGTTGCATTGGCAGGGGAATAAAATTATAAATAGGCTGGTAGCTTAGTGTTCGAGTTTGGTGGTTATAAAACTTGAAAATCAAAACTTGTGTACAGTTAATGTTCTCAATATTTCCCAACTCCCCAAGTACAAGATAAAAAACAGTTTACAAATTTCACACTCTCACAATTAGCATATAGGGGAGATTCAATCTACCATGTTTCCAAAACAAAGACTATAACATTTAAAACATTCCAACCACTTGGTTGGTGCAAAGCTGATTGATTCATCTATAACCCTAAACCTTCTGGATTCTGATACACATTTGTGATTTGACCTTTCAGATACACCTTAAACTACCCAAACTGATTTCAGAAATATTTGCTGTTTTCAGTAAAACCAGTTCTTCAAACTTTACATGTGGAGTTAATGTTACTCCAAATTCTCCTTGTCATAAAAATAAATAGGAAAAGAAAGTTACAGACCTGTTAACAGCTTACTCAATCAAGGCACAGATGGTGCATGAGCCGTTACAGCTGTACGACCCCCCCATCTAGATATCCCAGCACTAAATATCTTTTTTAGCACATTCACTCTCTTTGATAGGAGCGACTCTACTAACTCCTTCACTCGGACGTGCTCGTTCTCCATAATCAGCTCAAGATCTTCGATACACCTCATTTTGCGTTGCACTTTCTTCACCTATAAAAGCATCAATTTCCAGAACAAATGTCAGAGAAAGTTACAGAAAAAACCACTAAGTAGGCTATAGGTAATGGAAATATAATAGATATGTATGTGTGTTGTTAAGAGGACTGAACCCAAACTACAGTTACTTGTAAACGTCAAAATTACTACGTCTCACCTGCATTTCAACAATTGTTGCGACTTGATGTTCTATTATTCGGTCTTCCTGATCTGCCAATAATTTTGCACGGGCGGCAGCAGCACCTAGAGCTGTTGCAGTTGCAGCTCTCATTCGTAAAGCTACAGGTATAGTGTTTGTGGAGGAGGTGTCTTGAATATCTGCAGGGAAAATGTATTAGATATCAGATGATTATTAGCACCATGATATATCGAAAAATAAGATGGTCTGTAAAATTGTCAGGACTCCACCAGCGTTGACTAGGCAGTAGTCTACACATTAAGCATAATGTTATTTTGATAATTACCTAGTATATACAAACACACAAAACACACACCTACCTTTTGCCTTAAAACAAAAAACAACATAAATATCAAAAGAAAAAAAAACATTAAAATACAAAACAGGAACTAGATAGGACCCTTGGATCAAGGTATAATCTAAGAGTCTTTACATAGCACGAAACCAAGGGAAATTAACACTAGTGGGCGTAAATGAGAAACATGTACATAAAAACTTCACGTATTAGGTTCTATCTCGTCGATCTTTCTCTCTGAGCCTACATTTCTTTATCATCCACATGTTTACATATTACGACAAATTCCACCCTCCAACAGAAATGTCTTCCTCACAATCTCCTAATCACTGAGAATATGTTTGTCATGTAGTTTCAATATGCACCTGAGGATCCAACTTTTTTTTTGTTATGTAAATTTTTAACGTATTTAACCAACAAATGAACAAACTACATGATTCTGACAGTAAAACAGATTAACAGTCCAACTCAATGGTTACAAGATAAAACAGAAATGTAAAACAGATAAAATGGGCTCAATCACGCCTATTTAAATGTCAAGAGCTGTACACTGTTAATGATAGTTGCCATTTTAAGATAAAACGCAAGTATTGTTAAATACAATATAATACATTTGTAACATTCATCAGAACTTGTGAACCTTGCATGTCAGATCTGCATCATTCAAGAAAAAATCTCAGATATTCTTCAAATTTACTATAATGCATAGGAGGTCAGTTCACCGGGAGGATCGCGGCAAAGATGCCAGATCTGGACACTGCTGAACCGGAAGAGATTGCTCTAGGTAACAAAGCCGAGGAGGTTGTAGTCAAGGAGATAACTCCCGAGGAGAGTAATTTGGCTCATAGATGCGAGGATCTGGAAGAAAGGGTTGATAATGGGATAGGAGAAGACAAACTTACAAGTCAAAATGATACTATAGAGTATACACCCACTTACTTATATACTATTTATTGCAACCTCCAAATTATTTGTTGGATCCCGAAAAAAAATCCAGTGTCCAGCAGATCTGGACACTGCTGAACCGGAAGAGATTGCTCTGGGTAACAAAGCCGAGGAGGTTGTAGTCAAGGAGATAACTCCCGAGGAGGTTGTAGTCAAGGAGATAATGGCTCATAGATGCGAGGATCTGGAAGAAAGGGTTGATAATGGGATAGGAGAAGACAAACTTACAAGTCAAAATGATACTATAGAGTATACACCCACTTACTTATATACTATTTATTGCAACCTCCAAATTATTTGTTGGATCCCGAAAAAAAATCAATTTAAATTTAAGAAAGAGTTGACGTTTCAAATCGATATAAAAATCGAGACTTCTTTGATTTTGGAACCCTGAACTCTTACATCATATAACTATTGTTGAGATTTTAAATCTAAAGAGTGATGAAAAACATCAATTACTGCTCATGAATCATTAATAAGAAAAGAGAGGGGAGAGGAGATGATATAAAAATGTACGCACAAATATTCACTAGTATATGAAGACAAACTTACAAGTCAAAATGATACTATAGAGTATACACCCACTTATATACTATTTTTTGCAACCTCCAAATTATTTGTTGGATCCCGAAAAAAAATCCATTTAAATTTAAGAAAGAGTTGACGTTTCAAATCGATATAAAAATCGAGACTTCTTTGATTTTGGAACCCTGAACTCTTACATCATATAACTATTGTTGAGATTTTAAATCTAAAGAGTGATGAAAAACATCAATTACTGCTCATGAATCATTAATAAGAAAAGAGAGGGGAGAGGAGATGATATAAAAATGTACGCACAAATATTCACTAGTATATATACACGCGGGGAGGGAGGGGGAGGGATTTATGCTTGTGCATGTCATCTCTGTTTGGGGTTATGAGAAACATAAGAGAGAGTAAACAAATTGTGCCAGGGTTATTTATTAAAAAAAGTCACTACCTTCTATTCTTATAAATAGGTAAGTTTCTAACCTTCTATTATTTCTAATCTAAAAGTTTAAAATTAGTTCCTATTTTGTATATTTATATAGAGTTTCAATTGTAGTTTGGCTCTATACACCTTTACATATATATAATATATAATATGATCCAACGAATCATTAATAGATGGAAATATTGAACTTCAAATGCCAAGTACAATCTACCAAGTCAACTGATAAGCTTCAGATTACAGAGTGGGGAACGAGAACTTTTACATAACAATTTCGGGGGACGGGGAATGCAGAAGTATTAGGCCTCCCAGGCCCCAAAATCCCCATTGCTACAAAAGTTAATATATATCCCTAAATATAAGTTTTAAAATAAAAACATTAGAAATAAATATAATTTTTATGTCTTGTCATGTTCTTTGATTTCCAATCCACTAGTTAATTTTAAAATATATATATATATTTAATGAAAAGAAATTTATTACAGTCATATATTTATTTAAAAAATAAATGTTAATTTGATTTGGTGCCTAAAACATGGTCATAGGTTGTAATAGATGTTCAATATTATTATATATTTGTGATGACCTGTCACAAACTGGGTAGCACTTTCCAACTCCAAAATGGAAAATATTTGCCACAAGAATTTACAAAAATGGGAATTTTATGGCCAGATTACTTTCAAGACAACTTGCTCCACTTTTTTCATCAAGATCCTGCAAATTGACACATGTGATATCATTCTAATGCGAATAAATTTTGCCAAACCACGAAGGAGAGACACAACAAATAACTTTGAAAATCCAAAACGGGATTTCGCAGCATTAAGGTGCACCAAGATTTCCCCCAGTGCAGCACCAATATAAGATCAACTATGAATCGCCTTAATTAAGTTAATCACTGCAGACCTAGGAGGCAGGTAAGATTTCGCAGGATTAAGGTGCACCAAGATTTCCCCCCTTCAGCACCAAGAAAAGATTAACTACGAACCACCATCATAGATCAAATTACTGCAGATCTAATTGGCAGGTAAGATTTAATTGCTTTATAGGTGTGAACTGGAACGGTTTTTAGGGGGGTAGTGGCAAATACAGAAATTGAATCTTCACCTAACAGATGGTCAGTTCCCAAATTTTTCTAACAATTCAGGTGGACCGCTTCGTTGGATTGCAATATCTTTTGAGCAGGCGACTGTTATTTGGCAGGTACACCTCTCTTTTCCTTCTCTCTTTCATTTTATAGAAACTTAAGTTACGTTGTCATGCCAAATTCAATCAGATCTTACTATGCTTCAGGCATGCTGTAACAGACTCCTACCATTAATTATGAATAACCTATATCAGACCGAAAAATCACAACATATCTAGTTTACAGGTAGAAATTTTATTGGTGTTATAAGTGTGATTTAAGGTCAATTTGCATACTTCTTTGCAAGATTCAAGAAAGGAAAAAACCTAACATTTCACAAATTCCATCAGCTGAGAATCCCTTCCTTAATGGACAATGCTTCTTTCCCTTCTGTCTTCGTAATACTTGCGAATATTTCAGGCACAACTTATAACTAGTAATACACCAAGTTTGATATAACAGGAGTATGCTTGAAGATAAAGTTTAAGTACAGCACAAATTCCTATTTTACAAGATAAGACGCTGAATCCATATTTTGAAACTGTATCCTTGCTTCATATTTATTAACCCATTCAGATTATACTAGTCAACAAAAATTTCAAGCCACCCCAACAGCACGTTTTCTTTTTTATAACAATCAAGCTCTGCTTCCTAGGTTTCATTCAAAAATAACTATCCTCCTATATTATCTTCTATCTTGATTTCAGCCAACCCTAGCTCTAAACTACTATATCTCTACGTTCCCTATGTGATCCTTGAAGATCATCATTGCTATTATCATCTTGTTGTATAAATAATATTCATTGGCAACATAATTACACATGTTAAGTTGTCAATTGATCTTTGTATATAAATTTTATCTGAATGCATTCATCTTGCTTTCATGATTGTAATTGTAGTAAAGTTTATTAGTTTGTCTTGAAGAAAACATAGAAAGATGTTCAAAAATTAGTGTCTGAATTCTGTCAAGAATGCAGGGATGATAGTAGACTAATGCTTTTTCTCACATTCCATAATAATAAAAACTGGGTGAAATGCGTATTTATCTCATTTTACCACCTCTGTAAAAATCCAAGTACTACTATAACCGATTTTAACAAAGAAACTTGTCCTGCTCTCTTAACAAAAAAAAATGCATCTCTCTACTCTCTAATAACAACCATTAATCAAGGATATTACTGAATTGAAAGTTTGAACTTCATACCCTTCACTACTAATGGCACATTTATAATGCATAATGTTCAAAGAAGTACCTGAAGCATATCTTCCTTCCATGTCTGAGTCCTTAGCTGGAGAGGCTCTGGAAACAATATCAAACACTTTGAACTTTAGAATTAAAAGCCAAAACAAATATAAAGTAGATATTATTCCTCCAAATCATTTAAGGAGCACCTCTGTCTCTCATTTTGTGACAACTCGAACTTGTGACTGCCGTCATCATTAACCTCAAATATTTCTCTCGGACACAAATTCTCATAGCAAAGGGCTGCAACAGCAGCTTCAGCTGCAGAAGATGTAATACTTGGGCCAACCATCATGGAAAGGCGAGAAACCTAAAGACAGCAATCCAATGTTCAATCACATTCAGCCACTCTTTTTTGTTAAAACAGAACAAACAACTATTGAGGTCTTAAATTAAATAAATCAAGAATATGGTGTGCTAGTGACCCCGTTTCAACTAAAAACTACCATACAACTTCCTCTCGCAGATAAAGAATTTATAACATCGTCTAAACTAAAAGTAAAATTTGTCTACATAAAATATATTTCTAGAACTCCAAATAGATATCATACAATTATATAAATCTCAATCGTAGAGTATCTTAAAACTTCTACCTGTTTCATCAATGAATCACTGGCATCTGAAACTCGCACAGTGCATAACCTCTTCCGCGGAGGAGTTATATCCTCAGCATTCTCATTTTGCTTATTCTCATTACTAATATCATTACTGGCATTTGAAACTGGTGCTTTCACTGTTTTTGTGATCTCAGAAGACTCGCTAGATTCTAAGTTCACTTGCTTGATGCTGCTTATGCTGTCACTTGTATCCCACAACCTAGGTTTACCATAGCCAGATCCAAACATAAGCTCCCCAAAAGGTAGCTGTATAAGCTTTGAGATACAATCCAGTTTACTCTTTGTTTGGACATGTTGAGCAACAATCTCCCAGTCATCTCCATACTTCAATACAGAATCTAACAGAAGTAGAGTTTCTGCTTCAGACCACGCAGACTCGAGATTTCCATTGCTCAGAGTGCAATCAATGAATTTAAAATCAACCGCAGCCTTTTTCTCCCCGTAGTTTTCGCTTTTGAAGCACTCAAGACAAATTACAAAGTTCCTATCCTGAAGCAAGGATCAGTAAATAAAAAGGATGAAAGAATACTTTAAAATGTGGTGCCGAATTTAATATACAAGAATTAATTAAATTTTGACATGTTGAAACAGTTCCAAATTTGATAAGACATTATTCAATCATGTAATATTCCTAGAAAGCTTAAAACAGTAGATTTAACATGAATGATATGTTATTTGTATTGCTCGAGATGCAAATAAATAGCTCTAATATTTATACCCACTACAGTTGCTACCTCATTATCAATTTATCATCATAACCTTATATACTAAAATTAATATTTACTTTATAATTTCATTACCGTAAGTCCGTAACCATCATAACATTATTACTTGAGTGTCATTACAAATCAGAATTGATTTCTGGATAAGGCACAAATTCCAGAGTAGAGCATCACAGGTGTATGCACCAAATATGTAGAACTTCTCAAGCTAAATATAAACACGCTGTGAGATTATAAATCATGACATATTGCGGAAACTGTTAAAGTACCTTGGCAAAGTCATTGTAATTTCTTATAGATAAAACCGGAATGTTTGTTAATGAAAAGCAAAAGGTGCAATAATAATACCATCTGGAAGACAATAAGTCTAATAATAATAATAATAATAATAATAATAATAATGACCCAAACTCTTGGGTGTAGCCTATGAATTCCACAATTCTTTCATAATGTATCATGTAGACCAATCTATAGAGCAAACGCAAGTATACACATTTATGTGCCGTCAAAGGAAAGATGTTAATTGTTAGTTCTGTGTTCAATTTTTCGTACATGCAATCTAAAAAAGCTTATACAAATACGCTTCATGTACTAAAATATGTTGAATATGCTTTAGAATACGCCTTAAAGTCAGTGTAGAAATGTGTGTGTGTGTGTGCAATCTTCTCCTTCGAAAATATATGTGACAATTTGTGATTATTATTATTATTGGATGCAATATGTTGAATATGCTTGAGCTAAGAAACAAGGATACGGGTGTGGAGGTGTATATTACGAGGGCAAGCGAATTCAGTAAATATGAAAATATGCGAATTCGAGTGCGGGGGATACGTTCATACGGCACACATACATACTATATATATGTATAAAAATGTTACTTATGATAAAATCCAGTAAAAGCTGGTATCAGTAGATTATTTAATTTTCAAAACAAACAATGCTTTCACGTACAGCCAGTGTAGGAAAATATATATTCAATTTACTTCAAGGAATATACATATATATGCAATTTTCTAAAGGAAAGATAAGGAGAGTTTTCAATTCTTCAAATAGTACTAGTTTTAATGACGAACTGTGATAATTAATATTTACATGTAGCAGTAAAAATAATGATGAGATGAAACTAATACATGAGTAATGCAAATGGAAATCATTTAGTACTACTGTGATGCAGTCACTTTTATAAGTAAAAATAGATATAAAATGCACAATATATTAGTCGATTATATAAGACCACCAACAAATCACCACGTAATGACAACACAGAGTAGAGAAGGGATTTGTAGTTGTATAACGACACTTCTACCCACATGTCCCCCATTCTGAAATTTAAATGAGACAAGTCTCGAATAAACATTAACTTTGACAAAACATTGTCATCATATTACTCACTATATTACACTTCTAATGAAAATCACAAAGCAACACATCGCAATAACAAATTATTACAAGTTCACAACAGACAGTTATATATAACACCAATGTACCTTTGTATACTCATAGCATCCCGACTCACAACTCCCCTTACAATTCCCGCAGACCAACTTCTTCTTCACCAACTCCCCATACCTATCCTTAAACGACGCCAAAGGCGACACAATCCCCCCACTCCCACCCCCACTCACCGACACTGGAGGCGGTAAAACCGGCTTCAACGAATTCGGATTGGCCACAACCTTAACACCATACGGAGCCCCTTCCTCAACCCTAACATTCCACTTATCTTCTCCGCCAACATAATCATCATCCTCTTCTCGCTTCCCCGCATTAAAATTAATCAAATTCCACGACTCGAGAAACACGAATACCTTGTGAATCAAACTAATGTCTCCTACCAACGCCTTCCGGACCTCGGAAAATGTCAAACGCCTATTAGGATCTTCCCTATACTTAGATATAATAAAATCCCTATATTCTTTGTAGATTTTAGGGGTTCTTGTAATCGAACTCGCATCGAAAAATTCTTTCAGGGAGTATCGTTCTACTTGGTGAATATCGTCCCAAGAAAACCAACCTAGTAAAAAATAATGCAACAATTGGGGGAGAAAAATAAGCACGAAATTAAAATTAGGGTTAGGGTTTGAATATAAAAACGGATAAAAAAAGGAGAGAAAGTGAGGAGGGAGAGTATGTATACTTACGAGAGTAGCTTGGGATAGTGTAGAGCTCTTTAAAATTCGGGTCCTGTGAGTTCTCCATTCGGACCTCGAGTGATTTGAGTAGCGAGCTGAGTTATTAGATTGTCCACTCGTATATGTTATCTATGGATGACTCGGAGACTTTGTTGTTTGTATCGGTTAGACCGTGACTATCCTAGTTTCATATGGGTTATTGCTTAGTTTTGGGCTCACTAGGCTGCCCCGCTTGGGTGACAAATATTATAAAATATATTTTTTTTTGATAAATTTTTAAGGTGTTAGTCTAATTTATTCCAATTTTAAATTAAATGATCCCAAATATTATAATTTGAAAAGATGGCCCCCAAGTATATCACACTAAACCATAAAGTGGTGTTTTGAATCCAAATCGCTAGTTTAAGTGATGTTACCCAAAACTCTACTTAAAGTGGTGTTTTGAACCCAAAACACAATTTTGGTTCAAAACATCACTTTAAGTGGTGTTACCTATTTTTATTTATTTTATTTTTTATGCTAATATGTATTTGTAAATACTATTAAAATATTATAATTAAATAGTCAATTCAAATTGTGTTCTTTTACTAAGTCCGGCGCCCTGATTTTTAAAAAATCGAGAGTCAGTCCCGATTTTTTAAAAATTAGGATAAGTTAGGGTTTAGGGTCTAGGGTTTAAACCCTAACCCTATATTCATATACATTTTTATATGTGATATTTACAAAAATATCTAACTCTTTGAAAATATTTTCAAAAATACTACCTGAAGTTGCAAATGAGGTTGCAACGCTGGCACCGCGGGTAAAAATCGGTTGCAAATGAGGTTACAAATGTTGCAAACCAGGTTGTAAATATTGCAACCGTATTTTTGAGAAAAAGTTTTGCAACTTTAGTATTTTTGAAAAAAACCCTTTTTATATTTACAAAAAAAAAAAAAAAAAACCATACTCCTTCCAATAGCGTTGCCCCCTCCCCCTTCCAATAGCGTTGCCCCCTCCCCCAACGCTACTCCAAGCAGCATCCTTCCCCTTTTCCCCGAAAACGCTATACGATGTAGCGTCTCCCACCCCCTTATCTCCCTAAATATTACACGATGCAGCGTTAAAAATTTTAAAAAAATTGAAACGCTAGACGATACAATGTTTTAGTGTTATATTTGGTGCCAACTTTCTGAGTTGTGATATTTTGAACCAATTAGTTTAGAATTGTGACATTTGGGGCATTTTCTCTTTTTTTCGATAAATACTTTTTTATTATCGGTAGTTGTAGCCGGTTTTGTGTCAAGAGACACCACAGTAAAGATAAGTTCCATATAAAAAAAATAATAGACTAAAATACTGTTTCGATCACTTCATAAATTTGATCAGATTTATGTTTGTTTAATACATAATGTATTGTTATTTGAGAATAAAGTTCCTAAGATTACCTCAAATTCATTACTAGAAAAGGTAGATATAACATCACACCTATAACATCAGTTAGAAATTTCACTGATGTTAAAAGTGTTTTAGACATCGGTTGTTACTTTACCGATGTTAAAGCATATTTCAGACATCGCTTGTTATAACAACCGTTGTCTAATCTCCTTTTTAAAAAATAAAAAACTAACGCGTACACATACCTTCCCCCTTTATTACACAAACAAAATTTCATTTCTCCTTATACGAAATTTCACTTCCCCCCATTTTGCATCCATACTCTCTCACTTTTCTTCTCCCTCTCTCACTCTCAGCCGCCTCTCTCTCTCTCTCTCTCTCTCTCCCCCTCTCTCTCTCTCAGCTCTCTCCCTCTCTCTCTCTCTCACTATCTCCCTCTCTCTATCTCTCTTATCTCTTTTAAATTAATTAGTTCAATTTAGGTTCAATTAAGCATGAATTTGACGATATATTTAACGAATCGGAGCTTGGATCTTGGTTCGATTTACAACCCAAAGCTTTCTTCACGGTAAGAAACCCTAATTTACTCAATTATAAACCCTATTTAGTTCTCTCCCTCTCCCCTCTCGAACTTAACTCACATCTCTGAAGAACCCTAGATAGCTATTTTTCAGATCTCCTTCACTCTCTCTTTCAGTCTCAACTGAAATCTCGTGCTTAATCATTCAGATCGAAGCCCACTTCACTGCTCTGGTTGATTGGAGCTTTGCTTGCATTGAGCTTTAAGGTTCCATTTACAACTTTGTTTGGTAAGGTATTTATAACTGTATCTATATTCTATTGCTGCATTTAATTATGTATATATTTCTATGCAGCATGACTAAAAGTGTTTGATTATAGTCCCTGAGAACTTTCTATATATTTTTTATGTTTACAATCCCCTGATAATCTTTACGATTTTTTTTTGAATCGACATGTAGTTGGCCGATTAAATGCTTTGTTCAGTTGTACACACATCATATTTTGTCCTTTTAATTTCTTTTTGCTTCCATGGTTCATATGGCCCCTTTATATATATTTGCAGGTTGATGAATTTGTTCACAAGTTGGATAGTCTTGTTCCCCCTGCTGTGAAATAGCTATCATGCTCCTGCTACTGCTCGGTCTGTGGTATCTGAAGTAATGAATGTCAACTTGGTGGATACTGCCTCTGGACTTGCCAAAAATGCATATGCTAAGTACGAGCCTGCTGCCAAGAGGATCTATTCTAAGTATGAGCCAGTGACTGAGCAATACGTTGCCTCAACTTGGCACTCGCTCAATCAGCTCCCTTTCTTCCTAGTGGCTGCCAAGGGGATCTATTCTAAGTAGTAAAAACATGTCCGATGTTCAAGTGCTTATAGCTATGTCATCGGTTAGTTTTGTGGGTTGTTTGATAGTCCCATTTATTTAAAACTTGGATTCTTTTGGGTTTGAAAGTTTGCCGGTTGGTTATATATGTCGGATGGTAATCTTGTATTGGAACTAAACTTTCTTGTTTTGTTGTAATGAATGTGGTATTTGGTAATGAATAGTTGAGAAATGTCATCCAAGTTTTGTTTGTTTAGCTTTTTTGTTGTTGTTTTGGTTCTAGCTGTTGAATACACAGGAGGAATAATGTATGCAATCAAGCAAAATTAACAACACATATAAGTGAAAATCGATGTAAAAAAGCAGAAATAACATCATATTAAAATTTTTAATCGATGTTAAAGGTGGTACATATACAAGTATTAAACATCGGTTTTGTAACAAGAACCGATGTTAAAGGAAATATTAAACATCTATTATGTTACAAAAACTAATGTTAATGGTTGTATTAAACATCGTTTATTTAATCAGTCGATGTCTAAACTTGTATTAAACATCAGTTCTTATATAGAAACCGATGTTAAACAGCAGGAAAGACATCAGTTTCTTTATGGGAACCGATGTCTATAGTCATCTTTGACATCGGTCAGGAATCGATGTTATAGACCCCCCCCCTTTATCTACACCGACAAAGACATCGGTTTCAAAACACTTTTAACATCGGCCAAAAACCGATGTTGTAGGGGGTTTTTCTAGAAATGTTTTTTTATATAAAATAGTTATGACAAATCTTCTGTAATTACAATAACATCCTCATGTATTTATATGAAAAAAAATTTAAATCTCAAGAATTTTATATAAGATAACCTCGGGAAAACTAATCTCTTGTTATTTATCATTTTTTTTTACCATATTACATATATGTTCACACACAAGTTGAGGATATTTTTAGAAATAGCCTAAACATTTTTTAAATGAAGATAAGGTCACATACATATTTCCGTGTGATAACGAAATATATTTATTCTGTTAAGTTGGTTGATATATAAGTAAGGATATGTCCATGTGCGAGGCACAAGTTATTTTCTAGTAGTACCGAATACGGGTGCAATAATGTTATCCGAAAAACATCAATTTAATTTTATACACCTTTATTTGTCTATGACTTATTTTGTTCTAATATCCTTACTTCATTTCGTGTACAATATAATTTATGTGGATTTAGTTGAAAATTATAAATAATAGGAAACACAACATTTAAATACATTGAAAATTGTAAAACGCATTTTGAATGGCCTAAAAGGATAGTCAATTTTAAATACGTCGTTGTTAACTGTGAAAAATATATAATAAATTGTAAATAATGAGTGCAACCTTGAAAAGGGTAATATGATATGGTTGTGTGTAAGTTAGTTCCTTTTTGTACAACACGTAATTTTAGCATTCTTTATTTGTTTATGGATAAATAAGGTGCAATGTCTCAAGTATAGCAAATGCAGCTTAATTAATTATTCATGTGTGTAATATGTTATTAACCTGGAAATGCTAGTAATTTAGCTGATTAAATGAATGATAATAACCCGTACAAGGCACATGTCATTGTTTATAATGTTTTTTTCACAACAAGTAATTATAACATTCTTGATTGTTCATTTATTGATAAGTATGTATAGTATTTTAGATACACAAAATACAAATGGACTAATATCAATGCTTATGATTTGTGTTGAATTCCAACAATACAACCCAAGATTGTAGAAGGGGGGTTGAATACAATCTTGACTAAATTCTTTCAAATTTCTTGAGGCTAAACAGTTTGTATTGATAAGAACAGAGATATAAAAGCTAAGTAAACAAAAACAAATGTAAACACTTCACAATATTTAAAAATTCAAGTGGAGTTGTTTGTTCCACCTGAGATATATATGATATGTCCCGAAAGTGGGTACGATAAGCTAGAAGGGGGGGTTGAATAACTTATCACTTTTTTTAAAATTAGAGCTTGGCATTTTTAATTTTTCTTTCTTCTTTTAAAAATAATTACTCCCTCAGTCCCGGCCATTTGTTTACATTTATGAAAGAGTGTCCGACACGTATTTCAAAGTGCATATAAAGTATAGTTCTATAACTTATTTTTAAAGTTTACTTTTTCTAAACAAAAATTTAAACATTCAATTTTTATTCAAAAACATAAAATTATAAAAATAAGTTACAGAACTATATTTTGTATGCACCATAAAATGCGTGTTAGACACTCTCTCTGAAGTGTAAACAAATGGGTGAGACGGAGGGAGTACTTATAAACAAGTAATATAAAGTGCAGAATATAAAAGCAAGAAAGTTAAAGAGTTTGACACGATCGATTTATCCTGGTTCGCGATGCCCGCAATCCCCTAACAGATTCGAACACCCCTACTCCAGTCCCCGAGCTCCTCCCGAACTCGAGATTTTTTCCACTATAAGTATAAACACTCCTTATAGTAGGCGGAGAAGCCTTTACAACCACTATGTATTTATCTTAAAGCCTAACTACCCGTTACCTCCTCAAAATACTATAGCTACCCCTTACAAGATTATCTTGGAGCGTAAGTCCCCGTTACCTCCTCAAATGCTATGTAAGTAAACCCCTTACGAGTTTATCTTGGAACGTAACTTCCAGTTACTTCCTCACAACCACATAAGACCTTACAAGTTTATCTTGGAACGTAGCTTCTCCACTACCTCCTCACAACCACGTAATAAAAACCACTTACAAGTTTATCTTGGAACGTAACTTTTCATTACTTACTCACAACTATGTAAGTCAAAACATTTGCGTAGACTTCGTATCTACACCTTTTAACGGTCTTGGGTCTTAGATCTTAGATCTTTTCTCCTCTTTACGGTACAAAGACACCCAACTCCCCGTCAACGTGTCTAAGACTTGGGTCTTAGAGCGATAATCACCTCACTTCACTTCACCTCTCATCAAAGGATATAATACAAGCACTACGACTTAAAATCCCTTATAAATTTGACGATTAAAAATGAACTAGTATAAAAACTAGATCAAAAAAGAAAATATAAATATTAACGAGTTAAACTCCGTTAATATAAATAAGAGCCAAGTATATTAATTTATATAAATATTCGGTTTGTGCATAATATATATTAAATTAAATATACACTTTACTTATGTTAAATAACACAAATAAAAACGAGTTAAAAATATTCCGTAGTTAATTAAACAAGCTACTAACTCAAGGTAAGTGTTAAACATCCATATGAAATATTATATGGCCGAGATTAACAACAAAATGGCCGAATATTATATATTTAGGCGTAAGCCCAAAATATACTACTACTATAATTTGGTACAAGCCACACTATTATGGGTTAAAATAGTATCAACTCGCAAGTGTGAGGACCGTTAAGAAAAACACTATTACACGTTAGCGATTTGCGTAGTGCGGAAATTAGTAAATAACGGCAAGGGATAAGTCACACGAATGGACTTGTCACATAAGCGGTATGCAAGACAATAAATTAAACGTGCAAGCAAGTAAATCGTGAATGCAACACACACTATATATTTGGCTTTTGCCATGCTATTATGCGTTAAACTAAACACACACGTACAATAATTTTAATGACAAGAAAGTGTATATATATATATATATATATATATATATAATAATTTGGTCAAAAATTAATTCAAGTAGTTGCCGAATTATTTAAACTTAGTTTCGGTTAAGAAACAAGTTCAAGATGCCTTGGTTTAGCCCTTAAAGATTTGAGCTCAAGTTAAAGTTCAAAGGACTTGTATAAACCAAGATAATAAGCTTTATTTTGATTTAAAGTGTAACAAGTTTAAACCACTTAAGGTATAAACTAGTTTATGTAACATTAAGTACAAATCAAAAGATAGTTCTTTGACTTTCAACCAAATATTCACCAAAAGATTGTCAAGGACTTAAAGAAGAGCCAAGAAACACTTCAAGAAGCTCTTCAAAAACTCTTACAAATTGTCACTATACACTACACGAATATATTCAAGAACAAGTGTATATTTTGGTGACAAAGTGCAAGAAAACTTAAGCCAAAGGAGCACCAAAAGAAAGGTATTCAAGGAGGTTACTTTGGTGACTCAAAGACACAAACAAGAGCACTTAAAGGCTGTTAAAAATGAGCAAGAAAGGTGTCTAAAGAAGCTTGGCCGAAAGATGTTAAGATGGGCAAATAAGAGGTCCAAAAACACTACCAAAATGGCCGGATTTGAGCACCAAAATAGATGTATCCAAGGAAGGACCAAAGGTGACTCAAATACTCAATTAAGAACACTTACAAGGCTGCAAGAAATCATGCAAGAGGCTGCCTTGAAGGTGATGGCCGAATGGTGTGTAGAAGTGCAAGAAAGATGACCAATAACACCACCAAAACAAGGCCTAAATGAGCACCAATTGAATGATATTCAAGTAGGATATAATGGTGACTTAAACCTCACTTAAGAACACTTTGGGGACTATTAAAATCGAGCTCAAGAACTACCCCAAGAGTGATGGCCGAATGGTGATTAAGTGGGCAAGAAATGGACTAACAACAAAGCTTTAAAAGATGTTGAAAAATGGAGCAACAATGCTTTGTTATCCAAATCTTTGGATTTTGGTACTCTTAAAGGCTGTGTTTCTAGAGAGAAATCAGCAGCACTTCTAGGATACAAAATTCTCAAGAAAAATGTGTGGGGGTGGTGGGCCATTTTTAGGCAAATTTAGGGATATAAGGACCAATAGGCATAAGACAAGTGGCAAGAAATCAATAAAATAGAAAAAGCATAAAGTAACTTCTTGGCACTTTCCTAAGCATGCTCCATCAAATCAACATGTGAAAAATGAAAGGAATAAAATATTGGAAGCTTATATTGGTACACTAAAAGTCGATAAACACGAAACTACGTGACATACACATTTTAATGAAATAAATTGAAAAATCTCTCAAAAATTATGAAACTATGGGAATCCCCTAAAAATATTCCCAGAAGATTATGGTCAAAATTTCACCTTGAAATTAGATGACCATCTATGACTTTAAAGCGACCGAAAAATCAATTACGTATCGATTTTAGGGGTCCCGGAAAAAAGTCATGCAAAAATCAATAAGTAAGGCAAACTTGAAAATATATCTTTGAAAATATATCGAATATATAGCATTTTTGGTTCGTAAATCAATGTTCGAAATATTTTGATATTTGTGTCGACTTGACTTTGCCTTTAAATGTATCACAAATTATCTAGACTAGAAAATATCATTAAATTGACATTCCTTTGTCTAAATTAGTGATTGGTACAAGAAAACGATTTGTCAAATTGACTCGTTATTTGTTCATGTCACTTCGAATAATCCTAAGGGAGGATTTACTAGATGACGTAGTAAACTTCCTATATCTAATTTAATTTTTCTCTTTCGTACTTGTCAAATAACCAAAACCTATAAGTGAAAGACTATCTCACAATCTTCCCAAAAGACTGTCTCACTATATATATATATAAGAAATAATTTGTGAAAGAGTTTCACAGCTGTTGTTTTACAAAGCTTTTTAGAATGAGAAAACCTAAGAGTTCTAAGTTACAATCCACAATATTTTCTTAAATTAAAAGCAAAGCTACACTTGGGTTATATATTCCCAAAGTTTCACCTACTAGAAACAAGATATTACAATAATCAAAGTCTAGCAGGCATGTTACATCACTCCTTGTCTTCATGTGAGTCAAGTAAGCTGTTTGTCTTTGACAGAATTTTCCTTGAGATTTACATCCAACTTGCTTGTATAGAAATGGAATGTTTCTTTTTCTTCTTCTTTGTTTCCAGTACTGGCTACCATGCACTTTGAAAGTCCATCAACCCATGTGATCTGTCGGCATGTCAAGTCACTATCAACTGTTAAGATCAAGACATTATTAGTTGAAGTGATTATCCGTTGAAGCTGGTATCCATTGAGGAATTAATTGCTATCCGTTGATGAGTCACATCTGTTGGTATAGTTTCTTTATCCGTTGAAATACCATTTCACTTATGCAGAATTACAAAGAACATCTTATTTACAATTAGCTAACCTATTCTGCATATCCGTTGATAGTCAACATGACTTAGAAAACTATCAACTATGTCATCAACTAATAACTTATCCATTGAGACTTACAGTGCATGTTCAATACTTAGCCATTGATAAGTTTCCTCTTCAACGGATGCTGGTAAGCATGCCATCCGTTGATGAGTTACAAACATAATTATACAAAATATGTTTTAGGTGTTTTGTAATATCATCAAGAACAACATAATTCCTAACAATTTGTACATAAGACGTTATTAACTTGTGCAACGTTGGTAATTTAACTCTTAGAGCGGGTGATAAATATTTTTATTTATGGCATGTAATCTGTATTTACTAAATGAGTACAAATAGTGTAGTTAGGAATGAATATCGGGTCACTTCGGAGCCGGGAAGTGATGTCCTCGCCCCCTAATCCCATTTGAATCCAATTACCAAACTTATCTCGATCCTTAAATAGAGATTATTTTGCTCCTCGTCCCACATGGGAAACGGGGATTTCACGGAGAATCAGGGATTATTAATTTTTTATATAAATTTCACATATTTTATAATTGGTGCGAGGCACGGACTATTATCTAGCATCGGGCATAATTATTTATACTAATGTCGTATGAGCATTATTTTGATCGTGATCGAGTTTCATGTATTCAATCAATAACGTTGTATGCAATCTAAAATCTATATATTTTTTATAAATGTGAATTTTGAAATTATTGAATTTCTGTGCATTTTTCAAGTTGCATTGATCGGTGAATAATTTTAATTAATGATAACAATTTAATTTTTTTTCTAAATTTATATAAAATATTAAATCAAGATTTAAAAGTGACCTCTTTAAAAAACTATCACTATTAAAACTGGCATGCGTTATTACTTAAACTGTGATATTAATTCAATTTTTTTCTAAAAGAGTAAAATCTGATCATTAAGTTGGTCGGTTAAGCATAATTGCAACAACTTTGGTTAAATTCAAAATGCTATGTTTTAAAATCTGGTCAAGTTCTTGCCTAAAAATTCACCATATTCTAAGCTAACAATTTTGATATGCATTTTATTAACTTGCTTTTATAAAAGCGTCAAATACACGAATCATTGTTGATCTGGAATGTTACCTCTTGGGACGACGATCTCGCTTATCCCACAAACAAACTTATAAAATTCTGCAAATGACGATGCACTTCCGATCGATTAAGGCCAATATCATATATGAAAAATGATGAAAATTCGAGTACTTTTCCAACATCAAGTTGTGTTTTGATTTTGAATCCGAAATATGTCGAAATACAATGGTACAAATGCAAAGACACGCATTTAAGTGTTTAGATTATTAGTGTTCATTAACCATTGTTAAATAAACGTGCATTTAAATTTAATAAAAAAAATTAAATATTTAATAAAAATTATTATAATTATCTATATATTGCAAATACTAATTATTACTATTATTTTATTTAATCGAATGATTTCGAAATATAAAAATTGAATGCATATCCTATATCACTAATTTATACTATACTATAACATATATAATATAAATTTGTAAATGTAAAACGAAGAAAATGATTTAAATATCTTAGTAATCAAAATATCAAATATTCTTCATTCACCACCAGACACACACACACACACACACATATATATATTAGATAGATAGATGACAGATTGTTAAATAAGCTACACGTAATGTTATTTAAGCTCTATTTTCAAATGATATTACATAAATACCTAGAATATGATGAAGCATGATGATTATTAAGATGATGAATATTTAAGTAATATAAATATGATAATGAAGTTTAAATATTAACGTGTGGAGCTTATTTAATAATTTTCTATAAGTACATCAGGAACTTAATAATTAAACCTAAATAAATTAATACTAACCTTCACATTTAAATCTGGAGGAGCTTCATCCGGATTCTGAGCATCAAAAAAGTAAGTAGTCAGGTACTACATAAACCTCAAGTTTAAATCCAGAAGTATCGACATTTTGGTTATAGAATGTGTCTATCAAATGATAAGTAATTTTTGTTCCCAGATCACCATAATTATCCGATACAGTAGATGAACGTATCTTCCTCCAATGTGCGTGCATCACTGCCTCATCATATGTTTTTTGCTTATATGTTCTTTGCAGTAAATTGACACCCCTTTTCTCACTGTGAGCGACCCAGTGGCTGAAAAAGAAGAGGGGGTGAGTTCTCTTCATGCCTTCATCAGTTATTCCAAAATGATAAAAGAGGTCATAAATCAAGTATTTTCTGAAGTTAAAAGGTCGAATAGGGTAATTATCGGGGACTTGTCTCCTCACAAAACTGCAAAGAAGATTTACATTATGGACATGAGTATTTGCTCTGTGATCATTAAATGGATATTTGATTGGTTGCCCCAATACAGGAAAAGGAATTAATGGTTCATCGAGGTTTGGAATGTAGTTTGAAATGAAGTGAGAAAAAAACTGCTTTAATCAATTAACCCTGTCTAAAAGATCATTTAGAGTCCTCTAACAAAATTGTACTCATGTTCAAATGGCCAGAAGCATGGATGATCGATCAACCACGATATTCGAATTTTATGATGTTTCTTGCGTGAAAGGTAAAAACATAATCAAATATTTTCCAAATGTTATTAGAATAATTTTATATTAGTGCAGTTTGTTTTCAATTATTTTTTCTAATTTTGATAAGAAATGTTAAATATGAGAAAATTATGTACTTACATTTTGTTATCTCTAGTCTGAAAAAAATGCAACAATTTATTTAGCAGTTTGGAAAATTCTTTAAATTCTTGGAACCAATCTTGACCTTCAATTCTGGGCCATGGGTTGTTTAATGTAACAACATCTTCCATAATGAAGAGCAAATCATTTAAATCTTTTTGAGCTCCAACTTTGAAAACTTTTCCCACCAACAAAAAATATTATGCCTTCTCCGTTCTCAGTGACATACATGGAACAACCCAGATTACTACATGTATTTTAATCCGAATGAAAGACAATCAGGCCATATATAATTCCACTACATATAAGAAATAAGACATTAAATCACATGCAAAAATTAAAATTGTTATTAATTGATAAAGAAAAAACTTTATTACCGAAAAGTTGTATGAAATCATTCATGGATGAATTTTCACTACTCTTCATTATTATTCGATGAACTACCTGAAGTTTTTTGAAAATCTTTCAACTTTCCCTTAAAGAATACTTTTACCGGATGAATCGGCTCAACAACACATACAATGGAGGACACTACTGGTGTCCTCCAATATACTCAAATTCTAATTTTAACAAAAACAAGATCCAACCAAATTTTCTTTTTTCTTTTCGGTTGATATGATAAAAGCTTTTTGAAAAGTACGAATGTCAGTTGGTACATGCTACATATGGTCAACATATTAAAGTATAAGCCGTAGGCAAGTAACTGATATAGTTTGAAAAATCTTTATACGCGAAAACTGTAAATGGCAGAAGTCAGAAACAATTGAAACAATGTCGTGTGTGTGCTAAAGATCTGTCCCCCGTCGCATCTCCTAAATTGTTGTCGTAAATGTTTATTGACTTAATAATTAAAAATATAACCCCAGACTTACTGGGACATTAGTATATTGGTTACACAAACTTAATTGTAGCATTTGAATATCGTGACGTGACAAACAATTTCACAAGAAAATATTTTTAAAAAGAGGATATTAACATATATTTATAAAAATTCATAAAATATTACCAAAAACATATAGCTACTAGACACAAGACTAAAATAATCACAAACTATGCAAGGGCTAGTTGTTGTACAAACAATGAACTGAATAAATGTGCGTAAACAATTACTAGTAATTTGTGGATATTAGGTTGAATTACCTCAATAAATGGGACAAGTTCAGGCAAAAGTGCCCTCACTACAACAGTAGTATCGTCATCGCCATTAGTTTAACAGAAGTTCACTGGAGGTTTCAACACATTAATGAAACAATTCACCCTATATCTATCACCCTCCTCCTCCTCCTCCTCCTCCTCCTCCTCCCCCTCTTTAGTTTGCGGTACATCATCAAAACTCATCCACTCAACAGCTGTATTTTGAGCTGTGTGTGTGTGTGTGTGTGTGGAAATCTGAAACCCTACTAAAAACTCGGGTCAATGTAAAAGTCTTTTTATTCTTTTTATCAAGGGTAGCACAGTAAAATTCATTATCACATTTATCCCCTAAATTATTGACTTGTAGTGGGCAGGGCTCAATAAATTAAATTATCAAACTAATTTTACCCAAGTAAAACACTATTACACCAATAATCTTTTTACTTTAAAATTGTATGGATTCTTTCATTTTGCGAATAATTCATGTCTGCCATTTTGTCAATTTAGTCTATAAAAATTTGTGACAAGTTATATATTTATTCTCAGATCTACAAGAAATATTAAACCACAAAAACAATCAATGATCACAACTTCACTCATATTTTCCATGCTATCCGTGTAAGGCACGGGCTTGTTCTAGATTTGCGAGTGTCAGAAGTAGTTTTGTCACATATGTGGCTTAAAATTACAGCACATACACAATTTTGACAAGATGAAATGATTATTTTACAAAACAACATTCATAGCTAATCTACGACATTCTTGCCTCTCCATCAAATTGCATGTTGAGTATGTCTCTAGTGGGAGGAGGTCTGTAATCTATCAACATTACTAATATTATGAGTGAATTAATAATATATAATCTTAATTTAAATCTGTCTATTATCTATTATATTATTAATAGCCCAACAAGGGTTTATTAATTAAGGATTTATTAATTCACGAGGCATTTTATTTCATCTAAAATCATGAGACATTTAAATTATAAGACATTTTATTCAATTTGAAATAACTAATTTACCCTTGTATTTATTATTTTTTTAAAATTGTTGTTGAGTGGAGTTGAACTTGGATCTCCAAGTTAGTTTACACATATTTTTACCACTAGACCACTCACTCACTCGTGTTCTAAATTATAAACATGATATGTGAGTGTGTGTGGAGGGGGGGTGTATGTGTTTTTGTGTGGCTCGAGTGAATAAACATATTTTATTTCAATTATTGCGACATGCTAACAATTTTTAGTCATGAGTTTATTTTTATATTTATTGATTCAGATTATAATATATTATATTTATATCAAAACATAAACTAATGATGAATAATGTATAGTTTAGTTATACATTTTTAATTGTAATAATAATATTAATAAAAATTTACTTGTAGTGATAATTTCGTAATACAACCAAACCATTAATTCATACATGTTTTCAAACAAAAACATGATAACTCTATGTGTGCCGTGTGAGCTGGACAATGTTCGGATTTATACAAAGAAAAAATATAAAACTAAAAATATATTTTTAATGAATAATAATTAAATATAAGAGTAAGTCAATAACTAAAGTAAAACAAAGCTGCTAGCTCTTTTGCAATAAACATGCGATGAATTGGTATATTTGGGACTTGACTTAATTTTTGAAAAATATTCAATTTTCGATCACAGTTGTCATAAGATCAATCATGGTTGTGTATTTGTACATATTATTTTTGATATTCTACTCATTAAGAAAAAAATTAAATAATATCACAGTTTAAAGTAAAACCTTGCGACATCCTTAACGATGATGAGATCTTCATTAGATGACCACTAGGTCATAATTTATTATTCCATGCAAATTTAGAAGAAATAAATAAATTTTGTATTATAAATTAAAATGGCTTTTCACTAACTAACGAAACTTGGTAAGTGCATAAAAATCTAAAGATTTTGGACATCACCCTCATACAAACTATATCACTTAATCAAATTTTATCTTTTCTTAAAATATTAAATTAAGAATAAATTGATGCGGAATAAAACGAATACCAATATTTCAAATTTTAAACTTGGATGGGTGTGTCTAAATACACGGTACAAATTACAAGGTTTGAAGATCAAAGTAATTATTACAAATTCTATAGAAAATTTGACATGAACTTTTCTATATTTGTAATAAAAAGATCGAATACTAAAAAGCAGTTCGAGTGATAGTATTAGGGATATTTGATCCGCTAGAAAGTTCCAATAGTACAAGTAAACTATTTCTAGTGTTTTAAATTTAACAATAAGAACTAGAAAATAATTTACTATAAAAAAATTAAGAACATGAACAGAGCTCTTGATCTTCTTTTATTTCTTCGTCTGTGTTGAAGAAGTGAAGTTTTTTTGGTGAAGAGTCGCCTCTGTTGATATTTAATCAAAAGCCAAGGTGATCCCCAGTCTCTTTCTAAATCACTTTGTACATGAACGACAATCAACAAGACAATCTGATTCATCAAGACAATCGGCAAGACATCCTTTTGACTTGGCAAGACATTCGGCAAGACAATTAATTGTCTTGGTAACTATTTCTTTCTTTGACTTGGCAAGACATTCTTTAATTGTCATGTTAGTTTAAAAACAAACCAACAAGACAATCGGTAAGACAATTGAATTAAAAAGGACCTTGCCACTTTTTATTTTCAAAACAAATGACCTGATGGCCTTATAATTCAATCACAAAAATCAGGGCTTAATTTGTATCTTTTCCTATTTCGTCTTATTATAGACAGTTCCATAAAAATGATTTTTAACCCGCACAGCTTATAATCTTTAATTAATAAATAATTAATTTAATTCAGAAATTATAAAAATAAATATCTAATATTAATTAGATTTTTATAAATGTAATTTAATAAATAAATAAAATATTTATTAATATAAAGAAATCCTTATGGTCTAAGCTGCGGTCTCGGAACCGGACTCCTTTTGCTTAGCAAAAAATAAATCAATTCCAATCGGGTATCCAGCTTTACGAATATATCACTTTGAATTTCTTTGTGATAATTCTTACTCCTCATAGTCAGTCCAGGTGTAAGCTACGGTCTCCTGAGGGTCTGGAACTGGACTCATTTTGCTTAGCAAAAAATACATCAATTCTAACCGGGGTTCTAGCGTTAAAAATATATCACTTTACATTTCTTTGTGATAATTCTTCTTTCTCAATATAGCCAGTCCACTTGATAGTAAAAACCTTGTGGTTAATGAATTTAGCACTTTTGTTGCTTGCATAATGATTTTCCCTTTGTACCAGTCTTGATAGCTTGAACTACTGAAGTTAATGACGAACAACCACTGTTTAATGTTGACACTCAATACACGGTCTGGTTCATAAGTGACTAACCACAATGATTGTTCTTCATATATTGACTTTAAAGTTGTAGTTCCTATCATCCTTTTCTTCACTCTTTACTCATACCTTTATAACATGTATTCTGTCATTGTAGAAATCCCTAGTCACTATAAATAGAATCCACTGTCTTCACCACTCCATTAACGCTAAACAATGAACTTCTTCAATGTAGTAAAATATCAAAACTATAGTTTGTCTTTGTTTTCTTTCTTTTGATAGTTGAGCATTTGAGATCCACGTGACAATATGTATATACTATTTACTATTACATTCTTGTTTAAGTTTAGTTGAATCCTCGATGTTTACAAATAGTTTAAACATATGATTTTCACTCATCGAAGATATTTAAGTTGTATATCTATATTTAATAAGAATTACATTTTATTTAAACTTTTGTGTGAAAAATCTTGAACTCCACACATTTATTTACTTCAATATAGTTTGTTAGATACGATCTTTTTAGTAGGTTTTGGTTATTTTGTCTAAAACAATTAAGTGTAAATTAAATGTAGATTTAGGAAATTTACTAAATCACTTAAAAATCCTCCCCTAGGTTTTATTTATAATAGTTTTGGAGAATCAAGTCAAAATGGTCAAACCTTTGAAAATGTTTTCCGACATATTTTATTTGACAGTGATTTGGGACAAAAACATCAATCTCATGATATTTCTTATTCTAAGTTGTTTTTGTCAAAGAAAACAGGCAACGGCTAAAGGCGAAAAACGAGAAATTTCAAACACTGCTTTTATGACCCAAAATCTATAAGATTTATTTTAAAAGAGTGTCGTTCTTAAATGTTTAATCTCAAAATATATTGGATATATTTATATAATATTTATATTCAATGTTCCTTGCCAAAAGCCATGCCAAAAGACAAAAAAAATGTATTTTACTCTAAAATACCCATAAATGCCTATTTATCCGGATAAAATCTTTTTAACGCGGTTGTTAGATTGCGACTAGGGTTTGTGCGTATTTAACGCTAGGATTGGTGAGCTTCGAGCTTTAATGGATGTTCTTGCGTTTCGAGACCGATCGGTACTTGCAAGATGCCTACATATCTTTGTGTTGATAGAGAATCAAGCCAAAGTAGTTCTGAGGTTGGGGGTATGCCCCTTTATATAGATGTTGCCAACGTGAGAGTTGGGCTAGGGTTTGGAGACTTGGAGGACAAGTCTCCTAATTAGATGGTAATATTGACACCTGAAGGCGGCAGATTCTGGATTCTTCCTCATGATAGTAATTTCCATGCTGGAATAGGTGTTCGAAACATGGGTCATGTTTAGACCATGGGTCATGTTTGAATATCGGATCATATTCGTGGGCTGTCAGATTGGGCCTGTATCGAACGTCCCCGATTCAGTTCACGTTTTAAACATCACCCACGTTTGAATATTCATAATTGGGCTTCGGGCCTAGGTTATTCAGACATCATTGACTATGCAATATTAATTATGTCTTTAAGGTTTATTTTTTACCCATATCATTTGCCCCTAACTTTCGGGAAAACTCTACTAGTTATCGCGGAAGTTATAATGGTCTTATTCGAGACTTGAGGTCTTATCGACCCTTCTTGGGTTACGTCTTATTGTAAAGTGAGGAGCGACCTACACATTTACGATGATCTATATGTTTTTTGAGTGCGCACTTCAAGTTTTAGCCATAGTTTAGGCTGATTACGTGATATTCATCATTAATCGGTCCTAATCGAGACTAATCAAGGCTTAATTACGAGAATTTATCACCTTTTAGCCTTAACATGGGCTAATTATAGGGTGAAAGTTATTAATTTGCCCTAATATGAGCTAATTATGCCCTAATCGGGGCTAATATGCCCTAATCAGAGCTAATCTCAATGATTGATACATTCCTTAACCTTAATCATGGTTAATATTTGGGTAATTGTCACTAATCGACCTTGATTGGGGTTAGCGAATCACTAATCAACCTTAATCTTGGTTATTTGTAAATGAACTACACTAATCGATCTTAATCGAGACTAGCGCATAATCTGAAAAACTTACGTTTTTAGACCAGAATATGCTGAACATCGAATCATCAATGTCATGTTCGAATCATCAAAGTCATGTCTAAATCATCACTGACACGTTTCAATGTTCCTGACCATTTCAATAAAATTTTTAGTCCAGACATGGGTGTTTCAAACATCAAAGGGCTGTTTGAATGCTGTCAGACCACCATGGGACCACCTCGGTCGGCTGAAGCACCCAAAAATAGGGTGATCGGCTGAGGGATGTTTCAAACATCCTGGAGTGTTTTGAATATGCAAAAAATCAATCTGAAGTGAGATTGACATCATGTGGTCAACCAAAGGGCCTGAAATCATGTGGTCGGCCCATGGTGGTCGAAGACTATAGAAAATTCAGTAAGTTTCACGTGGACTGTAAGATCGTCCAAATCCGATATCTGGAGCTCGAGATATGGCCCAAACAGCGTGGACAGCCCGGAAGTGTTTCAAACCCTCCTTAAAAGTTTCGTAGTCACTTGTTCTCAAACGGATCACCTTGATTGCTTGAAACTTTATATTCAAATGTTGAGTCCTTGATTCAATCTTTTAATCATGTTTGAATCATGGATTCATAGCTGATATTGGTTGGCTCCGCCTCAGCATTTCTTATAAAACGATGATCAACCATAGACGTTTCGAACATAAAGTGATGTTACGAACATCAAAGTAGTGTTTCGAGGATGACGAGCCAACAACAACCCCTCGTGGTCACCCAACACTACTTCGTGGTCGATTGGAGCTTCCACGGAAGGTGAGGTCGCCCCCCATGGTTGGATGACACCCCGTGTGGACGGTTGAAGCTGTGGTGTGGTTAGCTCCTTGTGGTTGGCTACCACCCCTGTGGTCGGCTAAAGCCCTCCCCGGATGGTGTGGTCGGCTATCATCCCCATGGTCGGCTGAAGCCCTCCCTGGGTGGTGTAGTCGGCTATCATCCCCGTGGTCGGTTGAAGCCCACCCGGGTGGTGTGGTTGGCTCCTTGAAGTTGGCCACCAGCCCCGTGGTCGGATGAAGCCCTCCCCGAGTGGTGTGGTCTGCTACCATCCCCCATAGTAGACTGAAGCCCTCCCGGGTGGTGTGGTCGGCTCCTTGAGGTCCGGAGCCTTCCCACAGAGATTTCCATACTCCATCTCGGTGATGTTTGAGTGTTGAACATTGATGTTCGAATGTTGAACGTCAATGTTCGAATGTTGAACGTTGATGTTCAAATGTTGAGGATTGACTATCAAGTATTCATCGCTTCAACTTAGCTCCTTGGTTCTTGGTTTAGGATACAAGATTAGGATTCTAAGCTTTCAAAACACTATCAACCTATAATCCAATGTTCATGTTTGGATGTTCAAGGTCGAATGTTGAACGTTGATGTTCAAAACCAAGGATTCCCAACCATAAGTAAGTTAATCGTGTCTACGCTTGAAGTTTGAATCCTTAGTGGTATCAGAGGATATTTGGACTACCAATGTATGGTTTTGAATCATTAAAACATCAATAAAATGAGCCTGACCACCACTATTCACCTTTTGGTCGGTTGAAGGCCCCAGAAATAGGGTGGTCGACTGAGGGAGGTTGGACAGAGCTCTTCAAATGCTCTGGTCGGCTGATAGTAGTCTAAAATGCCCAGTTTCAAGGATCAATGTTGGCTTTCAAAGCTTGGTTGGCCGACATGGATTCAACTTGGTTCCTTAATTCTTGATTCAAGACTAGGATTCCAAGCTTCTTAACTTATACTTGACCATCTAGGTTTACATTCAACATTGTCAACCTAGAATCCAAGGTTCAGGTTTGAATGTTGAACATCGATGCTGCGAATCGAAGATCCACAACTTCATGTTAGCTTTCAAGTCTTAACTTGAAGCTTGAATTTTCTCTGACATGAGAGTATATAGGACCACCAACATATGGTTTCGGGTCAAGCTTTAGGTGTTTAAAATTACCAAAACATCAATCAGGGTTGCCGAACTAAGACCAGAAGATTTCTGGTCAGCTGAAGCCTCTGAAAATCCTCTGATCAGCTATGGCTGGTCGGCTGAAGGCCTTGATTTGCTCTGGTCGGCCCTTGAGGTCGGCTGGGGTCTTTTCTTTGGCTTTGATTGGCTTCAACGTTTGTCTTGGTTCCTCGTTTTGAATTCAAGGTTTCAAACTCCATCGTTGTTTCTTGTTTTCTTGATCCTAGGTCAAGGATCCAAGGTCACTTCCTTGACCTGGAGTTCTAGAAATATCATTCCTTTTGGCTTCTCGTCTTTAAACTCTCGAGACTAGAGTTTGCTTGAACTTCTTGATCCTGATCAAGGATATTCTTATATTCCATGATCCGTGGACTGAGATTCAAGGTTCTCTATTATTCAACCTTAGATTCTCCATCCAAGTCTTTTAATAAATATTGAAGAGTGGCTAGTCCTTAGCCTCAGCCTTGCATGGATTTGATTGCCACATGTGGCTTTTATTAACTTGTCTTTTATCCAGGGTCCTTCAAGGACTTAAACTCTTATTTGGTTGTGCTGTAACCTAACTCTCGATCCTTCGGGGTCTTTATTTATGCATTTGTTTGTTTCCATTCGTGTATTCTTTTATTTTTGGTACTTGGTCATCTTAGACTTACACTCATTAGGTGTTTGGCATATAAATAAAATCACAGAACATAAAATGAAAACAAACTTGCATTAATAACTTGAAATGGGTTCAACCCTTACATAGAATACTACTGTCCTACTCGGAGCAACATGCTCTGCAATGGTTTCATCGAACCTTATTTCTACTTCTACTAGATAAATATGAAGCTAAGTCCTACTAGGATAGTTTGAACCCATCGGGGCTTTGTAAGACTAGTCCTACACCACTTGATTTTGTTTTTGATGCTCCACCAAAATAGAACACCCAATACTCCTTCTGGTCAGATAATACTCCTTCTGGTCAGATATAGGCTCCTCATTCTTGTTCTGAAACTCACTTCCTTCTCGGGGTACTATCTCCTACCCCGTGACTTCTTGGTTGCCAATGATACATTCAACCACGAAGTCAGCTAACGCCTGAGCCTTAATGGTTGTCTAAGGCCTATATGTGATCAACTTGCTCTTCAATGGCTCATTCAAGGATGCTCCGATGTAAGCAACCTTATCGGGGCCTCCTAGTTCTAGAGGAATAGGAACCAGATCCTTTGATGGCTTTCCTAGGTGTTCCTCATCATTATCACTACAAGAAAATGTTCAATAGACATCACACATTAGACATCGGTTACTAATGCCACTGATGTTAAAAGATGTAATAACATCACCCCGCATTAATCTGATGTCTTTATTATTTTAAGACATCATTTATTTTACAACCAATGTCTAAAGTTCGACTAAAAAAATTGAAACACGGGCCCACTTTAATTTGTTTCCCCCTTAGCCAAAATTTCCCCCCCTTTATACCAAATATTCTCCCCCCCCTTACGAATTATTTTCCCCCGGACTCACATTCTCATACTCTCATACTCTCTCGACTCTCATACAATCTCTCCTCTCTCCACTCACTTACTCTCTCGATTCTCTTTGTACTTTGTATCAAATCAAAAAACACTCATCTCATTTTTCTCTTCTCTTCTCTCTTTTCTTCTCTCTTCTCTTCACTGGGTAATTTATTTTTTGATTTTGCAGGTGATATGGGGCTTCCGTGGCTTGCTTTAATTAATTGGTAAACTGTTTTGATTAATTATGTTCTTTATTGCTTATTTGATTTTGCTCTTCTTCATTCTTATGTTTTTATTTTCAATTAGGGTTTCAATTGGGCCTTTTTCTTCACGGACTTCAATTGGGGCTTCAGTTCGAGGTAAAATTGGACATCACCTTCAACGAAAGAAAGTGATGTGTATGTGAAAAATCACTTATCTTATTATATGTTTTCTAGAATATAATGCAAGTAATTTGTTTATGAAATTAATTATATCTAATATATTTTATAGAATAAACGATGTGTATTTAAGGAATTATCGATGTCTATTTTAGCAAAGACATCGGTTTCTGGCCGATGTCTACAATAGACATCACCGACAAAGACATCGCTTGCAAAACAACATAGGCATCGGCCAGAAACCGATGTCTATTGACCCTTTTCTTGTAGTGTATGGACATCAATGTCTTCAATCGAAAGGATTTGCCCCCGACTCCATCATGTCTTTAAGCGGCTATATAACAGCTCCTAGCCATTTTCTGGTCACCTTTTTGTTCTCTTACACCATTCCTAATTGGAAACTTGATCTTCATGTGATAGGTTGAGGCCACAGCCTTAAAAGCGTGGAGTCCAGTCCTCCCAAGGATGACATTGTAGGTGGAAGAGGCTTTGATAACCAAAAAGTTCAGCATCTGAGTGGCCTCTATTAGCTTCTGTCCGATGGTGACGGGCAACTGAATAGTTCGCTCAACTTTAGATTCTACTCCATTGAACCCGTATATAGGCGTGTTGGAAGGGGTCAACTGAGAGTCGTTTTATCCCATCTTCATATATGCATCATGAAACAAAATATCCACAAAAGCTCCATTGTCTATTAAGACTCGTTTTACATCTGAATTTCCAATCACGGGCTTTATGACCAGTGGGTCATCGTTGGGGAGCTTCACCCCTTCAAGGTCCGAATCATCAAATCCGATTGTTACCTCGGTTCTTGCACACTTTGGTGCCTCTCTAACAATATGCATCACCTTTAGGGCATAAGCCTTTCGAGAATTCTTAGTCGTCCCAGCCGCGGTCGGGCCTCCTGAGATCATGTTGATTACTGGCCCTCGGGAGTGTGGGTTGCGATCTCGATCGTCATCGCTAATATGTTTTCTTTAACTAAAACACGTTAACTTTTAATTTAAAATATATTATATTTTGTAAATACATCTAAAAATATCAATTACATCACACTACATCTTACAATCATGAATACAAAAATTAAAAAGGACTACTTACATTTTTAACCAATAAAATTATTAAATTATTAAAATACAAATTAACAAATTATATCTATATATAAGCGTAAGAACGATCTTATCCAGTTTTTTTTGTAGTACGGTTGTTGACCAAAATAGTAAGGACCGTTGGATTTTAAAATATATGTGAACCGTAAAAGTTTATTTGATTGATAGTAGGATTATATTCAAATAATAAAAAGTAAATTTAATAATCTAAATCAAATATAAGTAGGTATTCTAAATTGAATAGATTATATATAATATTAGAAAGTATGTTTATTTCATTGATAGTAGGATTATATTTAAATACGAAAAAAGTAAATCTTAATAATTTAAACCAAATATAAGTAAGTTTTCTAAATTGAATATAATTCTCAATGTAAAAATTCGTAACTTTATTTTCTCTTCAAATTTCAAGTAGTTTAAATAAGATAATAATTGTTTTTTTTGACGTAAAATAATAATTGTTAAACCATCACTAAATTAAAAATGATTTCTTGAGTTTTGTGTAGCCAATAAAATCGTTAAAATCTAATTTTTAGAATTCAAAATAGAGTAAAAATAGTAAATTGACCGTGTGAAATCTAATAAATAATAACTTTATATATATTTATACTCAAATTTGGTTATTTTTTCTCTAAATCTTTCAAATTTAAGAGTTTTTCTTTAATAAAATATTAAAATTTATTTGATAAAAATCAAATTTAATATAAATAAATCATAATATATATAATTATTAATTTATTTGATAATATAATTTATATAATTATAAATATTAAAATGAACTGTGCATTGTAGGGTTATAAGTTAGTATTAACAGCAACCCATGCAGCGCAATATAAGCTACGAGCATAGATAAATATAAATTTATAAATAAATAAATATGATTATTAGAGTGGTGAATAAATTTCAATAATTTTTAAGTTAATTGCACTTTACATCCCCCAACTTTATTCTAATGTATGTGTAGTTTCATAAATTGTACTTTGTATCCCCAAACTTTAAATCATAAGTTGAATTATAACCCCTCATACGTTTTATATCAAAAATAATATTGCTTTTAACGAGTATATTGACCAATGCGATATAAAATTGTTGCTCTGATGATATAAATTTTAGATTTTAAACATGTAACTAATTTTACACTTTTTAAAATTTAAAATTATAATTTAATATTATTTTTTACTATTAATCAATTAAAATGTATTTATAAAAAATTGAACTAATGTGTTTTCATTAAATAAGTTGTGACTATTATGATATATGATATGTATAAAATCATTAAAATATATTTGTCCTATCTTAAAATATAAATTATATAATCATTGAACAATTTTATATCGTATTTGTTAATATATTCGTTAAAAACATTATTATTTTTGATAGAAAACGTTATGGGGTTGTGATTTGAACTGTGATTTAAAGTTTTGGAAATACAAAATGCAATTTATGAAACTACATACACATGACTGAAATTGGAGTAAAGATAGAGGATGCAAAATGCAATTATGTCATAATTTTTTAATTTTTAAGGATGTTTGAGGGATCTTTTTTTCAGAATAAGTCAACTTATTTTAAGACAAAGTTAGAGATTTCTAACTTTACAACTTATTAAATCTAAAACATACATTAGATACTTATATAAAAAAAAAATTACAAAATATATATTTTTTACCCGAAAATAAGTTGATAAGCCAACAAAATAAGTATAGCCCAAACAGCCCCTTTGTTTAGTGGTCTTGAGCATCCAAGACCAGAACCCTAAAACATCGGAATCGAGTTCCCCGGACAACTCGAAAACACGAACCCCTGTAATAATAACGATGCGCTGTTCAAATACTTGGGCACTTAAACTCCTATTAGGTTTCTGTTTCTTAATGTTCACTGCGCTGTCTCTCCTTCTCTTTAATCTCAACTCCATTAGCCAAACGCCTCAACTCACTTCTCCGATCTCAGCTCACTTCGACTCGAACGATTCATTAAGTTCCCAACATCCTCAATTTCAGCAGAAGAAACATGGAACACTTTCACCCACTTGTGCAACTGTTGAAGAAATGGGGAATGCAGATGGAGCTGCTTCTTCTTTGGATGATTTTTCGAGTTTTCGGGTTCGAACTCTAATTCAAGATCACTTCGCATTACACGGTATATACTTGATCACTAATTTACTGGATGTGTCTATAATATAAGTGATTAGAGATAATAATGATTGGTTGATCACTCCCTTTAACATTAGTTAGTTATAACAATTAGCTACAATCACATTTATTAATGACTTATGTTAGTGCTAGATTGCTAGATGTTAGCCATTGACCTTGAGCCTTCGGATGTTCGTAGATTTTGCTGTTACTTTACTATTATAAGGTGTTTACTGGATTTCCGTCTTAAAAGTACTATAACCCGGATGAGTTCAATTCAATTTGATGTTTTATATGAAAGCTTTATATGAGGGTTATTGAAAAAGCTAATTTTAGGTGGGCAAACCAATATGGATTAGCTTTGGGATAATGTTTGTTTGTGCACTATAAACAAGACAATTAAACACCTAATATATTCTAGCGCTCATGACATATTAATCAAGTAAAAAGGAGTTGTGTCGGGGGTGGTGGAACACTAAGATGGTACAGAGCCACCAATGTGCCAAATGGTCCAGAAGATATTCCTCCCTTAATTATATGTTCAAAACCTTTACACTCACTTGGTGTGAATCAACTTCTCAGCTCAAGAATTTAGTTCAAGCAATGCATAAGGCATGGAGTAGAAGACTATATATGATGGGAAACTTAAGTACACATAGAGGAGAGTTTTAATATATGATATGTATAGTTTATGGAAGTTTAGTTTAAAGGGAAATTAGTGTATGTATGTTATTTGTAATGTGGCCAATAGTTTTGGGACTTAGTTCATATGTTATTACTTATTAGGGTTTCCATCCCATATATGAGTCCTTTATTCCCCACATAGTATATAAAAACTTGATTGGTGAACTATTGAAAATTGAGTTGGGTCTCTGTTTATTTATGGGTTACGGTTGATTATGAGTAATTGATGTTTCTCTCTCAATTCTACTAACCCTAATTTTGTTCTTGAAGAGGCAAAGAAGAGAGGAAAATAAGATGTAGGTTAAGATGTTATAAGATGTAGGGTTTGGCTTCTTTTAACACACAGCAGGTGCTGTACGGTCTGTTGCACGGTCGTACAGCAGCCCGTACAAAATTCTGCCCAATCTGCACTACTTGGAACACTCTGCACAGCCTGTTGCACGGCCGTACAGCAGCCCGTACAGTAGACTGCTCCTTTTAAAACTCATTGAACGACCTTACGAACGGCCGTGCAAGACAAAATCTTCAAGACTATACAATAAAAATCTCCCGGCAACACAAGCTTGCATCTTCTAAATTCCATCTTGCATAATCTTTGCTTTCAAGGCCAAAATAATCCATCTTTTCAACAATTAAGCATGAGACACTGAAAGATGAAAAACATAATTAATATCGATAAAACAACATTCGAAACTAACAAATATGCAAGAGAATGAAAGACAGAACGTGTATAAAATACACGTTATCAAATCTTCCCCCACTTGAACTTTGCTAGTCCCGAGCAAACTAATATTAACAACGAGATAATTAAACTAAATTTATTATTCCAAATGATAAAATGGTTGAACAAAAGCATTCAAACCATCGTTTAAACTCCCAAGTAGCCTTGGAGGACGAGTTTCGTCTCGTGAGGGTTTATAGATGATGTACCCACAAAATCACAAAAACCACTAATAAACAAGAAACTAACAATACCTACTAATTAAACTAATTACTACACTCACATGTCCGAATCGTCTACTTGTAACTAAAATCAAACATATAGAACTATTCACCTTGTCATCCACTATAACGAGCTAACAACCAATTCAAGAATCAAGATAACACACCTTGTGCAAAATGTAACCAAGACATTAAAGATAGAATGAATGCACTTCAATCGTGAACACTAGACAAGATTATCACAAAGCATACATGGCTTCGCATTAAGAAGATGAAATTATATGGTGAAAAATCTCACATCTCTCAATTATGTATCACACAAGTATGGGCTAGAGATTTTACTCAACTCCAAGTCTAAATGCATGCGCTCTACTTGACCTTGCATGTTCACCTAAATTCCGGATTGCACCAAAAACAAGGAATTCAAAAAATGGATTGTAATGAGGCTTGGGTGAAGGTGTGAAAATTTAAGTTCAAGGGAGGTGTAAAAGTCTCGCTAGTTGAATCAAAATGACGCTTGCTCTCTTCATACACCAAATTCTCAAACTAAAGAAGATCTCCACTCATTTACAATTACAAAACACAACCACATTTACCAAGAAAATTGAAACAAAATAAAGTACAAAGATTTATTGCTTTTTTTATTTCTCTTCTTTTTTTTCTCTTCTCTTTTTTTTTACATCCCCTTTATTATTATTTTTTTAGCAAAGGGAATGCATAACATAAATAAATACTACAAAGAACTTTGAACCACATCTAGATATACACATCAAACTAGTTCCCACTTACAATAATTAGAATCCTTCCTCTTCACAACTTGTCCAAATTCACATGCTCATCAATCAATTCTTTCCAAGACTCAACTAGCTCAACTAGGTCGAGAGTGAAGTATTTGGCTTTGACTCATGTATAAAAGGAGAAAGTGACGAAGAAAAAGATGGATATAAGCTTCAAAGGGGTAACTAGGGATTATTTTCATGGTTCACAAGCTAAAAAGGTCAAAAAGGTTATCCTAAATAGAATTTCCTTATTATGGTGCATCCATGAATGAAGGTTTAATGCAAGTCCTAGAGCAAAAACACACATAAAGAAGGAGAAACACACAAGCAAAAAAAATCATCGTTCAAGGCCTCACAAGGTTTAAGTTGTAATAACATCTTCTCGATTTGATTCCATGCATTCTAAGAGATAATCGTCATGCCCACAATTTAATTACAACAATCTAGACTTTTCATGCCATTTTAAGTGTGTGTGTGCAATAAGGTGCATCAAACTTATAGATTCGCATCAAATTGGTAAGGCTAGGCACGAAATAGGAGAAAACAAGACTACAAGCTCACAATGTCATAAATTTCACAAACAAGTAAACACGCTCACGACTAAACTTATTTCCCAACTGCAAACAAAACGGACATCAAAATAAACAAACCTTCCCCCACTTAAAACATGGCATGTCCTCATGCATGACAAATAAAAAATGAGGGAGAAACAAACGTGAAAGAAAACTCCCCTGAAAATAATCAAAAAGGACCGGGAGCAAAGCCAAGAAGCTCAAGCATCATGAGGAGGATCCGAGGGTGGATCCCGAGAACTAGTGCGACATTGAGCCATCATCGAGGCACAAAACTGCTCCATCCACATCCGATGCTCAGAAAACCGCATATCAACATGGTCCTTAATGGATTGCTCCATGCGCTGCAAGTAGGCCTGTTGAGGTGCAGAGAACTCCTCAGTATGAGCATGATAGAACGGACCCTCTCGATCAATCGCCAAAGGCAATGGCTCAGAAAATGATTCCTCCTCGGTCCGAAGAAGAGATGGGGAACAAGGGAGCTGAGATGATTTGTGGCCCGTCCATCGAAAATTCTCAAAAGTCCCTGAGATAACACCCATATTCTTTAAAACCAAGAAGTCAATTGTTGCAACTGGATCTTGACCCTCTAACCATGGAATATTAGAACAACTCCGGTCAAGAACCCCCAATCGAGAGGCAATACGGGTGATAAACCCTCCAAAGACAAGGGACCCCGTTTTCCGCCTTGAAAGCTCCATCATCCTTGCAACAAACAAATAACCCCAATCGACGCGATATCCCTCATGCAAGAAATAAAGGATCCCAAGTTCGGTCATTGAAACGACGCTATTGGACCCTTCATTACCATATAAGGAATTTGTCATCACACGATGAATGTAACTCAAACTAGGGCTCTTAATCTTGGTGGACTTAATCCGACTTGAAACCCATTGAGAATCCGAAGAAATTTCGGGCCAAATATAAGTTTGGAATTGGCGAGGTGGCTTATGACAACCACATTTGTATCCCCAACCAAACCAATCACAAAGCTCCTCCAACCGAACACTAAACCATAAACCCATCATCCTAAAAGTGATTCGAGAGGCTAAGCTTAAATCACTCCCGACTTCAACATCACACTTCACGGTAGTAAAGAATTCATATACCAAAGCCGGACAAGTAGGCTTATCCATATCTAACCATGTAGGCCAACCGGAAGTAGTCAAAATGTTCTTAACATTATCCCAAATACCAAGCTTTTCCATAACATGCTTATCAAAATAACGAAATGGTAAAACCTTAAGCGTGGAAATGGAATTATACCTCTCGAGGGCATCCCCGGAGAATGACAAGCTTGGCGTAGCGGAGTGCAAGTCAAGCCCATAATTAGAAGGAGGTAATGGTTGACCGTTGTCCTCGCCTTCCTTGCGAGTTAGAAAAATTTTAGGCTCCGAAGAGGAAGAAGTGGTCTTTTGACGCTTAGATTGAACCTTTCCCTTGTTTTTACCGGGTTGAGAAGAAACCCCACTCATGATTATCAAATCTCAACTTGAAATAACAAGCCAAATAACCACCCAATATAATCACCAAACACTATCAAAAGGGGTAACTAACAAACCAACAATATTCCCCACCACCAATTCGCAACAAAATTCAACACCAAATTTGTAAACCCCTAATTGAATTAAAACCACCACAACAAACACCCAACTACAATGATCAACGAGTCAACACCCTTTGAAGCTACTACAATACACTAATTAAGGAAATAGAAATAATAAAAATATTTGTTTTTGTTTTTTTATAAATAAAGTAAAATAAAATAAATTAAAACAAAATAAAATAGCTAACCAATTAATAATAAAATAAAAAAAGCAAATATTTTTATTATTTCTATTTCCTTAATTAGTGTATTGTAGTAGCTTCAAAGGGTGTTGACTCGTTGATCATTGTAGTTGGGTGTTTGTTGTGGTGGCTTTAATTCAATTAGGGGCTTACAAATTTGGTGTTGAATTTTGTTGCGAATTGGTGGTGGGGATTATTGTTGGTTTGTTGGTTACCCCTTTTGATAGTGTTTGGTGATTATATTGGGTGGTTATTTGGCTTGTTATTTCAAGTTGAGATTTGATAATCATGAATGGGGTTTCTTCTCAACACGGTAAAAACAAGGGAAATGTTCAATCTAAGCGTCAAAAGACCACTTCTTCCTCTTCGGAGCCTAAAATTTTTCTAACTCGCAAGGAAGGCGAGGACAAGGGTCAACCATTACATCCTTCTAATTATGGGCTTGACTTGCACTCTGCTGCGCCAAGCTTGTCATTCTCCGGGGATGCCCTCGAGAGGTATAATTCCATTCCCACGCTTAAGGTTTTACCATTTCGTTATTTTGATAAGCATGTTATGGAAAAACTTGGTATTTGGGATAATGTTAAGAACATTTTGACTACTTCCGGTTGGCCTACATGGTTAGATATGGATGAACCTACTTGTCCGGCTTTGGTATATGAATTCTTTACTACCGTGAAGTGTGATGTTGAAGTCGGGAGTGATTTAAGCTTAGCCTCTCGAATCACTTTTAGGATGATGGGTTTATGGTTTAGTGTTCGGTTGGAGGAGCTTTGTGATTGGTTTGGTTAGGGATACAAATGTGGTCGTCATAAGCCACCTCGCCAATTCCAAACTTATATTTGGCCCGAAATTTCTTCGGATTCTTAATGGGTTTCAAGTCGGATTAAGTCCACCATTAAGAGCCCTAGTTTGAGTTACATTCATCGTGTGATGACAAATTCCTTATATGGTAATGAAGGGTCCAATAGCGTCGTTTCAATGACCGAACTTGGGATCCTTTATTTCTTGCATGAAGGATATCGCGTCGATTGGGGTTATTTGTTTGTTGCAAGGATGATGGAGCTTTCAAGGCGGAAAACGGGGTCCCTTGTCTTTGGAGGGTTTATCACCCGTATTGCCTCTCGATTGGGGGTTCTTGACCGGAGTTGTTCTAATATTCCATGGTTAGAGGGTCAAGATCCCGTTGCAACAATTGACTTCTTGGTTTTAAAGAATATGGGTGTTATCTTAGGGACTTTTGAGAATTTTCGATGGACGGGCCACAAATCATCTCAGCTCCCTTGTTCCTCATCTCTTCTTCGGACCGAGGAGGAATCATTTTCTGAGCCATTGCCTTTGGCGATTGATCGAGAGGGTCCGTTCTATCATACTCATACTGAGGAGTTCTCTGCACCTCAACAGGCCTACTTGCAGCGCATGGAGCAATCCATTAAGGACCATGTTGATATGCGGTTTTCTGTGCATCGGATGTGGATGGAGCAGTTTTGTGCCTCGATGATGGCTCAATGTCGCACTAGTTCTCGGGATCCACCCTCGGATCCTCCTCATGATGCTTGAGCTTCTTGGCTTTGCTCCCGGTCCTTTTTGATTATTTTCAGGGGAGTTTTCTTTCACGTTTGTTTCTCCCTCATTTTTTGTTTGTCATGCATGAGGACATGCCATGTTTTAAGTGGGGGAAGGTTTGTTGCCATTTGCTTTATCATTTCTTCTAGTGATGACAATGTAGATGAAGAAGACCCTTGATGGTCTTGGGAATTGTATGGAGGTGGTGGTGGGAGTGCTTGGAAATTTTGATTGGGACGTTTTTGTGAGAATGGAGGAGGGTTTTGTTGATGTTGGGTGTTGTAAGTGTTTGGATTTTGGTATTGGTTAGAGTTTAGTGTGTTGGGATTTCCATATCGAAAATTAGGGTGGTCTCTCCAACCAGGATTGTAGGTGTTACTATAGGGGTCGTACTTCCTTTAAGGTGGTTGTCCCGAAAAACCTCCAATAGCATTAATTTGCTCTTCGGGTTGTTAGAATGACAGGCATTCGTGAGTAGCATGATCCGACATATTGCAAACACCACAATATTTTTGTTGGAGATTCCCAACGGCTAATTGACGAACCAATGATGTAAGGTCCGAGATTTGGCCCTCTAACTTTTGAGTTGCCACTTCATTCACGGAAGGGTTCTTGACATGCACTTGACGATCCCCAAATTGGCGAGAATTCTCGGCAATCTTGGTTATCAACTTTCTAGCCTCCTCCGGCGTTTTATCCACAAGAACTCCACCACTTGAAGCATCAAGGTGCAATTTAGCACTATATTCCAAGCCTCCATAGAAGTAGTGAATGAGCAACTCTTTCGATATCAAGTGTGGAGGACAACTTTGACACAGCTTTTGAAACCTTTCCCAATACTCATACAATGTTTCTTCGGAGTATTGTCGAATGCCACAAATTTCTTTAGAGATGCCCGTAGCCTTTGAGGTAGGGAAGAATTTCCCTAAGAAAGCACTTCGCATTTGCTCCCATGTAGTGATTGAGTTTGGAAGAAGGTAAAATAGCCATGCCTTGGCATTGTCTCTCAAGGAAAAGGGAAATGCTTTCAACTTCACTTGTTCTTCCGTAGCATTGTTTGGTCTCATTGAAGAACATACCATTTCAAATTCTTGAAGATGCCTAAAAGGATCTTCCGTGCCTTCACCTCCAAACTTGGGAAGGAGGGCAATAAGACCACCCTTTAGCTCAAATGGTTGTCCTCCCGGAAATACAATGCACAATGGTAGTTGAACGGAGCTAGAAGAAGAAATCTCCTTGAGTGTACGTTGATTAGGATTTTCCATGACTTGATCAATGTTGTCGTCTGATGATGAGATAGGAATAACAAGGGAAGGACCCTCGTTTAACTCCTCTTCCTCTTCCGAAGGTGAACTAGAAATAAATTGACTTGATGAATCTATATTGGCGCTTGAATTCCTTTGATTCCTTCGCAAGAGTCTCTCGGGATTGGATGAATACGCAAGATCACCTAAACAAGAGGATCGAGTCATACATAGCAAAAATTTCTAAAATCAAGAAAAATAGATAAATATGCACAATGGAACTAAAATATTCACAATTTTATACGCGTACTAATATTGAACTAAAACTAGTTCCCCGGCAGCGGCGCCAAAATTTGGCCACGCCCGTCGTCGACGCGCCAAATTGATAATAAATGTTTATGCTCTACTATGTTCGCACTTAACTACAAATGTAGCAAATGTGGTAAGTAGGGATCGAACCCAAGGGATTAGCGTTCAATACTAGAGTAATGTAAAATGGTGGGGGTTTTTTTGAGTTGGTTGTGGTATTTTATCAAACACCTTGAATACAAGAAATAATGTGCTAGAGAAATATAACTAAGTAAATTTGCTATCAACCAATTTTACCAGTACAACAAACACAATGAGTAATTTAGCAAGAATAAGAGTTATTTGACCCAAGAATTAATGCAAATTAAGCACTTCAACCCAACAAACAAGCAAAATATATCCAACTCTACCAAACCAAGATAATTGGTGAAGCACACAATTACTTATTTCTCTTCTAAAAACACTAATTTAGTGAAGCACATAAATTAGCTCTCTTGATACTAGCAACCAATAATGAAGCACTATCAATTTAACCAAGTCAAGGAATTAAACAAAGAGAGGCTAGGACAAACCCAAGGATGAGAAGCTCAACCTAAGTATTTGCACTTGAATTTTGTGGATTTAGGTACACTAAATCTTGTGCTACTATAATGAATGAACTAACGATTACGTATTAGAACAAACAATTAGCAATTGAAGATACAAGAAGAGTAAGGTGAAGCAACTTACAAATCTTCAAGCAAAATCATAAGCAATACAACACAAATATTCAAGATAGAGTGAAATAGATCTTATTTAAAATGGAGTGGGTTTAGTACAAGAATTGCTTCCTTGAGCCAAATATATAGAGTTAGTTACTCATAATCAATGCTAGATTATGAGTAATTGATGTTTCTCTCTCAATTCTACTAACCCTAATTTTGTTCTTGAAGAGGCAAAGAAGAGAGGAAAATAAGATGCAGGTTAAGATGTTATAAGATGTAGGGTTTGGCTTCTTTTAACACACAGCAGGTGCTGTACGGTCTATTGTACAGCCGTACAGCAGCCCGTACAAAATTCTGCCCAATCTGCACTACTTGGAACACTCTGCACAGCCTGTTGCACGGCCGTACAGCGGCCCGTACAGCAGACTGCTCCTTTTAAAACTCATTGAACGACCTTACGAACGGCCGTGCAAGACAAAATCTTCAAGACTATACAATAAAAATCTCCCGGCAACACAAGCTTGCATCTTCTAAATTCCATCTTGCATAATCTTTGCTTTCAAGGCCAAAATAATCCATCTTTTTAACAATTAAGCATGAGACACTGAAAGATGAAAAACATAATTAATATCGATAAAACAACATTCGAAACTAACAAATATGCAAGAGAATGAAAGACAAAACGTGTATAAAATATACGTTATCAACGGTCCATCATATTTTCATGTGGCTGAATCACCATAGTTTATCTTTTAATTGTTTTGTATTTCAAATATTCATCTTTTATACATTTGACCTACATCAGTTGGTATTCCGAGCAATCTTTTTTTTTGGCAAAGTTTCTTATAAGTGTCCTCACCCTTGATTGGTTATCAGTAGTCCATGGATGCCCATGCCAACATGTGCGAGCATCTTCATCTTTGATTTGACGTGTATTTTAACATGGTGCCATTGTATGTGACTACAGTATTTCTCTATTTCGTTTATGTGTTCTTCAATTATTTCCTCTTCATCTTTTAGTAACTCACAACAATGTTCATGAGTCATGACATATATAAGTATGCCAATGCGACTTTTCGACCAGAACGTGAATGTTGGTCATCACTTGCTTTCAAACAAGCGTTCCTTTCATTTTTCTGTTGTGTTATGTAGTTGGGTAAATCTGATCATCTTTAATTTGTTATTTTTAAGAATGCTAATGGCCATGAAATCAGTGGTCAAGTGTCCAGCATCCCTGATGGGTATATGTTACGGCCCCCTTTGAGGTTCAATGAAGAGGATGTCAATAATGGTCCAGAAGATGATGTCCGCGTAGATGATGGGTGCCACCAAGGGCGATGTAAACACGCTAACGATCGGATTGTCAGAGGCTAAGTAGTCGTAGGTACCATCAACCTCTCCTCAGCTATCTCTTTGTCGACAGTCCTCATCAGCCTGTGTGACACCTATCTCATCATCTCTACATGAACCTTACCTTGTGGGCCATCATCGACGCGCTCCTCGTTCTTGCTCTGAATTGGGTGGTAAACACCGGCTATTTGACCATAGATGTCATGGTTCTCAACATAATATGAAAATAAGAAGTATTAAATTAATCATCTTAACCTAGCTACATTATTCCAACATGTGCTTTTTCTTTTGACAAAAAAGAAAAAAAAACACTTAGAGGATTATAGTAAGAGAAAATGATGCCTAATATTCCCATTTCGATCGGAAACATACATGCGCACTATTATCTATGTCTTGAGCATTGGTGTGAGCTAAATAAAAATGGAAGTAGACTCTACAAATAATATAAAAGTAGCGAAATATGGAAATAGACACATGTGGTGGTACCATGTTAATATAGGCATCAAAAGACGAAGATGCTTGCATATCTTTGGCACCAGCATTGGTGTAATGTTGGAAATAAAGAGCGCTTGTTACCTGAAACCATCAAATTGTAAATGAGAACATTTACAAGAAATTGATTAGAGCTAGACAAATCCAATGAGGATTGCCTGAGTAAAGGCTTACATTTTTCAGAAAGCGGCATAAATCAGTGCATCCACACACAGACACAGACACACACACACACACACACACACACACACACACTATATATGAAAATATATAATAAAAGTTTATAAATAAATAGAAGAGCATTAACATAAAGTAAATAGCTCGTAGATGGTAGATAAACACAGACCTTGATGGGGTGTGTGAAGTTGTTTCAATCTGGGATACTTACCGCATGCTTTCCTGTATGTACATCAAATTTCAGGAAAAAAGAAGAAAATGGATTCAGAAAAAATTATTAGATAAAATTAGAGGGTGGGGAGAGTTCAGATGTGTGTGGCCCTACTGCAAAAGAAAGAAGTGTTTGATTAAAGTTTACGAATCCATGGATATCCATATCACACACAAAGACAACTATATATTAACTAGTTATATGTTTTTTAGTGTTTAGTTAGATTTTTTGTACGCGGGGATAGTATTATATTAAATATGTAGGTTTATAAATTTAACTTGTTTTGGGCCTTATTCCATTATGTTATGTTATTAGGTTTCTGTCTCACAAATAAGTCATATAATTCCACATAATGTGAAAGAATTGATTATCAAAATATTTAATTGAGTCTCTCTTAGTTTATGGGTTTAGGGGGTAATGATTCTTTCATTGTGCAATCACTGATGGTGTTTTTGTTTTCATTGTTTTTATATCATATGTTCATCGTTAACATTTTCCCTGCATAGACAAGTTAATAAAGTTGTTTTATGTATCTTTTTTCTTCTGGCGGATTTGCTATTGAGTATGTGGGAAATTCCCAGAATCGTTCGAGTCAATAAATTTATGATTGGGTAAGTGATGGATGGTAGATGAGCTGTTTCGGTCATCTATCTCCACTCACTTTCCCAATCATAACTAAACAGCTCATCCACCTCCACTTGCTTTCCCAATCATAACCTAACGCGAATTCCGCACATCCTTAAAAGCAAATTCGCCAAAAGAAACATGAAAATTTGCCAAAAGAAACATGAAGTAGCTTGTGGCTTCATTTACTTGTTGATGCAGGACAGAGTTTATAAAGATGAACGCAGGACAGATTTATTGAAGATGAAATATATAAAATAAAACTATTGAGAATATAAACTAGGATGATTTAGTCGCAGAAGAGTCACTACGTGAGGGTTTCCCAACTGCGGAAGGGAGAAAATATGATGAATCACCATCCATTAAAAGAGACTCTATTCAATGATGAACTCTTTCATAATATGCGGGGATTACATGACGTATATGAGGTGGAATTGAAAACCTAATAACATAACCTAATGGACTAAGCCCAAAACAATTAGGCTTATCATATTCATAAACTACTAGCCCCACATATTAGTAAATACACTAATTTCCCTCTACAGTACATATGAACTAATTAATATTTATAGCATATATGAAAATTTTCCTTTACGTTCAGTTCGGTTCCTCGTCACTTGCGCGACAATGGAAGGAATGAGGAATGCAACTTCTACTTCTTGAGAAAATCTTTGGAAGAGCTTTCTAAAGAGAGCCTTCGGGTTTGAAATCTAATGCAAGATCACTTTGCATTACTTGTTATAAATGGTTATGAATTAATTGACTTAACATATAGCTTACACAAGTCACATTCATTTCAATTTATGTGTGTGTAGATATTAAACATTGACCTGAGTTTATGTCTCCTCATAGATTATATTTCTTTACAATTAGAAGCCATTATTGGAATCATAGTTTTAAAAGTCTAATAATAAGAAGATAAGTCTATTTTATTCAATTTCCTTGTGACGATTTTATGAAGCTTGCTCATTGGTGACCCACAGTTATCTAAAGTCAATTCCTAGTTGATTCACCAAATTACCAGTTGTCCATAGTTTGGTGATTAGGTTTGTTCCCCTGTTAACGAAATTCACTTATCAAATGTAAGTACTTGTACTGAAATTACGTATTCCCAAACAAATTATCTCAAACGCTCGGTATTTGCGAAAGCAACCTCTCTACATCTAGGAGCAGGGATAAGGTTTGCATACATCTCGACCTCCCAGACCCTACTTACGTATGGAATATATTATGTTTGGTTGGTCTGGTACTAGCATTGAGGCTTTTGCATTGAGTCATATACATACCACCTATTAACCAAGTAAAAAGGCGTTGCACAACGTGGTAGAGCATTAATGTTGGGTACCCATCTATAAGATGCGTGATTGAGCCGTCGAATTATGCTATTCTACTCCAAGTTACTGCTTATGTTTATTTGACATATGCAGGTTCAGTTCAGTAATTAAGCTTAAGTTAACACATCGAAAATGATTGATATGAAAATCTTTATGCTAAGTTAGTAATGGGTCGTCTGGGAGCCAGGTTGTTAGAGGCATACCCTAACTGGAATTCAATTTAATTTATCTTTTTGAGTTTGATCAGGAGCTTCCAGAGTTCGAGGTCTGCCTCAAGAGCAGTTCTGTAGACAAGGTTTTGTACTGGGCAAAGCATCAGAGGCTGGGTTTGGGAATGAAATGTACAAGATATTGACTGCTGCAGGATTGAGTATCATGTTGAACCGTTCTCTAATCATTGGGCAGACGAGGCATAATGTTTCTTCTAATCTCTTTAGTCCCACTGATTTTTTGATTTTTTTTTTTTTTTTTTTGGATGTAGTTCTTGGTTAGTTTAAACATATAATTGTGTCACATAAGTTCGGTATAGATGACTTTTAATTAAGTGTACAGAAAGGGAAGGATTAGGTTCCATCACTAGAGTTTCTATTTGTAAATTTGTTTCCAAATACATTTAATAAATAGTTTTCCTTTTACAACAGTATTTTTGTGTGGCAAGTTATTTACCTAGCAGCTTATGACATAGATAGGAATTGGCAATATGCTGTTAATGGCTCAGTATTATGTAATAGTTCTTTGTATACACTTTCTCTGTAATTCTACCTTCACTTTAAAATAAAGGTCTAATCTGTAGTACTATAAGGATTCGATATGTTGTTTCCTGTTTCTCAGGGGGAAGTATCCATTTGATGATTATGTGTCATATACCAAACATTCCTTCACTTTAAAGGAAGTGAAGCACTTATGGAAAAAGAATGACTGCATGGGCAAGTACAAGAGGCGTCTTAATATTAGAATTGACAATTTCGAAAAGCCTTCAGAAACAAATGTCCTTTGCAGTAACTGGAAGAAATGGAAACAACCAATTGTATGGTAACTATTTGTAGCTAAGCCATCAATTACCAGCTAAGTACGCAAGTAGTTCTGACAATTTCTTTTCCTCCAACAGGTTTCAAGGCACGACAGATGCTGTGGCATTTCAGTTTTTCTTAAAAAATGTTCATAATGAGATGAGAAGAGTGGCATCTATTTTGTTTTCAGACAATGAGTTTGTTCAGTATAGGCCTAATACAATCGGAGAGCTAATGAGAGTAATCATCTCTCCTACAAGGAATGTTGAAGAAGCTGTCAAATGGGCCCTCAATGGAGGTCCTGATCCACTTATTGCTCTACACATGCGCATGCTAATGAGCAGGTTCTCTGCTGATCTGATTTTTTTTTTTTTTTCCCTGTCCAGAGAACCCAAAAAACATACATACTACTGAACATGTACTTTATTCTTTTACTTCTTTGTAGTTTTGGTGAAGGACATAGCATTCTAATATCTAGTTGTAAAGTTTTGGTCGGGTCCTTGATGTTGTTTTGCTTAAATTGAGTATCTGGTTTTTTCTTTTAGGCCAGCTAGAGCAGTAACAGCAGCTTTGAATTGCATAAAAAAGGCCCTAGTGAATGATTCTGGATACTTGTCAAGGCCCCGCATCGTTATAGTGTCTGACACACCCTCCATTGCTAATGATATCATGCCAAAAGTAGAGGAATTTGCAGAGGTATTTTGCGTATCACCTATATTACTATTTGGAATGTTCCTAAATGTTTATACAACTAAATAAAATATTCTTTAAGAACCCAAAATGAGGATGTTATTTGTATTTTGCTCTTTGTCTCTTAGGTAGTTCATTTTGATTACAAGATGTTCAGGGGGAACCTTTCGGGAAGGAATACTGTTGAGAAGTCACAGATAGGATTTAGAGTGAAAGACTGGGGACCCGCACCAAGGTGGGTTGCGTTTGTTGATTTCTTTCTAGCTTCACGGGCCAAACATGCTGTTGTCTCGGGAGCTTCGAGACGTGTCGGAACTACCTATGCACAACTTATTGCAGCATTAGCAGCTGCTCAACAACTGGGTACATTTAGACATATGTTGAAATCTGCATTTATTTACTTGCATGGTATGTGGTCTGATTATAGTTTATAACTTTTCAGGTGAGAACCATACTAGTGGTTCAAACTTTACATTCTTCAGTAGCTTCCATAGTAATTTGTTAACAGATGGTTTGCGACATCAAGTCGGCTGGGGGCATGTGTGGAACAGGTTTGCTGGCCCATTAAGTTGCGATAATCAACCCAATCAATGTGCCCTAACACCACTTCTTCCCCCCGGTTGGTGGGATGGTATTTGGCAATCACCTATACTACGCGACGTCCGTAGAATGGAAGCATATGGAGTAAAGCTCAATAGAGTTGGAAAAGTGGATATTAACCGCCTCCAGTCTTATTGTAAGTCCAGAAAAGACGTTGTGAGAACTATATCTGTCATTCCTCCTTGTAGTGGTTCAAAATGTAGTTGATGGCCAGATTCCTACAAATTTCTTTTCCTCTAATTTTTGCTCCCTTTTTAACCGATTAATCGACCAATATTTGATACCAGGTACTTTATAATTAAATAAAAATCAGAAAATATAATTTTTTTAATTAATAAGAAACGATGGATTGTAAGAAGAAAATTCTCTAATTTGAGTAGTCAGTGCGAAAAAATGGATTTCTTGCCTACAGTTATTGTCGTCACACCTGGAGTAGCTAACCTGTTGAGTAGAGATTGATGTAAGATTTAGGAGCAGGAATAATTTTTGCATATATCTCGAGTACCTCCCTACACCCTATTTACGAATTGAATATGTTAAATGTTTGGTTTGGTTTTTTGTACTTATACACTAGTTTGGCGAATAGCATCCCCTCGCAACGATATTGTTTGTGCACATCATACTGTTCTAGCTCAGTGTTCGTCAGCCTTATAGAAATACACCTATTAATCAAGTAAAAATGGTTTCACGATGTGGTATCTGTTCAATTATATGTAGTCGACCACTCCTTTTTATGTTAGTTTGAACAGTTAAGTTACATAAATAATATGTTAATGACTCGTGTCTGTGCTAGATGTTAAATATTAACATGGAGTTTAGAGATGTTCATCCACAGTACTATCTCTACAGTTTTAGGCATTTACCGTAATGACAGTCTTCAGAGCATATCAGATTGAAGGCAAAACCAGACTAGTAAAACTTAAATAGACTAGTAAAAGTGGATATAAACTGCCTTCAGTCGTATTGCAAGTCCCAGTCCAGAAAAGATGTCGTAAGAACTATATCTGTTATTCTTCCTGTTAGTTATAGTTTAAATTCGTATGAACTTCTTTTCTTCTGTTTTTTCCCCTGAAATAGCTTCCTTATTCTGCTATAACCAATATTTATGTCTACCAATTACCAAACACGCGTCTTTTATTTTCTTACTATCATAAGATATATAAAATATGCTTGACTGCTTGTATATTATTTGGTATTCAAATATTAAATTGTAGGTTCTATATCAGAGAAGCGTTGGATACACTAGTTTACAAACTGTATTACAATTACAGTGTTTCTTGTTTTTTTGTTTTGGTAATATCTTAAATAAAGTGTAGATATTCAAAAACTAAAACCAGATAAATGTTATGTTTGAGTTGACAATAACGTCACCCCTCTAGCTAGAAAGAGTATTAAAGATTATCATGAAACAAGGACAAAGATTCTTCGGGTGTCAACAATAGAAAATCAAAAAAGCACTCTGGAATCTGGATCATGACCCCCTACATGGACCTCATCTGTCTGCCAAATTCAATTATCCATACCACATAGACAATGTTGATCATCAATGACTCAATGATTGAATAGAATCTGAAACTTGGAGGACATGCACTAATTACTTGCACCATCTATTGTAAATTTACAGATTTGGGCGATATCCCTACCAGCAGCAGTACACACAAGGATTCGCTGCTGGAAGTTCCCACAAGGTCTCTGTTTTATGCATTAATCTGCAAATACCAGTATATGTATTATATGCAGTCTGTCCCAACTTTTAAGTTTATCAGTAGAGATGATAATTACGTACAATTTACATATTATATGCACGTATTAGTTTTTGCTATCCCATGATATGGAACCAAGGACCTTGGATCAACAAAAGACAAGTCTTACTAACTTGGTGATGTAGAGCTCTAATTTGTGCCGAGCAGCTCGAGCTCGAATTCAGTTATCCTTGTCTGCTCGGCTCGAACTCGTATGCGAACCTAGCTCGAATAGAAGACTGAGCTCGTTTAGTTAACCGAATCAAGTTGAGTATGTGTCGAACCCGATTAAACTCGGGTTAAAACTCTAAAACTCGGCTCGAGTTCGAGCTCGAACCCGAACTCATTTAAAATCACATTAATTTATTATCAAATTTTGTATTTATTATTTAAAAATTAAATTTTCAAATTGATGAGCACATGAGTATACTCAGCTTGACTTGTTTAAACTCATCTCGATTAACTCGTGAATAAACTCAACTCGACTTGTTAATTAAACAAGTCGAGTTCGATTGAAAATTTGAACTTGTTCAAGTTAAACAGATGGCTCGACTCGTTTAAAAATATTCGATCAAACTCGTTTATTAGCTATCGGGTTCGATTCGGTTCAAATTCGAATTACAACGTTTAGTTATTCCATCACCCTCGTCCCCCAAGTTCTATTTTTCTTTATCATTTATTTATAATTTTGGCAAGCATATCCATCCATAATGTAAACTTTGTTAAGCACTAGACAAGTAGAGCCGAGTTGAATCAATCCTGACAAAGTAAAACTCTCTCTCTTCTCTCTCCTCTAACAACCGCCTCTGTGTCTTCATTTTCCTCCTACGATAGCCATCGACCGGAGGTCCAATTTTCTTGCTTTTTATTCTTGTTTTCTTCAATAATTAGTTCTCCTTATGCTTAGATCTGAATCCTCGGAGTTTTCGGATTTTTCTTTTCCGATTTGTGGTGGATCCTTGGTTTCTTCCCAAATTCTTGGTGGATCTTCGGTCTCAAGAGGGGTCTGGTTTCTCTAGTTTTCGAGGTTCCGTTTTCTAGATCTAAGACTTGTTTTAGTTTGATTTGTTGTGTAATTTCAAATTTTGTAAGTTCAATTTGATTACTCTCCTTGGTAAGAGGTGTGGTTTTTCTCTCCTTGGTGAGAGGTGTGGATTTCTCTCCTTCTTTTGTGAGAGTTGGTTCGGATTCAACGATAAGAGCTTGGTCGGAACTTCATTTGTGGTCGTTAGCTCAAACGGATTTTGGCGAAGATATGGAGCGTAGAGCGAGTATCTATAGACATATCATTTTTTTCAGACATTTGCTTATTTGTCTCATTTTGATTATGAAGACGAGCTTGTCATCCTATTCTATGTTTGATCGATTCGATCATCCTTGTAGATGCCGTATGGCTTTTATGTATTGAATTATCACCTTTCATCAAAAAAAAAAAAGACAAGTAGAGCCTAAAACGGTAGGGCATGTGGGGGTATTGAGTTTATATGATCACTTTGCACATAATTTCACTCAGCAATAAAAACGAAACGAAACCTACCCGGTTATAATACCACTCAAAGTGGTGTCTGAGGAGGGTAAATGTACGCATACTATGCCCCTATACAATAGGGTGGCTGTTTCCGAAGGACCCCCGGCCTAATACAGAATTACAAATACAAAAAGGAAACCTAATACAAACTGGGAAACTCACGCACACACAGAAGTCGAATCCCTGACCTCCTTCAAAGGAGGCCAGTGACTCAACCACTGCACCAGCATGTTGTTGGCGTAATCTCACACAGCAATCTCCCAAATTATTTTAATTTGTGAGATTGGTTGCGTTATTGGCATGTAGGGACGTGCTTCTTTAAGCACAAAAACTGATAATTGTAGGACATGGACAAATAAAGAAAGTTCTATAGTCCCCGGAAATTAAAAAAAATATGTTAGAGAATTTTGCTTATTTATTGAGGTTGTGAGAAACTACGAATCTCTCAAATTTATTTACTGAAATGTTGGTGTATTCATTAACTGATCAATTATTTCTGGGGACAAGTTGAACTGTTCACCTTTTCTTTTTGTATCATCGGGCGCAAGCGCAATATAGAGGGAGCTTTTTATGCCCCTCATTCGAAATTTTTTATCAAGAAAGTGCATGTAAAATTTTACGCTTGGATGTGTTAGAATATTTAAGTTGGACCCAGTGCAGATACTATGATCCACTTGTAAATTATTACTAGAAGTCACTGGATTAAGGATATGGGGATTATGGATTGAATTGGACAAACTTCTATTCACCGGACAAAACTCGGGCAAACATTTACGTAATTCTTATCCTGCCCTGTTCATCCGGATCAATTATTATTATTATTATTATTATTATTATTATTATTATTATTATTATTATTATTATTATTATTTTGATAGTTGAACACACGCACCCACGAGAAGTCAAACTCTTGACCTCTCTTAGAGAAGCCAAGACCTCAACCACTGCATCAACCCTTTATTGGCGAGATAAATATATATGTACAAGGATCCACGTTGATGCAATTAAACCTATCTTAACTCAATACCAACTTATAGACAGTATATCAACTACATATATGTTTATCGGATCAATATGCTTTTAGACAGTATATGCAACTACATATATGTTTACCGGATCAATATTAGGTGAACATATATGTGCAATTACATATATGTTCATCCAGATCAATATTAGCTAAACATATATGTGCAAGGATCCACATTGGTGCATTTGCAATTAGACATATCTTAACTCAAATACAAACTTATAGACAATATATGCAACTACGTAAAATACTCGATAAATTAATAATTTATCTAAATTAAAAAAAAAATCCGGTCCCAACTTGGGTCAGTTAAAAAAATGATTAATTTTGATAAGATAACAATATTTTTGAAAAATTCTATATAAATATATGGTCCCAATAATATTATAAATTAATAATTTCTTTATAATCATAAAAATATATGTATTACCTTTTTATAAATTGTGACTCTAGGATTCTTAAAATTTGGATATATATGAAACTCATCCTTAATCCTCTTTGTTGCATCGAAAAATTCGAATGCGTAAAGTATTAAAAAGTTAATAATCAATATTTTTAATGTTTTGGTGCTTGCAAAAGGTTTCAAAAATGTTGTTTTACTTTTGATATTATCTAAATATACATGAATCTTACTTTGAATCTCGTTAATACTCATTGAATTTGTAAAACAATGTATATTGAATTAAGTATAAAACATAAATTGTACAATTCATTCTATTTAAATGTATATAATTGGAAATAAATTTTCTTTGATGTCAAAAATTCTTTATAAATTAATGATTATTAATTAATCGATTAATTAATATCTATTTAAATTAATATAATTGGGAGATAAAATTCTCCAGTCTCATTTTTATTAATTTATAAAGGTTTTACTGTATATGTGCTGATGTTGTTCACATTTACCGGTCATCTTGCTGTTCAAACAGCGCACAATCTATTTTTGTTAAGATTTTATAAAAATAATAAATGATAAAAAATAATCAAGTAATAAAACAAATTTACTTAAAATATAAGTAATTCTAACTTTACGTGAACAGAACATCACCTCTCCCTACTTCTTTTACAGCCTTACACAGTATACTTTTCATCATTTTTAAATGTTACTCCCTCCGTATCACAATTCTTTTCTCGTTTAATATGTCGGGACTGTTCATAACATGAGACAAATTACTAATTTACGTCTAATCTACAAGTCCAAATATAGTCATGAGTGATCTTGTTGGATTCATATTTATGAGTACTTTAATACAGTGAAGTTTTTATATTTAAAACTAATACGAAATTAAAGATATTAACGATCAAAAGTGTGCGTTGGCAAACGTGATAAAAGTAAACAGGAAAAGTTTTAAGAGACAGATGGAGTAATGTACTTCTCACCAATTTACATTTTATAGGACCTTTTTTTTTTCCTAAATTTGGAGCACTTTTCTCCATTGTGCACTTTTCATCCACAATTCTAAAAACAAAATTTCTTTAATAGTCACTTAATTGATTTCATGTAGGGATGACAATGGGTCATTTGATTTGTGAAGTGTCCAAATCCAAATCCAACTGGATTTTAAAACCAAATCCGAATCCAATTCATCGGAATTCGGATCAGATTCGGGTTTATCCAAACCTGAATTTTGAAACTCTTAAAAATTTACATTAAACTTAAAATTCATGGAACATTAGTTTTAAACAAAAAAATTTAGGTTTATAAATCAAAGACAGTACTAATTGTCAAGAATTACTAATAAAACTCGAACTTTAAAATCTTACTTTTTCAAATTGAAAATATAAGATATTAGAATAAGAATCAGGAAAAGATGGAGCCCGTAACAATTTTAGTCAATACAACAAGATATTGGGTTATGAACATATCCGTCATCGATGATAAATAATATACGTAATTAAAATCCTATTATTATTAAAAACAAAAGGATAAATTGAAAATTAGAAAAACTATTTATATATATATATATATATATATATATACACACACACACAAATATAATATTGGATTTTTTTTCAGATTTCGGGTTTGGATCGGGTTTTGAATTTCGGGTCGGGTTCGAATTGGAATGCCTAATATCCAAATCCAAATCTAAGCTCTTTCGTGTTTAAAAAATAAATTCAAATTCATATCCATATTCAAATCCGAAATTTTGGTTTCGATAAAATCCAATCGGATCAGAATAGATCGGGTATCCATCGGATCGAATTTTTTTGTTATCTCTAATTTCATGCTAAGTTTAAACTTTTATTGACTTTTGATATTAACAAAAAATAATTTTAGACCCGGCTCTTTTGAAATCATATTCCCTCCATCTCACAATAGTAATATAATTTAATAGAATTTTTTTCTTAAGGAAGACCAGTAATATAAAGTATCAATATATTTGTAATGGATATAAAAAGAAATGTATTATTTTATTAATATTTTTTAAAAAGAAATTTATGTTTGGAACGGAGAGAGCCGTTCCGTTACCATTATGCAGGGGCGGACCCAATGTAAGACCATATATGGCCTTGGTCCCCCATTCTAAAAAATTGCCAAAATTTAATATGTATTTTTTTAAAGAAATTTTACCATGTAATTTTTTTTTTAAGATTTGGCCCCTCCCAAATTTTTTTGCCCCGACGGCCTGCGTCCGCGCCATTACGTGTGTGAGGATGGCTGATATCCATCATAATTTTAATTTTGTTAATCTTAACAAAGAATCATATATACTAGTTGCAGGTATGAATGATAAGGCATTTGCAGAAGAGATATGGATGAAGCCATTTGTACTATAAAATGACCCAAGTATATCCATCCACTTGATGAGATCACCTGTATATCCACAATCCCTTTTGAATATCGATCTCTACACGTCTCGTAAGTTAACTGACACATAATGATTTTAGTGTTTGAACTTTTTATTGATAGAACACCTTTTGTGGGATCATCATGCATATTGATGTCACCTGAATGCATAATCTTTATCTTGCAAAAGGCACTGATAATTAGCTATAAGTGACTGGAAATAGTACCACGTACCCTTTTCCTTTTCATGTCTACTCAACTGCGTACTTGAATAGTCCAAATCGAACATCATAGAAAAATTTGCTATTTCAGATATTAATGTATTGTTTAACTTACATAGTTGTCACTTTATTTAAAGGGTGTTGATTGATGTATACACTAAATTTATAGATGCACACCCTAATTATTGTTTTGTCTAAACTTATAGAAAACTAGAGTAATGAAGATGGAGGAAAAATGAATTTACATTTCATACTTGATAGTTTACAGAACTGAGAAGAAGAAGTATATATACAAACAAGACTAACTAACATTTTTGTAACAAACTTTGGCGCCTATTTGCTTATGTACAATTTACATAATTAACCCTAATACAATCATCTATTTACAGTACTGTCCTTCTCCTCAATATCCCCCCTCAAATTTGGAGGAGTGAATATGTTCAATGCTCCTAATTTGGAGAGTAAAACAGATGTCCGAGCTGCTGACAATGGTTTGGTAAACAGGTCTGCTGGTTGTAGTTTTGTAGACATATATGTAGGAAGAATAAAACCAGACTTGACATGATCTCGAACCAGATGACAATCCAACTCTATATGCTTAGTTCTCTCATGGAGGACTGGATTTTCAGCAATGCTAATAGCAGAAGTATTGTCACAATGAAGCTTAATAGGAGTAGGAACTGTAAAATGTAATTCAGACAACAAGTTGAAAATCCATTTAACTTCACAAAGAGCATTTGCCGTAGAACGATATTCAGCCTCTGCTGAAGACCTGACAACAATATTTTGTTTCTTGCATTTCCAAGATAGTAGAGAGTTGCCAAGCATAACACAGAAACCTGATACTGATCTTCTAGTCATTGGGCAAGAAGCCCAGTCAGCATCACAGAAAACTTGCAATTTAAGTGGACTAGAAGCAGAAAGAAGTAAACCTTGACCTGGTGCATTTTTAAAATACTTGAGAACTTTAATTGCTGCAGACCAGTGTTCATCTGTAGGTTGAGCCATAAACTGACTTAGGATATGAACAGGGTAAGACAATTCTGGCCTTGTAATTGTCAAGTAAATCAATTGACCAACTAATCTTCTATAAGCAGTGGCATCTGGTAATGTGGTGCCTGACTGATAATGAAGATTATGTTGAGTAGGCATTGTAATTTTGCTTGGTTTTGTAGCAAGTAAGCCAGCCTGAGTAAGCATGTTAAGAGTATATTTCCTTTGATGAATATAGATCCCTGACTCAGACCTGGCAATTTCAATACATTGAGGAGAAGGACAGTACTGTAAATAGATGATTGTATTAGGGTTAATTATGTAAATTGTACATAAGCAAATAGGCGCCAAAGTTTGTTACAAAAATGTTAGTTAGTCTTGTTTGTATATATACTTCTTCTTCTCAGTTCTGTAAACTATCAAGTATGAAATGTAAATTCATTTTTCCTCCATCTTCATTACTCTAGTTTTCTATATGGTATCAGAGCACTTCCGCATCTTCATCAATTTCGACTTATCTTCTTCGTAGATTCATCACGTTTCTTCGAAGATTCATCATCTTTTTCGTTCTTTTCGACATCGATTCACTATTTTTCGTTAGTTCGATCATCAATTGATCGTTCTTTTATCAATTGGAGTTGTTTTGTGTTGATTTGATCAGATTTTATCGATTCTTGTCGATTTTACATTGTTTTGTTCATAATTGAACATCTCTTCTTTACACAAACAGTGTTGATTCTGATTGTTTCGTGTTGACATTTCATCGAACACGTTAATGGCAATAACAACTCAAGAAGAAACTGAGCAAATCGGTACATCTAAAGATGATTCAACAGATTTTGACGCTGATTTCAACACTGTTATTCAACTGGAATCGAGTCATCCGTTGTATCTACATCCGTCTGATCATCCAGGACAGGTACTTGTTACTGCTTCTCTCACTGGTGACAACTACAATGAGTGGAAACGTTCGATGACACTACCTCTCTCTGCCAAAAACAAACTAGGTTTTGTTATTGGTAAATACAAAGTTCCAGGTATTGACTCTCCTTACTTTGATCCGTGGCAACGTTGCAATGATATGATCATCACATGGATGTTAAACTCTATTGTTCCTGAAATTCGATCTAGTCTTGTGTATACAACTCTTGCTTCTGAAATTTGGAACGATCTTCATACTAGATTTACTCAGAATAATGGACCTAGATTGTTTGAGATCAAGAAAGAACTGTCTGAGTTAGTTCAAGATAAACTAACTATCTCTGCTTACTATACAAAGTTTAAGAAGTTTTATGATGATCTGCTAAGTGTTTCTAATGTGCCTAAGTGTACGTGTTTGTGTACTTGCAAAGCTAAAGTTGATCTTGAACAATATGAAGAAACTATGAAAGTCACACAGTTTCTAATGGGATTGAGTGAAAATTTCACGAATATTCGAGGTCAGTTGCTTATGATGAATCATATGCCTAAACTCACTCAAGTACTAGGGTTACTTCAACAAGATGAGAGACAGAGAAATTACTCTCAAACCATCTCGAACTTTCCTGAATCAGCAGTTTTGATGACTAAGAATGTAGCCTACACTGGTAACAGATTTTCTAAATCTGATTCAAAGAAGTCATTCCTTACCACAGAATCTAAAACTAGATTTCCTCCTAAGAAAGGCAATTTGCAGTGTACTCATTGTAATGGTATTAATCACACAAGGGAGAGGTGTTATCACTTAATTGGATTTCCACCTAAGAACAGACCTGCTAACAAGTTTTCTCAGTCAAATTCTGCTTCAGGAAACAAGGTTATTGCTCAAGTTCATACCAACAAGGAAGATTCTATCTCTTCTGCAAATTCTTCTGCAGTTTGTGAAGAAACAGCAAAGGCAAATGTCCTCATCATTACACTCACCCGCCAACATGCTCCTTGGCTCAGATGATTTTCAATTTTTCATTCATCACTGCTCGTATTCAAAATGACACTTCTCTTTACAATAATAACATAATTTAGAAAAACAAAATTAAAATGTTAAATATAAAATGAAATGAAAAAATTTATAAAATTGTTTGGATTATAATTTAATTTAATTAACTAATAGATGAGAATAGACCTAAATGTACTTTTATGCTAAAATACTATTTACAGTTCTACTAGCAAAACCAAATCTAATGATAAAAATATATTTATGTTAAATATTATAATAAAAAATTTCAAATTATATTATTATTCGTTAAATTGTGAAAAAAAACAATTCTTTCGTGGGGATGTAAACGAGTCGAATATGAGTGAATAGTAATACGAGTCGAACGAATAATTATAAATTCTAGTCAAATTTGATCATAGTGTTATTCACTCATATTCGACTCGTTTACATCCCCACGAAAGAATTATTTTTTTTCACAATTTAACGAATAATAAAATAATTTGAAATTTTTTATTATAACATTTAACGTAAATATATTTTAATCATTAGATTTGGTTTTGCTAGTAGAACTGTAATTAATATTTTAGCATAAAAGTACATTTAGGTCTATTCTCATCATTATTAGTTGATTAAATTAGATTATAATCCAAATAATTTTATAATTTTTTTCATTTCATTTTATATTTAACATTTTAATTTTGTTTTTCTAAATTATGTTATTATTGTAAAGAGAAGTGTCATTTTGATTACGAGCTGTGATGAATGAAAAATGGAAAATCATCTGAACCAAGCAGCATGTTGGCGGGGGAGTGTAATGGTGAGGGTAGTTTAGATAAAACAATAATTAGGATGTGCATCTATAAATTTAGGGTGTGTATATATCAGCACCCTTTATCAATCATGCTTTATTAAAAACTTATATTTCTAGACTAACCATCATGCTTGTCCTGAATCATTGTACTGGTTATTCATGTAGGAGACTCTGCCAGGGAATGCTATGGTGGTGGACGGCACAAAGGCTCTGATGGTGGACGGCGCAGGCAACAATGAAAACGACGAAGATCTAGAGCGAGGCACACATGTATCCCCTTATATGAACTGTTTATGAAGAACTGTTTGAACGGTTTTATAAGCTTCAGTTTGACAATGTTTAACTATCAAGCTATTTTAGACCAAGTCTTTTGTAATTAACTTTTGGTATTAACTTTTGGTATTTTGTTTAATCAAATATGAATGGTTTATATTTGGTGGTTAATCATTCTTATTTATTGCTTGGTTATATTTGTATACAGAGAAGTGAGAAGGAACAGGTGGTAGAGAATTTAGTATAAAATTGTAATGGTATTTCAACTAGAAGGGAAACAGCAAAAAAATAGTATATTAAATTCAACCGAAAAGGGTAGAATATACATTTTTGGTATGTTATTTTCGACCATTCTTGGTTGAACATAGTGAGCACCAAAAAATTTGGCATGACAATTTCGACCGAAAATGAAGGTCGAACATATATATTATGACCAAAAGAGATCGAAAATAAAAATGAGTGTTTTGATCAAAAGTGGTCGAAAACGTATTCGACCTAAGGCGGTCGAATTTACTTTTTGACTTAAGAAGGTCGAATTTAAAGAGCGACCTCTTTTGGTCGAAAATATGGTCGACTGATAGTGATCGAAAATATGTTTTTGGCGGTTTTTTTGAAATTTTCAGAAAAAATTCAAATTTTATGGCAGTTCTTTTTGAAATTTCAGACAAAATTCAAATTTTATGTAAAAATTTTGGCCAGGAACTTGGTGACTATATTCAGTCGAAATTAATTGGTCGGACATATATGTCGAACATATGTGGTCGAAATTAGCTAATTTCGACCGAAGATCTTATTTTCGACTTACGTATATTCGACCGTTTGCTGGTTCGACCAGAAAGTGCTAACTAATTTCGATCATATAACGGCGGTCCGGTCGAAATTAGCTGAAGATCTTGTAGTGAAAAAATATTTAGTATAGTGTTTAACTCAATGTCTTCGTTAGGTAATAAAATTAAAAATAAATTTTAGCAAGAAAGATACAACGTACAAGCATAAAAATAAGTTAAGGTAGACAAAAATTAAATAAGTGTAACAAAGGTTGCTTTAAATCATTTTAACTGATCAGAGAACCATATACAAGTAACTATAAATCAAAATTTTATATTAGTTCATCGAACCGTTATTTTTTGTTATGTACAATTTTGTTGGTTTACGTGGTTCGAGCGAATTCAAATTAATCACAACTCACAAGAGATACGTACTGTAGAAAGGTGTACGTGAAACATAATTAATATTCGCATTATAAATTAAATCAAACTACAAATACAAGACCAATTTAGGTGAAGTACACACAATCCTCGACAAATTTTGAACATTAATCACTTTTAAGCTAGTGTCATGGGTTTCTTCGGTACCACAACTTGTACTTCAATCATATCGAGTTCCTTTTCCTTCAAATTTTGCCCTGCCGGTTTCATCTCCGAACAAACAATTGCGCCCAGCCTCATCACATCAATTATCTTCTCTTTCAGTTCCGGTAGTTTCTGGTCATCGATTATAATTATTTCGGGGCCCTTAACGAATTCGGGAAGTTGTTCGTGCTTGACCATTACTTTCTTTGTATTTTTGTACATCATGTACAACACCATTTGAACAATTCCAAACGTGAATCCAAGAACGTTTGGAACCTGATAACATATTAAGTAACACAATGAAAAAAAATTACTAAAAGAATTCAAATCGAGATATATATATTTGTCGTAAAATTATACTATCATGTATATGCACTTACTGCAATGTTGTAGTCCTTGAGTAGGAGGCCGTAGAAGAACCACATAACAGCACTTAAAGTGAGAAAGAAAGATAAAAGGAACGGCATGTATTCAACGCTTTTAGTTCGGATAACTTGTCTCTGCAAATCATATATTTTCGTGTATGAGGTACAGATACTTGTAATTACAACATGCACTGGAGAATTCTAGAAATTGAGTGTGCATATATTTACCACAACACCAAGGGGTGCAACAAATACGCATAGCGAAAACACAAGGCAAATCCAACCGACGATTACTACACGGTTAAGTGCTCCTTTTGTGAGAAATTGAGTTAAGATAACGATCAGACCAAAGCCTACGACGTTCATTAGAACTAGTAGTTTCAAGGTTTGGATCTGCATGATTCAATTAAGAGAATATATAATTGTTAAAAATATATAATTAATCAAGGTAACTAATAAAAATTACTTGTAAAGGAACTTACTCTAGCTTTCTTAGGAGCATAAAAGAGGAAGAGACAGATGTAAGTGGTTTGAAACACACAGCCAACAGAGTTGATGGTGATGAGAAGCAGTGTGTTGGATTTAAGCAATGCATAATAAATCCATAACATGCAGCTGAATAATCCAACCACATACGGAACTGATTGAAATCCTTCGGTTGATTTCTTCTTGTAAACTTTATAGAATGTTGGTCTGCAGTAAAGTAATGAATGAAATGGTTGGTTTAGAACTCATCAGCACCATGCACATATTCAAAAGGTGATGAATAATATTTTAAGTTTGTCACTTACATTGGTGCAAGAAATACCAAAAAGGAGACGACATTACCTAAAGCATTAGTCAGAAAATAAAAAGTTAATCACAAATTTCACTCATATATATGCATGCATGGGGGTTAGAAAAGATGGGGGGAGAGAGAGAGAGAGAGAGAGAGAGAGAGAGAGAGAGAGAGAGAGAGAGAGAGAGAGAATGCATGCATGCATTGAATTGGCATGCAAGAAATGAAGAAATAATGAATAGAGTAAGAAGAATATTGTACCTAGAAGACCAAAAACAAGAGTCCAATGAGCAGATAAAAGAGCCATTTCTAAGATAACTTTCTCGCTATATATCTCTCCGATCACAAAGTGGAAATATGGCTATCGGTGGTAGTGTATGCTAGATATTTGTGTTTCTAAATCTCTTAGAAAAGCTTGCAGATGAAAGGGTTATGTGGGGCGTTTATATAGGGGAGAGTATGAGAGAGTGGAACATTTAATAGAGATTTCTATAGGGAACTAAAGCATAAAGAACGAATAAACATATGATTGCAGTAGTGGAGGATTCATGGAGATATTTCCATGAATTATTATTTCACAGTTGTTTTCGACTATGCACTAGCTATGAATAGGCCTCTCAACTTAAATTCATCACCACTACAATTTCTAGTGCATTTTCATTTCCCTTTCAGGAAAAAAGCTCATTTCTTCAACTTGCCAGTGCCACTCTTACTAATTATTCAAACTCACTTTTTTTAATTAAAATAAAAAGTAACTTAAAGTTGTACAATTTAAGCAAAAATAAACACGCCTGATCATAGGGTTCATAACACTAGGAATTAGGTTATCTAATTCGGGTTCATAACACGCATCATTTCTTCAGGCAATGCTCCATGAAGCCGAGTTTTAGACATTTTAATTCTAAATGAAACACAAACAAAACAACAGCTGCTCAAGCCCGATTTGTATCTAATTCGGGTTCTTGCCTGAAAACTAAGTGGATCCCAGGCGAGCTCTTTCCGACGTGTCACCCACCGATATATCCAGTTGATTTAAGGTTTACAGCTCAACATTGTCAGTTTGAGGATGAGTATGGTTACGTGATCTCCTATCTATAAGTAAACCAGGCCAAACTAAACAAATAATAGTGTATATGTAATTACATATTCGCAGCGAAGATCTGGCTTATCAGACTATATATTCCCAGTATGAAACTGTAATTAATTTAAGAATTCACATTACTTTTGATCTTGTTAATACAGTACTGCAAAATGGTTAGTACATGATTACTATTACGAAATTGTTACAAAGATAATTGGGTATGGGTTGTGTACATATTATCTTGTTAAATTTTCAAATGAGATACTGTCAAATCAGTAATCTTGCATAACAATCAGCAAAAGAGATGATGCAAAAATGATATTATCCATTAACAAAGCAAGTAAAGCTCAATGTTTATTTACAGAGAATATAACAAACTTTTCTGTTTTTGTAACTAACTGAAATGATGATTAAGTAAAGAGTATTTATAGACTAAGTCATAGTGCCAGCTGTGCATTGTGTTGACTTGTCTTTGACTTGAGAATCATCTTCACTAACATCCCCCCTCAAGGTAGGAGGAGCAAAATAATTGCAGACTCCTAACTTGGAGCTGAGAAACTGTAATTGAGCTGCAGAAAGAGACTTGGTAAAGATGTCCGCAGGCTGAAGTTTGGAGGCTATATGAAGAGGACGAATGATGCCTTGATTCAGTTTTTCCCTAACAAGATGGCAGTCAATAGCAATATGCTTTGTACGCTCGTGAAAAACTGGATTCGAAGCAATGTAAATGGCAGATTGATTGTCACAGAAAAGAGTAACTGGAGCAAACTTAGGTAGTTGCAGTTCAGAAAACATTGAAAGAAGCCAAGAAACCTCACATGTAACATCAGCCATGGCCCGATATTCAGCTTCAGCTGAGGACCTGGAGACAGTAGATTGCTTCTTGCTTCTCCAGCTAATTAAGGACGAACCCAGAAGAACCCCATAGCCAGTGACAGATCGTCTAGTTAGTTGACAGCAAGCCCAATCAGCATCACAAAATGCTGTCAAAGTGAGAGAGCTTTTGGCAGACAAAAAAATACCTTGACCACATGTACCTTTCAAGTATCGAAGAAGTCTGTAAGTGGCTTGCAAATGAACAGGTTTTGGATGAGCCAAGAACTGAGAAAGAGTATGAACAGTATATGCAATGTCTGGTCGAGAGATGGTAAGATATATCAGCCTGCCCACAATCCTTCTATACAGACTAACATCAGAAATATCATCAACATCCTGAGCTGTAAGAAGAGCATGATTTTGTTCTAAAGGTAAAGCAGATGGTTTGCAATCAAGACAACCAGTATCCTTCAGTAAATCCAATGTATACTTCCTCTGATTTAAGTAAATGCCAGCATCAGACCTGGCAATTTCAATGCCTAAGAAATACTTGAGAGCTCCAAGGTCTTTAACCTTAAACTGAGTACTGAGAAAAACTTTCACAGCTTGTAATTGCTTGACATCATTGCCAGCCAATATCATGTCATCGACATAAACAAGAAGAACAGAAATACTATTCTTATGATGTAAAATGAACATGCTATTATCACTGTGAGACTGTTTAAAACCATATTTAATCAAGGCTGCAGACAACTTGATAAACCATTGTCTTGGGGCTTGTCTTAACCCATACAAAGACTTGATAAGACGACATGCAAGACGCTGACCTGGATATTTTTGCAGGACTTCAAGAGGTGGAGAATAACCAGGAGGAAGAGTCATGTACACTTCTTCCATAAGATCTCCATGAAGGAATGCATTTGTGATGTCTAGCTGACCAATGGACCAACCCTGACAGGCAGTAAGAGCTAACAAAACTCGAAAGGAGGTCATTTTTGCCACAGGGGCAAACGTCTCAAAGAAATCTAAACCATGAGTTTGTGTGTAGCCTTTTGCTACCAAACGTGCCTTATAGCGTTCAACAGACCCATCTGGAAGATACTTAACCTTATAAATCCATCTGCAATCGACTAAATGTTGATTAGGAGGAACTGGAACCACTTCCCAAGTGTTGTTAGCCTCTAAGGCAGTCAACTCAACTGCCATAGCATGACACCATTCTTGATTCTTAACAGCTTGATGGTATGCATATGGTTCAGGAATTTTAGACACAGAGGCTAGAAAATGCTGATATGAAGAAGTAAAGTGATCATATCGCACAAAATTTGAGACATGATAAGAAGAGGTTGATGGAGTTGTAACACAAGTTGGAATACCAGTATAATCCTGAAACTTTGCTGGAAGAACCTTAACTCTAGTAGATCTCTTAGAAATAACTGGTGCAGAATCAGTAGCAATATTGCTAGATTCCACATTATCAGCATTATCAGCATTAGGAGAAAAACTATGAACAACATTAGAATGTTCACTATCTACATCATTACTATCAGGTGAAGATGCAGGAAGCACATCTGCAATAACAAATGACAAGGGTTCATCTGTCCAAGTAGGAGAAGTAGGAAACAAAGAAGACTTTGTAGAGTCCAAGTCAGAAAAAGGAAACAGATGTTCATAAAATTTGACATCCCTGGAAACAAACACCTTTTTAGTAGCTAACTCCAGTATTTTGTAGCCCTTCTTAGCATAAGGATATCCAAGAAAAACCCCTTTTATTGCCCTAGCTGAAAACTTATCATGTGATTGTGGCAGAATTGTAGCAAAACAAAGGGATCCAAAAACTCTCAGATGATCAATATCAGGTGGAGTGTTAAACAAAATTTCATAAGGAGATTTGTGATTAAGAAGAGGTGTAGGAGTTCTATTTATGAGATATGTGGCAGTTAGAAGACAATCTCCCCAAAAATGTAAAGGTAAATGAGCATGAAACCTGAGTGCTCTAGCAGAATTAAGCAAATGTCTATGTTTGCGTTCAACCTTACCATTTTGTTGTGGTGTATATACACAACTGGTTTGGTGAACAACACCCAATGATGACAATAAGCTACTCATAGTATGATTTATAAATTCTGAACCATTATCAGAACGCAGAATTTTAACAGTAGAATGAAACTGAGTCTTTACATAAGCCAGAAATTGACTAATAATAGTACAAACTTGAGATTTAGCTGGCAAAAGAAATGTCCAAGTAGTCCTTGACATATCTTCAACAATGGTTAAGAAATATGAACAATTGTTATGTGTTTTTACATGATACGGACCCCAAAGATCAACATGTATCAATTCAAACAAAGAAGAACTAGTCGACAAACTAGTTGGAAAACATTGTCTAGTTTGTTTAGCTACATGACAGCTTTCACAAACAGAAGATTTTGTTTGAGTACAAGGAATATGCAATTTCTGCAACACATGATCTGGAACATGCCCAAGTCTAGCATGCCAGACATCTATAGAAACAGAAGCACAACTAAGAGAATTATTACACAAAGCTGAGGCAACTATCTGAGAAGAACATGAAGGCTGATTTGAGTAGATGTATAGTCCTTCATGTATTCTACCAATCTCTAACTCCTTCCTCCATGTATGGACCTGGAGTAGACAATTAGTAGATGTAAAAGAAACTGAGTGAGTAGTGTTTTGTAGAAGTTTAGGAATGGACAACAAGTTATAAGCAAAGGTAGGGACACAAAGAACTTGATATAATGTGATGTAAGAATTTAATTTCACATTACCAACATGAGTTACTGGTGCTTGTTGTCCATTAGGAAGAAATAACACAGAGTTACTAGGAATAGGATTATCAAGATTATGAAAAGAATGAGTAATGTGATCGGTTGCTCCTGAATCTAAAATCCAATGTTCAGATAGAATTGTACTAGCAGGAGTAACAGATTGAATGGAATGATGAAATGTACCTGCAATCTGGACTGCATTAGCAGTAGAGCCAGGCCAGAAAGCATGAGAATCATGAACAACATTCGAGCTAGAAGACAACTGCATAGAATTCTGAATACGTTGTACAAGTTGGTTATATTGATCCTCAGACAAACCACAAGTAGACTTAGCTTCTGTACCAGATGAAGATTCCTCAGTCTGAGAAACATTAGTACCAGTAGTAACTTGAGCTGCTGAACTCACTTTCACTGTGGCAAGTTTAGGCTTAGGTTTAGGCTTCCCATACAACTTGTGCCATGGAGGATAGCCAACAAGACAAAAGCACTTGTCCTTTGAATGACCAGAAAGTTGACAGTATTCACAAGTAATAGATGAATCTCTCTTAAATGATTGGCTAGGAACTGAAGTAGATCTGGAATTTGTATTAGATGGAAAGGATCTCCCTGAACCATTATGTTTCACAGACATAGCAATTGTACTAGAATTCATTCCAGATAAATTCTGTACTTCTCTCTGATTCTCCTCTTGCAATAGCATGGAGTAACACTGACTCAAATTTGGCAAAGGATTCATCAATAAAATCTGTCCACGAATAGCTGTGTAGTGGTCTCCAAGTCCCATAAGAAATTGTGTGAGTTGAATAGATTGTTCATAACTCATGTGTTTACCATTGATGTCACACTCACACTTGTTGCAATTACATTTAGGCTTAGAGACAAGACAATCCAATTCATCCACAAGAGTTCTGTGCTTAGTGAAGTATGAAGCAATTGAAAGATTTCCTTGTGTCAATTGAGACAACTCTTTTCGAAGATTAAACACACGAGGCATATTACTCTGTGCATATCTAACAGCTAAATCATCCCAAATCAATTTTGCAGAACTTAGATATACTACACTATTACGAATCTCCACAGAAACAGAGTTCAACAGCCAGGATGTAACCATATGATTACATCGAATCCAGTACTGAACAAGAATACCAGTACCAGTAGGTTTGGCACAGGTTCCATCAACAAAACCTAATTTCATCTTTGATGACAAAGCTATTTCCATAGAACGACTCCACTGAGAGTAATTTGACTCATTTAACACCATATTAATCAATGTCATGCCAGGATTATCCGACGGATGAATATAATACGGATGATTATGATCAATAGTAGATGTATTAACAGTAGTAGATGTAGATCCAGTCATTGCAGCCGAATATGATAGACGCGTTAACATAAAGAAGTGAAAAATTCACAAATTGATGCAGAACAATCACAGATTAATGAAAAATCAACACATTTGAAGATCGAAACACATACACTGTTGAAGCTCTGTAATTGAAGAACTGGTGAAATGAAGATCGTAAAGATCTAATTAGCGACGAAGAACTCGAAGAAAAGCTTGAGTTAGCAGCAATGGCGGAAACGAAACACAACGAAGATAACAGATCGTTACATGATGCTCTGATACCATGTCAAATCAGTAATCTTGCATAACAATCAGCAAAAGAGATGATGCAAAAATGATATTATCCATTAACAAAGCAAGTAAAGCTCAATGTTTATTTACAGAGAATATAACAAACTTTTCTGTTTTTGTAACTAACTGAAATGATGATTAAGTAAAGAGTATTTATAGACTAAGTCATAGTGCCAGCTGTGCATTGTGTTGACTTGTCTTTGACTTGAGAATCATCTTCACTAACAGATACGGAATAAAATCGATTAATGTACTTGAATTCTTGAAATGATTTGGAATTTTAATTTGTAGAATTCTGCAATTTTTTTTATGTAATGGCCAAACTTAATGTTGTGAATGAACTTAATAAAGTGGTGATACAAACGACATATAATTGAGCACTAAGATTGTCGGCTTAAGCTTAATTATGTAAGATTCCTATATGACTTCTAATGTGTGGTCCTTTTCATTAGCCACCCTAAATACTCTCTGCGTGTGTAATTAACGGTGTAAGATGAAAATGAGGTTAGAAATAATGAAATCTCTAACTCCAAATTAGGGGAGGGGAAGCAAAGGTTGAATTTGACGATGCTGGTTTCATGCTTTTTCCAGATTTGGTCAAATCTTAAGTGGTAGGACCTAATTAACTACATTCTTAATCTATTTTAATTAGTAACTTTGACAAGCAATTAACAAGTTATCGGACGAGACTGAACAATGTAAATTGTGGCTGTGCCACAAGACTGTAGTGAACTTAATTGTGATTCAGATCCATTTGTACATTCGTCTCGTCAACAACTTAATAGTTAATACACCTGAATAATTAGATCAAAGTATCAAACCATACTTAATAATTTTTTATTTTTTTTAACATGGGAACCCGCAGCCGCTACCCTTCGGGTGCGTTTTGGATAAACACATGGGCTCACGCAATAGCATGCAAACCACGTGATCCAAGACAAACCGCACAAATGCGATAGGCTGTGCCCCATGATGGCATAATCACAAATCCGCCTCCCATGAAAGTCGAAACTGTGACCAAGAGGTGAGATTATCTCTCTTTAACCAACTGAGACAACCCTTGCGGGCCATACTTAATAATTTCCATTCCTTCTCAAGTCGTTTTTACATTTTAGTCAATACATATTTGTATATGTTATTTTTATATTTTAAAATTTGATATACATAAAATTCAATCTTCATTTTACTTTTCTTTCTTTTCTGCTAATCTGCTTACAAAGAATTATATATATATATATATATACATTACGACTAGTACAAACTATTGATAAACTTTCAATATTTGCACGGTTCATTTTGTCACCGTTACTATTTATTTATTTTTTTGAAAAATTTGTCACTGTTAACTCTTTTTTTTTTTTTTTTTGAATAAGGGGACTTATATGCCTTAAAATGAATAAATGTTCTCAATAAATTTCGGAATAAGCAACAATCGAATTCATGAACTGGAACGACAAAAAATAAGTTCTAACCACTAGAATTATCATATTGCGCTCTCAATTTAATATATATAAAAACTTGAGTTCAACAAAAAAAAATGTGTTCAATTATATTATCAAATATTATTTTGTTTAATAAAAAAATTGCTCATGTTTTTTTTTAAAAATCTCAAATTCGATTGGATTCATTTACAATATTAAGAATGAATACATGTCAAAGATGTTTCTTAGAAATAAGTTATTATTCTGAAAAAAACTATATGGATATGTATTTTTTTCTGAAATAAGTAACTTTGTTGAGTATTGAATACAGTAAAAGAATACAGGGGGGGGTGAATGGATTCTTGAACTTTTCTTCGTTCTTGAATCTTTGCAGCAAGATAAGTGATGAGTGTGTGAGATATGAAGATGCGGATAATTAAAGACAAACACAACACAATATCACTTTAATCTAATATTTTATTAGATAAAGATTTTGCTACAATCTGTGAATACAAATGATAGTATTCTCAGCTTCGTTTTTCTCAGAGAGATATTTTCTGGGTATTTGAGAAACTTCAACACCTTAACAGCTAAGGAAGTGAGGCTGTATCCTTATAGACATGGATACACCCACTTACTACAAATGAGGTAGGTAAAAACAAAAACACTTTCCAGTCTGTCTATCTCATTTTAGTAAGAGTCCAAACGGCTACAGATTTGACTTTGAAAAGCCTGTTTAGATCCACTTCTTCAGCTCCTTGTCCCTTGTCTTATCTCTCCAAGCTTCTTTGTAGGCTTTCCAGCATGCTTTATAGGACAGAGTCAAATAAAGTATCCTGGCTTGTTGCAGGTTTCTGACTTGTACAATTCTTCAGTATTTTGTCCTCAAGAATGTATTCGAGAAGTGACTAAGTGAGTGATTCGAGAACTGGAGTTGACTTGATCGATAACTCTGAGTTCTCGAATAGTGTTATCTTGACATATCGAATCACTTCTCGAATAGCTCTTTTCTCTGGGACTCCTTGAGATATCGAATAGAGCATTTTGACATATCGAATCCCTGAGATATCGAATAGCATATTGAGTCTTTGAGATATCGAATGTAGCATTGACTTGTTGACCCTTTGAGAACTCGAACTGTTGACTCCTTGAGTTCTCGAACCGTGTAATGGACATATCGAATCCCTGAGATATCGAATGAGATATCGAGAGATATCGAATAGTGTCTTCTGAGATATCGAACTCCAGACTTCTCGAATGCTAGACTTCTCGAATAAACAAATGTACTTCTCGAATTAGTACTTAGGCAATTTCTTCATTTCTTCAATTCTTCAAATCCCAACTGTGATTATTTGACAGTCTTCATTTCCTTGCTTGAGGCATGAACCTTAGAACTTCTTTCAAGCTTTATTCTTGACTTAGTAGGTACAGTTACACAGATAGAATTTGATGCCTATTACATAGTACAAACAAGTAGAAACTCTACAACTAGAGGTTCCCTCAGTTAAGAGGTCATGTAGGTAATGCATAGCATTACGAACCACTTGGGCTTGTTATTAGATGTATTCAGGCATGCCTCTGTGACTAACAATCTCCCCCAAATTGTGAGTAAGACCCTTAGTCACAATTTCATGTCTGATAACAAGCCTAACATACATAAAGATAAAACTTGACAGTACAGGTATGAATTTCCATTAGCAATTTGGATAGAACTACAGAGTGAGTAATCTTACAGCCTATGATGAAGAACTAGCCATTGTCTTTTGATTCCCTTTCCATAGCTTTGGCTTGAAATTCATCATATTCTTTCTCTCTTCTTTCTTTCTCCTTCCTTGTATTCTCATCCATAGCTTTTATTATTTCTGCCATAGCATCCAATTCTTCAAGCAAAATTGAGTCTTTGAAATCTTCAAGTACTGGTTCCAGAATATTTGCAGGATAGTGGTTGAGTAGATTCATTCTGATGTTGACTTGATTTCCATTTCTCCTCCTATACTTTACCATGTAGGGGTTGAACTGAACTCTACACAAACCCTTTTTCCTCAGCTTTTCTGCTTCACTTTCCAGTCTCTCAATTTCTCTCTCTCTTGCCAGCCATTTCTCAAAACACCCTTTTCTGACTTTTTCCTCATGATCTCTCTTCATTTTCACAAAATCAATTAGCTCCAGCTTCCATACTCTCTCCACTTTATCTTCTGAGCTCAACAGTGCAATGATTCTCTCTATGTCATATAGCTTGCCCCAGTGTTGACATCCTCCTTGTTTGAATTTCTCCTCCCTTCCATCAGAATATTTAATCTCAAGGCAATTATCAACAATGGCAACATGATAGATTCTTTGAGCTTGCAAAAATTGCAGTTGGTCTACATCATAATCTTCATCTAGTGGTTGGAGTTTTAGGCCTGGATAGATTGTCAGGGTTTTTGATATGGTTGGCTTTGATTTCCTTGCAGCTTGCTTGAACTTGATTCTTTTTACATGATTACTTGGCAGCAGTATGTGACCTTTGTTTGTAGACCATTGTAGTATTCCATTAGCAGTTTGCTTTTTGAAACATACAGATGGTTTCTTGACTTGAATCTTCTTCTCTTCTTGAGGTGGCAAGACAGTTACAGAAGCCATAGATGCAAATTTTGAAAGGTCACTACTGGCAGCATTCACCCTAGACTTAGAGTCTTGCGTTGTGGTGAGGTTACTGTCAGCAATGCCTGAGGCTTGCTGTCTTCCACTTTTCCTCTCAGAGCCTTTACCTTGATCATCATCATTCTTCCTCTTCTCATCATCCTTCTTCTTCTTCTTGTCTTCATCACCCTTATTACTCCTGTGATGTCTTCCCCTTCCGTCACTTTTATCTTCATCCTTGTCTTGATCTTTGCTTGGGTTGAACTTAGCAGTCTCAGATACAATGCCAGTTGCAATATATGACCTGAGATAAGATATAGCTTCTAATTCTTCTGCTGTTCTTGATCCCTTCTTCTTGATCAGTTTCTCAATGATGGCTATGATGAGATTTTTATTTTGAGGAGTTAGATGCTTAGGAATGACCAGCTGCTTGATATCTTCAATTCTTGTTCCAGCCTGGTAGATAATAGTTCTAGGATCTGTGAAAACTTCAGGTAGCCTTGAAGGTTGACCATTCCTCAAGTCATCATGAAGACTCTTGTTGTTCTCATTTCCCTTCTCAATTAGTCCAAGGAGCACATTCACTTCTGAGTGCTTTAGACTCTGTAGAGTATTGATGGTTAAGTGCCATATCTTGTTCTTTCCTACCATCAATATCTCCTTGAGCCATAGATCATTAAGCCTCCTTGGTACTACAGTGAGACAGTCAATCTGACTCTTCAAACTCTCATGATATAGCAGAGCATCACCAGCCTGTTCTCTAGAGACTTTCAGAAACTCCAAGAATGCATCATCATGATAGACATTTGAGTTTGCAATTTCTTGTAGCTTGGCCTCAGTGACCACCTTCACTTCTACTGGCTTGGCACTCTTAGATATTGAGATTTGAGGCTTGTCAGATGGCATACTCCCTGCAACCACTGTGGTTGTGATAGACTGCCTTTGACCATCAGGAGTAGTGATGTGCACAGTTGGTAGAGTGACAACTGGCAGAGAAGTGGGAGGCTTGGGAGGCTCATCAACTTTGTCCTTTCCTTTTCCAGGCACATGAGTAGTAGATTTCAAAGTTCTCTGATGGCCACCCTCAGTGATCTTGATGCCCTTTTCTAGTGGTCTCTCCCCCTTTGGATTTGAGTTCTTTGATATCCTCTTCTCCCCCTTAGGCTTGTTGACAGACAAAGGGGCTGTAGGAGGCACCTTTGGAGTTGAAGATTCATCAGGTAGAGGGAGACCCATATGCTTCATCATTGCAGACAACATTGATTGTTGATGCAGAAGAACATCAGCTGTGGTGGTGGCTTGAGTGTTCAACTGCTCAGTCAGAGTTGTCACAGTGTCTGTAAGATGAGCATTGGACTTGTGGAGAGAGACTACCTCCTTTTCAAGAGTATCCACTTTAATGAAGAGTTCATTGGCCTTAAAACCAGATAGGGATTGATCCTTCAGTCTCTGCACTTCGAACCTTGACATCTCATGCACAGGAACCTCAGTGACCAGCTTGTCTCCATATTGATTTGCAAAGAGGGTCCTGAGCATGGCATTGGCATCAGTTGTCTGATCTGATAAGGATTGAAATTTGTGCCCCAGACCTGTGATAGCATCCTTGAGAATAGCCAAACCATTGTCCATCCTGGTGCAAGTAGCATTGCAGGTTCGAATGTCCTTGAGAACAGTCTCCAATTGAGGGAATTTAGCATCAAAAGTCCTCTTGATCTCATGCACCTCCTTGGTTGTAGCTGAACACACTTCATTAATTTCTGTCTTTAAGCCTTTACCAAGATAGTGTGCAGCCTTGAGAATGCCTTTATAGCTATCATTCACTGCTTCAAACACATCAGTAGGGTTGAGAGATTTGGCATTGGACCCTAGTGAAGTGATGTACTCTTCTCTGAGGTACTGGAGACCTTCTGAGAGAGGGATTGAATTGGTTCCTTGCAGCCAAGCATCGATATTCCCATCTCTCTCAGTTTCATCTATGATCTTCTCCTTCTGTAGCTCTACATCCTCTTTGTGACATAGGAGAATAGCTTCATAGTCTGGATTGGGCATGTTTGCAGTGAGAAGGTGCTGAGCAATTTTTGTGAACTCAGGGATCTGATCCACAACTAAGCTTTGAAGTGCTTCAACCGTCAATTGTGGTGGAACAGACCCTGATCCTGAAGCACTGTCATGTTGCACAGGCTTCAGCCATTGAGACATAAAGTTAGAGCTAGAGCTAGGCTTGCTAGGCTCCTCAGTTACAGATGCAACTTCTGCAACCGGATGAACAGACTCTACTACTGCTGTCTCCACAGAAGTGGGATGAGTTACAACAGTAGTTGACACAGGCACAGAGTCTCTAGTAAGAACTAGTGAATCCTCTGTGTTTGTGATGGTGTCATTAGGATATGCCCCAGCATGCATTCCCTGACCATCCAAATGTGGTACCTGGGTGGTGAGCAAGGTGTCATGCACCAAGTCACTTGAATTCATTGGCTCATCAAAGGAAAAGAATTCTTGATGATCAATGCCTTGCTCCTCAATTGCTTGAGTTGCAGGCTTCAAAGAAATATGAGTGGTAGATTCTGAAAGAGAAGTGTGTTGTAGACAAGATTTTGGCAACTCCCCCTGAGAAATAGAGGGAGTTTCAGTTATGATGTGCTCTCCACTCAGTGTTGTGCCAGCCTTATCACTCCCTTGTGCTGACTCTTTACAGATAGGTGCATTGGGGAGGATGCTTGATTCTATAGATGCATCCTGTTGAGAGGATACATCTAGTGAGCTGTGTGCCCCTGATTTTACAACTTCAGCCATTTGAGTGACTGAAGAGGTGGTTTTAGACTTCTTCTTCTTCTTTAGGCTTATGATAGGTAACTAGGGTGTCTCACTTTCTAACCCTAGTTCTACAGCCAAGGCTGCTTCAGTTAATATTTCTAAAGGTTCAGAAGCAGCCTGTTTTCTCTTCTTTTTACTAACATCACCCTTTTGAGAGGATGATGCAGTTGGCTCTTTGCTGGATAGAGTGTTTGGCTGAGGGGGTTGGTTAGCAGGCCTTGGGTTAGCACTTTGTTCTCCTTGCTTAGGCTGTGCTAACTGTGATTTTGAATCAAATATTGGCATGTTGTGGGGGTAAGACCTAAACAAACCCTCCATGTGGGGAGTTATGTTAAGTCTTACATCCACATCATTCCTAGTCTCCAAATTACCAAAAATGAGTTTGGTCATGGACTTAGGATAGCCTATTTTACTCTTATCTACTCCAGGCAATTCAATCAATGAAGCATTTTTAAAGTTAAGCACTGATTGAATAAAGCGAGGAAAGAAAATTTCATTACCTCTCTTGGCTGTGGTCTGACCAAGTCTCCCATAGAGTTCCTGTAGGATGAGAAGTCCAACATCTATCTTTCTCCCATGAGCCAAGGCATAGGCAAGCTGCTGCACGGGTGTACTGATCTGATCAAAGCTTGATTTCCGTGCAGTGAATACTTGAAGGAGTGTAGCAAATACAAAGCTCCATTCTTTCCTCAAGAACTTCCTATTCAACTTTCCCAGCTTGATAGTATCAGAGTAGTTGATGAAGTCAAAGAATTCTTCCAATTCATCATTGGAGGCCAGAGCATCATACGTCTCTTGCTGCATATCCAAGGCTTGATTCATGTCTGCAGTGGTGATAGTGATATCCTCTCCTTGAATCTTGCAGTGAACAATATAAGAGGTGATAGCATTCTCAAGAGCGATGACCTCCACAGTAGCAGTCCTCCAGAATTGTTCCAATAGATCTATGTACAGAGTTGGGTTGGCTGAGAGCGCACTCTTGATGTATGATTCAGACAACCACCGAACAAAGCACTTGAAATTGGCATTCGGTGCTTCCACATCACTGGAGATTGCGATGAAATTAGTTTGGGATGGTATGGTGAGTTGAGTGTTTGCCATTTGGGTAGAGAAGAAAAGAGAATTAGGATTGAAGAAGAAATTCGCAGTTAGGGTTTTTCAGAGGTTTCAGGAGTTGTGATGCTTGAGAAATCGAACGAAATGAATTGAATAGTTGTGAAGTTGTATATATATATATGAATGTCTTGAGTTGTCGATAGATAAGTGTTCTGTAGCGACAAGTCATTCGAGAAGTATGAAACAACTATTCGAGAAGTCAAGAAAGGCTTATTCGATATCTCAGGCAGTTTTTGACTCACAGCTGGCAGTGATTTAACTCAGAAAATAATTCAAAGTTAAGTAAAATATATTTTTATGAGTGAAATGAAGGTTTGAATATAAATCCAAAAAGCGATTAATTGTCAGCGAAAAATCAGCCTTTTCAAATGATTCGATAACTCAAATGCAGTATTCGAGAACTCTATCATTAGAGAACTAAAATACTCTATTCGATTTCTCTAAAAGACACTATTCGAGAACTCAAGAGGGTTCTAGATAGGCCTATTCGAGAACTCGAGCCAAGACATAACAATGAACCATTCGAGAAGTCTGACTTATCGAACTGTACTTTTCACTCATAAAATTCAATTTCCACTATCCTTTAAAATTTACTAGAAATATTCATTGACGAATATTCTACCAAATTAAATAGTGGTTTACTCAAAATTTTTACAGAAATTTCAAGCTACATATGTATGATTTTCAACATGTGCAGCATTGGAATATTTATACATCATACTCCAGCCAATACTTACTTCAGAAATATTAGGCATTTGATAAAGTAAGTATTTACTGCTGCAACAATCTAGTTGATATATTCACTTAGCCAGAATTCGAAGAATTCAGCATTCCAATCTCACTGACCAGCCTAGTGAAGGTGGCTTCATCTAATGGCTTAGTGAATATGTCAGCTAGTTGTTTTTCTGTAGAGACATAATGCAACTCAATGGTTCCATTAGTTGCATGTTCTCTAATGAAATGATATCTGATGTCAATGTGCTTTGTCCTAGAATGATTGACAGGATTGGCAACTATAGAGATTGCACTTGTGTTGTCACACATGATAGGAATTCTTTCCAACACAAGTCCATAATCTCTAAGTTGGTTTCTAATCCAAAGCACTTGAGCACAGCAACTTCCAGCAGCTATGTATTCAGCTTCAGCTGTGGAAGTTGACACAGATTGTTGTTTCTTGCTGTACCAAGAGACTAACCTTTGTCCAAGAAACTGGCAGCTACCTGATGTGCTTTTCCTATCCACTCTGCATCCAGCATAATCAGCATCAGAATAACCAACCAGATTGAACCCTGTGTCCTTAGGATACCATAACCCCAAGTTTGGTGTGCCTTTCAGATATTTGAAGATCCTTTTTATTGCTATCATGTGTGATTCCTTTGGGTTTGATTGAAACCTTGCACATAAGCATGTAGCAAACATGATATCTGGCCTACTAGCAGTGAGGTAGAGTAGAGAACCAACCATGCCTCTGTAGATTGAGATATTTACCTTTTTGCCCTTAGCGTCATCATCTAACTTGGTGGCAGTGGCCATGGGTGTCTTCGCAGGTGAACATTCTTCCAAATCAAATTTCTTCAGTAAATCTTTAATGTATTTGGTTTGACTTATAAAAATGCCATCCTTCCTTTGACTAACTTGCAGTCCAAGAAAGAATGTTAATTCTCCCATCATACTCATCTCATATCTGCTTTGCATGAGCTTAGAGAATTTTTCACACAGCTTCTCATTTGTAGAGCCAAATATGATATCATCCACATAGATTTGAACTAGGATAATATCATCATCATGTTTCTTGTAGAACAGTGTCTTGTCCAGTGTGCCTCTAGTGAATTGATTCTCCAGTAGAAATTGTGATAGTGTGTCATACCATGCCCTAGGAGCTTGCTTGAGTCCATACAATGCTTTAAGTAATCTGTAGACAAAGTGGGGAAACTGTGGATCCTCAAAGCCAGGTGGTTGTTGCACATATACTTCTTCTTCCAACTCCCCATTCAGGAATGCACTCTTGACATCCATTTGATAGACCTTGAAATTAGAATGTGCAGCAAATGCCAAGAAAATTCTGATGGCTTCTAGTCTAGCAACAGGGGCAAAGGTCTCATCATAGTCAATACCTTCCTGTTGAGAGTATCCTTTTGCAACCAACCTTGCTTAGTTCCTTATGACTACACCATTTTCATCCATCTTATTCCTTAGAACCCATTTAGTTCCAACAACGGTTCTATCCTTTGGTGCAGGCACTAGTTCCCATACTTTGCTCCTTTCAAATTGATTTAGCTCCTCTTGCATAGCAATTATCCAGTCAGGATCCAACAATGCATCATCAAGTTTCTTAGGCTCAACTTGGGATAGAAAGCAGCCATAGAGACATTCATTTATAGTTGCTCTCCTTGTCCTTACTCCTGCATTTGGATTTCCAATTATCTGATCTGCAGTGTGTGATCTATCCCATTTCCTTGTATGTTCAGATTGATTTCTCATCCTTGATGTTGCTTCATCATTTAGATCATGATCATCTACATTTCCTCCCCCTGTGAAGTTGTCACTCCTCACAGGTGTATCTTGGATGCTTGTTTCTTCATTGTTGGTTGACACAGGTTCTTCATTCACTTGAGTTTGTTGGATTATGAGTTCAGATTCACTTTCAATCTCCTCATCAGAATCATCTAGATTGTCAAACTTCAAGGGATCTTTATCTTCATCATTGGCTTCTTCTAATCCAGGTAGTTTGCTGTCATCAAATGTTACATCTGTGCTCTCCATTACTTTCTTTTGACAAATGACATAAACTTTGTATGCAATTCTTTCCATAGAATAGCCAAGAAAGATTCCTTCAAATGCCTTTGCATCAAACTTTCCAACATATTCTGAATTATCTTTTAGCACAAAGCACTTGCTTCCAAAAGTATAAACATACTTTAGAGTAGGCTTCTTTCCAGTCATCAAGTTGTAAGGTGTCTTTCCAGTGTTTTTGTTGATGAGGGTTCTGTTTTGGATGTAGCATGCAGTGCTCACAGCCTCAGCCCAAAAACATGTAGGCATCTTTGCATCAAGTAGCATTGTTCTAGCAGCCTCTATCAGAGTCCTATTCTTTCTCTCAACAACTCCATTTTGTTGTGGGGTCCTTGGAGCTGAGAATTGTTGAGAAATACCATTTTCTTTGCAGAATGCTCCAAGCATGGCATTTCTGAATTCTGTCCCATTATCACTTCTTAATGCAATCACACTTGCATTTATGGCCTTTGCTTCTTTGTCAACTTTCTTTATGTGCTCAATGATTACTTGTGGAGCCTCATCCTTTGATGCCAGAAATTCTACCCATGTATACCTTGTAAAATCATCAACCATCACTAGAGCATACTTCTTCCTTCCTAGTGACATAATATTGACAGGCCCAAACAAATCCATATGAATCAGTTGCAGGGGCTTGGTTATAGATGTCACTGTTTTTGACTTGTGGCTTGATCTTTTCATTTTTCCCTTTTGACACGCCTCACACACTCCTTCTTGACAGAATTCAAGTGTGGGCATGCCTCTCACTAACTCCCTTTTGACTAGGGAATTAATGGCTTTGAAGTTCAGGTGTGATAGCTTCTTGTGCCACAGCCAACTGTCTTCATTTGATGCTTTTGAGTAGAAGCAACAAATTGTGTCCTTGCTTGCAGAGTCCATATTGGCTACAAACAGGCTTCCCTTCCTTACTCCAGACAGAGCAAAATCACCAGTCTTCTTGTGGGTGATCAAACATTCATCTTTGTCAAAGTTCACTTTGAAGCCTCTGTCAGTGAATTGACCAACACTCAGTAGATTATGCTTGAGCCCCTTGACCAGTGCTACATTCTCAATGATGACATTTCCAATTTCCAACTTGCCATATCCCAGTGTGTTGCCAATGCTGTCATCTCCAAAAGCAACCATTGGGCCAGCCTTTTCCTCATACTGTGATTGCAGGGCCATATCACCAGTCATATGATTTGAGCATCCACTGTCCAAAATCCACATGACCTTCTTTTTACTTTCTTTGCCCTGCAAACACAAAAGTATTACTTCTTCTTTGGTACCCAAACGAGTTTGGGTCCATGTGACTTAGTGACAGTTTTATCAAAATCAGCATGCTTATCAGTTATCTTGATGTTGGTCTTCTTGTCACTGTTGGGAGTCTTAGAATCAGGGTTCTTAGACTTAGGTGACAGAGGTACCTTCCTAACTTTAGGAGGACTTGAAGACTTTGTCCTTGTGTAGTGTGTGTGAACATTATGATTGATACAGCCCTCCATGAATTGTCTTCTCAAATTAAAACAACTAGTCATCACATTCATGTTACATGGCATACAATCAAGTTTATCACAGAAAGGAGAGTCTCTATGTCTTAAAGGCACAGAGCAATCATAGAATGGTTTAGCAACACTACCAGATGGTTTCTTGCAAGCATGAGTCAAATGATTAGAGCTAAAACAGTTTTGACAAACTTTCCTAGGGGCATTTGGCACATAAGCATAGTTGTTATCTTTGTTAATCCCTAATTTGCCATTCCTGTTTGGTCTCTTATTAGTCACTTTCTTCTTAGTCTCATAATTTCCAGCTGAAACAAAATTTACAGATTTCTCAAGTCTAGGTCTACCTCCTACTGGCTCCTTGGCTTTGGTTTTGACATTCTTACTCTCAGAGGATGCTTGTTGTTCATTTGATTGTGCCTCATCTTCATCCTCCAACATTTGCTTGATGAGTAAGGCATCCTCATCAATCTCAAGTGTTGGTGTTTTAAATATTGGATTCTCAGTCTTTTTCAAAACCTGAGGCACCTCCTCTTGAACAACAATGTCATCTTCAATGACTGCATAGCCTTTCCTCTGTTTAAGAGTGTCATAATCAAGTCCAATGGCAGCCTTAGGTCTAGCTAGATTTTTCTCATGATAAGACTGCAATAGACTAGAGGAATTCTTAAATGTCTTCAACTTAAATTCATTTTCAGCTAATTCATCCCTAAGAGCTTTCTCAACTTGACTAGCACATAGAACTTTATTCTTTAGATACTCAATCTCTTGTTTAAGATTTTCTATTTGCACAGTAGTTAGCTCTAGTTCCTCATTTCTCTTATTTAACAGTTCATTCCTAGTAGACAGTTTAGCAATCTCTTCATTAGCAGCAGTCATACTAGTATGAATGTTAAACATCTCAACGGATAGTTGTTCAACCAAAGATTTATATTCAGAAACAGACATGTCTATGGTAGTGAGAGATGGTACTTGTGAGTCTGATGCAGATGGTTCTTCCTTGGAATTGGCCATCAAGGCATAGTTGCAGAATTCTTGTTCTTCCCCATCACTGTCAGAATCATCCCAACACTTCCCTTCAGCTATGTAAGCCTTACTTGGTGTCTGCTTCTTTAGAAGGGCCTCATACTTAGCTTCAAGCTCAAGAAACTCCTTATCCTTCTTTTTAGGCTTCTTGCATTCACTGGCAAAATGCCCTAGGTCATTGCATCTGTAACATCTTACAGATGACCTATCCACATAGCTGGTTTTGAATCTGTTCTTGTTTGTTTTCATAGGTGCCTTGCTCTTGTTGAATGAATGATTTTGAGGTCTAGGCTTGAAGGGCTGATTCCTCTTGAATCTGATGTTTGGGAATTTTCTAGCCATAAAAGCATATGATGTATTTTCCATGCCATCCAGCTCTTCAAGAGTGTAGAACTCATCTTCTTCCTTGTCATCAGCAGGTTCAGTCACTACTTCCTCAGTTTCTTCATCATCTACTATCTCTTCTATTCTCAGCTGACTTGCAGATGCTTCCAGGTCTTGAATAGATTTGTTGACAATCAAGGCACAGGATGTGTTTATCATTCTGCCTTGGTTAGCTTGGATAGCCCTCTTTTGAAGCAACTCAAGCTCGTGTGTCTTTAAAACCCCATAGAGCACATCATACGTGACTTTGTTCAAATCTCTTTCTCTTAGGGATATGACCCTTTGCTCTAGATGGTTTGGTGACGATAGTAGAAACTTCATATTTAATTCCTTAGTGCTGTAAACCTTCCCATTCATTTGGAGCTCAGTCACCAGCTTGTGAAATCTTTCAAACATATCAGTGATACTTTCCTTGGACTGTGCCATGAACGCCTCATACTGTGTGACCAGTATCTGTTTCTTATTTTCTCTTACCTCCTCTGTCCCTTCACATAACACCTCGATGTGATTCCACATGTCCTTGGCTGATTTGCATGATGCTATGTTGGCAAACATCGACATATCCATGGAGTCTATGATTAACAACATGAGGTGGCTGTCTAGGGCAATCTTTTCCTTCTCTGAGTCCGTCCATTTGGATGGCTCTTTTGGAACGTATGATCTAGGAATGACTACTGCGCCCACTGTGGATTCAGCAACTTCTTGTTGTGGTATGAATGGACCATTCTTGAGAATGTCAGGGTAGAGAAGATTGGCAGCTTTGATGAACAACAGCATTTTTATTTTCCAGAGGTTGTAATTCTCTTTGTCGAACTTAGGGACCTTTACCGTACCTGTAGTCTTTGGTGTATTCGAACTCATGATCGTTTTCTGTTTAGATTAAACAGCCTGCTCTGATACCACTTGTTGAGTATTGAATACAGTAAAAGAATACAGAGGGGGGGTGAATGGATTCTTGAACTTTTCTTCGTTCTTGAATCTTTGCAGCAAGATAAGTGATGAGTGTGTGAGATATGAAGATGCGGATAATTAAAGACAAACACAACACAATATCACTTTAATCTAATATTTTATTAGATAAAGATTTTGCTACAATCTGTGAATACAAATGATAGTATTCTCAGCTTCGTTTTTCTCAGAGAGATATTTTCTGGGTATTTGAGAAACTTCAACACCTTAACAGCTAAGGAAGTGAGGCTGTATCCTTATAGACATGGATACACCCACTTACTACAAATGAGGTAGGTAAAAACAAAAACACTTTCCAGTCTGTCTATCTCATTTTAGTAAGAGTCCAAACGGCTACAGATTTGACTTTGAAAAGCCTGTTTAGATCCACTTCTTCAGCTCCTTGTCCCTTGTCTTATCTCTCCAAGCTTCTTTGTAGGCTTTCCAGCATGCTTTATAGGACAGAGTCAAATAAAGTATCCTGGCTTGTTGCAGGTTTCTGACTTGTACAATTCTTCAGTATTTTGTCCTCAAGAATGTATTCGAGAAGTGACTAAGTGAGTGATTCGAGAACTGGAGTTGACTTGATCGATAACTCTGAGTTCTCGAATAGTGTTATCTTGACATATCGAATCACTTCTCGAATAGCTCTTTTCTCTGGGACTCCTTGAGATATCGAATAGAGCATTTTGACATATCGAATCCCTGAGATATCGAATAGCATATTGAGTCTTTGAGATATCGAATGTAGCATTGACTTGTTGACCCTTTGAGAACTCGAACTGTTGACTCCTTGAGTTCTCGAACCGTGTAATGGACATATCGAATCCCTGAGATATCGAGAGATATCGAATAGTGTCTTCTGAGATATCGAACTCCAGACTTCTCGAATGCTAGACTTCTCGAATAAACAAATGTACTTCTCGAATTAGTACTTAGGCAATTTCTTCATTTCTTCAATTCTTCAAATCCCAACTGTGATTATTTGACAGTCTTCATTTCCTTGCTTGAGGCATGAACCTTAGAACTTCTTTCAAGCTTTATTCTTGACTTAGTAGGTACAGTTACACAGATAGAATTTGATGCCTATTACATAGTACAAACAAGTAGAAACTCTACAACTAGAGGTTCCCTCAGTTAAGAGGTCATGTAGGTAATGCATAGCATTACGAACCACTTGGGCTTGTTATTAGATGTATTCAGGCATGCCTCTGTGACTAACAAACTTATTTTTGCAAAATAATGAATGTTAAATTCTCCATACACATTTTTTTCTAAAAAAAAAATATGCAAATATGAATTTTTTTCAAAATAAATAACTTATAAGTTAGAATTAAGAATAGCCAAACACGCCCTTAATTACTACTCCTTTCATTCCATTAACTATAATCACATTATCTATTCTATTTGTTCCAAAATTGTTATCCATATTTAAATAATATGATAAATTAAATGTTAATTATGTTAATTTATTTAAAAAATAAATTTGGAGAAAATCTTTAAACAACTAAAGGAAGTTTATCGATGTACGTCGCAGAGAATTAATGGAAGGATTAAAGTATAACCCAAAGTTAAATTATATAGACAGTGCATATTAAGCCATTTGTCTTTTAGTAGCTAGAGAAGATTTTCAATGGGTCAGTGGAATATGATAAACGATATATATAATACAGTGCTACATTATAATACAATGTTACATTAATCTTAGATTGTGTTCAGTGAAGAATGGAATGAGTTTTGTACATAAAATTTATGAAAAAATGAAGATTTTTATGATAAAAATTGCAAGAAAAATTATTATAATAAAAAATGGAGCATTTCTTCCAAAATATGTGGATTAAAATTTTAGAATAAATTATTTGTAAAGAAAAAAAAGTAAAGAATAAAAATTAAACACCTTTTTCAATCTTTCCCAAATACGAATATAAATTTCATTTCATTTCATTCCCCCGTTTAATTCAACTGAAATGAACACAACCACCTTAGTGTGCAACTCAATATTGATTAAATAGTACTCATATGATGAGTAAAATGGTTAGATATTGCGTACAAAATCTTTTATGATCCAAGTAATCCTCGTTTCATTTGACGATCCTTATATGGTAAGATCTTAATTAACCATTAACGACTATTTAAAGAACTTTTTAGATGTAAAAAAAAAAAAAAAAAAAACTTTTTAGATGTAATTAGGATGTGGTTTCTAAAGATACGTGCCTACTATTAATTCTATGAATTGATACCATCGTTTATGCGTAGTTGATAAGTATTACTTCCACTTGTGAGATTTTTTTTATGTAATACAAGATATTTTGATCAAATAATCAATTTTTTTTTCTTTTTTGAATAATATTATTGATATTATATTATATTTTTTCGAAAATGATATTTTCCGCAGAATTTTTCGAAAAAATATTTTCGGGAAAAATATTTTTGGAAAAAATATTTCTCGAAAAAGTATTTTCTAAGAAAAATATTTTTCGAAAAAGTATTTCGGGAAAAATATTTTCCGAAAAAATATTTTCCGCAGAATTTTCTGAAAAAATATTTTTCGAGAAAATATTTCCGAAAAAATATTTTTCGAAAAATATTTTTCGAAAATATATTTTCTGAAAAAATATTTCAGAAAAACTATTTTCCGCAGAATTTTCAGAAAAAATATTTACCCATCCGTGAAAATATTTTCCGAGAAAATAGTTCCGAAAGTTTTTTTCCAAAAAATATTTAATTTCCGGAAAAAATATTTTCAACTATTTTCCGAAAAAATGTTTCCTAAAAAAATATTTTCCGAAAAAAAATTTTCCCGAAAAATTATTTTCAAACAAAATATTATCCAAAAATAACATTTCCCAAAAAAATATACATATTTCTATTTTTTTCTAAGAAATATGTTTTTTATTTATTTTTTGTTCATTTAAAAAAATTATAATTATTTGTAATACAACCCCTTCCCAACCTAATCCTCCATCCAAATAATATAATCGTTGAATTTTTCATCAATCAACCCTTACATTTAAACAAAATAAGGGTTCAACCAAAGTCAACCCAACCCTTCCCTCTATCCAAAGAGGCCCGTACTTTCTGTTGCATGTTTAGAATAATTTAATCATCAAATAATTTATTTTAAGTATGCTTCTAATTAAATTAGTTTAACAAAAAATATATTCCTAAAAATAGCAAGAGAAATAATACTAATAAAAGTTTCAAAACTATCAACATGTGGTTCTATGGTGTAGTGGTTAGCACTCTGGACTTTGAATCCAGCGACCTGGGTTCGACTCCCGGTAGGACCTCCTTTTATTTTTACATATTAAATTAATGAAGGGTTTTTGCTCATTATTCTCGTTTTCCAAATTTTTTTTTCTCAAACTTTGTTTCATTGGCCTGCTAGACCGCTACATAACTGGTGCAGCACTCTCCTGTAATCTAGCCCAATTTGTGTAATTGTTCAGCTTTTGAATTGTAAGCCCAATACATAGTTCGCATCTTTCTATATAATAGATTATAGGTTGTGCTATGCACACCGGTATTTCAAAAAATAATTTTACAAAAATTATAAATCTATACTATTATATAAAAGTCGAAACATTAAAATTTTGGTTGGTATCTGTTAAATTTGCTCATTTACCCTTACTTAATTATAAATAAAATTCATTCTACTAACTAAATAATTTCCTTTTTCAGATTAAACATATTACCCTTTCTATTTTTCATAATTAATTTCCTTTTTCAGGTTAAACATATTACCCTTTCTATTTTTCAATAGCTAATTAATTTACCTTTTCAGGTAAAACGCAATATCTTTTATATTGTATCTAACTAAAATTTCTCATTTCTTATAAACACTACGAGTAATTTTGTTTAATAAAATAACATAATTATATTGTAGTTACTATTAACTAATCAGAACATGTTATTCTGTAACTAAAATATCTCTTTTTCCAATTATATCACGGGTTGTTCTATTTAATAATATAAAATAATATTATTATTATACTAAAAATTACAGATTACCTTTTTCAGCTAAAACGAATCATCTTTTCCATATTTCATAATTAAACTTTATTTTTCTAGAAATATCACGGGCAACATTAATTTCTCACAATCTAAAGACACTAGGAGCAATTTAATTTAGTAAAATAACATAATTGAATTATAATCTATACTATTATATAAATTCCGAAACATTAAAAGTTTGGTTAGTCGGTCGGTCGGTCGGTCGGTCGGTACTGTTGATTTTACTTATTTACCCTTACTTAATTACAGATAAGCTAACTAATCAATTTCCTTATTGAGTTTAAACATATTATCTTTTTTATTTTTCAAGAACTAACTAATTTCCTAAAATATAATATCATTTTATATTTTATCTAACTAAAATTTCTACTTTATTAATCAATTACCCTTTTCATGTTAGACATATTACCTTTTCTACTAACTAATCAATTAAGGTTAAACATATTATCTTTTCTCTTTTTCAAAAACTAAATAATTTTCTTTTTATGATAAAATATAATATCCCTTTATATTTTATCTAACTAACTAATTTCCTAAAATACAATATCCTTTTATATTTTATCTAACTAAAATTTTTCCTTTATTAATCAATTTCTTTTTTGAGGTTAGACATATTACCTTTTCTACTAACTAATAAATAATTACAGATAAACTAACTAATCAATTTCCTTCTTGAGTTTAAACATATTATCTTTTCTATTTTTCAAGAACTAACTAATTTCCTAAAATATAATATCCTTTTATATTTTATCTAACTAAAATTTCTACTGTAACGCCCCCAAATCCACCCTGACAGGGGACCCGGGTCGTCACATTGTCTCAATATCCTGTAGCACAAGTTACGCAATAACAAAGCAAAATATATAATACAACGGAGCATAAAATGTCCCACTCCGCAGGTCCAAGATCGTCTTCACAACATAGTACAAAACAACTTGATACATCTCGATTTAATATATTACAAAAGTTCACATCAGTAGAAATATAAAGATTCTATCTGGGTCTTCTAATTATTGACGCCATAGCCTTGCGCTTTCCCTTTGCCTTTATAGCCCTGGCTGGACGTCTCGCCTTTTTCCGTCTTGACAGCTGAACAAAATGTTGTAAAGCAAGAATGAGCAACTATAGTGCTCAGCAAGTTCTCTTCTCGCTCGGTATATAAATATAATAAGGTTTACCGAAATTAATACTCAAAATTTTAATATTGAAAATCACAATAAGATTTGACTCAAATTCATCTGGAAAATATCATACCCAAAAGGCTCAAACTCATCTCAAAACAGAATACTCAAAAGACTCATTACTCATCTCGAAACAGAATACTCGATAACTCATGATTTAAGAATGAACTGGTCTTCCACCTCTCCGTATCTCGGTGGGGCGATCAACTAACCAACCAAGAATACCGGCCTCCGATGACACCGCACTTCGCCCGATCACGGCTACAATACGATATCAACTATAATATATATGTATGAATGCTAGCATCATAATGGTTATCAATTCAACCAAGGCAACGAATGCCTAAATATTCTCGGGTCCGTAAAACGGTACACGAGTCTCTCTTTCTCTATAAAGGGCCTCTTGCCCAAAATTGACCAGTAGAATACAGAATTCCCGAATAGTTGGGTACAGATAACTTGAGATAACTCTTTCAGAAAATATTTACAAATCTGGCGGACTGCCAGTATGACTCAATTTCACCACCAATCCGAACAATGGACTGATGTAAATCCTCAATAATAATTTATCGGTTGACATGAACAAAATGCCAAACCTTGACAATAAAATCGACTATCTCGAACCTATGAGAATAGTCCTAAGATTAAAGTAATTGGGAGTCGTACTGAACAATTAGTACTTCTCGATATTTATAATACTCACATTGATGAACGTTTAGATAGAATATTTTTCACTTGATCGACGAATAAAAATCTCTAACAATTATAATTTTAAACTCCTATTGGTTAGTTCGAACGAGGAACTAACTAAAAGATAATCAATAAATAACGATTGAATTTGTACAATAAATTCAATCGAAAAGAATAAATTTAACTATCTCGGACGAATGAGATTAGTTTCACTGAATAAAATAATAGTCGTCTCGAATTAATGAGATCGACCCGATATCAATTAAATTGTTTCTACGCTTATAGGGATTATAATTCTCAAATAAACTAACTTGACAATATAATAATATTTAACAAGAAAAAATTCTCAAAAGAAATTATTGCATCATATAGAGCAACAGATAATCTCAATATATAATATCTCAAAAATAATTAAGGAATTAAATAACACGAACAGAAATTCACAGTTTCCAAAAGTTAGGGTAAGAACGAACTTGCCTCGATCTCGAAGTGCAAATGAATGCAGATAAAAATTATACTCTACCCGTGAACTCGGCTTCGGTCTACGGCTCGGGGATTATTCTCTAAAAATGGCAACCAGAAATACGTGAGCGATTCTTCAAAATAAAATACTCCCGATCCGATAATCTAATTAATAATAATATAATATCTCATAACAGAAATCAATTCCGGGATAAATAAATATTTCTTCGAACACAGGAATTAAATCTGGAGAATATATCCTATTTTTTTTATATCTGGAAATCTAAATTCTTACTCAAAATGAAAAATTCAAACATCCATTTTTATTCAATTTAAATCCAAAATAATTATTCTCATTTTTAAACTAATTTATCAAAGAATTCTAATTTATAAGAAATCTCACAAATTCTAGTTTACTAAACTCATTAATAATATAAAACAAATTTTAAATCCCTAAATTAAATCTGACTCGATCCGGTTAATTAAAATAAACCGGAAAATATTAAAAACAGCTTTCCAGAATAAAATCATATATTATTCTATTTATTCACAAATATACCTCTTTTATTGAAAATTAATAAATCTCTAATTTGTTTTCAAAATAATACTTATTTAATTAATAAATATTAAATTCTAAATTACATCTAAAATTCTAAATAATTCTATTTTTAATCAATTAAACAATTAAACCATTTTAAAAACAATTTATTACCAACTAATTAATAAAATCTCGATTTTTAATCGTTCAATTGCTAATATGATAAATTGTATCGATTTGTATCGTTTTAATACTATTTAACAACAACTTAACAACGGTGTGGGTCCCACCGTGTGGGCCCCACCTGCTCCTTCCCCCTCCCCTGCATCTCTCTCGACTGTCTCTCCCAGTCTCTCTCTCTCTCTCTCTCTCTCTCTCTCTCTCCCTCTCTCTCTCTCTCTCCCTCTCTCTCCCCTGCATCCAATCTCTCTCACAATCTCTCCCCTCCTCTCTCCTTATCTCTCCACTCTCTCTCTCCGTCGAAACCACCAACACCAACAACTATACACACGGCAACAACAACAAAAACATACCGATCGGAAACAACCACAATTAATCTCATCCTAATCTCTCTTCGTCCTCTCTTATCACCACCACAATTCCCCTCCGTACTCCTCTTGTTTCTCGACCTCTCTTCTCCGTTTTCTCCCGTTGTCCCTCTCCCTCTTCGACCGACACCACACAACAATCCCCACAACTCTCTCATCTCAACCTCTATTCACTCCTCTCTTTCTCTCTTCTGCCACAACCACAATATCACCTCCCTAATCCCTCTTTAACACACGACACCACCACCATCGTCGGTGGTGGTTACTCCGACCACTGCCCTGTCCCCCGTACTCACCAACACCCAACCAATTACAACCACAATTCACAACCATCACAGTCGACCCACCTAACTACCTACTCCGACTGTAATCAATGGGAAAAACAAAAAAAACACGACACAAAACCAAACAATACAAGCACCACATCGAGTTTACCAGTTTCTACAATACGAAATCGTCAAGATAATTCACAAAAAAAAGAAGAAGTAACTACCTGGGTTTTTGTTTGTTCGGTTATGTATATATATATTGGGTCGAGATTTTGGTTAAAAAGAAGGAGATAGGAGCTGTGTTTTTGCTCTGTGTTTTTGTTTGGTTAAAGAGAGAGTAATGAGTTTGCAGGAGTTTGTTTTGGTTTGAACAAATAAGTGTAACCCTGCTTCTTAAAATAGGATGTGGCCGATTTGTTTATAACAAAAAAATGAGTGCTGTGTATGTGTTTTGTATAAGTGGGTTTTTATTAAATAAAAAAAACTAAAAGATGGGGGGCAAAATCATTGTAGAATATTTAGTGGTATAAACATAATTATTGTTTTGGTAAGTGGTAATTAATATATAAAAATAAAACAAATGGGGGACAAATTGATTGCAAATATATAATTATTTAATAAAAAGATTTCGTTTTTCTCCCGCTGACTAATTAAAACGAGACTAAAAAATTCGACTCAAAATAAAATATATTTCGAAATTTACGGTTATTACAGTCTTCCCCCCTTATAGGATTCCGTCCTCGGAATCAAAACTATGCACTAAACAATTCCGGATATTTATTCCGCATTTCACTTTCTAATTCCCACGTGGCTTCCTCAACTTGGTGGTTTCTCCAAAGTACTTTCACTAAATTCACTTTCTTAGTTCTTAACTCTTGCACTTTGTAATCTAGGATCTCCACTGGCTTTTCTTCGTATGTCAAATCGGGGCGAATTTCCACTGGTTCGTAGGTTATAACGTGCCTGAAATCAGAATGGTACTCTCTTAACGCAGAAACATGAAACACATCGTGGATATGCTGAAGGTCAGGAGGTAAGGCCAACTGATAAGCTAGTGGTCCTATCTTCTTAAGAATCTCAAAAGGTCCTATATATCTGGGGCTTAACTTGCCTTTCTTTCCGAATCTCATTACTCCTTTCCAAGGTGAAACTTTTAGCATCACTTTATCTCCCACTTCAAACGCTTTGTCTTTCCTCTTTTGATTTGCATACTTCCTCTGTCGATCTTGAGCTGCAACTAACCTTTTTCGAATAATCTCGGTTGCTTGCTTAGTTTGTTGAAGTAATTCCGGTCCTAGTATTTTTCTTTCTCCTACTTCATCCCAATATAACGGTGATCTACACTTCCTTCCGTACAAAGCTTCATAAGGTGCCATACATATGCTTGAATGGTAACTATTGTTGTAAGCAAACTCGACTAGGGGCAAATGCTCATCCCAACTTCCTTTAAAATCAAGTGCACAGGCTCTTAACATATCTTCAACTGTTTGAATCGTCCTTTCACTTTGTCCGTCGGTCTGTGGATGATATGCAGTGCTCAGATTTAACTTCGTGCCAAGACATTCTTGAAAACTTTTCCAAAATCGAGAAGTAAAACGGGAATCTCTATCAGATACAATTGAAACAGGTACTCCGTGATGAACTACAATCTCCTTTAGGTATATGTTCACCAATCTCTCAACGGAATACTTATCACTAATTGGTAGGAAATGCGCAGATTTAGTGAGTCGGTCGACAATAACCCAAATAGCATCGTGACTGGCTCTAGTTCGGGGCAATCCTACGACAAAATCCATGGTAATATGCTCCCATTTCCACTCGGTTATCTCTAAAGGTTGTAGAAGTCCACTTGGTCGTTGATGTTCTGCCTTCACTTTCTGACATGTCAAACACTTACTTACCCATTCTGCAATCTCCCTCTTCATGTTGGGCCACCAATAATTCAACTTGATGTCTTGATACATTTTTGTGATCCCTGGGTGAATGGAATATCTCGAGTTATGCGCTTCGCTCATAATTTCTTCCTTCAACTCTGTAACATTAGGAATCCATATTCTCGATGTAAATCGCTTAATTCCCTTTTCATCTTTTGAACTTAGAAATTCTTCTCCGGTCAACTCTGATCTTCTTTCTTCCATTGCTTGTTCCTGACAACGTCGAATCTTCTCGAGTAACTCTGGCTGAAACTGAATGCTGTAAACTCTTTCATTGTTTTGGACTGGGACCTTGACTTCTAATTTCATTTTCTCAAATTCTCTAACCAATTCTTCTGAGGTTGTCAACAGGTTTAGTCTCTCCTTTCTACTTAATGCATCAGCCACAACATTAGCCTTCCCTGGGTGGTAGTTTATCGAGCAATCATAGTCCTTGATCAATTCTAACCATCTTCTCTGTCTCATGTTTAATTCCTTCAACGTGAATATATACTTTAAGCTCTTGTGATCCGTGTAAATCTCGCATTTCTCTCCATAAAGGTAATGTCTCCAAATCTTGAGTGCAAAAACAATAGCAGCAGTTCCAAATCGTGAGTAGGGTAACGGGACTCATACTCCTTCAATTGTCGAGAGGCATAAGCTATTACTTTTCCGTGTTGCATCAAAACACATCCTAAACCCTTGTGAGAAGCGTCGCTGAAAATTACGAAATCGCCTTTCTCATCGGGTAAGGTCAACACCGGGGCAGTAGTCAATCTCTTCTTCAATTCTTGAAAGCTATCTTCGCATTTGGGGTCCATTCGAATTTTTCACTCTTTCTGGTAAGTCGTGTCAATGACGTAGCTATCTTTGAGAAATCCTTCACGAATCTATGATAGTATCCAGCCAATCCAAGGAAACTTCTAACTTCAATTGGAGTCTTGGGTCTCTCCTAACCTGCTACAGCTTCTATCTTTGCGGGGTCTACAGAAATCCCTTCGCCGCTTACAATGTGTCCCAAAAATTGAACTTCTTTTAGCCAAAACTCACACTTTGAGAATTTCGCATATAACTTTTCCTTCCTCAGCGTTTCCAGAACTAAACGGAGGTGTTCAGCATGTTCCTCAGGAGACTTCGAGTATATCAGGATGTCATCAATAAATACAATCACGAACTTGTCCAAGTATCTCTTGAACACACGATTCATCAAATCCATAAAAGCAGCTGGCGCATTCGTCAATCCAAAAGACATGACTAGGAACTCGCAATGTCCATATCGGGTCCTAAAAGCAGTCTTAGGAATATCCTCAGGCTTGATCTTTAGTTGATGATAGCCGGACCTCAAATCGATCTTCGAAAAATATATAGCTCCCTTAAGTTGCTCAAACAAATCGCCGATCCGAGGTAGAGGGTACCTATTCTTGATAGTCATCTTGTTCAGTTCACGGTAATCAATACATAATCGCATAGTTCCGTCCTTCTTCTTCACGAACAATACTGGAGCTCCCCACGGGGATACACTTGGTCTAATTACACCTTTGTCAAGTAACTCTTGCAGCTGTGTTGCCAATTCCTTCATTTCTATTGGTGCCATTCTGTACGGCGCCTTTGAGATTGGTGCGGTTCCTGGTTCTAGATCAATCGTAAACTCTATATCTCGATCTGGTGGAATTCCAGGTAACTCGTCGGGAAAAACGTCTCTAAACTGGTTAACTACAGGGACCTCCTCGATCATAGGGTATGTTTCTCGGTATCTATCACATAAGCTAGATAGGCTTGACATCCTTGCCGAAGTAATCTTTTAGCTTGAATTATTGACAGGAAATCCTTAGTCGGTTTCCGTCCGCGAAACGAAATACTTATACCGTTAGGTCCACTTAAGCTGACCTTCTTACGGGGACAATCTATTAGAGCATCATAACGTGATAACCAATCCATCCCTAGGATTACGTCAAATTCCCCTAACTTAAAAGGAATGAGGTCTGCATCAAAACGTTGCCCATGTATCTCTATGGAACAATTCGGACACAATCGGTTCACTGGTATGACTTCCTGATTAGCTACTTCTATATTCAGAATTCCCTCTAAGGGCACAGACTCAAGATTCAACTTATTCATGAAGTTCTTAGAAATAAAAGATTTGGTAGCTCCAGAATCAACTAGAACACACACATCCTCAGAATTTACTAGAAGCGTACCTGCGATCACATTGCTGTTATCAATGGCATCTCTTACTGTCATGTTGAAGGTTCTCGCGGTTGGCTTGTTGCTGGGAGGTGCCATAAATCAAGGCACTGGATTCTTCTTCGAAGGTTGTCTAAATTCTCGGGACATACTTAGCTAAGTATCAACTCAATAATTCTAACTTAAGATATTACCATCGTGCCTTCAATAGTTCTCTTTTGCCTTCCACCAATAATTTTTATTTACCATAACATATTAACGGAGATAGTCCTAGCTTATTCAACACTATACAAAGAAAATATTCTACACTTCTCTCAACCATGTTCTCATTTCTTTTCCTATATGAAAAACGATCACTCTTTTATCAACAAGTAATATATCATCAATGTATACTCAGTATCGACTCGCTTCTCACTTTTAAAAGATTGTTCCGCATTCAAACCAAATTCGTAGCACTTTAACACATAACCATGAGACACTACGTAGGCTTTCGAAGATCTGACTAGCGAATAATTAGCGTAATATTCTATGCATAATTAGAAATTGGTACTCAAACTCGAATTGCTGAAATTCTCTTTTCTGGGAGTAACGTTTCATCACATTCAAATGTCAGTATACCTCTTTGAAATTCTTAGACACCGATCATTTTAGGATCCATAAGAACTTTGAATAGAGATAACTCATAAAGGAATTAATGTTAAACAAAAACATGTGAATACTCAAGTTTTGATAGTGAGAATCTTAACAAGGGATTAACTGAGAGATCATGATGATCATTGAACATCTGTTTTGTTGCATGTGTCATTAGGACAACCGTCATAGTACACAAGGTGGCCAGCCTTTAGTACTCTAATGACAAACAACAGTACAGACGGTGGCGTCCCACCAGACTTCAATCACAGAGACTGATAGTCTTCCCCTATATATTGGGTTGTTCATCTCAATACCTAAAAGGGTATCAAATATAGGAATGGGTATTAAATGGATTTGTATTTATGAAAGTACATGATGATGGGTAACTTAACCTCTAAACAACATAGGTCCTTTTCAAACAGGATAGAAATTGTCTGAGTAAATTCGAATGATATGAATTATTGATAATCATTGCGAAGGAAATTATTTAAAGAATGATTTTTCCAGCACAATATAAGTTCTTAGGAATATCTATCGATTCTCGAATAAAAGCGACGTTTGCAGACTCTGGTGGCTCGTCAGAGAAGAAAATCCTTAAGAGGGAAAATACGAAAAACACATTATCATATAGAACTATTTCAACCTCTATAAGTTATATATCTAGAAAACTAATGTCAGTCACGAAATCGTTTAAGAATTTAGCCTCAAACTTGGAACACATAGTTGCATTCCTCTTTAAGTCCATCTCTGGTGCACGCACCTCATGTTAGTCCAACTCTGACCGGTAAAGATATTGACAACATCTACAAAATGTGGAAACTCTCTGCAGGGTAACATCCAATCTAACAATAATGGAAACTTAGGCACCCTATCTTAAATCAACTGGGAACTAGGGATCTATGCGGATAAGGTGTAGGAGATCTGTCTCGAATAGGACGAAAGGCAACAGATCCAGAAATAGACATCTACAAATGTACAAAAAATTTCGGTCACAAACAGGTTCTAGTCGACTATAAACGCATATAAATATATAAGGGTGTAAGGCACTTAGTGCTTAAAATCTCAACATCTTATTAAATCTCTGAATTCTCACGTCGTGTCATATTCCTAGGCTCTCACGTTTCCTAAAAATATAACTATTGCTTTGATACCAAGCTGTAACGCCCCCAAATCCACCCTGACAGGGGACCCGGGTCGTCACATTGTCTCAATATCCTGTAGCACAAGTTACGCAATAACAAAGCAAAATATATAATACAACGGAGCATAAAATGTCCCACTCCGCAGGTCCAAGATCGTCTTCACAACATAGTACAAAACAACTTGATACATCTCGATTTAATATATTACAAAAGTTCACATCAGTAGAAATATAAAGATTCTATCTGGGTCTTCTAATTATTGACGCCATAGCCTTGCGCTTTCCCTTTGCCTTTATAGCCCTGGCTGGACGTCTCGCCTTTTTCCGTCTTGACAGCTGAACAAAATGTTGTAAAGCAAGAATGAGCAACTATAGTGCTCAGCAAGTTCTCTTCTCGCTCGGTATATAAATATAATAAGGTTTACCGAAATTAATACTCAAAATTTTAATATTGAAAATCACAATAAGATTTGACTCAAATTCATCTGGAAAATATCATACCCGAAAGGCTCAAACTCATCTCAAAACAGAATACTCAAAAGACTCATTACTCATCTCGAAACAGAATACTCGATAACTCATGATTTAAGAATGAACTGGTCTTCCACCTCTCCGTATCTCGGTGGGGCGATCAACTAACCAACCAAGAATACCGGCCTCCGATGACACCGCACTTCGCCCGATCACGGCTACAATACGATATCAACTATAATATATATGTATGAATGCTAGCATCATAATGGTTATCAATTCAACCAAGGCAACGAATGCCTAAATATTCTCGGGTCCGTAAAACGGTACACGAGTCTCTCTTTCTCTATAAAGGGCCTCTTGCCCAAAATTGACCAGTAGAATACAGAATTCCCGAATAGTTGGGTACAGATAACTTGAGATAACTCTTTCAGAAAATATTTACAAATCTGGCGGACTGCCAGTATGACTCAATTTCACCACCAATCCGAACAATGGACTGATGTAAATCCTCAATAATAATTTATCGGTTGACATGAACAAAATGCCAAACCTTGACAATAAAATCGACTATCTCGAACCTATGAGAATAGTCCTAAGATTAAAGTAATTGGGAGTCGTACTGAACAATTAGTACTTCTCGATATTTATAATACTCACATTGATGAACGTTTAGATAGAATATTTTTCACTTGATCGACGAATAAAAATCTCTAACAATTATAATTTTAAACTCCTATTGGTTAGTTCGAACGAGGAACTAACTAAAAGATAATCAATAAATAACGATTGAATTTGTACAATAAATTCAATCGAAAAGAATAAATTTAACTATCTCGGACGAATGAGATTAGTTTCACTGAATAAAATAATAGTCGTCTCGAATTAATGAGATCGACCCGATATCAATTAAATTGTTTCTACGCTTATAGGGATTATAATTCTCAAATAAACTAACTTGACAATATAATAATATTTAACAAGAAAAAATTCTCAAAAGAAATTATTGCATCATATAGAGCAACAGATAATCTCAATATATAATATCTCAAAAATAATTAAGGAATTAAATAACACGAACAGAAATTCACAGTTTCCAAAAGTTAGGGTAAGAACGAACTTGCCTCGATCTCGAAGTGCAAATGAATGCAGATAAAAATTATACTCTACCCGTGAACTCGGCTTCGGTCTACGGCTCGGGGATTATTCTCTAAAAATGGCAACCAGAAATACGTGAGCGATTCTTCAAAATAAAATACTCCCGATCCGATAATCTAATTAATAATAATATAATATCTCATAACAGAAATCAATTCCGGGATAAATAAATATTTCTTCGAACACAGGAATTAAATCTGGAGAATATATCCTATTTTTTTTATATCTGGAAATCTAAATTCTTACTCAAAATGAAAAATTCAAACATCCATTTTTATTCAATTTAAATCCAAAATAATTATTCTCATTTTTAAACTAATTTATCAAAGAATTCTAATTTATAAGAAATCTCACAAATTCTAGTTTACTAAACTCATTAATAATATAAAACAAATTTTAAATCCCTAAATTAAATCTGACTCGATCCGGTTAATTAAAATAAACCGGAAAATATTAAAAACAGCTTTCCAGAATAAAATCATATATTATTCTATTTATTCACAAATATACCTCTTTTATTGAAAATTAATAAATCTCTAATTTGTTTTCAAAATAATACTTATTTAATTAATAAATATTAAATTCTAAATTACATCTAAAATTCTAAATAATTCTATTTTTAATCAATTAAACAATTAAACCATTTTAAAAACAATTTATTACCAACTAATTAATAAAATCTCGATTTTTAATCGTTCAATTGCTAATATGATAAATTGTATCGATTTGTATCGTTTTAATACTATTTAACAACAACTTAACAACGGTGTGGGTCCCACCGTGTGGGCCCCACCTGCTCCTTCCCCCTCCCCTGCATCTCTCTCGACTGTCTCTCCCAGTCTCTCTCTCTCTCTCTCTCTCTCTCTCTCTCTCTCTCTCTCTCTCTCTCTCCCTCTCACTCTCTCTCTCTCCCTCTCTCTCCCCTGCATCCAATCTCTCTCACAATCTCTCCCCTCCTCTCTCCTTATCTCTCCACTCTCTCTCTCCGTCGAAACCACCAACACCAACAACTATACACACGGCAACAACAACAAAAACATACCGATCGGAAACAACCACAATTAATCTCATCCTAATCTCTCTTCGTCCTCTCTTATCACCACCACAATTCCCCTCCGTACTCCTCTTGTTTCTCGACCTCTCTTCTCCGTTTTCTCCCGTTGTCCCTCTCCCACTTCGACCGACACCACACAACAATCCCCACAACTCTCTCATCTCAACCTCTATTCACTCCTCTCTTTCTCTCTTCTGCCACAACCACAATATCACCTCCCTAATCCCTCTTTAACACACGACACCACCACCATCGTCGGTGGTGGTTACTCCGACCACTGCCCTGTCCCCCGTACTCACCAACACCCAACCAATTACAACCACAATTCACAACCATCACAGTCGACCCACCTAACTACCTACTCCGACTGTAATCAATGGGAAAAACAAAAAAAACACGACACAAAACCAAACAATACAAGCACCACATCGAGTTTACCAGTTTCTACAATACGAAATCGTCAAGATAATTCACAAAAAAAAGAAGAAGTAACTACCTGGGTTTTTGTTTGTTCGGTTATGTATATATATTGGGTCGAGATTTTGGTTAAAAAGAAGGAGATAGGAGCTGTGTTTTTGCTCTGTGTTTTTGTTTGGTTAAAGAGAGAGTAATGAGTTTGCAGGAATTTGTTTTGGTTTGAACAAATAAGTGTAACCCTGCTTCTTAAAATAGGATGTGGCCGATTTGTTTATAACAAAAAAATGAGTGCTGTGTATGTGTTTTGTATAAGTGGGTTTTTATTAAATAAAAAAAACTAAAAGATGGGGGGCAAAATCATTGTAGAATATTTAGTGGTATAAATATAATTATTGTTTTGGTAAGTGGTAATTAATAAATAAAAATAAAACAAATGGGGGACAAATTGATTGCAAATATATAATTATTTAATAAAAAGATTTCGTTTTTCTCCCGCTGACTAATTAAAACGAGACTCAAAAATTCGACTCAAAATAAAATATATTTCGAAATTTACGGTTATTACATCTACTTTATTAATCAATTTCCTTTTTCAGGTTAGACATGTTACCTTTTCTACTAACTAATCAATTTCCTTCTTAAGGTTAAACATATTATCTTTTCTCTTTTTCAAAAATTAAATAATTTTCTTTTTATCCATTTATATTTTATCTAACTAACTAATTTCCTAAAATACAATATCCTTTTATATTTTATCTAACTAAAATTTCTCCTTTATTAATCAATTTCCTTTTTCAGGTTAGATATATTACCTTTTCTACTAACTAATAAATTTCATTCTTGAGGTTAAACATATTATCTTTTCTATTTTTCAAAAACTAAATAATTTTCTTTTTATAATAAAATATAATATCCCTTTATATTTTATCTAACTAAAATTTCTCCTTTATTAATTAATTTCCTTTTTCAAGTTAAACATATTACCTTTTATATTTTTCAATAACTAAAAAATTTTCTTTTTCAAGTAAAATAGAATATCTTTCACATTTTATTTAACTAAAATATCTCTTTTTTTAAAAATAGTACGAGTAGTTTTGTTTAATAAAATAACGTAATTATATTATAATTATTGTTAACTAATCAATTACCTTTTTCACCCAAAACACGTTACCTTTTCTTTTTTCTCTAATTAACATCTCTCTTTTTCCAATTATATCATGAACGGTTACCTTTTTCAACCAAAACACGGTACCTTTTTTCTTTTCTCTTACTAAAATCTCTCTTTTTCCAGTTATATCACAGATGTTTCTATTTAATAAAATAAAATTATAATATTATAATACTAATAATTAACCGATTACATTTTCAGCTAAAATGTATCATTTTTTCTATTTTTTCTAATTAAACTCCCTTTTTTCCTAGAAATATCACGGACAACATTAATTTCTCATTTTCTAAAAACTATGAGCAATTTTATTTAGTAAAATGACATAATTAAATTATAATTATATAAGCTAATCAATTACATTTTTCACATAAATCATGTCATTTTTTTAATTTTCACGTTACCTTTCTATTTTCTCTAACTAAAATTTCTCTTTTTCCAATTATATCAAGGGAGGTTTTATTTAATAAAATAAACTAATAATATTTTAATATTAATAATTAACCGATTACCTTTTTCAACTAAAACGTATCATCTTTCCTATATTTTTTTAACTAAAATCCTTCTTTTAATAGATATATATATCACGGACAATATTAATTTCACATTTTCTAAAAATATTTCGTACAATTGTATTTAGTAAATAAGGTAATTAAATTATAATTGCTATAAACTAATCAAATATATTTTTCACCTATAACATGTTTCCTTTTTAATTTTCTCTAACTAAATCCTATCTTTTTCTAATCATATCACATGCATTCTATTTAATAAAAATAATAATTTTATAATTACCAATAATTAATCCATTACCTTTTTCAACTAAAACCTATCATCTTTTCTATATTTTCTAACTAAAATCCTTCCATTTCTAGAAATATCACGGATAACATCTGTATATTTATCAAATCATCTGATATAATAATGTAAGCCTCCAAAATTCATCTTTTAAAAAGTTAATTTAAATAAATGAAAAAATTTATATAATATTAAAATAAAAAAATCCGTGCATCGCACGGGCTTTAAGCTAGTTACTATAAACTAATCAATTACTTTTTTCACCTAAAACATGTTTCCTTTTTAATTTTCTATAACTAAGATCTCTCTTTTTCCAGTTAAATCACGACATTATATTTAATAAAATTAAATAAATATCACTGGCAACATTAATTTCTCACTATCTAAATACACTACGAGCACTTTAATTTAGTAAAATAACATAAATGAATTATAATTACTATAAACTAATTAATTACCTTTTTCACCTAAAACATGTTTTCTTTTTAATTTTCTCTAACTAAGATCTCTCTTTTTCCAGTTAAATTACGACATTCTATTTAATAAAATTAAATAATAATTTTATACGTACTCATAATTAACCGATTATCTTTTTCAACTAAAATGTCAAATTTTCAATCTTTTTTAACTAAAATCTCTCTTTTCCTAGAAATATCACGAATAACATTTATAGAATTATAATCAAATAATTTCATTTAAAAATTTAAGCCTCCAAAATTCATATTTTAAAAAATAGTAATTCAAATTAATAAAAAAAATCATATAATATTAAAAGAAAAAGAAATCCGCACGGGTTTTAAGCTAGTATAATAAGATCATTAGTTAATTAAAAAATTAAAATCTGTATATTTCTAATTGTAATTATGAAAGAAATAATCAATTAAATAAAAGGTTATCTTTTTATTATTATAACAAAAACATTTAAAGATTATTTCAATTAAAATATTTTATTGTATATATTGTATGATGATATATATTGAAGAACTTACCGGAATTAAAAGATTAATTTAAATTTTTATTAATGAGCTAACCATAAACATTATAATTGACATTAATGATATTTAAATTAATATGTAGATTTTTCATAATTAAGAATGGGTTAAATAAATACAAATACATGGATCTTTACAAACCTAAATATGCCAACCCTGAAAAGTGGATAGTCCATGGATCAAAATATAGTTAAAAATTTTAACTGAACCTAAATATGGATCCCGAATATGAGGAAAGGGTTATCCAGTAATTTATAATACTAGCCTAAAACCCGTGCGATGCACGGATTTTTTAAATATTATATAAAAAAATTCATTAATTTAAATTAGTTTTTTAAAACATGAATTTTGGAGGCTTAGATTTTTATATGAGATGATTTGATAATTATATAAATGTTATCCGTGATATTTCTAGAAAATGAGGGATTTTAGTTAGAAAATATAGAAAAGATGATAGGTTTTAGTTAAAAAGAGTAATCGATTAATTATTAGTAAATATAAAATTATTACTTCATTTAATTAAATAGAATGCCCGTGATATGATTAGAAAAATAGAGAATTTAGTTAGAGAAAATTAAAAAGGTAACATGTTCTAGGTGAAAAAGGTAATAAATCAGTTTATAGTAATTATAATTTAATTACGTTATTTTACTAAATACAATTGCTCGTAATGTTTTTAGAGAAGTAGAAATTAATATTGTCCATGATATTCATATTAAAAGAGGGACTTTAGTTAGAAAATATAGAAAAGATGATACGTTTTAGCTGAAAAAGGTAATCAGTTAATTAATAATATTATAATATTATTATTTTATTTTATTAAATAGAACCGCACGTGATATAATTGTAAAAAGAGAGATTTAGTTAGAGAAAATAGAAAGGTAACGTGAAGATGACATGATTTATGTGAAAAAGGTAATTGCTTAGTTTATAGTAATTATAATTTAATTATGTTATTTTACTAAATAAAATTGTTCATAGTTTTTAGAAAATGGGAATTTAATGTTGCCGGTATATTTCTAGAAAAAAAAGGAATTTAATTAGAAAAAATAGAAAAGATGATATATTTTAGCTGAAAAGGTAATCGATTAATTATTAGTATTATAATATTATTATTTTATTTTTATTAAATAGAAACACCCATGATATAATTAGGAAAAAAGAGGTTTTAGCAAGAGAAAAGAAAAAAGGTAATGTGTTTTTGCTGAAAAAGGTAACCGTCCATGATATAATTGGGAAAAGAAAGATTTTAGTTAGAGAAAAGAGAAAAGGTAACGTGTTTTGACTGAAAAAGAAAAAGGTAATTGATTAGTTAATAGTAATTATAATATAATTATGTTATTTTATTAAACAAAATTGCTCGTAGTGATTTAAAAAGGAGAAATTTTAGTTAAATAAAATGTAAAAGATATTCTATTTTACCTGAAAAAGAAATTATTTAGTTATTGAAAATTAGAAAAGGTAATATGTTTTACCTGAAAAAAAAATTGATTAATAAAGGAGAAATTTTAGTTAGATAAAATATAAAAGATATTGTATTTTACCTTAAAAAGGAAATTATTTAGTTATTGAAAAATAGAAAAGATAATAATTTAATCTGAAAAAGGAAATTGATTAGTTAGTAGGATGGATTTTATCTTTAATTGAGTAAGGGTAAATTAGTAAAATCAATAGGTACCGTACCGACCAACCGACCGACCGACCGACCGACCAAACTTTTAATGTTTCGGCTTTTATATAATAGTATAGATATATATAATAGGGGAACAGATACTTGTCAAACCTGCATCCTGAGCAAATAAATTAGCTCCCGAACTAACTCCGAACCTAACTCAATTATAATATTTAAAAATATTGTTGTTCCAAGGAGTTGAACCCATGACCTCTCATAATGAAACTAAACTCACCAACCAATTTAGAATGGATATTTATACTTATAATGGAATTCATTAACTACATACATAAATAATTTTTGGGTTATATTATGTTTAATATATATTAAACTATTCATTTAAGATAAAATTATTTATATTATAACTGCGCATTCTTTTTTTTTTAAAATTATTTATTGACCTAACCAACTAAATAAATTTTATAGAAAATTTTATTATATTTTTTAAATTGAGAAAATAATTATTATTTTGAGATAATTGTTTTGTTCATAATCTCATATATGAAATGCATATATAAAATAATTATTCTTTGAGATCAACTATTTTGTTAACAATATCACATATGAAGTGTTTGTGGTTAATTTTGTTGTGAAATTTAATAAAAAATGCACTAAATTAAAATTGGTTGGTCAAATTAGAATCAATTAAACTATAGGCATACTAAAAATATGAATTTTAAGAAAATTTATAAAAGAAAATATACAAATGCGATTTAGATTACATATCGATTATTGGTTAATAATTACATACAATATAAAGTTTATTTATAAGACGGTATGATAAATACTATACAATATATGGCAAATTAATTACAAAATAAGAAAGATATGAAGTTTTGAAAGGAAATTTGAAACATCTTTATTATCTATCTATTATTATATTATATTATATAGGCTAGCGTTCAAATAGAAACCAATTTTAGAATAGAAACTAGAAACCAACACTAAATAAATTATATTTCATTTATTTTAATGGCCCGCTAGGGGCACCTTCACAAAAAACGTTTAAAATTCTTGGCTCTATTCAACAAAAATATAAAAAAATAAAAAAAAATTTGAAAAAAAAGTTACTGTTCACGTGCCACGTCATCACGTGAACAGTAACTTTTTTTTATTTTTTTTTAATTTTTTTTATATTTTTGTTGAATAAAGCCAAGAATTTTAAACGTTTTTTGTATTGGAGTACCCCTAATTTGGTCATTAGATTAGCTTGAAATATTTAATTTAGTTTAGTTTCTAGTTTCTATTCTAAGTTAGTTTCTATTAGAACAAGACCCATATTATATATCTATCTATTATATATATAAAGGAAAACCCTCAGGAGCTCTAGAATCGCTCGATTCATATTTTTCTAATTTTCTAGAGCTCCTCAGTTTTTGATAATTAAAATCAAACTTCCTTCTTTAAGCACACTATTTTTTAGAAAGGAAAGTCAAAACATTTTTTAAGTTGTATAAAATAAACCACTGTATAAAAGGAAAGTCAAAACCTTTTTTAAGTTGTATAAAATAAACCATTGTATAAAAGGTAAGTATAACCTCTAATTTATAAAATTTTATTCTTTAAATCCTATATTTTTAGAAAATAATGTCAAGACCTTTTTTAAGTTGTATTTTATCTAATTTTCTAGAGATACTCTAAATTAATTCATAAAAATTAGAATTTCCTTATTTTACATGCAATAAAAATTGAATTCCGTTACCTTATTTACATTTGATCATAATAAAAATTGAATTCCCTTATTTTAATAAGTCTCTAGCTATAAATACAAATAATCTTAGTATCCCAGCTCCAATCTTTGCATTACCCACATATTTTCTCATTGCTTTGTTCCCCCTCCCCTAACGAGTAACATCTTTTAGTTATATGTGTTTCTTCGTTAGCTTTCGTATTGATTTTAATATGCAGATTTTATTATCTATGAACATATAATCACTATATATATGTTGATTCATTCAAGTATATGTTCAAAATTTATTTGCTTGATGGATATATGTGTCAGGTTATAAAAAAAACATATGTTTATATGTTGTTATTCTTTAGTTGATTGATTTATAGACCTTTTGTGATCGCAGGAAACTTTATTCTATTGAGCATATTGGATTGTTAGATTACGGAGTAGCTTCCAGAATGGCTGGATAATGCAACGGGGTAAAAGAAGTATTTGCAGATTACATGGTGCTTTTGTCAAACAAAGCCCTTCCAAATGCTGTGCGAAACGGTTTTGGATAGGAAAGAGGAAGCCTAATGGACGGGTAAGACATTGCTACAATGAGCTATTTACGAAGAAATTTACAAAAAAAAAAGAAAAAAAAAGAATGAGGTTGATTTTTAAACTACGGTAAAATTGAAAACATTTTTTTTAATATTCGATAAGAAATTTTAAAATCAAAATCTTTTTTTATTTATCTAAATTATTGCAAGTTATTACAAATAAAGCTAACTATATAATCCAATTTAAATATGAGAGAATCGTGTTTTTTTCAGGGTTAATCTGAACATGTAAATCTCCACATTATCTATTTAGATTCATATCTTAATTATATTGTTAAGTTTGTAATTTTTTTTGCAGTTGTTCCTCAAGTTCAGCCTTTCTGGTCAGTAGTTTAAAAAATTTAATGATAGTTTTAGCACCCAAAATGTTAATCTCTCTACATGTATTACTCAATTTTGATTCATGTCTATTTGTTTTTGTTAAGTTCGTAATTTATTTGCAGCTATTCACGTCAGTTCAGGTGAGTATAGATTTAATGATTATATTAATAGATTGTGTACGAATTTTTTAGTGATTTTCAATTTTTCTTGCTGGCGTTTCTCATGTCTGTTATTTTTATTTTAGATAAAGAAAATTACGTTTAATGGGGCTTTGTAATCACTCGAAAGCTATTTATCTAATTTTCTAAATTATCTCAATTTTCAAATATAAAATATTTAATCAAAGAAATATTTGTTGTTATTAAAGGCAAGTCTCACATCTAAACTATATTATAGTAAAGATATAAAAAAACAAGTTCTAACATTTTTTTTTAAAAAATCTCTCAATTCTAATTGAATCATGAGAAAATATCACCGGTATGCAAACCGAAATCAAAGTCAAAGTGGGTTTTAGTATTTTAAATTTTATTATTATGTACGTTTAGTATTTTTATAATATATACAACCGGTGTCGACCTAAAAAATAGTTACACAAAATTGGTTTACAAAAAATATGAATAATTTATCTTATTATCATGTATATTTAATTTATAAAATATTGTGTTCACCAATCTATATTGATATTACAGATATAATTTTGTAGATTTTTTAAAAACTTGAAAGCTATTTATCTAATTTTCTAAATTATCTCAATTTTTAAACTAAAATTTGCAATCAAGGAAATAATTGATGTACATAAAATATGCAATCAATGAAATAATTGATGTTATTAAGGGTTAGTCACACCTTTAAATTATATTATTGATAGGATATAAAAAGGAAGTTTTAACATTTTTTTTACAGTAGTATCTCCCTATTCTAATTGAATCCTAAGAAAATCTCACCGACGTGCAAATTGAAATCAAAGTCAAAGAGAATTTTAGTATTTAAATTTTTATTAGTGTGTATGCTTTTTATAATATATTCAACGGGTGTCGGCCTAAAAAATTGTGAGACAAAAATTATATAGAAAAATATATGAATAATACATCTTATTATCACTGTATATTTAATTTATACAAAACTTTGTTCACCAATTTATATTGATATTATACATATATTTTAGTCGATTTTTTCTTAAATAATCTTTATTTAATTTTTTTTAAAAAAAGTTATAAGGCCGCCGCGAAGCGCGGCTTAGTCGACTAGTTATATATATAAAGGAGATTCCCCAGGAGTTTGGTGGAGCTCTAGAATCGCTCGATTCATATTTATCTATTTTTTTAGAGCTCCTCAATTTTAAATATGTAAAATTAAAAATTCCTTATTTAAGCCCTATTTTTTAGAAAAAAAAATCAGAGCTTCCATTTTTAACATTATCATCTTCGAAATAGAAAAGGTTTTCGAATGTGTAGGGATGAAGAAATCAAATTTATATAATCAAAACTTCCTTTTTAGTCCCTATTTTTTAGAAAAGAATATCAAAACTTTTTTTAAACTCGATAAGAGAATTTTATAACCAATTAATTACGATTTATATAAAGGGATGCCCACCCTTAATGTGCATGCGACCAGTTTTCTTAACAGGTACACGACTCATAACAGGTACACGACTCAGAGTTATCATAGGATGTGTGTTCCATCTTTAATTTGTTTTGAAACTTCATTCAAAACTAACATTATAATGCCTCTTTATAGATGTGTAGAGTGTAGATCTTATTTTCATTATAAAAGTTGTGGTACAATATATTTGGATGCAGCTTTGGTTATAGCTTTGGTTATGCTGACTAAACGTTTTTTTAAACTATGTGGTCTAATAATAAATTTCTACAACCTTTTTTTCAGGAATTTTGTCAAAATTAATATGAATATGAATTGAGGAGCTCTAAAAAAAAAATATGAATCGAGCGATTCTAGAGCTCCACCAAACTCCTGGGGAATTTCCTTTATATTTGCAATCAAGGAAATAATTGATGTACATAAAATATGCAATCAATGAAATAATTAATGTTATTAAGGGTTAGTCACACCTTTAAATTATATTATTGATAGGATATAAAATGGAAGTTTTAACATTTTTTTTACAGTAGTATCTCCCTATTCTAATTGAATCCTAAGAAAATCTCACCGACGTGCAAATTGAAATCAAAGTCAAAGAGAATTTTAGTATTTAAATTTTTATTAGTGTGTATGCTTTTTATAATATATTCAACGGGTGTCGGTCTAAAAAATTGTGAGACAAAAATTATATAGAAAAATATATGAATAATACATCTTATTATCTCTGTATATTTAATTTATACAAAACTTTGTTCACCAATTTATATTGATATTATACATATATTTTAGTCGATTTTTTCTTAAATAATCTTTATTTAATTTTTTTAAAAAAAAGTTATAAGGCCGCCGCGAAGCGCGGCTTAGTCGACTAGTATCTATATAAAGGAAATTCCCCATGAGTTTGATGGAGCTCTAGAATCGCTCGATTCATATTTATCTATTTTTCTAGAGCTCCTTTATTTTAAATATGTAAAATTAAAATTCCTTCTTTAAATCCTATTTTTTAGAAAAGTAATCAAAACTTCCTTTTTTAACATTAATATAAACGTTAACATAAAAATTTCTGAAATAGAAAAGGTTCTCGAATTTGTAGGGAAGAAGAATTCAAATTACATATTCGAAATTGAATAGGTTTTCGAATTTGTTGGGAAGAAAAAAATTATATATTGGAAATAGAAAAAAATATTATATTCTTATAGTATATATTCGAAATAGAAAAGAAATTTTATATTCTTATATATATATATACACAATCATTACTTCTAATAATAAAATTTTATCATCATGTTTGTAATCATATTTACTCGATTTATATTTTATATTGTATATACTTAGTATTTTTAAAATATATACAACGGGCGTCGGCCTAAAAATTGTGAGGCAAAATCGATAAATCAAAGTAAAAGAGCATTTTAGTATTTAAATTTTTATTATTGAATATGTTAAGTATTTTTATAATATATTCAAACGAGTGTCGGCCTAAAAAATCGTGAGACAAAATCGGTATAGAAAAATATATGAATATTTTATCTTATTATATATTTATATTTAATTTATACAATATTGTGTTCACCAATTTATATGGATATTTTAGATATATTTAAAATTTTAAAAAAAAATTGTGAGGAAAAATCGGTAAATCAAAGTCAAAGAGTATTTTAGTATTTAAATTTTTATTATTGTGTACGCTTAGTATTTTTATAATATATATACAACGGGTGTCGGCCTAAAAAATCGTAAGACAAAATCGGTATAGAAAAATATATGAATAATTTATTTTATTATATATGTATATTTAATTTATACAATATTTTGTTCACCAATTTATATTGATATTATAAAAATATTTTTGTCATTTTTTTTTCTTAAATGATCTTTTTAAAAATTTTAAAAAAAAATTATAAGGTCGCCGCGAAGCGCGGCTTAGTCGACTAGTATATATATAAAGGAGGATAGCGGGAGTTTAGGTGGCGCTCTAATATCGTCTCAATCGATTTTTCTAATTTTCTAGAATTTTAAACACTAATAAATATGAAAATATCAATTAGCATATTAGAAATAGAATAGGTGTTCGAATTTATAAAGGAGAAGAGTTCGAATTTATAGGGAAGACATATGATTAGAAGTTCTATTGGAAGTATAATAAGTATTTATAAGGCATACGATTAAAAGTTCTATTAGAAGCAGAATAAGAGTTCGAATTTATAGAGAATAAGAGTTTGAATTTAGAAAAAATATATAAATAAAAGTTCTACTAGAACTAGAATATGTGTTTGAATATATAGAGCAGACATATAATTAAATATTTTATAGAAAGTACGATCTTCTTAAATTATATATTTTTTATATAAGTTAATTGTACTTATATTAGGAAAATTTATTCATAAATCAAATACTATTGTCATGAAAAAAGTCACCGTATTTAAAAAGAAAAGAATTGATGTCTTAACATAATAAAAGAACAATGAGTAAAAGAACAATCTCATGCAGTCTTTATAATATATGTTAAAAAGTTGGGATTTCGGTTTTAACGAGAGAGCGGCTCAATCGAAAGAATTGTATTTAACAAGAAATTGATTCATTAGAGAAGATTATTTAATTATTAAAATTTAATATTAATATTATAATATAACGTAAATGTATTGAATTTTTTTAAAAATATTTTAACGCCGCCGCGAAGCGCGCGGCTTTATCAACTAGTTATATATATAAAGGAAATTCTTCGGGAGTTTGGTGGAGCTCTAGAATCGCTCGAATCCTATTTATCTATTTTTCTAGAGCCTCCTCTATTTTAAATATCAAAAACCAAAATTTCCTTTTTTAGACCCTATTTTTTAAAAAAGAGAATCGAAATCTTTTGTAAATTGGATAAAAGATTTTTTTCAAACATTACCTTCTTTATTTCAATTTATGTATATATAAATCCGTTCTCCGGCTGCAAACTATCTGCCACTTTGTCTTCTGATGCCTTCTTATCGTGTTATCATGCAGGATTCGTGTATATAAACAAGAAAAATCACAAAAAAAAATCTATGCGGTTACATCCCAGCTTCCAACCGTCTAAATCGGAGCAACTTCTATGCTAAAAAGGTACAATTTTTTTCTTTTATATTTGTTGTATAATTATAAGATTTTGTAGAGGTTTTAACTTTGTTTTATAGTATTTTACGTTCAAATTATGACGATTTTAGAGAGAATTACCAAAATGCCTATTTTTCGTAAGTTTTTGCCCAAAATACTGATTTTGAAAAAAATGGCCCGAAATACCGACGGGATACGGAGAATCGTCCTCCGTGTTAGCATAATACGGAACACCGTGTTCCGTATTATGCATGATACGGAACACCATCTTCCGTGTTAGCATGATACGGAACACGGTGTTCCGTATCCGTGCATGATACGGAACACAGTGTTCCGCAACACCCCATGATACGGAACACGGTGTTCCGCAACACCCCATGTTACGGAACACGGTGTTCCGCAACACCCCTCATATCACGGTAGACGGTGTAGCGTTTTCAGTCAGTAAAAAGGGCCAGCATGGCTCTCATATGAATATTTTGGGCCATCACCCTATGATTTTAACCCTCTATTAGGTATGTTCTTATGATTAATTTTATTTTTTCACATGCACATAATATGTAAATTTTAATGAAGATCTCAATTTTTCAATACGTCTCAATTTCGATTACAGAAGGCCTCAAGATATCAATTCAATGATTGTATTGATTTTTCATTGTGATTATTGTATGCACTTTATATACTCCTATTATTGTAATTGATATTTTTGCTTGGTAGATAATTTAGAGTTACGATTTAATCCCTGCTTTTTCATGTATGGTGTGAATAATGATAATAATTGACACGGAATCTTAACTTTTTAATCTATATTGTTTATTGATTATTGGTGTGTTTAGTTTGCATGGACAAAGAGAAGAATATGACATGATTGTCGTTAAGGTTGAGTATTCGATCAATTCAATTCAAAACCGAACCAAATTAAATAGATCATGAGTTATAATATTTTTGAAATCGAATCGGATCGAATTCATATTATATCTTTTATCTTCATCTTTAATTCTTCATCTTTACATCTTTATCTATCTATCTATTATTAACTATCTATCTATCTATTCTTCTATCAGTTATATAAAGGAAAACTCCAGTAGCTCTTGAATCGCTCGAATCCTATTTATCTATTTTTTTAAAGCTCCTATATTTTAAATAATTAAATCAAAACTTCTTTCTTTAGTTCCTATTTTTAGAAAAAAGAACTTCCTTTTTTAAAACTTTAAAATCTTCGAAAAAGAAAAGGTTTTGGAATTTATAGGGAAGAATAATTAAAATTAACATATTCGAAATAGAAAAGAAATTTTATAGTATACATATATATGATCATTACTTCTAACGATCAAATTTTATCACCATGTTTGTAACCCTTTTCCGGCTTATGTTTACTTTTGTATTCGTCTATTTTCTTCTAAATTTTTTTATTCATTCTTATTTTGTTTAATTATCAATGTACATAGCTTCTGTTTAGTGATTTTCAGGTTCTTTTTTTTTTTTGTTGGTTTTTAAGGTTTGAATTTGCTGATTTAATATTTGCTTTCTTCATTTTAGTTTTAAATTTATGATTTGTTATGATTTTATTTATAATTATGAATTATTAGTAACCATTGGTTGTTCTTTGCTTTGGTTTTTGTATTTTTATGTTAGTGATCTCGGTATAGAAACACCTGATCGTGTGAACAAGAATTAAAAGATTTTTTTTCTATTTGAGAAGTAGAATGTTTGAGAAGTAGAAGCACTTGATAATTTGGCACAAAAGGTTTGAACTTTACCAATCCCTTTTTATTTAATTATTGCTAATTGTTAATTTATCGTTACTATCTTCTCATTGTTCTCGATCATAATATTTCAACGTCTTCTATGTATTTATTACAACGGGAGCCGCCCTAAGAAAACGTGATACAAAATCGACATAAAAAATAAGTATATAGTTTATTTAGTTGTCTATATATATTAAAATTTATACCATATTGTGTTCATTAATTTATTTATATATATATATATATATTCTTTTCGATTTTTTCTTAAATTTATATTTTGATTTTTTTAAAAAAAATATTACAAGTTAAATAGTTAAAATCAAAAATTTTTTCTTTAGACCCTATTTTTTAGAAAAGAAATCAAAACTTCTTTTTTAACATTAACATCTTCGAAATAGAAAAGATTTTTAATTCCAACGTCTTCTTTTAAATTAATTCAATCAAATCTATTTTTTTATCTATATGTATTTATTACAACGGGTGTCGGCCAAGAAAACGTAACACAAAATCGACGTAAAAAATAAGTATATGGTTTATTTTGTGGTCTATTTACATATTAAAATTTGTCAATATTGTATTTACTAATTTTTTTATAGATATTTTCTTTGTGATTTCTTTCTTAAATAGTCTATATTTTTAAAGTTTTTAAAAATTATTACAAGCCCACCGACAAACGTGTCTTTTTTGTATTTATTACAACAGGTGTCGGCCTAAGAAAACGTGATACAAAATCAACATAAAAAATAAGTATATAGTTTATTTAGTTGTCTATATATATTAAAATTTGTACGATATTGTGTTCATTAATTTATTTATAGGTATTTTTTTTTCGATTTCTTTCTTAAATTTATATTTTGAATTTTTTTAAAAAAAATATTATAAGGCCGCCGCGAAGCGCGGCTTAGTCGACTAGTATATATATAAAGGAAATTCCCCGGGAGTTTGGTGGAGCTCTAGAATTGCTCGATTCATATTTATCTATTTTTCTAAAACTCCTCTATTTTAAATAACCAAAATAAAATTTCCTTCTTTAAACCATATTTTTTAGAAAAGAAATCAAAACTTCCTTTTTTAACATTAATATAAACATTAACATAAACATCTTTGAAATAGAAAAAGTTCTCGAATTTGTAGGGAGGAAGAATTCAAATTACATTACATATTCGAAATTGAAAAGGTTTTCGAATTTGTTGGGAAGAAAAAAATATATATTCGAAATAGGGAAAAAATTATATTCTTATATTATATATTCTAAATAGAAAATAAATTTTATATTCTTATGATATATATACAATCATTACTTCTAATAATCAAATTTTATCACCATGTTTGTAATCATATTTACTCGATTTATAAACAATTTTCCGTAGTCCAAAAATATTAGTTCTCTTTATATTTACGTTTTCGTTTATAGTATCTGTATCTTCTTAAACATAAACAATTAGTCGTGATTTTGAGTGTTCTATTTTTTGTAAGATGCAGGAATAGATGCTAAAGTTTTGTCGCAGTACAGAGAAGATGGATGTAATTTGATGATATTTGTATTATCAAAGAAAGAATTTGGATGCATGATGATGATATGTACCTATCAATTCTGATTCAGGAATTTCCTCAAGTTATACTACGCACTACAAGTTAAGAATTTACGACATCAATTTTTTTATATAATTTTATGACAAAAGACTTGGTTTGAATTTCTGTAAGAAACTATTATATAATTTTATTTATGCATTAGAATTTTATGTTTGAACTATACAGTTTTCACCATGTCCACCTTCACACACATAGACAGAGAAGAGAGATCATGCCAGGTGATCATGATAAATTGATATATGTAAAATTTTATGTTTGCTTTTTGTCTTCCCTTTTAACCACTCTTCGTTTCTTTGTATATTTTGATCATAAATTTGATTTATATGTATACGTTTGTGGAAAGAATTTTGGTGTTACAAGCATCAAAATAGTTGTTATTATATGTGTATTTTTCCTTAAACACTGTTAGAATCATACTTTATTATGATTTTGCACTTTCAAATTCTAATTACACTAATTCTCTTATAGGTTTTTATGTTTTTTAAACCGAAATTAAACTAAAAAAGGATTTTAATATTTAAATTTCATTATTATATGTACTTGGTATTTTTAAAATATATGCAATGGGCGTCGGCCTAAAAAATTATGAGACAAAATCGGTATAAAAAATATATGAATAATTTATCTTATTTTCTATGTATATTTAATTTATAAAATATTGTGTTCACCAATTTATATTGATATTTTAGATATATTCAAAATTTTAAAAAAGAATTGTGAGGCAAAATCGGTAAATCAAAGTCAAAAAACAATCTAGTATTTAAATTTTTATTATTGTGTATGCTTAGTATTTTTATAATATATACAACGGGTGTCGGCCTAAAAAATCGTAAGACAAAATCGGTGTAGAAAAATATATGAATAATTTATCTTATCATCTATGTATATTTAATTTATACAATATTGTGTTCACCAATTTATATTGATATTATAAAAATATTTTTGTCTTTTTTTTTCTTTAAATGATCTTTATTTATTTTTTTTTAAAAAATTATATGGCCGCCGCGAAGCGCGGCTTAGTCGACTAGTTATCTATTATATAAAGGAAATTCCCCGGGAGTTTGGTGGAGTTTTGTAATTACTCGAAACTATTTATCTAATTTTCTAAATTATCTCAATTTTCAAATATGAAATATGCAATCAAGGAAATAATTGTTGTTATTAGAGGCAAGTCTCAACTATATTATAGTTAGGATATAAAAAACAAGTTCTAACCTTTTTTTTTTTTTAAACAAAATCTTCCGATTCTAATTGAATCATAAGAAAATCTCAACAACGTGCACACCGAAATCAAAGTCAAAAAGGATTTTAGTATTTAATTTTTTATTATTGTGTACGTTTAGTATTTTTATAATATAGACAACGGGTGTCGGCCTAAAAAATAGTTAGACAAAATAAAAAAAAAAATATGAATAATTTTATCTTATTATCATGTATATTTAATTTATACAATATTGTGTTCATAATCTATATTGATATTATAGATATATTTTTGTAGATTTTTTAAAAACTCGAAAGCCATTTATCTATTTTTCTAAATTATCTCAATTTACAAACTAAAATATGCAATCTAAGGAAATAATTTATGTACATCAAATATGCAATCAATGAAATAATTGATGTTATTAAAGGTAAGTCTCACCTCTAAATTATATTATAGTTAGGATATAAAAAGGAAGTTCTAACTTTTTTTTACAACAATATTTCCCAATACTAATTGAATCTTAAGAAAATCTCATCGACGTGCAGATCAAAGAAAATTTTAGTATTTAAATTTTTATTAGTGTGTACGCTTTTTATAATATATACAACGGGTGTCGACTTAAAAAATTATGAGACAAAGCAAGTTGAGGTAGCTTAGTTGGTTGAGCTTACCTCTAGTCGATCTAGAGGTTTTGGGTTCGATACTCGCTTACCACGAGATTTGTCAATGAACAAATATTCATTGTAAAAGGTTATAAGCCAAAATATTCCAAAAAAAATAAATTATGAGACAAAATCGATTTAGAAAAATATATGAATAATACATCTTATTATCTATGTATATTTAATTATACAATATTTTGTTAATCAATCTATATTAATATTACACATATATTTTTATCAATTTTTTATTAAATAATCCTTATTTAAAACTTAAAAAAAAATGTTATAAGGCCGCTGCGGCCTACAAGGCTAGTGACTAATAAAACTCGAACAGTTTCCCTCTTTTCTCTCCTTTTTTTAAAAAAAAAAATCCCTTAGGTGAAAAAAAGTCTCCTAGTTTTTTATGAGAAAACAAAAATAAATATATAGTAAAAATTATGTGTGAGAGGATCTCTATTCTTACAATCATCCCTAAAAATGTATTTTTACAAGAAGGTCTTTCCCAGAGATTTTGCTGATAGCATCCCATCTTTCCTAATAAAACTCTAATAATGGCATAATTATAGAAAAATATTACCATAATTTATTTTCTCTTTTACAATTTTTTCTTGAATAATTAAGCTTATAACCTTACAATATTGAATATCTGTTCCAAAAAATTATCGGGGTGAGTTAAATTTAACAATCCGGTCAAAAATAAATTACCCACGACGCCCGCATCAATTACCCAGACGTAACACTCTTGTCGACTCAAGTACATATACACAACCAAACAAACCACCTTATTAGTAATCGCAGAGTTGAAATCAGTATGATGAATGTTTTGCCTCCACCAAAAAGCTCCGACGCCGCCGGGTCGGATCAGCTCCGACTTTACCAAACTTGGAAAGGAAGCAATGTCAGTTCTGTGTTGATATATTTTTTAATTTCATCCTTATATTTGTTTTTTTTCTACCATGCTTTTAATTAATTTGGTTGTATTCTTGTGTTAAACTTTGTACCTTGTTGCACTATGTCATTACTCATTAGGGTTTTACGGGTTTTCGACTTATGTATTATTGGTTTTATTTATAGTGATCAGTTGCTTAACTATTTATGATGCCGAAAAGAATTACTAGTAAATTACTACTCCAACTGACCATAGAGCTAAAAAGTATGCAATTACTGTTATGCTACATTGATTTGAATGAATGAGCACTTGATTAATTTGTTACCTTGCTAACTGATACAAGCGGAGAAGAACAAATTTATGTCCTAATGACATTGCGAATTTTTTGTTTAAATTATGTACTCGGTCCGTTAAACCAAAGTTATCCTCATTGCCTTATTCATGACTGCGAGATACAGGTTTTAATTAGCTCGTTTGAAATTAAAACTTTGTACATTATTTTATGTTATCTTTGCAAAGATTAATGCGACAAAATATGAGGGCGCTTCTCTATATTTAAATTACCTATTCATGGTTGCATCATGTTTATGCCTCTCAATTTAAGTATATGACCAATGGTTTTTCCTATCTTGCAGGTTTTTCTTTTTCGTGGGAGGTTGATTTTGGGGCCAGATGCGAAATGTATTCTTGGGACTGTGTTTCTTATAGTTGCTCCTGTCGCTGTTTTCTGTGCCTGCATTGCACGGAAATTAATGGAAGAATATTCGGATGGTTTTGGAATTTCAATAATGGTTGTCACTGTTTTGTTAACAATATGTGTAAGTCCTGCTTTCTTGATTATGTTAATTGATTCAATATCTAAAGCATGTTTATATGTAAAGTAAAATCTAAGCTAGATATGCACATGTGGTGAGATACTGAAATGTAATTAAACTTGTCATTTGTGACTTGTTGCTTAGTTAAAAGATATAATTGGTCAAAATAGTCAGTTTGTTAGACGTATTACTCATTGGTCTGGAATCTGGTCTTGAATTTATACTAAATTATGATCCTGGGACCCTCTTACGTACTATGCAGATATTACACATGTAATAGTCTTTAAAGTAGCACCATAGATGAACTGATTGAGAGTTATTTGTGATATGCAATGTGCTTAGGGGTTAAGAGTGGAAGGTTGTCGTGGAATTCAAAAGCTTCATATATCCGTTGTTAGGGACATGCCTCTACAACATTATTACTGGAGAAGTGTTCTGGAAATCAGATTATTGTGGTCTTCTGGTGTTGGTAGTTTAACATGTTCATGAATTTTTTAATTTGAATTTAGATGCAGAACAAATTTTGCTCGTGGTTGAAAGTTTTCTGGATTGGTTGGCTCGCCTCGGTGACCTGGTCAATTCTTATCGGTTGAGTGGTTGTTGCCACCTGCAGCTTCAGTTTGATGAGCAGGATAAAATAATTCAGAAACAATACCTGAACAATGTTAAGAGTTTTGGACGTCAGTCATATTAGAAAATTAATTATTTTAAACAAGAAACTATTTTTTATGAGAATCATATTATAAGTGTATCTATATTACAATAATTTCATATGTATAAGAAAATACTAGGATGGTTGTATTGTATAAGATTACATCACAAACATGACATTATACTTGGAAAGAGACATTTATGGTGGTTGTATTAGAAACATAAATTTATACTAATTACATATATTGGGAATATATTGGTAGTTATATTTGTATAGGTTTTAGGGTTGAATTATTGAATTTGAAAACTCAGAAACTCTTGCTTGTGTTTTCATATGAAAAGTTTGCTGGTAACTAAATTTGTTCATGTGCTCTGTGTAATAGGTATTAGTCCTCCTTCTACTTACTTCTGGAGGAGATCCTGGTATAGTACCTCGCAGTGCACACCCTCCAGAGCCAGAGGGCTTTGATGGGAGCAGCAAGGTTGGGACTGGTCGTACTCCACCATTCCGTTTGCCACGCACAAGAGATGTTGTTGTTAATCATATAACGCTGAAAGTCAAATATTGCAATACTTGCATGCTTTACAGGCCTCCAAGATGTTCACACTGTTCAACATGCAACAATTGTGTTGAGCGATTTGATCACCATTGCCCTTATATTGGTCAGTGTATTGGATTGGTAAGATACATTTCCTACAAGTGTTATTCACTAGTATATCTAAGAAATTTCTGGTACAAGAACCAGTTGATCGACTTGCCCTTATCCTTTTTTTCCTTTTTGAACTAATTTTGCCTCTGCTTGTACTGAACCTTTACATATAAAGTTTTTGTGCCATGGATCTTCTCTTAGGGTAAAAAAAATACACACACAAATGTCGAACCTACATCTGACTATATTTTGGGGGGGGAGGGGGACCTTCTTTTAGCTATGTAAAGAAGTTTACTCATTCAAATATCATCAAATTGTCAAAATTCTAGAACTCGTTAAATCTCTCTCCATTTTCCAACATTATGAGGTCAACTGGTTAGTGACACACTTTTTCAATCAAAAAGATTTAGTAGAACTACTGTAAAAGTGCCAATTGGGTTTTCCGTGTAATATTATAAAGAAATATTTCCACCATATTTAAAGTGTTTTCCTGGATGCAGCGGAACTACCGGTTCTACTTCATGTTTGTATCCTCAGCAACATTGCTTTGTCTATATGTCTTTGGTATGTGCTGGGTCTTCATTGTAAGGATCAGGGATAGGGAGACTACATCCATCTGGAAAGCAATGATCAATTATCCTGCCTTTATTGTTCTAGTACTATACATATTCCTAGTACTCTGGTTTGTTGGTGGGTTGACAGGCTATCATCTGTATCTCATCAGCAAAAACATGGTAAGGATCCCTCCTTAAAATTTGTAAAATATAAGACCAGCAATACTTGAGCACTTTTTGACTTCAAAAAAATCCTTCTCTCCATCCTGTTTTATGCGCACGAAATATATAATCTCTTTAGCATAAAATCCAAGTTCTCTGTTTTCTTATTACATATATTTTTTAATAATGATACTGCAGACTACCAGAGAAAATAATAAGAATGAATATCCTTCTCAAAATTCCAACCCCTTCAACAAAGGGGTAATTGAGAACTTCATGGAGGTCTTCTTCACCTGTATTCCCCCATCAAAGATCAATTTTAGAGAAAAGGTGCAGAAAGAGCCAGAAATTCAACCTCGAGTGGTAGGTGGTAGTTTTCCTGGTCCAAATACAGAGAAATCCATAGGGGACATCGAACTTGGTTGGAAGCCGGTTTCTGAAGACTTTGCAACTGGCCTGAGTAAATTTGAAAGATACATCAGCAACAATGACCGAGTTAATAGGCACAGTGAAGAGTTCCCTGACCTGAACAGAATACAAGGCCCAAGTATCATGCATCCCAGGAGCTCTAGTTGGTGAAGGAGAAGCGGAAGCTCCGAGATACCGCCTCATCTTGTTGCCAAGACATCTGAAGCTGGGCACTGCAACCAAGTAGTAGTGACAATGGTAGCAGCAAGAACCCGGCAATAGAAATTTGCAATGATGGGATTGTTTGATGCTTAACATAGTCATTAGTTAGAAAACACCTGACAAAGAAATTTAGAAAAGGCAGTATAAGATCAAACATAAGTGGTAATATTTGTGTGGTGCATCCAAAGGGATCTCTGTATGCTAAACAATTGTGTATATAATCTTGCGAGGTCTTATATACGAGGTTATTAAATTATTCTGCGTTGCACAAAAAATTAAGAAGTTGTTTATGGGTCACAAAATGTCATTTGCTTGCTTGCTTAAACCAAAATTTGTCATTTACTTGCATACGCTTGTAGAAGTACAATAACAAAATTCAAAGAAATTCGAAATTGCTTAGAGCATTTTCAATGGGAGACTTAGCTAAATTTTTCAGTTATTTATCATAAATAAAAATTATAAATAATGTGTAAATATTTTGCACTCCAATGATATATAACCGTAAAATTTTAGTCAAACTCATCACATTGGTCATATTTGCTGAACTTCTAAGAAGCTTCACATCATCTCTTGCCATACTAAAATAATACATTCTATTTATAACAACTCATCTAATATATAGAATCTCTTATCTTATGAGAGTCGACTAAAGAGCGGCCGCCCCCCCTTCTTTCCTCCCTCCTCCCTCACCACCCTCCTCCCTCATTCCATTCTCCGATCTTCCCCAATCTTCTCCCCTTTTTCCAGTTTTCAATAAAAATCGAGTCAAGGCCAAACATCTTAGAATTTATTTCTCAGATCTATCTTGGTTTTGATTCCGAATCCCCAAATAAAAAATACCTTTAGATTCAAATTCTCCTCCTTAACATCATACCAAAATTTGGTATCATTCCGACTTTGAATTTTTGGTTTTTCGTCTCGCCTTTTGGCGCGTGTCTCTCCTTTTGGAGTGGTTTGGAGTTTTTATGTATTTAATTAATTATGTATCTCTATGTTCGTGGTTGGATCTGCTGAGAATAACTTTGTTGATGTCTTGGAGGATCTGGAAAGATTGCATCGAAGCTAGGATGGTGAATATTATTGCAAGTGCTCACCACTTACAACCAAAGATGGTTCATCATTTTTTGGAGGTTTTCACTTTCGGCATGTCTATAGCTGGTATCCGGCATGTAGATAGCTGGGGTGTTACTCATCCTTTGGGGGTTTCCATGTTAGGCATGTCTATAGCTGGTATCCGGCATGTAGATAGCTGGAGTGAGGATTCTGAACACTGGGGTATCAACGGTTCTTATGTGATGTGGTCAATTGTGATATCGCTGTTTTCAGGGATTTTGGCGCAGTTTGGATCGCTTAGGATGTTTTCGAATTTGTTTTTAGCTTCAAGAACTTTTATGTTCATCTTGTTGAACGATTATAAAACAATTTATTTGTTTTTCACCCTGATCGTGTTGACAGTCGGGGGTTTGTCCCGCTGTTATATTGAGTTGTTTGATCCAGTAATATAATTCTATGCTTTTCGTAAAAAAAAAAAATAATAATATATCATTTTAAAAATGTAGCAAATCATTATATTCAACTTCATTGAAACATAACGCATTACAAAAAATTTTATGTAATAATATTTTTTTATTATTTTAGCCAACTATTTTTAACCAACACCAATGGTGATGCACTATATGAAGCGTAAAAATTCAGGGGAAGGTGAGGTTGCATTGAAGCTGGATATAAGCAAAGCTTACGATAGAGTTTGGTGGGATTATTTGGAGAACAGAATGGTGGAGATGGGTTTCTCGAAGAAGTGGATCGATTGGGTTATGATGTGTGTAAAAACTGTGTCATACTCAATCTCTTTTCAAGGTTCTTCTATTGGTCCAATTAATCCAAAGCGTGGGCTTCGTCAAGGTGATCCGTTATCACCATATCTCTTTTTGTTATGTGTGGAAGGTCTGTCTTTAGCTTTGAGAGATTCAGCTAATAGAGGTGACATTCATGGCTGTCGTATTAGTCAGCCAGGCCCAGCAGTTACACATCTCTTGTTTGCTAATGATAGCTTCTTGTTTTTCAAGGCTACAACTGAGGAAACAAAGCATATTAAAGAGCTTCTTAATGCATATGCAGACTGCTCGGGACAATCTGTTAATTATATGAAATCTGCAGTGTTTTTTATTGCAAATGTTAGGCGAGATAAACAGTTGGAGCTTAAAGACATTCTTGGAGTTTCAAATGATATTGGAGGCAGTAAATATTTGGGACTTCCTTCTCTTATTGGAAGGTCAAAGAATACGGTCTTCAGTTTTTTAAAAGACAAAGTGTGGCAAAGGATACAAGGGTAAGTAAAGTCATGTTGTTGAATCTTCGGTAGGAGTCAAATCATGGGATGATGTTTCTTCTCCGGTCAAATGGTAAGGCAACACACCATCAATTCTATTAGCATCCTTAGTCCACCGTCTTCTAAAAATGGCCTTGGGTATTTCGGAAACACATCTCTTTGTCAACACGGCAATAATATGTCGGCATGGAATTCCCAAATATTCATACATTCTACACTTGCAACTACCACTTAGAGCCATTCTGTTGAATGTAACAAGATAAATAGTTCTTTTATCGAGATCCACCAATTTCCTAAAGCATTTGTAGTATGTATTTTCATCTTCTTCCAATGAACGATCTCTATCTTTCTCCACGAAGTATGTTGTAGCTTCCATCAATTGCTCTTGAAATTTTCTAAACATGGTTTTGGTGTATATGGAAGCACCATGTTGCTCCAAAGCGGTCTTCATTTTTATCCCACGACAAGTTTGACGAGTCTTATAATCCTCTTCTTTCTCCCGCATAAATTGTCTTTCCAAAGCTTTTTGATCATTTTCAACAAATTCCTTCAAACCCGTGCACAAACTAACATAGCTATCAAAAAATGCATTCATTCCCTCGCTCCTTGAAGTTGTGGTTTGACCCGCAGAAAAAGTGTTTCGAGTGACGGCCTTGATCCATTATGCTTCAAGTTGTACAATCCTTGTAGCCATGTATTATCTTCCAATTTGTACTTCAAAACCAATGCTTTCCACCTATCCTCAAACACATCTTCGGTCAATGAGTTGTATATGCAAATGTTGAAATCAACTTTGAAATTTTCCGGGTGTTTGGAGTAGTAACTTGCAAGTTTTTCGGGGAATTTGTTACTAATGTGCCAAGTACACAACAAATGGGTGGTGTTAGGTAGTTGTGATGCAATAGCCCCGGCCATGGCTTGATCTTGATCGGTAATGATGGTCAAGGGATGTTTGTTTCCAACCGGCTCAAGCCAACTACCTAATACCCATTCAAAACTTGTTTTGATTTCATCTCTCATTAGTGCAAATCCAAAAACAACTGATTGATAGTGATGATTTACCCCGGTGAACGGAACAAATGGCATGGCATACCTATTGGTTCAGTAAATGGTATCAAATGCAACTAGATCACCAAAATTTTGGTATGCCGTCAAAGAACGGTGATCAACCCATACTAGACATTTTAACCTTTGCTCTTCATCAAGTAATGTCCTAATGTAAAATTTGCCACCACTTTCTTCTTTCAACCGATTCAACAAGTCTAAGCCCGCTTGAGCATCATTAACATCTAAATTATTTTTCCTAAACTCACGTACCACATTCCTTACATGTTGTCCATCAAAACCTACATGTTGTTGTCCACCTTTCAAATTCCCAAAAATGGACATTTGTTGCCTAGGAGGAACACCCGACATATATAATGTTTTCATTAAATTTCTTTGTGCGACGGTTACATGTCTCTCCCTTCGAATCAAATTCATTTTAAAAGGTGTCACAACCTCGTGATTGTGCTCTAACTCTAATGCGGTTATCTCCCAATGAGTTGTTTTTTTTATTCACGACATACATTCTAACCTTACAATCACATCTAGGAAGAACATCTCGACGGCGTTTACCTTTAGTACTACTACCCATAAAAATTTCATCATCATTAACACCTTCTTTATCCTTATTTTCCCCCGCTAAATTACAAACAAATAATCGAGCATAAATTTCTTTATTTTTAACAAGATTTTATGTTTCTTGAATTTTAATTGCAAATCCATTTTTCAAGGCATACGCCATAAACAAATTCTCCGCGGCTTCTAAATTATCAAACCTTTGGTGCAAATAAGGAATATTAACATCTTCATCAACATTTTCATGCAATTTTTCATCTTTACCATGATCATCATCAACAAAATCATCATCATCAACAATATTAACATACTCTACATCACCACTAACATTAACATCAACATCAACATCATCTAAACCCTTAAAGACAACATCATCAATTTTTTTATTTTTTTCCTAGGTTTAAACTTAGCAAACATCTTATCCGCCATATTAATCAAAAAATAAGAACAATAAGAACTTACCCAATAAAAGGAATGAACTCAATCTCTCTGACTCTTCAATCTTCTCTTCTTTCCCCCCTTTTCCAATACAAACAGATTTTTTTGATCACAAATGACCATACATTCTGCTATTAGGTTAAAAACGGCGGGAAAAGTATTTTGGTTTTTTTGCGCTCCGCGGAAAATATGCGCGGAATAAATTTTAGGATTTTCACGTTCCGCGGAAAATAAGCGCGGATAAGTAGCATTCCGCGGAATTATACACGGATAGATCGATTTTTTTTTTTAATCCTGACCATTGGATCAACGATCTTCGGGAGCATATTGTTAGATAAACGGACCAGGACCCATATAAAAAATGTCATATTTATCACTTCTAACTTGTAAGTTCTACCGAATACTCCATAAAAGCATTCGTCGTTTCTCTTTATTGGAATAAGGTTTAGTTCAAGGGGTTTAAGCAAGAAATATGTGGGGAATCATAAGACAAAGAGAGGGTCTCAGAGGATTTTCCCTTTTGGTAAGTGATAAAATGAACCCATACACACGAATTTATATATACTGTATCAATATTAAACATGTATGTATGTTTTTGTGTTACCCATAGAGGAATGAAATCCAGGGTATGATTCAGGGGTCAAGGAATTGCTCCTCTGCAATACAACAGGTAATTGAAAATGTTGGTACTTTTAACTTAACAGCTGTAGCCTGTATTCATGATGTTTAGAAATAAAGTTTTTTACTTGGGCTCTGTTTGTTTCATGGGAAATGTTTTCTCAATCTTTTCATTTTCCTAAATATCTGGGTGTTTGTTTAGTTTTATGAAAGTATTTTCAAGAATTTCCAATTTTCGTGTATCTGTTTGATTTTTGGAACATGTTTTCTTGATTTTCTGCCATTTGTTTTGGTTTAAGAAAAAATTAAATATTTTTAAAGGAGTAAAATTACTTTGAAAAATTTTATGAGCTTTTAGAAAAATGGTACCTTTTCAAAGAGCCTTAATCAGCTTGATAAATTTTTTTGTTTGGTTGAAGGTGCTTAAGATGAGGGTATTGGAGCTTAATTAGGAACCTATTCGATTAAGGCTACCTAAATTTAGAGAAACGAGAAATGTAGCAGAGTGTTTGATGCATGGTGACCTACGCTTATAACACGAAATTACTCGTATTTTTTTCCTAGTTTCCCTTGTGGATGATGTATAAGCATTTTGGTAATAAGTTATGGTGAGTTAATGTTGCTCATGTCTCGCGTTAAAGGTATGCAACTTGAACTCATTCTAATATTTCCTATTATGGGAGGTAATGCTAAGTTCTCCATGAACTTTGGGCCTATTTCCTGGCATCATTTTTCTTACATTCGAGATTTGTCGTGGTACAGGAAATGTCAGGTAAGGTTCAGATGAGCTTTCAAAGGAATCAAAAGAACCTTCACCACCTCCGCCTGACAGTCCCCCACCTGGGCAAACACGCTATACACTTTATGTGGCTAATCTTGCATTTAAGGCGAGAAATAAAGATCTCAGAGAATTTTTTGCTGCCACTTGTAAGCCACTTTCAGTCAAAGTTGTATTCAATACTAGTAAAGAAATTCTACTGGCTATGGATTTGTCTCTTATGCTACAAGAGAGGAGGCGGAGACTGCAATTTCCGATTTAAATGGAAAGGTACTTGATTTGTTTCTCATGTTGCATATAACTTTGCTTCCTAGTAACTAATATTTTTACTGTTTTACATGAGTAGATTTTAAAGGACCAATTGCCATCCTGGTTTTTGCCAGTTTGGATTAGGCCTTGATGTCTCATTTTCTAATCCAACTGTTTCTATGAAGTTTCTTATCCGACTATATACGCTCATCGTTTTTATGTATCCTGTATCTACGAAGTTATATTCAACTATATACGCTTACTGTTGTTATGTATCTTGCGTCAACGAATTTTTTTTCAATTGTACACACTGGTTTTATGAGTCATTTACTTGCTTGACTTCGTCTTTAGACTCTATACAGTAGACCTATTTAATAGAGATTGGAGGACATACTTGTTTTAAACCTTGTTTTGAGCAAAAATAAATAAACTTACATATGTAATTTGGAGCGCACTGGGAGAAATCCCTTTGTTGGTGTCAGCTGCTTGCAGCTGAAATGCCTGCATTGCTTATCTATGAAATAATGATTGATGATATGCACCATGTTTTGCTTTTCCAGGTCATGTGCTTACTTGACGAGTCACTTAGATTGTATATGTCCGAGGATAGATCTGATGGTGTATTTACTGAAACTCTTTTTAAATTTTTACCTTCTCTACTTTGCTGGCATTTCTGTCCAGATTTGCAAAATATGTCATTTTTACTTGTTGGTTGGCTTGAAGGCTATATTTTTTTAGTTGTTCTTCAATTAGTGTAAGTAAGGTCATTTTAACTATCCTTTTAAGTTATCTAAAGTCTGAAGTAGAAGCGCAGTGTTGCAGAAATTACATCCAGATTTCCATTTCCTACAACGGTGTAGTTGACCATACTTGCAACTGGTGGACCTATGTTAAAACTGAAAAGGTGCATGCTCTCCTGCATGTTAGGAATTAGAATTCATACCTTCGTTGTTAAGGTCTAACATAAATGCTCTACATAAAGACCCAACAGTGCAGCTGCTTATAATATAGCTTGGAATTAGGGTTTTAAATAGGTACTAGTGGTTGCCTTTTCAGTTGTTGATAAAAACACCATTTTTTACTTAGTAGTACTTTGCTTCCTTAGAAACTCGCATGTGTAGGATTCAGACCTCTGTCGCCGAGGTCTTACATGAAAGTTCTACATACATACCCGCCAGTTCTGCTGGTTTTAGTATCAGAATAATGGTTCTAAACAGAAGCTACTAGTTGTCACCATTTCAATTTTCTAAGTAAGAACACAATTTTTTTTAATGGTACTTTCCTTCCTCAAAACTTTTTCATTTATTCTGAGCCACGATTACTTAGTGTATGAGTTCAGACCTCTCGCAACAAAGTTTGTAGGTTCTTTCTTGCTGCCTGTTATTATTTATTTATTTATTAATATAAGTTTGAGATATACTTTTACAAGCAATATACTTATTATAAATTTTGAAAATTTTAGAAGTAAAATTGATTAAATTGATCTAAAACTTTTTTGTTTTTCTGTGTTGATTTTTTCTTTTTTCTTAAAGAAAAAAGATTTGGTTTAGGACTTGGGAGTAACTAGTATATGGATAATAGTAATCCACTTAAAAGAATTATGCCATTTTTTGTTGCCTGATATGACTTTTTTACCTTGTTGATTTTTACGCCAATCTCACTGTTAGCAAACGAAAAATATTTAAGTCTAAGTAGTTACCTTGTGAGCCTGAGCTTTTGCCAGTTCAGCAACGTTGGACTTGACTAACATTATATTAATGTAATTCATATCGTCCATAAAATACTTGTGATCTTTTTTTTTTTGGCTCAGACTCTTTTGCTACATGCGATATATATGCACATGATTTCTGTTATGATGCATACTATGTGAGCTTGAATTGGTGGATTGTAATAAATGTTTTTAACTCTTTCAATGCAGGAATTCTTAGGAAGAACAATTGATGTACGATTTAAATCTTCAAGTAAAGCAGAAAGCATAGATGAATCTGCTAGTAAAAAAGGAAATACTCTCCAGGAACAACCTGAAGGGTAGACTCCAAGTACAATGTTACAAATTTACAATGTTAAATTTTTGGCTTCTTGATTGACCATTGATGTTTAAAGAGTAGTAATCATGTAGACTCATTTGCCTGGGGACCCAAGGGTTTTATTGGGGTAAAATATGCCGTTTACTTTATAGATATTTTGAATTATATTTTAAGTAGTAGTTATGTTTAATTGCGATGGATTAATTATAACCAGTGTTTTATTCTTTTATAACTAAATGCTATATTCATTGGAAAGATGTAAAATGCAAATGTCATGGGGCCCTTTTGTTGGTTTTTAGCTAGCACTTAAGGTTTGACTAGAATATTTAGTGCCTTTTGGGTAAACTTTTTTTAAGGACTTGTTGACTTATTTTCGGGTAAAATTTTTATATTTTGATAAAAAAAATTTATACAAGTATTTAATGTATGTTTGAGATTCAATAAGTTGAAAAAAAAGTTGGAAAGTTAGTAATCTTAACTTTCAACTTAAAATAAGTTACTTATTCTGGAAAATAAGTTTCCCAAACACCCCCTTAATGTTTTGGGAGTTATTGGATCAAATTGGCAGATTGAGGAAATAGTCCGGCGGCGAAGAGGGTGTGATGCATAACATCTCCAATGGCTGGCTGGTTAGAATGTTCTAACCAGGCAGCCATTGAAGATGGATCATACAGTAGCAGACTACCTTTGAGTTCTTTTCTGGATCATACAACAGACTATTGCGAATATTTATAAAGAATGGTGAAAAAGTGATCTTCTTTTAAAAAAGGTAAACGGCCAAGGTAATGAAGGAGCGACTACTATACACATTGTTAATTTTTGTATTTCAGATCCCTTGATATATTAACAGATGATGGAATAAATGCACTTCGAATAAACCCCCGAGATGGGGCTCTTCTGGTGTAGTGGTCTTTCTTGCTTTTCATCCTCATGGTACCCGTGTCTTTAACAGAACGTGATGACTTTGGATCATATATAGTTGATCGAAATGAGGAACCAGCAGCACCAAATGAGACTGGGAAATTATGTGATTTATCAAGAGGATTTCCTACTTCTGCATCCTGGCGTGGAGGTCGAAATTTTTCACTTTTACTTTTACCTATAGCTTGTGCCACAACTCTCCACCTCTGCAAATCATGTTATATATGAATGATAATGCAAAGAAACATAACTATAATAAGTCTATAATTGTATTAAGAATTATCTCTGCTACTGAGAACGAGATGCTTTCGTGTGTGAGTGTGTGGTAAAAGAGATATTTCCTACGTACGTCCATGCTTGTGTCAAGTTCTGCATTGGCTTCCGGGGCAGGGACAGCCCTACTAATCCCATCATGTGGGACATTTCTGGTGTCGTCTATGGCCTGTGCTTTCCCACTGGAACCTCTTTGCCTGCATATAAAAACATATTTGACGCATTAGTTCAACTTAGCAGAGGAGTGTTGTAACAATGTGCACATAAAGGAATGACCGATTAACCTTTTAGCTTCTTCATCCCTTCGCTTCACATCCAATTCTTTGCTAGGAGGATATTTAGGTAGAGATGACGGCTCACAAGCATAAGGTTCAGTAGAGAAAAACTGTACACATAGAAATTGCATTACATAAACTAGAATATGTTGACAAGTTACACATATTTCTGATAGGTATTCTCCAATCAGTTCACTTCTATTTAGTTTTTTTTTTACTTATCCTCCAAGTTTTGGTATCCAGAGCTGGATCATGGTATGAATTCATAAACATTTAATAAATCTGAGGATGTACATGTCTCTACAGATTCTTTGCTTAGACAGGTTCTATCCCTGTTTTTAACGAAAAGATAGGTAAATACTTAATGTCAAATGAGAAGTTGAAGAACAACAGTTAGAAAACATCAAACAACTATTTATGTAGGAAAAATGCATGTATTACTCACCTTATTGTTCAGAGCTGCATTAGCAGAGGCGCGCTCGCTAGGGTCAATAGCCAAAAGAGTGTCAATTAAAGGGAGAGAAGAAGGTGGAAAATCCTTGAAAGTTTCTGTAATGCAACGCTTGTACGGATGTTGTGGCTTAAAAAGTGTTGCCTTTGGCAACCGTGATTTTTTCCAATACTGCTCGGATGGTGAACCACATAACTTGAATATCTTGTGTAATTGCTCCACCTAACAAAGAACAGAGAAACTAGAAAATTATCCCCGAATGTTATATCAAGACACCAAGTTGATACGTATGTTAAAAGATTGTATTTGTTTAGGAACAAGATTATTTCTTCAGAACACGAAAATTCTAGATGTCAAGACTGAACCACTGAAGGAACAAACTTTGTTTTGGCATCTAAACTGCGAAGGGTGGCATCTAGCAAGTTGACAGAGCTCTTAAGCCTCTAAATCCAAAACAAATTAAATTTTCAGAAATAACTAGTCTGGTGAAAGACCATGACAGTAACCAGGACCTTCAGGGTTACCAAACAAAAGAGACTAGCTACTTCAGACTCCATAAAGAAAACTATAAAAAGAGTACCTCCGTCCGTCCTGGCATTATTGGTTTTCCGGCAAGCAGCTCCCCAAAAATGCAGCCAGCACTCCAGAGGTCTACACCAATACCATAGTGAGTGGCACCAAGAAGAAGCTCTGGAGGGCGGTACCAAAGTGTGACGACACGACTAGTCATGGGCTGTTTTTTCGCAGGATCAAAGAAAGTAGCTAGACCAAAATCAGCAATTTTTAAATTTCCTTCGCTGTCAATGAGTAAATTGGAGCACTTTATGTCACGATGCAGCACACCATTGCTGTGGCAGTGTTCAAGCCCAGACAGCAATTGCCTCATGAAGCACTTGACCTGCCACAGGAAATACGTTATTATATGATTCAGCATCTTAAAGTTGTATGTCCAAATGTACGCAACACTGGAACTCCAGTGCTTGATTGTGGCTTATGCATATTTTTTTTTTCACATTTGTAGTATTGAAAAAAAAAACTGTCTCTTGAAAATGAAAGGCAGATCCAATATTCAGTTTCATTTGACCAGCCTGCACTGTCTCTGCTTGCATGAATCTTAACTAGATTGCAGAGCAAACATACAAAAGGTAAGTTCCGTTAACTCTAGTTTTAAAGTTTGAGCATTTCCCCATGGTATGTATCGCAAGACATTCAAATAAGCAATACAGACCATTTACAGTTCTAACTTTGGAGTGTTCTTATTCCTGGCATAGATGCATTAAAAAAAACAGTACTGGCCCAGTCTGGCATGTGAATAACATGGAACTCAACTTAAAAAAACTGCAAGAAAAACATCATCCAATTCAAAGAAAATTTAATCTGCATCCTTTGTCGCGTAAAGCTTGTAATATACATGCAGAAGAGAGAAGACGGTGGAACCTATATTACTATCACAATAGCATCAGCGACAATCAACCTATCCAAATATTTCGTCACGATATATTATTTTGAAGTTAAAATGGTTAAATTTATATCACTTCATTAACACAGCCGTTTTCTTTTATGCATCTTAATTCTTGTTGTTTCTCTTTGAAATTTCCAACTACCAAAAAAAAAAAAAGGCCTGTATGAGAAATAATTATTTCCATATTTAGTTCAAAAACCTGTAGACATGGTTTTAACATCAAATAAGCACTTAAAAATCATGACTTGGCCTCTAGATGCTCAAGATTTATGTCTGCAATGCTCAATTTCCATGATATCAACCTAAATGAACTTTCAGTTTGAAAATAGAAGGATAAAATCACCTGTGGTTCAGAAAATTTGATTTCTTGGATTGCAGCAAGTCCAGCTAGATCATGATCAAAGTACTCGAAAACGAGATATAGACTACTTGACATTCTTGAAGTGACCAAACCTTCAAGCTTTATCACATTGGGATGATCCAGCTTCTTGAGAACAAGAATCTCTCTAGCCATAAACTTGATACTCTCTGGCTCTAAATTATCAAACCTGACCTTCTTCAATGCAACTATTTTCCCAGTGATCAAGTCTTTTGCTTTATATACATTGCTATATGTCCCTTGCCCTATCTAAATAAACGACACAAATAGTAACATACGTCATAATCAAATTAGATATGCAGATTCACGCTCTATGAAACAAAGTTTTAGCGTGAGAACATGTGAGAACAATTATTCCATACTTTTAAAAATTTGCAGGACAATATATATACAATAATATAGCAGCAGAACAGAAGAACCTTATCGAGTTTCTCAAAAGTGTTAGCACGGCGAGGAGTCCAATCTTTAATAGCATCTCCAGCGACTTCACTCAACCACGATGGCCACTCTGGGCATTTTCTCTTCCTGAACTCCGAAAACGCTCTCAGATTCTCCGACACCGGCAACACACCATCAGATTTTTCACTGCTCTGTTTATGTTCCTTCTTTTTAGTCTTCACTTGTAAAGCACTAGAATTATTATTTTTGGAGCTTCTCCGACGAGAGCCATCACCGGTGGCTCTCGTACCGAGAACACAACCCATAAATTTAGCTGCCCATGTGAGATTCTTGAAAAAATTATACGCAAATCAGGACAAAGACAGCCAAGAAAGCACTACTAATAATGGTTGTTTTCGTTTGAAACAATCATGCAAATGAGGCTAAGGAATGACAAAAACTAAAGACTTAAAACGTGTTTGGTTACTTGGGATATAATTATTCGGTGTCACATCCAAATTTCCCATACTACTGGTAGTTGCAAACATATTATTATTTGGACCTAAAGTCAAAAGTGGTTTTGAGTTTAGAAATCATTTCAGCTTCTTTTTGGTTAGTTGTATTTCCATTATCCTTTTTAAAAGCTTTCTTTTACCTAAATAACCAGTTGATTTTTTACAGGTGATGGTAGTACTAATTTGACTATATACATGGCGAGTAAATGAAAACGATTACTTAAATTTATTTTTTTAATGCGAGTTAAGATGAGAAAATAATACAATTAACATGACATCTTAAGAAAATACAAACGAACGTAAGTGTATCTGTTGATTATTCGATGCGAAACGTCTAAAGAGGAATAATATACATGCAACAAGAAAATGGGTCCTAAAAAGAGAACCTCAAACGTGGAGTGGTTTTAATTTTCTATTTTCTTACTTAAATTTTACGAAATAACTATATTTACGGTTCACTTGTTATTGTATAGTAGTATTTAAAATTAATAGTTAAAATTATATATCCAGGAACTTTTATATAAAAGTTATAAATTTTTTTAAATAAAACTCTAAAATAGATTCACAAAATTTTATAGTGAGTTAGGAACTTTAGGAGTGCATGATAACTTTAAATGATTATCATCTTTCTAAGGTTAATATCTATTATTTTAATGATATTTATTCATTATTACAAATTATGAATAAAGTTATCCAGCCTAACATAACCCAAAAACTACATTTTTGTGAAGAATAATCTTCGTATTTAAATATCCCAGCTAAATGGGCCGAATTTCAAGAAGTCCTGTTGGGTTAATATATGATTGGACTTAAAAAATGTGGTTTCTGTGCCTGTGGGCTGTGCTATGACTGTAGCCCACAGCGACCACTTAAATGAAAAAAAGCTTCAAAATTTTCTTTCTGCAATTCGGTTTTTAAGACAATTTTTTTGGCCAACTAAGTTTTACGTATCCAAAATTCTCACCAACTTTTCAATATCTTTAATTTGTTTTGGGAATGCATATAACAAAAAAAATGAATAACATAATGAGCTAACAGAAGAAAAGAAAGTTGACAGTGAACTTGACCAGACTTTTGAATTGGAACGTTTGGACATGTCTCCGTTTCTTATAATGATCGATAGACTAGCACGCCTGCAGTTGGTGGGAAAAACTCTTTCAATTTCGGATTTTCGGAGGGTGTTAAACTCAAGAGTTGTCTTTGATTTTTATCCTAAAGATTCTAGTAATAGTAAGAGCAACTCCAAGAGATTCATGATCTTCTAACTCAAATTATAAGGGATTATGTTTAAAATTGTGCTCCAACAGGTTCTTAACTTTTCCTTAAAAAGTTAAGAGCATCATGTCATCCCTTATCTTTAAGGCCCCCCTTATTTCACTTTTATCAATAAAATATTATTTTTCCTCCTCTTTCCAATTGTTTCCCTCTTTTTTTGTTCTAGCTTCCTTCCTTTTATTTATTATTTAATAATATAAGGATCAATTATAAGGAAGCTTGTTGGAGTTGTCATACCTTATAATATTCTAAATCACTAAGAACCTAATATTTTATAATATTTATAAGGAAAACACAAGGAGACTGTTGGAGTTGCTCTAAGATTAGGAAAATAAGTATACAAAACGGTATGATAAACAATAAAAATTACTTTCTCCGTCCTTCTCATTTATTTATAAATGAGTTACACAAAGGTTAAAAAAAGTATAAAGTTATGGAGAAAATTAAGAAAAGTGACCAATCAATTTTTTATGTAATAAAAGTCGGTTATGGAGGAAAATAGTGGGTATAGTTATTTTTTAGTGGAGGAAAGTTTTGGTGGAAGAAAATTTTGAAATGTAAAAATTGAGAGGGACATCCGAAAAAAGAAAATATAATGAGAGGGACATAGAAAAATATTGAGCAAGATCAAGATGGAATAGCCTAATGATAAAATTGCAGATATGGATTTTAACTCATTTTATTTTAACTCATTCGAAAACTGTTAGAAGTGGATACTACTTTATAAACCAAGTTTTTTTTAAAAAGGAAAAAGTGCTCTATCAATATGGTTTTTAATTTGTTAAATTAAAAATGATTAAATTATACGAATGTTATTATCATATCAAATTAAACGGATGTAAGATTTTCAATATAATACATATATTGATATAATGCAATACTTATTATAAAAATGTTACTCGCTACTTAGATTCAACAAAAAATTATATACAATTATTTATGATATATATTTTTTATTTGTATGTTGGATACTCAGATTGTGCGAACATTTTATCCATGTAAATATAGTTCAACAAGCAAATTTACCATGAAATATGTCACATTTTCCAAATACTAGCAACGCACGGTACGTTCAAAATTCTGTAATTCACGCTTAGAGAAATCTCCTTTCAATAAGCTACAAGGGAAGTTACGTGTATAAATTCCGTGGGCAAACGTCTGGATTGAACATTGAAAAGTGGGTATGTGTGTTGGTGTAGTGGTTTGAGCTCTCGATTTCTCTAAAAAAAAGTTATGGTTCAAATCTTGGATTGTGCATGTCTTGTAACTATCATAAAAAAACGTTGCAAAGTATGTTCAACTCAAATTGAAAACTATAAAATAGAATAGATACACTAAAAGTTTTGTATTCGAAATTCGACCCTTCATATAAGTTTTACATGGGGCCGTAAGTGATTAGAGTTGTCATTATATATGTAATACGGAAAGTTACCGTAATATCATTATTAGCGAATAGGGATACTTGCCTTATTATATTAGTTACATTTGTAATTTGTTATCGATTAGTATTGGTTATATAAACGAACATTTTATTGTAAACGAATAAATATTTAGGGCTTCACGATTTAATAAGACAAGTAATTATGAATATTTTATCATGGTATCAGAGCCAGGTTTATTAACAAAGATGACGTTGAAGCGAAAGCACAACAACGATGATGCTGGTTTTGTGGGAGAGACCGTAGTAATCCAACGATAATGCGATGACTTATAACAAGATCAAACTATCATTTTTCAACTGAAAATGATGATGATTTACAACAAGAAACGATTTATAACAAGAACGACGATAACCCGATGATTGTTTCTCGAAGACGATCCGATAATCGTTTCTCGATAGAAACGACAATCGTTTCTCGATAGAAACGACAACAAACAACGACGACGACCTGATGATTGTTTCTCGATTGGAGATGACGACGACCTGATGATTATTTCTTTGCTCTTTTTAATTTGAATACATTACTTAAATATATTATATGTTCAAGGTAATATAATTATAAAATATAACAATTTAATGGATAATTTTAATTTTTAAGTAATAATATATATTACAATAATAGATTTGGTAGTAGAATAATTGGTATAAATATTATATTTATGATTTATTCGTGAACAAACTCGTGAGCAATGTTATGTGTTGTTTACGCAAACTCGTGAGAAAGTTCTTAAATGATGTTCAAGAAATGTTCGTGAATCGTTGATGAACAACACTTTTTCTTAACAAATCAAATTCAAATACTTTTTTTGGCTCGATTCAAGTTCGAGTTTAAACTTGAGTTCGATAATCTATCTTTTATTATATATATTCCAACAAGTGGCATAAATTAGTGAGACATTTTATTCAATCTAAATGGCAAGACCTTTTATTCAACTTTAAATGTCTAAGTTACCATTATATTTGTAATTTTTTAAAAGTTGTTGATGGTGAGAATTGAACCTACGTCTTTTCATTCATCCACACACCATCTTACCACTTGGCCAACCAATCATATGAGTCGTAAGTCATAAATATAATGTGTGTGTCTGGTGATGAATGAACAATATTTTGTATTTTGATTATTATGATATTATAATCATTTTTCTTCATTTTACATTTACAAATTTATATTATATTATGTTATACTTTAGTATAAATTATTGATATATGATATGTAGTCAACTTATATATTTCGAAATTATTCGATTTAACAAAATAATAGTAATTGTTAGTATTTGCAATATATGGATAATTATAATAAATTTATTAAATATTTATATATTCTTTTATTAAATTTAAATGCACCTTTTTTAAAAATGGTTAATGAACACGTAATAATTTAAACACATAAATGCATGTCGTCACATTTGGACCAATGTGTTTCGACATATTTTAGATTCAAATTCAAAGCATAAATTCATGATTGAAAAGATTCAAAGTCAAAGCATAAATTCATGATTGAAAAGTACTCAAAATTTCATCATTTTGTACATACGATATCAGCCCTATTCGATCGGAAGTGCATCGTCATTTACAGAATTTCATAAGTTTGTTTGTGGGATCGGCGAGATCGTCGTCCCAATAAGATGAGAGGCTGTAACATTCCATATCGAAAGGGATTATTGCATTGGACGCTTTTATAACAGCAAGTTAATATAATGCATATGAAAATTGCTAGCTTGAGCAAGTTTGTTTGTAGTGAATTTTTAGGTCAAGAAATTGAGCAAGTTTTAAATTAAAATATTTTAAATTTGACCCAAGTTGTTCCACGGATTGGTTAAGCATACCTTTCAGTTAGACAATGAGCTTTTATTATCTCTTGTGATGTATTCTCTGATTATATCAATGAAATGATTTATCATTTTAGCAAAAAAAAATATATGACACCTATGTCTATTTAGCTAATATTTGATGGATAATATGTTTGCGATTCTGTTATTTGATAATGATTACTTTTTAATTGATTGTAATTGATCGATAAATGTCAATTTAAATTTAAAACGATTTCTTCTTTGTTATTTAATTTTAAAAAATATTGATCAACATTACATGGGCTTAATATTCCGATCTTTTTTCTACTTATTGATCTTAATTGTTTTTGTCAAAAAAAAATATTTGATGTTTTTATTTTGACATTGCAAGAATACTTAATCGATTGCAATATACGATGCCTTTTTTATATTTTGCTGAATTAATAAAAATTGACATATGGAGTCAACACTTAACTTATATACGAAGTCAAATATATTAGTGTTTCAATATCATTGGCGAGGAAGTAATATTTTTGTATTTAATTCCTTGTAGAACACTAATAATTTTGTAATATAATCTAACATTTTTTTTAATTATATAAGGCAAATAAGTTTATATTATTAAAATACTTATGTATAATATAATAAAATCTTTACAATGTACATAATTTTTATTTGTAAATATAAACATCTCTTTTATTATTTCTTTACACATTATTAGTTATTGCCAATATTGTAAAAAACGGGAATCAAACTTAATCAATAAAGACATCGTCCATGAATTAGAATAATCCCAAATATTTTATAAATATAAAAAACATATATTTATTTAAATATAAATTATAAAATCAAATTAATTTAATATACATAGAAAAAAGGGTTAGTGAGACCACCATTTCGCTAATTTTTTTTTTTTTTTGACAACTTTATCAAGAATTATGATTAGTTGCCAACTTTTCATTAGTACCATTTCGATTTCATCTAGTATTGTCCATTGAGCAGAGTATCCTAAGATTATCCTACTTGGTTATGGCCTCTTTCATGCTTCAAGTTTTCTAAGTCATAATCCAACAGAGCTTCTAATTCTTCATGCCTTAATTTTATTTGCAGTAATATGCATTAAAATATAGTAGCGCTTCTCGACTCACCCTAGCATGCATTATGTTCCATCCTTGTGTGTGCTGCTCAGTAAGGTAGTAAAGTCTGAATATTTACCTTACTTGACTTATTATGCTGACTTGTTTTGCATAGTTTGAAATGACGTCCAACGGTATCTAAAACTACCTATTCAGTTCCCCCTGTAGTGAATTTGTCAACAATTCTAAATCTCTTCTTTTGCAAGGATGTGATAAAAGCCATCAGTGTATTGTGGTTCATTTTCTTGGACTCGAGACCTGTACTTTCATCAAATTCTAATAACCAAGTTAAAGAGTCTAAATCATATGAGATACATGTTCAACCTATGAATATATGTGAAGCATTAATAATAAATTATATTCCAAAAAAGCATTCGACAATAGAGAGTAAGAGGTTCAACACATTAAACTCAATGGACAAATATATTAAATTATTCTGATGTAGGATTAAATGGTAATATATTCTAAAGTACATAAGAAAATGTTACAAGTTTTAAAATAGTACAAAATGACAGTTCTAATCGTTAACCACTGAAAGATTGTAAAATACTTCATCAAATACAACGTTTGCCGTAAAATTATTTGATCATCATGTATCACCTTCAATCAAAATGTGAAATCCATCGGGAGATGTGTCTCGAGAGACAGCTACATACAATTGTCCATGGGAGAAAATCGGACGTGGAATATATTAACCAACTTTATCCACAGATTGATCTTGACTTTTGTTAATTGTCATGCAAAACAGAGTTGCAAAGAAACTTGAATACGTTTGAAAAAAAAGGCCAATCTGTATAAGTTGGTTGCATCTCGATTCTAGGTATTAGGTGCTTCACACCAACATGAGATCCGGTTAAAATTTGACATTCAACACTATTTTTCATACATTTTGTCAGAACCATACAGATACCATTGCAAAGACCTGTAATCTAATTTAAATTCCTTATGAACATAACAACTGCCCCAACCTTCAACTTCAACTCGTGTTTGGGAATGCACGGCATGTTAATTGAATTTAAATATTCAATTGGAAACGAAGATTCATAGTCATCCTCACATACATCATCTATGGAATCTTGACTTAGGTAAGTGTGAGTGGTACCTGGTATGAGCTCCAAGATATGAGAATTGATGCCATCATCAATCGCATTTGTAGGAGCAAAGATTTCTCTTTCTCTTAAATATGTGTGAGAATTCATGTTATTGACGAAGTGTAAGAACCCCAAATTTTGGATATAATTAAAACTTTTTATTAAGTAATGATAAAATGAGGAACAATGATTCCGATAACAAGGTCACCAGCTCTAATGAATGGTGGTTTCAAAGAACAATGATTGTAATGAATGGATATTGCTTTGGACAATGATCCTGATGCATTGGTATATTGTCAGAATAGAGTAATTCGATGGTTGAGGACCTAGATAAAAATAATCTACCATCCAGGAAGGAGCTAATGGATCCTTGAAGGGAAATGAGTACGTGCATAGTGTTTCCCGTACGTGCATAGTGTTTCCCGTACGTGCATAGTGTTTCCTGTACGTGCATAGTAATTTGGTGGATGAATAGTGATTTTGTAAGTTGGAAAACTTTTCACTCCACCCTATGTACGGGGCGTGATATGGATGTTTCGAAGTCATATTAGTAATACGCGGAGGAAATAAGTGAATGCAGAGACGATCGGAATTCAGAAATTCCAAATTCTTTTCGGTATAATATTTGACCGGACAGTGGATTAAATATTATTATAATCCAAGAATTGAGATATTAACTTTGAGGATTTGATATTTTGGGATGTTATTATATTTGATTTAAGAATGAAGGTAGGAAACCACTGAGGAGTGGTTATGGCTACAATGTAATTATTGATATTTGGAAAGAATGAATGGAATTCGACCTTATTATGTTTATGTCTTGAAGAATGCTAAAGGGTGACAACATAGGTAAGAATAATCTATCTTCTAAGGGAATAAGATATGGCAACTTCAAGCAAGAGAATACCCTCATGTCATCCAGATCGATAACGATTAATCCAGTAGTTCCGTAAAAAGGTTAAGGAACAATCGAAAGAGAATACGGACAATTGTACCACCCTAAGAGAACAAGTAAAGAATACAGAATGAATAGTGTTTGGTGGGAGTATATAATAATATGAGACGACACTATACAGAAGCATTCGGAACGGATTTTCGAGTTCGTATTAGTGATCCAGGGGGAAAATAAGTGTATGTAAAAGCTATCGGATTCTGAAAAACCGCACTTTTATTTTCTCCGAGAGTTCCCTGGACACTGATAGCCCTAAGTATTTAACGAATGGATTTAAGGAATATAAATTGGAAAGTTAGAATGAAAGATGGAGAATGAAAGTATTAATATTAAAGAGGATTCCCGGTAAACCCTAATTAGAAATCCGTGAAATATTCTCACGAACGATCAATCGAAACGGGCAATAACCGGACACAGAAACAAGCAGAGGAAGCAAGAGTCTTGTGCAAGCTACTAGAATAAATATCTAGTAACCAAGTGGGCAAGAGTAACTAGATTAATTGGAACATAACTAGTACTTAGAAATCAAAACACTTGGTTAGTTTTTAACCATGCAAAACACAACACTTGTCCTCCAAAACTCATCATCCATGACATCACACCCCACTAACACACCAAGATGAGATATTATCTCTCAAAAAGTCACTTTATGCAAGATTGAACAAAGAAAAATCAAGAAACCAAGCAAACACTCTCCATTCTCTTTTTCTTCAAAAGTTTCGGCCAAGGAGCTAGAAAAGGAGGTTCCCACCATTGTTTGTTCTTCTAATTTTTAGGGTAAGTACTACATATCATAGCTTAGATCCCCTAGAAATTTCAGCCTCAAATTCACTTCCTTTCATTTTCAAATAAATCATCAAAGGTGATGATGAATAGTGTTTCTAAGAACTAATCTTTGTTTTTCTTGTTTTCATGGTTGATCCTAGCTAAGTTAAGGCCATCCAAGGGCAATACCAAGCTTTGTGAGGCTATTACATACTACAAGGAAGGTATAATACTTGAAAACCCTTGCTCTACTTTGAGTTTTAAGCATGTTCTTGATGGATCTAGCTTAGTTATGATTATGTTCATGTTATAAGCATGTTTAGTTAGTGATTTAGTGATTTGATTAACATGATGAGTTTGATACTAAGATCAGTGGCTTCTGGTCTTGTTGGGGTGCTTATTATGTGTATAAGTTGATTAGGTGCTCGGTGTGGCTTGGTTGTTGCGTAATGAATTTTAGAACGCTCGATTCGTAGCCGTCGTAATGCCCGATTTTCATTAACACTAAGAAACCGAACTGGTCAGTAGCCATAACTCTCTGTTATTGGAAAGTTAATGAACCCTACTGATAGATTTTTGAACATAGATCACTTTGGCGAAAGAATCGAAGCATTTTGATTTACGGTTTAGGAATTATGACCAAATTACTAAAAGTAGTTCGAATCCGTAAACGAAAGTTCGTAACTGAAATTGAACCCTCGTAAACTATGTAACGTCATGGCGAATCTTGGTAAATAAATACTAGGGGTAAGAAGGAAGGTGTGAAAGAAAACCGTATGTCAAAAAGAGCATTTTTCGATTTATTAAAAATGTTCGAGTCAAGGTTAAACGCGAACGAACCCCTAAAAGACGACTCTTTTATAACTTCGGTAAAACACTTAGAAAACGGGCGATAAAACTCGGAGTATAATATTGGTTCGTAACGATCAACCTTAGAACTCATATGACTTAAATATGTCCCAAGTATAAGTGCAGTGACATGTCGTATTAACGAACGAATGTCGGGTCGGATCAGTGAAAATAAGTAATCCACTAAAAAGGGGTATAACGAGATAACTCGAGAACGTGTTTCGAATTAAGTATAACTTAACTTTTAATATGTTAAGTGATTAATCCCGAATGCCTTGGCTATTTATAGATCACCAAGCTGAACCGGGACCCGCTACCACTACCCCTTACCGTACTCGACTACCAGGCAAGTTTCAATTCCCTTCTTTTAGGCTGTTGTTGTGATTGAATAAATATATATATATGATTGCTGATATACATATGCCATTGCATGCATGCCTACTTTCAAGTTGAATTGATATACTTGTTCCCTGAATGTTATTGTTGGCTTATAAGCTAGATAGTTATACATCAGTTATAAGCCGGTTATTGTAAGACCCTCATAGAAGGGCGTATACATCTTATTCATCAAATATAGATCGGGAGTCAATATTTCTTGATATATCGGGATTACCTCGGAGGAAAATATTTAAGTAAATATTTTCCATTATTCGGGCGACGAATATTATTTGAATATTCGTTCGAGATTATTTATTTTAACGGTCTTTACTTCAAATAATTATTTGAACGTAACTATTCGACGAATAATATTTTTAATATTCATTCAGAGTCGAATTATTTATCGATTATTATTGCGAATATTCTTCTAAAGGTTGGACTACTAAATGAAAATTAATTGGATATTCATTTAGAATATTATTCATTAAATGAATATTACTTTTGAGTATTCATTTAAGACAGTAATTACCTATCGAATATTATTTTAATGTTCATCTGAAACTTGATTTATTTATCGAGTCTTATCTCGAATATTCCTTTAAAGCTTGGATTACTAAATGAACATTACTTGATATTCATTTAGAATATTATCCATTAAATGAATATTACTTTATCAATATTCATTTAAATTCCTAATTAATTATGAATATTATTTTGAATATTCATCCAGGGTTCTATTTAATCATCGAATATTATTTTAAATATTTTAAATATTCCTTTCAGGTCTTATTAATTAATGAATATTATTTGGAATATTCATTTGAATATTTAGTTATGCAATAAATATTCTCTCGATATTTCTTCAAGAATTATTTGAGAGATACTCTGATTAAAGATATTCTTTCATATTCCTAAATATTTCGTAAAATATTTTAATTCAATAAATATTCTCTGAATATTTATTCCATACTTAGAATAACCTCGATAAGGTTTATCTTTTTCGATTATTACAGAAAATATTTCGGAGTCGTATTATTATTAATCTTATATCAAGAAAGGTTCTCAGACATCATTCTTCTTTGAGTCTATCCCCTTAATAATAAGGGAACCTTACTTGGAAAATGTTATTTATCTTGTCGACTTCCCGGTCATAAAGTATTCCCTTCACTCGCAACTCGGGTGCTGTTGACTTATTAAGTCGTTGCTTACCTTCTCATCTTTCGAGGGGTAAGATTACTGGAACAAGTTGATATCCGTTACCAAGTAATAGCTTGGGAGTTATTGGTAAATTTTCCTTTCCAACTAGATACGACTACTTTGTGGAGTCTTATCAACAAGTATTATACTTGGGGAAAGGGGGACGAACGTTACATTCAGAATTATGAATTCTATTTGAACTAGGAGTCGTGTAAGAGGCCGAGTAGCGCCGGTCCATCCCCTTTGGCCCAACCGTTGGCCGGGGAGAGCTAGCAAGGCGGTATACAAGTAAAGCCGTCAGTTCTTCCTTCTACCGGTAGTAAATCTAAATTGAGCTGTACGATCTCGACTGATCATCAAGATTGGAACAGCGGGCGCGGTGAATACTCCATCATTGGTTCATCATCCAAATTTATTTATTTCCTGCAACATGATTACTGTTGGCAGAGTTGGAAAAGGGTCATAACCGGAATTGCAACCTTTTCTTGCAAACTCCTCTTCTTAATAACAATAAGAATATCTCGCTTACTTTGATGTAGCAGATATTTCTACAAACAAATACTTTAAGTTACCTTGTAACTTCATCGTTCATATTATACTGGCATCATTTCCGTAAATGCATGGCATATGGTTTGAAAGATACTTTTGAACTGTTATACATTATCGTTCAGTTATATATTATTGTTGGTGGGCTATTGCCAACCCTTGCTTTATTATTATATCACAACAACAGCTAGATCAGATGACTCGCACAAGGCGCACTCGACGCGGGCGAGGACGATGAGACTACCAGAGCTGAAGAAGAAGCTATTGGTAGGGTATATTTATTCTTTCAGTACCAAGAATATGGTCTAGTATGACTTATGTAAATGGATGGCAAAGAGTATGTATTTATATTGAAATCCTTTTGGATTGTAATAACTCATAATGTGATTAATAAAAATTTGATTGTTACTCTGATTTCATCTCTGGGACTATAACGGGTGTGTTTTATATTGTTGTGTTGGGTTATAGAGACGTAATTTATTTTATGTTAAGGAAAGTTCAATTGTTGTGGACAGAATTGGAAACCGTAACCACCGGATCCCGGACCCCGGATCTGGGGGTGTTACAGAAGTGGTATCAGAGCGTACGTTATAAACCCCAGAGATGAGGTGACGTTAAAACAATAAATTCAATAAGATAATAAGAACTCTTGCCAAGTTCATAGTCGGACTACTTAATGTAGTGATGACATATAAAACCCTTATGGGAACTCGTAAGTATAATGATAGTAACTTAGCTCGATATCGTATCGACGAGTAAGGCGACTGACCTTGAGGCATACGAGCAACAGCACGATGATGCTTTATATGCTGAAGATCAGCGGTTAATTTGATGGAGTACCCTACTGGAGACCCGGAAGAGGTTCCAGCAGATAAGGAAAATCCTGTTAGGATAAGGAGCTTACCGATGGGTAATGAGGGTCGCAGCCAGAATGACTGTGATGATTAAGATATGGTGCTCAGAAAAGTGAGTATAAAGAACCGAGATATTATTAAGAGATCTGAAGATGCATGTTGAATTCATAGCCGGACTACCAGATGTAGTACCAGCAAGAAAGAAGGATTGGAAGAATTACTTGAGATCTTATACGGAAATAGATTAGAATCCTTAGAGATTTTCATCTTAACAAAGAAAGAGCTAGAGGGATGTATGATTATCAAAGACATCGATTTAGGGCGAGGAGCAGAGTCCCTAGGAATAGTTAAGAATGAGGCAGTAAGTGCCATATCATTTGATAAATGAATCAGTATGAATATTGTCAGTAATAATTCGCCATGAGAAGGCAGGTGTCGTAGGTTGTAAATTATGGAACCAAATTAAGGTTAATAAGGTGGTTTTATTAAGGAAAATGTTCATTTTATGAATGAATCATTTAGAAAGTAAAGACATTGGGAAGTGATAGCATGATTGGGTAAAATTATATAAGGAAGTAGCAAGCAAGACAATGATCTCAGAACCTACCGGAAGATAAGACCAGTGAGTCAAGATGAACTCGTAATGAGACTACTGCCAGAGACTGAGTATAGAGTTAATTCAACTCAGTTAAATGATGAACCAGAAACGTTAGATGCATGTGATTTAGAGGAATATTAAATTCCTTCTTCTCTTTGAATGGATTATAGTAGTACCTTAAGTTTATTCCGATGCGGAATTATAATAGATCAAGTAATACGATCAGTAGTTAAAGAGAAAAATGTGAGAAAATCTTCCTGGTGCTAAAAGGTGAAATTGGTAATGACCAAGAGCTGGCATTGCTTAATGGAAAAAAAAAGGGGAGACTTTGTGCTTCCAACGACGCTTCGCATAAAGGGTTAGGTAGACCGACATTTGGTAGTATTGAATATCAGGACGTATAGGTATCAGGACGTTGTGACTGGTTTCAGTTTGAAACTATTGATTCCCTTCTAAGGGATGGATATAATTGATTCCTTTCCAGTGGGTAAACTTCCAATCTGATGATGATTATTTCGTTAACTATGACTGCTTATGATTCCACCTGCTTGGAGGTTCAAAGAACTATTCTTCAGGTTTCGAAACTGGTCTCCTTAATGTTACCAGTAGGTGGGTAGATTGATCAAAATTTCCCTGAGTCTGGAAAGGAATTCGGTGAATTTTGGCAAACCTTGTCTTTCTGATTATCAGAGAATGTCATGGAAGAGATTAAAAATTGGAGCAAACCCTGTGATTTGGGTAAGGATGCTGTAAAATGGGTTAGTAAACGGACCCTGAGCATTACAATCGACGGTAGTGATAAAATGATGAAGTGAGATTGGACGAAAATAGGAAATGTAAGTAAGAAACTAGCCGGACTGAGAAATTCCAGGATTGACTTAAATGAAAAGGCTGTTGTGCCAGGAATGGTAAGCTTGTGTGGCACGCAGGATTGATAAGAATAGTTGAAAAGATAAAAGTGGAGGAAAGGTGACCGGAGATGGTGCCGAGTAGTCGATTAAGACTTATATGGAGTAAAGTTTTGGAAAGGTAGAAAGGTATCAAAGAAGAAGGCACTATGCCGGCAATTGCTAGAAAAGTAATGCTATTAGCCAACCCCTAAAATCATATATTTTTATTTTAGTGTGGCCAGTTGAGGCCAAGTCACGACGGACTATAAAGTGACTAGACCAGCAATGAAAAGACAAAGCAGGGTTGCTTCTAAGTAAGCACCGACTGCAAGGGCTTCTGATATAAAGGAAATATTAATGAGATCGTAGGAGTCTTCTACTAAACCCTTTGCAACCCATGTTGTGATGGGGAATTTACTAGACCTTTTTGGGATGGGGTAACCCGTACTAAAGTGACTCATGTGTATATGGTTGTCCAAGATTACGAGTAAAATGGAAGTATAGTGACTTGAGATGTATGATGTTAGGGTATCATGAATACCATGAACATATTACGACTAAGGGAAGTAAACAACGAAGGTTTATGAAGAGAGTATAGAAATGGTCAGAGATGGATCAGTATGCTGTAGAAATTTTGTCTAAGGCAAGTACATTTGAGAAGAACGATAAGTACTAAGAGATTCACGTTGAACTCGACCAATATCTTCCAAAACATCCTTGCTGCCATTACCAAGTTCTGTAAGAGAGGAGATAGGCATACGTTGCCTTTTTGGAAGGCCAAATAGGCTGACAGCTATCTGTAAGAAGAGGGTGGCATTAAGCCACCGATCGATTATCAAATGAGAATGATTGAAAAGAGACCTTTATTAAGGATACATGATCTGATTGCCAATTATAAGATGCAAGAATTCTTTGGCAGTTGAATTAAGGATAGGATATCCATAAATTAAGACAAACCCTAGGGAATGCACAAGGGGTGGCATTAACCCTAATAACGACATTATGACTTCAGATGATATGAGTTGGACTTGCTAAGGCAACAATGACCGGTAAGGATTATTAAAAAGAGTTCTGGAAAGAACATAGATAGAATTATTAGAGTATTGATCAATGACATTTTGATATACCCTGTACCCAGAAAATACAGGAGGAAGGATGAGGATGACCTATGAAACCTTACAAGGAAAAAGGTAATATTCCAAACTTCAAAATGGAAGTTTGGTAAGGAATGTATGACATAGTAACAGTAATGCCAGATGAGGCATGTATGAGACCCTGAGGAAGTATGGATTGAACCTATAAAGGTTGAGATTATCCTAAGATAAGGAAAGAACTAAGAAGAGAAGTATCCTAAGTAGGATTGGGAATAAACGTGATAAAGTTCCCACGGGTAGGTGGAAGCAATGACTTATGGAGAAAGACTGTTAAATATATTTTTCTCCATCAGCAGAGCTTAAGGGAGAATGCTTTCACCCAAAAATGATGGGAATGAGGTAGAAATGTTTGAATTGGAATATATCCAAGGAACAAGGATTACCGGAAATTATTATTATCATGAAAGGCCAATGAGGTGGCCGACAGTCTAAGTATAAAGGAATAATTATAAATGTTCATACCGAAGAAACAAAATGATATTTGGAAAGACCTTGAAGGTCATATTGGAGTGGAGGAAGTTACATTCCTTTTGATGATTGTGCAAGAATCGAAGGTGATAATAGTTTAAGTAAAGATTCGATTCCTGATGGAGTCTTAAGCATATTACGTACCTTAGAAGGTCCCGTTTTGAGGCAAACCAGGACCATGGTACAAAAATTGATGAAGTAAACCGTTAAGTTTCCAGTCTTTTATGGAAGATGCATAAGTGATAGTTTCATCAACCGGACCTAGCTGCGATGCCTGAAACTCTTCTGCAATTCTATCTACTTCATGTTATATCTACATCAAGTTCAGGAAGTGTTCGTTATGGATAAGGAATAGTGATTACTTTGTCTCCCTAAGGGATTTGAAACCCGTAGGGTTAGCTATTAATGCACTACGTAAACAACAAGTGATGGTGATTCTTCTAAGAAAGTAGATGACAATGTAAAGATAAAGAAAGTGCTGCCATTGATTAACTAAATGGCATGTTGATGAATGACAAACAAGTTTATGTTAGTGTACTTCTGCGCAAACAAGATAGAGAGTATGAGGTTGATGATTCATGATGTTAAAGATATTCCCATGGAAAGAATTAATGAGACTTGGAGGGAAGGGCGGTTGAGCCCGAGACTTATTGGGCCACCTGAGAGTTTAAAGTGTTCGGACGGCGGTATTCGAGCCAGCCTTACCCCCAAAACTTATAGCACGGTCATAACGGGTTTTCATGTGGCCAGGCTACGTCAGTAAAATGCAGATGTTCAACAGATGATAGGAGTACGAGCATGTAGATATACGACCTGGTCTGACTTACGAAAGACAACCTGTGGAAAACCACGATTAGAAAAGAACAAGTGATGAGAAACACGGTTGGCAGAAGTAGATTATATGAATCTAAGTTAAAGGAATCGGGCCAGATTCATTTCGGAAAGTTTAAATTGAAATAACGTGATGATTATAGAATAAATGAGACGGAATACCGATAAGGAGGTACCAAGTGCAAAAAGGTGTCTCAATAAAGAGGTGAAGGTGAAATTAAATAATAGAAATGAGTAAGAATCAGCTAATAAGAAGGATGTGATTGATAAAGAAAAGGGTGGGGAAGCAACTATGGAATGCGAAGCAAGGAATGTTATGAATGGGTTTTCTAATGAATTCTCAGGATGACAACCTGATAGTGTCAATATTATAGTTATGAAAAAGCTAGTAACATGATATGGGATGTCAGTAATAATGATGTCAAGTGAGAAATCTAAGATTTAACCTGAAAGGTTGAAGGATTTCCCGAATGTGAGTATCGCTATGATTGAACAAGAGTATTTTGTCCATAGAATAATGGACAAAGCAGCAAGATATGTTGACACGTGAGATTGCGATCAAATAGTATTGGATATAATTATGATTAATTTCTTCTTTGATAAACCTCTATAGTTCAGAGGTAAATTCTGAGTATGATATTCTACAATCATGAAAGCTTTCTATAATCCTTTAGAACTCTTTTCTCTTCTTCTCTCTTATTCATCTTCTTTATGAATTGAGAAGAACAACCCTTTTAGGAGGGGAGGTACTGCTACGTGACTATCTGTCTATGTGATAGAAGTCTAAGTGGAATACCATGACTTGTTTAATTGCTTGTCAAGTACTAAAGGCTGGCCCCCTTCTGTACTAACTATGCAATATAACAAATGTTCAATTGATCATAGTGATCTCTCAATAAATCTTTCCACTTCTCTATATTGATCGAGATTGCGAAGATTAAAGCAATCAGGAAATGCACAGTACGAGCGAGGTTACCTCCGAATTCGTAGGGTGATAGTGATACCAATGTTACTGCAGGTATCAATAAGGATAAGACTGAGTAAGAATATAACCCAGATAGTGAGTTGTACGAAAAGTAGCAACGTTGATGGAAAAAGGATACAATATGGATTGTAGCACTAGAAGATGTGCTGAGGAAGGGTAGAACGACTAAGAATTGACCGGGAAGCTAAAAAGTGAACGACAGGCAAACGACTCTTTGCTTCCTACCTGATTCCGGGACGGAATCCTTTTAAGGAGGGGAGACTGTAAGAACCCCAAATTTTGGATATAATTAAAACTTTTTATTAAGTAATGATAAAATGAGGAACAATGATTCCGATAACAAGGTCACCAGCTCTAATGAATGGTGGTTTCAAAGAACAATGATTGTAATGAATGGATATTGCTTTGGACAATGATCCTGATGCATTGGTATATTGTCAGAATAGAGTAATTCGATGGTTGAGGACCTAGATAAAAATAATCTACCATCCAGGAAGGAGCTAATGGATCCTTGAAGGGAAATGAGTACGTGCATAGTGTTTCCCGTACGTGCATAGTGTTTCCAGTACGTGCATAGTGTTTCCTGTACGTGCATAGTAATTTGGTGGATGAATAGTGATTTTGTAAGTTGGAAAACTTTTCACTCCACCCTATGTACGGGGCGTGATATGGATGTTTCGAAGTCATATTAGTAATACGCGGAGGAAATAAGTGAATGCAGAGACGATCGGAATTCAGAAATTCCAAATTCTTTTCGGTATAATATTTGACCGGACAGTGGATTAAATATTATTATAATCCAAGAATTGAGATATTAACTTTGAGGATTTGATATTTTGGGATGTTATTATATTTGATTTAAGAATGAAGGTAGGAAACCACTGAGGAGTGGTTATGGCTACAATGTAATTATTGATATTTGGAAAGAATGAATGGAATTCGACCTTATTATGTTTATGTCTTGAAGAATGCTAAAGGGTGACAACATAGGTAAGAATAATCTATCTTCTAAGGGAATAAGATATGGCAACTTCAAGCAAGAGAATACCCTCATGTCATCCAGATCGATAACGATTAATCCAGTAGTTCCGTAAAAAGGTTAAGGAACGATCGAAAGAGAATACGGACAATTGTACCACCCTAAGAGAACAAGTAAAGAATACAGAATGAATAGTGTTTGGTGGGAGTATATAATAATATGAGACGACACTATACAGAAGCATTCAGAACGGATTTCCGAGTTCGTATTAGTGATCCAGGGGGAAAATAAGTGTATGTAAAAGCTGTCGGATTCTGAAAAACCGCACTTTTATTTTCTCCGAGAGTTCCCTGGACACTGATAGCCCTAAGTATTTAACGAATGGATTTAAGGAATATAAATTGGAAAGTTAGAATGAAAGATGGAGAATGAAAGTATTAATATTAAAGAGGATTCCCGGTAAACCCTAATTAGAAATCCGTGAAATATTCTCACGAACGATCAATCGAAACGGGCAATAACCGGACATAGAAACAAGCAGAGGAAGCAAGAGTCTTGTGCAAGCTACTAGAATAAATATCTAGTAACCAAGTGGGCAAGAGTAACTAGATTAATTGGAACATAACTAGTACTTAGAAATCAAAACACTTGGTTAGTTTTTAACCATGCAAAACACAACACTTGTCCTCCAAAACTCATCATCCATGACATCACACCCCACTAACACACCAAGATGAGATATTATCTCTCAAAAAGTCACTTTATGCAAGATTGAACAAAGAAAAATCAAGAAACCAAGCAAACACTCTCCATTCTCTTTTTCTTCAAAAGTTTCGGCCAAGGAGCTAGAAAAGGAGGTTCCCACCATTGTTTGTTCTTCTAATTTTTAGGGTAAGTACTACATATCATAGCTTAGATCCCCTAGAAATTTCAGCCTCAAATTCACTTCCTTTCATTTTCAAATAAATCATCAAAGGTGATGATGAATAGTGTTTCTAAGAACTAATCTTTGTTTTTCTTGTTTTCATGGTTGATCCTAGCTAAGTTAAGGCCATCCAAGGGCAATACCAAGCTTTGTGAGGCTATTACATACTACAAGGAAGGTATAAGACTTGAAAACCCTTGCTCTACTTTGAGTTTTAAGCATGTTCTTGATGGATCTAGCTTAGTTATGATTATGTTCATGTTATAAGCATGTTTAGTTAGTGATTTAGTGATTTGATTAACATGATGAGTTTGATACTAAGATCAGTGGCTTCTGGTCTTGTTGGGGTGCTTATTATGTGTATAAGTTGATTAGGTGCTCGGTGTGGCTTGGTTGTTGCGTAATGAATTTTAGAACGCTCGATTCGTAGCCGTCGTAATGCCCGATTTTCATTAACACTAAGAAACCGAACTGGTCAGTAGCCATAACTCTCTGTTATTGGAAAGTTAATGAACCCTACTGATAGATTTTTGAACATAGATCACTTTGGCGAAAGAATCGAAGCATTTTGATTTACGGTTTAGGAATTATGACCAAATTACTAAAAGTAGTTCAAATCCGTAAACGAAAGTTCGTAACTGAAATTGAACCCTCGTAAACTATGTAACGTCATGGCGAATCTTGGTAAATAAATACTAGGGGTAAGAAGGAAGGTGTGAAAGAAAACCGTATGTCAAAAAGAGCATTTTTCGATTTATTAAAAATGTTCGAGTCAAGGTTAAACGCGAACGAACCCCTAAAAGACGACTCTTTTATAACTTCGGTAAAACACTTAGAAAACGGGCGATAAAACTCGGAGTATAATATTGGTTCGTAACGATCAACCTTAGAACTCATATGACTTAAATATGTCCCAAGTATAAGTGCAGTGACATGTCGTATTAACGAACGAATGTCGGGTCGGATCAGTGAAAATAAGTAATCCACTAAAAAGGGGTATAACGAGATAACTCGAGAACGTGTTTCAAATTAAGTATAACTTAACTTTTAATATGTTAAGTGATTAATCCCGAATGCCTTGGCTATTTATAGATCACCAAGCTGAACCGGGACCCGCTACCACTACCCCTTACCGTACTCGACTACCAGGCAAGTTTCAATTCCCTTCTTTTAGGCTGTTGTTGTGATTGAATAAATATATATATATGATTGCTGATATACATATGCCATTGCATGCATGCCTACTTTCAAGTTGAATTGATATACTTGTTCCCTGAATGTTATTGTTGGCTTATAAGCTAGATAGTTATACATCAGTTATAAGCCGGTTATTGTAAGACCCTCATAGAAGGGCGTATACATCTTATTCATCAAATATAGATCGGGAGTCAATATTTCTTGATATATCGGGATTACCTCGGAGGAAAATATTTAAGTAAATATTTTCCATTATTCGGGCGACGAATATTATTTGAATATTCGTTCGAGATTATTTATTTTAACGGTCTTTACTTCAAATAATTATTTGAACGTAACTATTCGACGAATAATATTTTTAATATTCATTCAGAGTCGAATTATTTATCGATTATTATTGCGAATATTCTTCTAAAGGTTGGACTACTAAATGAAAATTAATTGGATATTCATTTAGAATATTATTCATTAAATGAATATTACTTTTGAGTATTCATTTAAGACAGTAATTACCTATCGAATATTATTTTAATGTTCATCTGAAACTTGATTTATTTATCGAGTCTTATCTCGAATATTCCTTTAAAGCTTGGATTACTAAATGAACATTACTTGATATTCATTTAGAATATTATCCATTAAATGAATATTACTTTATCAATATTCATTTAAATTCCTAATTAATTATGAATATTATTTTGAATATTCATCCAGGGTTCTATTTAATCATCGAATATTATTTTAAATATTTTAAATATTCCTTTCAGGTCTTATTAATTAATGAATATTATTTGGAATATTCATTTGAATATTTAGTTATGCAATAAATATTCTCTCGATATTTCTTCAAGAATTATTTGAGAGATACTCTGATTAAAGATATTCTTTCATATTCCTAAATATTTCGTAAAATATTTTAATTCAATAAATATTCTCTGAATATTTATTCCATACTTAGAATAACCTCGATAAGGTTTATCTTTTTCGATTATTACAGAAAATATTTCGGAGTTGTATTATTATTAATCTTATATCAAGAAAGGTTCTCAGACATCATTCTTCTTTGAGTCTATCCCCTTAATAATAAGGTAACCTTACTTGGAAAATGTTATTTATCTTGTCGACTTCCCGGTCATAAAGTATTCCCTTCACTCGCAACTCGGGTGCTGTTGACTTATTAAGTCGTTGCTTACCTTCTCATCTTTCGAGGGGTAAGATTACTGGAACAAGTTGATATCCGTTACCAAGTAATAGCTTGGGAGTTATTGGTAAATTTTCCTTTCCAACTAGATACGACTACTTTGTGGAGTCTTATCAACAAGTATTATACTTGGGGAAAGGGGGACGAACGTTACATTCAGAATCATGAATTCTATTTGAACTAGGAGTCGTGTAAGAGGCCGAGTAGCGCCGGTCCATCCCCTTTGGCCCAACCGTTGGCCGGGGAGAGCTAGCAAGGCGGTATACAAGTAAAGCCGTCAGTTCTTCCTTCTACCGGTAGTAAATCTAAATTGAGCTGTACGATCTCGACTGATCATCAAGATTGGAACAGCGGGCGCGGTGAATACTCCATCATTGGTTCATCATCCAAATTTATTTATTTCCTGCAACATGATTACTGTTGGCAGAGTTGGAAAAGGGTCATAACCGGAATTGCAACCTTTTCTTGCAAACTCCTCTTCTTAATAACAATAAGAATATCTCGCTTACTTTGATGTAGCAGATATTTCTACCAACAAATACTTTAAGTTACCTTGTAACTTCATCGTTCATATTATACTGGCATCATTTCCGTAAATGCATGGCATATGGTTTGAAAGATACTTTTGAACTGTTATACATTATCGTTCAGTTATATATTATTGTTGGTGGGCTATTGCTCACCCTTGCTTTATTATTATATCACAACAACAGCTAGATCAGATGACTCGCACAAGGCGCACTCGACGCGGGCGAGGACGATGAGACTACCAGAGCTGAAGAAGAAGCTATTGGTAGGGTATATTTATTCTTTCAGTACCAAGAATATGGTCTAGTATGACTTATGTAAATGGATGGCAAAGAGTATGTATTTATATTGAAATCCTTTTGGATTGTAAGAACTCATAATGTGATTAATAAAAATTTGATTGTTACTCTGATTTCATCTCTGGGACTATAACGGGTGTGTTTTATATTGCTGTGTTGGGTTATAGAGACGTAATTTATTTTATGTTAAGGAAAGTTCAATTGTTGTGGACAGAATTGGAAACCGTAACCACCGGATCCTGGACCCCGGATCTGGGGGTGTTACACGAAGTCTGGATAAGTGACATCCAAAATACTCTTTTACTGGATTAATGTAATTCTCAATTAGATATTGTTTTGGAATAAATCTTTCTGGATCCGAAAATACCTGGTCAAGATGAATGTTTTCTAGTTTTTCATCCCCAACATAAAGTACCCATCTAATAAAATCAGCAATTTTCTTATTTTCCATTTCTTCATATCTGAAAAGGAGTATGAATATGTTGAGTATTGAACACACAAGAGAATACAGAGGGGGGGTGAATGGATTCTCAAACTTTTTTTCTGATAAGTGTTTTAGGTGAAGGTTGTTTTAAGGGTTTGAATCTGGTTGTGTAACAGAGTGTGTGTTTGTGTTTAACAGATTATGTAAGTGTGGAATATAAACACAAGAACACGATATCACTTTAATCTAATATTGTATTAGATAAAGATTTGCTACAATCTGTGAATACAAATGTTAGTATTCTCAGCTTCTTTCTCAGAGAGATATTACTTGTAAAAACTATAGATCAATCTGTTTGATACTTGCTAAAGAAGTAGGGTTGTTCACTTATATCACGTGAACAACTTGCTTAAAACAAATAAGGTAGCAAACAAATTTGCTTTCTAATGTGTCTATCCTATTTGAGTAAACATCCAAACTGTTACAGATTTGACTTCTTAGAACTCTGTTCAGATTCACTTCTTTAGCTCTTTATCTCTTGTACTATCTCTCCAAGCTTCTTTGTAGGCTTTCCAACGTGCTTTACAGTATGTGGTCCATAAACCGTCTTGGCTTGTTGCAGGTTTCTGACTTGTATAATTCTTCAGTATTTTGTCTCCAAGATTGTATTCGAGAAGTAACTCTGTTGGTGATTCGAGAACTAGAATTGGATTAATCGATAACTCTGAGTTCTCGAATACTGTTGAGCTGACATATCGAATCACTTCTAGAATAAGTCTTTTCTCCAGGAATCCTTGAGATATCGAATAGAGCATTTTACTTATCGAATCCCTGAGATATCGAATAGCTTCTTTAGTGCTTGAGATATCGAATGTAGCTTTGACTAGTTGACTCTTAGAGAACTCGAATGATGCTTTGACTTGTTGACTTCTTGAGTTCTCGAATAGAGTATTAGACATGTCGAATCTCTGAGTTCTCGAATGAGGCTTTGACTAGTTGGCCTCCAGAGATATCGAACAGTGTCTTTTGAGATATCGAATTCCTGACTTCTCGAATGCTAGACTTCTCGAATATAACAAACATACTTCTCGAATTGGTACTTAGGCAAATCTTCATTCTCCAAATTTCAACTGTGTTTATTTTGACAGTCTTGGTCTTCAAGCTTGAGGAAGGATCCTTGGAACTTCTTTCAAGCATTATTCTCTGACTTTAATTACAGTTACACGGGTAGAATTTGATGCATGTTATAAGTACTACAACAAGTAGAAACTCTACAACTAGAGGTTCCCTCAGTTAAGAGGTCATGTAGGTAATGCAAAGCATTACAGACAATTAGGCTTGTTGATGTGCTGAAAACATGACATTTAATATCGCAAGCGCACGATCATCGTTTTAGTATTTTAAGATTCGATCCACAGGGAATAATTTTTATTTCGCGATCCTTAATTTTTAATTTAATCGAATTAGAACAATATGGATAATTAGAAATTTTGGATTTTCTATTTAATTCCTAAAACTAAATTTTTTTTTAAAGAAAATTAAATTAATCTATTTAAACTAAAAACTGAATTTTTCATTTTTATACCTAAAGAAAATTTAGACAAATTTTAAAAGAAACTCTAATTTATTCTAATTTAATTTAACGAATTAAAATTCAAAAGAATAGAAAAATTATCGACTCTTAATTTCTAATTTAATCGAACTAAGGCAATTTTGGATTTTTTTTTTGATTTTTACTATTACTTCCTAAAAGTAAATTTAAATTATTTAAAACTAATTAAATTTATTCTAATTTTAAAAGTAAAAAGAATAAAAGTTGATTTATTCTAAAAATTTCCTAATTTATATTAAAGCTGGATTTTATTCTAAGAAAATTAATTACACAAATTTTAGAAAAGTTTTGACATGATTGATTTATAAGTGCAACTAGCAAAAATAAAACAAGCCAAATTATTATAATCCCAAGCAACAATTTACTGCAAAAATTCGAAAAAAATAAAAAAAATAAAAACCACAAAATAAAACTCACAGAACTCAACTCGTGAACTCAGAAAAACGAAAAAAATAAAAACGATTCACTCAGCACAGACATGGTAATACAGGAACACAAAACAGTAACTCCCAGTGATTCTACTCGGCAAAGTTAATATGCACAGGCTTGGTACCAAAAAAAAAAAACTTAGCAGCTAATACAGTAAACTCGCGAATACCCAGCAAAAACGACACAAGAAGAAACACTGGACTCGTCTCAGAACATTCCAATCTTGAAACAACAACTCAGCAACGCAGGAAAAACTGAACAAAATTATAATTACAATGATCTTAAACCAGCAACACAGTAATTACAATACTCAGCATTTCCCAAATAAAACATTCAACCACGAACAAAACTCCCAAATAAAACTCAACTCAGCAGAAAAACCCGACTAACGAACAAGATTTACCAGACAAAAACTCCACGAAAACAGAACCGCACAACTTAGAATTTGATTCAACAAAACTCGAACCCGTAACTACAACTACAACAACAGTCACATCAATGAAACAACTCAGAGACGACTACAACGAAGCAAAACGAACTCAAACCATAACAAAACTCAACAAACTGCGAATTAAACAAAACCAAACATGTCGTCAATTACGAAGAATAGCAACCCCAGATACGTAAACTGCAACAATAACTAGGACAAAACTCGACAATAACAAAAATAGTACGGCTCAGTAACAAGCAACAATAAAATAGAGGTAACAAAGGAGTGGTGTTTGTGGTGGTTGTTCGGAGCGGAGATAAGAAAGGAGAGATAGAGACGGGAGAGGAGAGATGGGTTTGGCGTGTTTGTAATGGAGGAGGAGAGACAAGAAAGGGGAAACTGGGGATTGGGTTCGATGGAGAAGAAGAAGATAGAGAGAGAGAGAGAGAGAGAGAGAGAGAGAGGAAAAGAAAAGAGGGAGATGGGTTGTGGTTCGGTGGAATTGACAAAGAAACAGGGGTGAGAGTAGCTGGGCTTGTCAACTTACGCACATAACTAAAACAGAGGGAGAATACAGGGGACTACTTCGAATTTATCAATTAAAACGAAACAGAAAATTAAAACTTTTTTTTTTGAAAATCAAAAATGAAAATAAAAGGATTAACTTGGAAAATTAAATTACACTTAAATGAAGATTTGGAATTAAAATTGGCCACAATAAAATGGAAATTTAAAGGGACAAAATTAAAATTAACAACTAAGAGCAAGAAATTAAAAAAAAATGAAAATTTGCATAAATATGAAAAGAAAGTGTTTACAAAATAAAATGAAGGCTACTACTATAATTTAGGTTGAACTAGAACTAACCTAATTCTAAGATGATTTTACAAATGAAGAATGAGGCTATTTATAGAAAATAACTAGGGTTTTTGGTAGGTTTGGACTAATCTTAGCCATTCATTTGGTTTTGGGTTGGCTAAATCTTGGCCATCCATTTTGTTTGGTGAAAATATGCACCACCCCCCCTTGCCTTTCCTTTTCTTCTTGTTTTGGTCCTTCTTCTTTCTCTTTTGCCATTTATTTCTTTATTTTGTCATTTCTTCATTTTTCTCGAATTTTCCTGAAATTCAACAAAATAATTTATTAAAATACGAATTCAAGCAATAAATAGGTAATAAAAATATGCAAAAATATGCACTCATCACTTGTTATTAGATGTATACAGGCACGCCTCTGTGACTAACAATCTCCCCCAAATTGTGAGTAAGACCCTTAGTCATAATTTCATGTCTGATAACAAGCCTATCATACATAAAGATAAAACTTGAAAAGTACAGGTATATAACTTGATTGAAAATACAAAGAGGCATCCTTACAAGTTATGAAGAATTACTAGCCATATCCTTTTGGATTCATCTCTTGAGCTTTGGCTTGCAGATTCTCATTTTTCTTCTTTTCTTCAGCTTCTTTATCTTTCTTCTTTGCATTTTTTTCCATAGCAAGAACAATGTCTTCTATAGCAGTGAGTTCCTCAATTAGAGGAGAGCCTGATAGATCTTTAAGAACTTTATTCAGCTGTTTCTCAGAGTAGGAACTGATGTAGTCCATTCTAATCTTCACAGTTCTTCCATATTTCTTGTATTCAATAATGTAAGGATTATACTTGACTCTACACAGACCCATGGCTCTTAACTAGAGCCGGCAATTTCGTACACGACACGAAAAAACGACACGAAAACGACACGAAAATTACGGGTTTGGGTTGACCTTTACGGTACACGAACACGAAAGTACACGAACACGAAATTACACGGATGAATTTAGTGTCGGTTTTGGGTTTACCTTTGGATACATGACACGAAACGAAAATACACGAAATAAATAAATATTTAAATAATTTTATATAAATTATATGAATACATATTTTAAAATAATATTTTATATACAATTTTTACATATGATAATTCCAAAATAGTTTCAGACTTTAGTTTCACAACATTTGAGCAAACTTGAGCACACTTGATTCTTTATGACATATTGACTTAAGACTCGACTAGTAAAAATTTATTATTTAAATATTTTTATTTTTATTCATAAATTACACGAAACACGACACGAAATGTACACGAAATAAAGGTACACGAACACGAAACGAAACGAATCCTTATCGGGTCGGTTTTGGATTTGGCATTACGTACACGAAACACGAAAGTACACGACACGAAAGTATACGAAACGAACGAATTGCCAGCTCTACTCTTAACTCATCAGCCTTAGCTTCCATAGCAGCAAACTCCTCCTCTCTTTCCTTTAACAGCTCTCCACTTTTCTTTTTCCGTTCTGCCTGGTGATCTCTCTTCGTCTTGACAAAGTCAATCAACTCCAGCTTTCATACTCTTTCCACTCTATCTTTAGAATCCAACATAGCATTAATCCTTTCTATATCATCTAGCTTGCCCCAATGCTGACATGTCCCTTGCTTGAATTTCTTCTGTCTTCCATCAGTATATTTAACTTCAAGGCAGTTATCAACAATGGTAACATGATAGATTCTTTGAGCCCATAGGAATTGTAGTTGGTCTTCATCAAAGTCTTCATCTAGTGGTTGGAGTTTTAATCCTGGAATGATAGTTAGGGCCCTTGATTTAGATGGCTTCACTCTTCTTGCAGCATGTTTGAATTTGATCTTTTTCACTTGGTTGCTTGGCAGAAACTTGTGACCTTTGCTAGTAGACCATTGTAGTACACCATTAGCAGTTTGCTTTTGGAAACATACCAATGGTTTCTTGAGTTGAATATCCTTCTCTTCTTGAGGTGGCAAAACAGTTGTAGAAGCCATAGATATAGATTTTGATAGGTCACTACTAACTGTATTCACCCTAGAGTTAGAGTCTTGTGTTATGGTGAGGTTACAGTTAGCAATGCCTAAGGCTTGCTGTTTTCCACTTTTCCTTTCATAGACTTTGCCTTGGTCATGATCATCCTTCTTGTCCTTGCTGTCCTTCTTCTTCTTCTTCTTCTTCTTCTTCTTCTTCTTCTTCTTCTTCTTCTTCTTCTTCTTCTTCTTCTTCTTCTTCTTCTTCTTCTTCTTCTTCTTCTTCTTCTTCTTCTTCTTATTATTATTATCTTCATCACCCTTATCACTCCTGTGATGTCTTCTTCTCCCATCACTTTTGTCTTCATCTTCATCATCCTTATTTCTCCTTCCTTTGGCTATTTCTAGAATCTCACCTGTGGCAATGAAGGTTCTGAGAATGTGCAATGCCTCTACTTCTTCACCAGTTCTTATCCCATTCTTCTTTTGTAATTTATCAATAATGTCAATGATAAGTCTGTGATTCTGGAGAGTGAGATCCTTGGGAATGACCAGCTATTTGATATCCTCAATCTTTGTGCCAGACTGATAGATAATTGTTCTTGGATAAGTGCAAAGTTCAGGCAACCTAGCTTGTTGACCATTCCTCAGATCAGCATATAGACTCTTGTTGTTCTCTCCCTTCTTCTCTATCAACCCCAGGATATCATCAATCTCTGTGAATTTTAGAGCCTTCAAGGTGTCATAAGATAGATGCCATATTTTACCACTGGTCACCATCATAATCTCCTTGAGATAGATTTGATTTAGCTTCCTTGGAATCACTGTCTGAAATTCGATTTGTTCTCTCAGACTCCTTCTGTACTCCAATGTATCCCCTCCAACCTTTGCTCGAGAGACTTGCAGAAACTTCAAGAAGGCAGTATCATGATAAGTTTCTGAATTTGCTACTTCTATCAGCTTGGCCTCAGTAACTACATCCACTTCAACTGGTTGATCTTCTTCATTTCTGGAGGTTTTAGCTTGCTCAGTTGGCATAGATCCTGCGATCATTGTAGAGGTGATGGTTTGTTTTTGGCCACTTGGGGTAGTGATGTGTACTGGAGGTAGAGTGACAGTTGGTAAAGAAGGTAGAGGTGCATTGACTTTGGCTTTGCCCTTGCCTTGAACATGAGAGGTTGTAGGTTTTGAGATTTTTGGTTGACCACCCTCAGTTATGATTATGCCTTTCTCCTGAGGCTTCTCTCCCTTAGTCTGCTGCTCCCCCTTAGGCTTTGATGTCCTTAAGTTCCTCTTCTCCCCCTTAGGCTTGTTGTCAGGCACAGAGGCTTTGGTAGAGACCCTTGGGTTGGAAGAGGTGGGATTAATAGATTCATCAGGTAGAGGGAGCCCCATATGCTTCATCATAGCAGACATCATTAGTTGTTGATGAAGAAGAACATCAGCTGTGGTGGTAGCTTGAGTGTCCAACTTTTCAGTGAGAGTTGTTACTATGTTTGTAAGATGAGCATTTGACTGCTTGAGTGAGCTCACTTCTTTCTCCAAAGTATCCACCTTGTTGAATAACTCATTAGCTTTAAAGCCAGACAATGATTGTTCCTTGAGCCTCACTACCTCAAACTTGGTCATATTATGCACAGGGGCCTCAGTCACCAGTTTCTCCATATTGATTTGCAAACATGGTCCTCAGCATGGAATTGGCATATGTTATCTGACCAGAGAGATTCTGAACTTGAGTTGCTAGATTACTGACAGTTCCATGAAGCAAAGCCATGCCATTGTCCGTCTTGATGCAGGTAGATTTTGCAGTCTTGTATGGTTTTGAGGACAGGATCTAAAGTTGGAAACTTGGCAGCAAATTCTCTCTTGATTTCTCCCATTGTCTTGGCTGTTTCATCACACACCTTGTTGACTTCTGTCTTAACACCCTTGCCAAGATAGTGTACAGCCTTGAGGAATCTCTTGTAAGAATCATTCATGGCTTCATACACTTCACCAGGAGTCAGAGATTTAGCATTTGAACCCAATGAAGTGAGGTATTCCTCTCTTAGATATTGAAGGGATTCATTGAGAGTAATATCATATTTCCCTTGCAGCCAGGCATCTACATTCCCATCTCTCTCAGCCTCATCTGCTATTTTCTCTTTCTGCATATCTACATCATCCCTGTGACACAGTAGAATGGCTTCATAGTCTGGGTTTGACATATTGGATGTGACAAGGTTTTGGGCTATCTTTACAAACTCAAGAATCTGATCCACAACTAAGCTTTGAAGTGCTTCAACCGTCAATTGTGGTGGAGCAGACCCTGATCCTGAAGCACTATCATGTTGTACAGGCTTCAGCCATTGTGATAGAAAGTCAGAGCTAGAGCTAGGCAAGTTAGACTCCTCAGTTACAGATGCAACTTCTGTAACCGGATGGATTGACTCTACTACTGTTGTCTCCACAGAAGTGGGATGAGTTACAACAGTAGTTGACACAGGCACAGAGTCTCTAGTGAAAACTAGTGAATCCTCTGTGTTTGTGATGGTGTCATCAGGATATGCCCCAGCTAGCATTCCCTCACCATCTAAATGTGGTTCCTGGGTGGTGAGCAAAGTGTCATGCACTAAGTCACTTGAGTCCATTGGCTAACCAAGAGAAGAAAATTCTTGGTGATCAATGCCTTGCTCCTCAATTGCTTGAGTTGCAGGCTCCAAAGAAATTTGAGTGTTAGATTCTGGAAGAGTAGTGTCTTTTAGAGTAGATTTTGGCAACTCCCCCTGAGAAATAGAGGGAGTTTCAAGTATGATGTTCTCTTCACTCTGTGTTGTGGCAGCCTTATCACTCCCATGTGCTGACTCTTTACAAGATAGTGCATTGGGGAGGATGCTTGATTCTATAGATGCACCCTGTTGAGAGGATACATCTAGTAAACTGTGTGCCCCTGATTTTACAACTTCAGCCATTTGTGTGACTGAAGAGGTGGTTTTCTTAGCTTTCTTCTTCTTTGGCTTTTGCAAGGGTGACACAGGTGCCTCACTTTCTAAGCCAAATTCAGCATTCAATGCTGCTTCTGTTAGCATTTCCAAAGGTTCAAAGGCTATCTCCTTTCTCTTCTTTTTACTGACACCACCCTGTTGAGAGGATGATGCAGGTGGCTCTATATTTGGTTCAGTGTTTGGTTGAGGGGGTTGGTTAGCTGGCCCTGGGTTAGCATTTTGTTCTACTTGCTTGGGCTGTGCTAACTCAGACTTAGAGGCAAATGTTGGCATGTTGTGGGGGTAAGACTCAAATAACCTCTGCATATGAGGGGTTATTACAAGCCTAACATCCACATCATTCCCAGTCTCCAAGTTACCAAAAATGAGTTTGGTCATGGATTTCGGATAGTCTATTCTATTTCTATTCATCCCAGGCAATTCAATCAGTTTATTATCTACAAAATTAAGAGCAAATTGAATAAAACGAGGGAAGAAAATTTCATTACCTCTCTTGGTTGAGTTCTTACCAAGTCTCCCATATAACTCCTGCATAATTAGATTACCCACATTGATTTTCCTATCATATGCCAGGGAGTATGCAATTTGTTGTGCAGGTGCACTGATTTGATCAAAACACGACTTTCTAGCAGTGAACACATGTAGCAGTGTGGTGAACACAAAAATCCATTCTTTCTGAGACACTTCCGGTTCATTTTTCCAATCTTGATTGTATCAACATATCTGATAAAGTCGAAGAATGTAATCAAATCATCATCTGATACCAGAGGGTGATATAGCTCCTGATGAAGTCCTAGTGCTTGATTCATATCCTCTGTAGTGATAGTAACCTCTTTCTCTTGTATTTTGCAGTAGATGATATAAGAGGTTACTGCATTCTCGAGAGCAATAACTTCCACAGTGGCTGTCCTCCAAAACTGTTTTAGGAGATCTAGGTACAGAGTTGGGTTGGCTGAGAGTGTATCATTGATGTTGACTCAGACATCCAGCGAACGAAGCACTTGAAGTTAGCATTGGGTGCTTCCACATCATTAGTAATAGCAATGAAGTTGGTGTGGTTAGGAATTGTGAGTTGGGTATTTGCCATTGTTACACAGAGAGACGAGAAAAGAGAATGAAGGTTGAAGAAGAAATTTAGCTTTTGAAGTTAGGGTTTTCAAAGGTTTTGGAACTTTAGATGCTTGAGAAATCGAATGAAATGAAACGAATAGATGTAAAACTGTATAAGTATGAAGTACTTGAATTGTCGATTAGATATATGTTTTGTATCGACAAGTCAGTCATTCGAGAAGTAGAAATCAACTATTTGATAAGTCAAGAAAGGCTTAATCGATATCTCAAGCAGTTCGTAAGTCACAGCTGGCTATTATCTAACTTAGAAATAATTCCAAATTAAATAAAATATGTTTTTATGAGTGATTTAAAATTCTGATTAAAAATCCAAAAACGGTTAAGATTCAGCGAAAATTCAGCCTTTTCAAATGATTCGAAAACTCAAATGTTCTATTCGAGAACTCAGTCATTAGAGAACTCAAACGTCCTATTCGAGAAGTCAAGCAAGTCTCTGTTCGATTTCTCCAAAATGCACTATTCGAGAACTCAAGAGTGTTCCAAATAGACTTGTTAGAGAAGTCGACCATAGACATGAAAGTCATTAGAGAAGTCTGACTTATCGAGCTACACTTTTCACTCATAAAAGTTAATTTTCACTACCTTTTCAAAATTCTCCAGAATTATTCAAATGAAGAATTGTAAGAACCCTAATTTTTGTTATATTTTCTTTTATTTAATATCATGTGACATTGTCAATTTGGAACCTTTCTAGTCATCCCTGTTGTTTAATGGAATTGATTGCCTGAGAAACTATGTTGTTACATACACTATGTAAGATAAAGGGAAGGTTGTTGAAAGCAAGAGTCTTATTGTTAGTAAGATTTATAAAACTTGGGATTTGAGAATGATTAGAGTATTAAAAGATTTATTAAGGATTATGACGAGGAATTATGGATATTCGAGGAATTTACACAATTAAGTACTTAAGGAATTACTAGGGAAATCTCTACGCGACAAAATATTATTACGAGAGATTAATTAAGATACGATACGTATTAAAGATTAAGTGACAAGCATTGGTGGAAGAATAATGATACAAGGAGTAGTATTGCATGCAAGTCCCATGCAACTAAGTAGTTAGGAAAAGCAAACTAGTAGTACCAAATGGACAAGAGGAATAGTAACTAGTTGGCATTTCTTTTTCCAAAGAGACAAGAGTACATGGTGGCCATACCTAGACTTGTACCATGTATCACATATACACACACTAATACATATCACCCAACCACTTTACAATTATTCCACCAACACAAAATCAAAACACAAAAATACTCTCCCCCCCCCTTGAACAAAGCTCTCGGCCCAAGCAAGAAAACAAGGAAGAAATTTTTCTTTCTTCCACTTCTCCTCATTCATAATTCAAGGCATAATTCCTAGGCTCTCTAAATCATCAAAGAAAGGTATACTAAGAATTCCAAGCCCTTTCATCCATTCATTTTCAAGATATTAATTGTTAAAGTTATTGTGAATAGTAACATTGTTAAGTTTTCTTTTAGATCTTGGATTATAAGGAGTGTAGAAGCTCATTCAAGGTGTTCTTGAGATTTGTAAGGCTTAACCAAGGCTCCTAGATACTCAAGAAGGTATAAAAACCCTAACCCCTCTTGGCTATGTAGTGTTTATGATGTTTGATGATAGATCCATGTGTATTTGTGTTAATCTTGGATGTATAAGTGATGGATGATATAGATCTTGAGTTTTAGTGTGGTGGTTGTGATTTTGATGCTTGTGGATAGTATATGTATCTCCATGAATGTTATAAAGTATGAACTTGGTGACTTAGATGTTGGTTGTGTTGTGGAAGTAAGAATCTTGGTTGATTTAAGTGAAACAAGCATGCTGAGTTTTTCCAGAAACTTGACCTGTCTTGTAAGATGGTTTTGAACCCCCAAATCTTGTCCCCTGAGGTCCTACCATATATTGTTGGAAAGGTATTTGAGTGTAGTTTCCAAAAATATAAGGTTCATGACTAGGTGATGTATAGATTTTTAGTTATGGCCGGAGAAGTGGAATGTGTTTCTGGATTCCGGACTGCACTAAATGGTCCCCTTGTGAACCTTGTTTAAACCCCTAAAAATTTATGTTGGATCATGGAAAAATTAGAGAAGCTATAAAATGCAGTGGTTAAGGCTACCCAAAAATAATTGGATTAAAATATGAATTTTTCAATTTTATAAAAATGCTAGAGTAAAATTCGCGCAAGGGAAAAAGTCGTTAAAGTGGAGTATAATTCTAGGGGTAATGGACGTGACTCGGATATGGTAACTAAATTAAGTCGAATAAGTGACGAGCGTAATCGAGTGGTGACATGAACCTATAGTGGGGCAAGAGTGTCATAAGACGAAGTCGTTAAGTTAATTTTGTGCCCTCTAAAACCCCGCAATTAAAGAGATATTGTTAAGGTACTAACGAACGGTTATTGCTTATGTATAGATCATTCCACTCCGCGCGTTCGACCACCCCAACCACACCAAGGCAAGTTTACTTTTCAAAACTTACATATACAAGGACTTTCACCGTTGTGTTTGTAGTTTTCAATCATACCAAATGTTATGTTTATCGAAGTATTGATGAAATTGAGATGTATAAGTACATATATGTTTGTACCCCTTGAACTTAGATTGAAATGTTTTCCTCGGACAACGACTCTATCAATAGAGGTCGTAGCGGTCCGTATATACTATTGATCGGGGAGCGGTATATTATTATATCGTAATTAGATTGCGAAACCCGAAGGGTCATTCGGGGAGTATCGTATACTCAAGTAATTATTTTTATATCTTCGTAAAAACTCAAAATACCTATCTTGGATTAAAAGCTTATTTAATTAAATAATTATTTTATTAATTATTAATATTAAATCTTAAAACATCATTTATTAATTACTGTTCATTATTTCAAAGACAAAGCTAATCCAAGATACCTTTAACACTTTCAAACTCGAACTCTTTCGAACTCAAAACATTTTCGAAAACCCCCGGTCAGGTTTTGCTTCTTGTATGATTTCAAGAATCATCGGTCGACTGATGTCGGACCTCAATTACTCTGTTTTCAATCAAAATCAAGTTTTCAAAAGAAAAAGAAAAAGGGACTCTGGCAGGTGTGGGAACCGTTGACGAACGATTCCCGGGATGTGTAAGCGGCCGTGAGCCAGGCGGTCCATCAATTATTATTCCGGCCCAGGTGTTGCCGAAGGATGATTACGGATGTAGTTTTCATCGAGGGTGATTACGGATGTAGTTTTCACCCGGGGATAGTTACGGATGTAGTTTCTATCCTTCTACCGGTAGAGAAGACCCGTGGATTATTGGACTTGGATGTGGCGACTGATCATCGTCAATCCCTGTCAGGTTTTATGTTTTCCTTAAGTCCCATTCCTCCATTTTGGAAAAATACTCAGACACTGCTTCTTGGGCCTAAGTGCCAAGTTGCCGATAGTGTTCTATTTTGATGAGAAAGATGTTGACTCTATGCAGTATCTAGAACTGCAAGTTTATTTTGAAAACAAGGGCACGTATTGGTGCACCTTCGGAATTTATCAACAATGACAAGTGATTTTATATCTGATTGATACAAACGAGTTTAACAACTGCTAATCATATGAAATGTTATATTGCTTACCTTATACATATATTTCTTGCTGAGCTATAGTTGCTCACTCTTGCTTGTTTTCAAATTTACAAACACAACAGCTAAGCGAAATGGCAAGACCCAGACAGACTGCCCGAAAGCAGGTGACTAGACCTGAGGCAGCAGTTGAGATTCCACCGGTAGGCCCCATTAGCCGGATTGGTTGGCAACTTTTGTTAGTTCATTTTATTTATAAGTATGACCTGTGCAAAGCAGTGTATCGTAACAAACTTTCAAGCCGCCAACTTCGCTTCATATCGAAGTGTTGCTGGTAGCATAAATGCTATTTAATTCGGTCTGTAATAACTCTGAAACTTTTACTTTTGCTTAATCAATGGTGTGACGTTTCTGAGACTCTAACCTGTGTGTGTGTGTGCGGTGTGAGTTTATTGTAGGGTCGATGGCTGTTATATATATTATGTGCAAGAACAGGTATGTTATTAATGGAAAATGGACTGTGAGCGCCTAGATCTCCGACCCCGGATCTGGGGGCGTCACAGAAATGGTATCAGAGCGAGGTTACAGTTCTCAGAAATGATAGTAATTTAAGAAAGCAATCCTAATAATAATAACAATAATAATAACCCTAATAACCACCTTAATAATACTTAGAACTCTCATCGAGTTTGCAGTCGGGTTATCGGATATAGCCCTGACTTTAAGGCCCGTGAGGGAACTACTCCTTAAACCTTTCTTTATGGTTAGTGACCCACCTTATTTCTCTTGTGTAGAGGGAGGAGATACCAGACCCTGAGGCTTTCGAGAGAGAGCATGATGAGGCACTGATGCGAGATACCGAGGATCCTGAGGAGGATATGGGTGCTGATTCTGAGCTTGGCCCCTGGATTACGCTGATAGGAGATACTGATGATGAGGATCCTGTTGAGGAGCCCTTTGAGCCTGAGCCAGAGCCTGTTACCCCATCTCCTATAGCTACTGATGAGGAGAGTGTGAGATCCGGTGAGGGCCGTGTTGTGTCACCCCCACCTTCTCCGCAGTCATCGAGCCCTGTTTCATCGGACGGTGACTCCGAGGATGATACTTCTGGCGAGGAGGAGCTCGACCCTACCCCTGCTACTGCTCCTGCTCCTGCTACTGCTACTGCACCTGCTCCTGTTCCTGTCATACCACCCCCGCCGATGGACCTACCCCCAGTGTCGGGTACTGAGCACGCTTACGTGGTACAGTTCCTGACCCGAGACTTACTTTCTGCAGAGGTCAGACTTAACGAGGCGAGGCGGGCACTAGTGGAGGAGCGCGAGGCGCGCTTGAGGATCCAGGCTGAGATGAGGACTGCTGTTACTAGGAGGACTAGGGCTCGACTCCATAGGATTGAGAGGAGGAGTCGCGAGAGGATTCTTGGTTTAGGGATCCGCGGGGGCGGAGTGATCCATGCTAGGGATGCTAGGCGTGTTGTGCGTCGTGCATTTTCCCGAGTGAGGACCTTGCTCCATCGCGGTGCGGCCCCATGATGTGTACTGATAGCTCAGTCCCCTAGGTTCAGATGACATTAGTGTGTCGATTTTGCGGGATAGTTGACTTGTGCAGTGGTATCCTTTCTGACCAGTGGATGAGTAGACTGACCTACAGATATGTAGATGTGACTTCGGGTAGTATGTACGGATGTAGCCCTACTTTTGTGTAGCCCTGACTATTCAGATGATGTACTTGTTGTTGTTCCACTTTTGCTAGACTTTGACATCGGAACTATGTATTTGGCTCTAACATCCAAACTTTGTGATAACCCTTGTACCGTACTTATTTAGTTTCAGTTTCCTTGATATTGTCTCAACTGCCTTACTTTCTGATGCCATGCTTTACTGTTTTGATATCCAACTGTGAATATATACAATTGCTACAAGCCGCAAATACAACCATGCTGTTTCAAATTCGACATGCGATTTCAAATTGTTCTCTACAAATTTCCAAAATGTTTCTACAATTTTTAAAATAAATTTTTTTCAAAAAAAAATTGAGGTTTCGAAATCTTGAAAACTCTTGCAAATGTTTTCGCATCCCATAGAGATTTTCCCAAAAATGTTTTGGCGTTTTATCTCCAGCATCGGGTTATTAAAACTTTTGCAACTTCCACCCTTATGAGGAGGAACAATACGTTCCTGACCCGTGTAAACGCTGTCAGGTAATTGGAAAACCCTAACCCATTTCTTGTTTTATTATCAGAATCATGCCACCCAGAAGAATGAACACTCGAGCTCACCCGGTCAGTTCTGAAGGCCAGGGTAGCCACCATGGGACCGGAGGCCACCAGAACCATGAAGGGTAGAATGTGAACCTGAGTGAGAATGAGGGCAACGATCATAACTTGTTTGATGACTCTGAGTATGACGAAGAAAAAGCTGGTGATGACACCCGAGAGGTAGAACATCCTAGGGGAGGACCTATGGAACAATTCATGGAACTACTTAGGCAGAACTTGGACCGTCCCCCGGTTCAGCAACCACCCAGCAATGCTAATGCAAATGCTTTCCGGAACTTCAAATCCCTGAAACCCCCATAATTTAAAGGAACTGCAGATCCGGTTGAGGCAAGAGCCTGGCTGAAGGAAATGGAAAAATCTTTCGAGATACTAGGTGTCGCTGAGGAGCAGAAGACTGTTTTCGCCACTTACCTTCTGAAGGGTGAGGCAAACTATTGGTGGGAAGCTAAGAAGAATTTGGAAGGAAGAGGTGTGGTGACCTGGGAGAGGTTTAGCGAGCTGTTCTTGGAGAAGTACTTTCCTAGGTTCATGGAAACACAAATGGAGCTGAAGTTTTTGGAACTAAAGCAAGGTAACATGACGGTGGCCGAGTACGAGGCCAAATTTACTGAGTTGTCGAGGTTTGTGCCGGAATATGTGAACTTTGAGGCAAAGAGGGCCCGAAGATTTCAATTAGGGCTAAAGCAAGGGATTCAGAATCGTGTGGCGGTTCTTGAGCTGACAGACTATGCCACCCTGGTACAGAAAGCATCAATTGTTGAGGCTGGGAGTGAACAGATGCAGAAGGAGAGGGAAGGAAAGAAGAGGAAGTTTGATAGTCGAAAGGGAAACTCTGCGGGAGGGAGCTTTCCGAGCAAATTTAAGCGAGGAACGATGTCCCAACCCAGCGGAAACTTTGGAACCAAGAGAGCTGAAAGTTGGAGTGTGGGCCAGAGCGGCCGACCACAGGGATCGTCTTACTCTACCCCATCCCGAGCCCTACCCCCAGAATGCAATAAATGTGGAAGGAAACATGCGGGCGTGTGTAACCTACAGGATGTGAAGTGCTTCAAGTGTGGGCTGTCAGGACATTATGCTAACGCCTGTCGAGGAACTAGTAACAACACCAATGCCGGAGGTAATTGCTTCAAGTATGGGAAACCAGGGCACCGAATGAGGGAATGTATGTCCTCTGGGCCAGCTGCATCAAGAGTGAGTGGAACTGCTTCTAACAAGGCCCCTACTGCAAGAACTTTTAACATGACGGTGCAGGATGCCGTGAGGAACACGGATGTGATTGCAGGTACTCTACTACTCAACTCAGTTAAGGCAAATGTTTTATTTGATTCGGGAGCTACCAAGTCTTTCATATCTCTAGATTTTGTATGTCAGTTAGGCCTTAAGACTGAACCATTGAAAGACAGACTGCAAGTAGAGATAGCTAATCATGAAATTATCCCTGTTAGCCAAGTATGTCCAGGTTGTGACCTAGAAATAGAAGGGCGACACTTTCGGGTAGACTTAATACCTTTTAAACTAGGAGAGTTTGACGTAATAGTAGGCATGGATTGGTTAACAACCCACGGAGCCCAGATTGATTGTGTAAAGAAGAAAGTAAGTTTGAGACTGCCAGGGGACGAGGAAGTAGTGTTTAGTGGAAAACGGCAAAACCAAAAGTTCCTGACTATGATTCAAGCTAAGAAGCTTTTACGTAAAGGATGCGAAGCCTATTTAGCCTATGTGAAGGATACCAAGAAGGAGGCACCAAACCTACAGGAAATCCCTGTCGTTAATGAGTTCGCGGACGTATTTCCGGATGATCTTCCCGGACTACCACCTGATAGAGACATCGAGTTCGGTATAGACTTAGTTCCGGGTACGGCCCCAATTTCGAAAGCCCCATATCGGCTAGCCCCAGTGGAGATGAAAGAGCTGGCCACTCAGTTACAAGAGTTGTTGGATAAAGGGATGATAAGACCTAGTGTGTCACCGTGGGGAGCCCCCGTGTTATTCGTGAAAAAGAAGGATGGTAGTATGAGGTTATGTATAGACTACAGAGAGTTGAACAAGGTGACTATAAAGAATAAATATCCCTTGCCCAGGATAGATGACCTGTTTGATCAATTAAAGGACGCAGTTTATTTTTCTAAAATTGATTTGAGGACCGGGTACCACCAGTTAAGGATTAAGCCAGAAGATATACCAAAGACGGCCTTTCGCACCCGGTACGGACACTATGAGTTCCTAGTGATGTCCTTTGGGTTAACGAATGCCCCTGCAGCTTTCATGGACTTAATGAATCGAGTCTTCAAGAAGTAATTGGACAAGTGTGTTATAGTCTTCATCGATGACATCTTGATTTATTCCAAGACGAAGGAGGAACATGCAGAGCACTTGAGGATTGTATTGGGAGCATTGAGAGAAGAAAACTTGTACGCTAAGTTCTCGAAGTGTGAATTTTGGTTGAAGGAAGTTCAGTTTTTAGGGCATGTGATTAGCGAATAAGGCATTCTAGTGGACCCAGCTAAAATAGAGGCTGTATCAAATTGGGAGAGACCAACCACTCCGACAGAGGTGAGAAGTTTTATAGGATTGGCTGGCTACTATAGAAGGTTTGTCCAAGACTTTGCCAAGATAGCAGCCCCTTTGACCCGACTAACTCGCAAGACCGAGAAGTTTGTGTGGACTGAAAAATGCGAAGAGAGCTTCCAAGAGTTGAAAAAGAGGTTGGTGACAACACCAGTACTAGCCCTACCTGATGATAAGGGAGATTTTGTGATTTATAGCGACGCATCCCATAAAGGTTTGGGGTGTGTGCTTATGCAGCACGGTAAAGTGATCGCGTATGCATCCAGACAACTTAAGGAGTACGAGATAAGATACCCCACCCATGATTTGGAATTAGCGGCGATAGTTTTCGCTTTGAAGATCTGGAGACATTATCTTTACGGAGAAAAGTGTGAAATCTACACGGATCACAAGAGCTTAAAGTACATATTCACTCAGAAAGAGTTAAACATAAGGCAGAGGAGATGGCTAGAGCTAATCAAAGATTATTATTGTGAGATTCATTATCACCCAGGGAAGGCCAACGTAGTGGCCGATGCACTTAGCCGAAAGGAGAAACTCAAGCTGATAACGTCAGTGGACGAATTGATCAAGGACCTTGAGAAACTGGAGATTGAAGTGAGGTTACCAGGAATTGGACAAGAGAGTCTAATGGAAATAAGAGTCCAACCCCCGCTATTGGAAAAGATTAAGTTATGCCAGGAAAAGAAGATGGAAGAAGAAAAGAATTCGATGGAGAAAATTTTGACTGGCGAGGAGATTAAGTGTGAGAAGGACGGGAATGGAATTATGAGGTACGCATCTAGGATATGGATCCCGAACGTTCAGGAATTAAAAGATGAGATTTTTCAAGAGGCTCATAGTTCAAGATACTCAATTCACCCTGGAGGCACTAAGATGTATAGAGATTTGAGAGAATACTATTGGTGGCCAAATATGAAGAAGGACGTGGCAGAGTGGGTAAGTAAATGTTTGACATGTCAAAGAGTAAAGGCCGAACACCAGAGGCCCAGTGGATTGTTGCAACCCTTAGAGATACCCGAGTGGAAGTGGGAACATATTGCGATGGATTTTGTGGTCGGACTACCAAGGACCAAGACAAATCATGATGCCATTTGGGTAATTATCGATAGATTGACCAAGTCAGCACATTTTCTTCCAATCAACGAGAGATACACTGTCGACAAGCTGGCAGATATTTACTTAAAGGAGATTGTGGTTAGGCATGGGGTTCCTGTGGGCATTGTATCAGATAGAGACCCAAGATTCAACTCCAGATTCTGGAGAAGTTTTCAGGAATGTGTGGGGACCAAGTTAAACATGAGTACTGCACACCATCCCCAATCAGACGGACAAAGTGAGAGAACCATCCAGACCATAGAGGACATGTTGAGAGTATGTGCCATAGATTTTAAGGGAAGTTGGGATGACCACTTGCCGTTGATCGAATTTTCCTACAACAACAGTTACCATGCGAGTATAGGGATGCCCCCATATGAAGCTTTATACGGACGAAGATGTCAGTCTCCCTTGTGTTGGGAAGAAGTTGGAGTGCGGAAGATTTTAGGGCCTGAACTGGTCCAACAGACAAGAGAAACTATTGAACTCATAAGAGGACGGCTGGTAGCGGCCCAAGACAGACAGAAGAGGTATGCGGACCAGACCCGCAAGGACAAAGAATATGAGGTAGGAGAGTTTGTGATGTTAAAGGTATCACCGTGGAAGGGATTGATGAGATTTGGTAAGAAGGGGAAACTAAGCCCGAGATTTATTGGACCTTTTGAGATCTTGAGACGAGTTGGAAAGTTAGCCTATGAATTGGCTTTACCCCCGAGCTTGATGTGCTCTTCACTCTGTGTTGTGGCAGCCTTATCACTCCCATGTGCTGACTCTTTACAAGATAGTGCATTGGGGAGGATGCTTGATTCTATAGCTGCACCCTGTTGAGAGGATACATCTAGTAAACTGTGTGCCCCTGATTTTACAACTTCAGCCATTTGTGTGACTGAAGAGGTGGTTTTCTTAGCTTTCTTCTTCTTTGGCTTTTGCAAGGGTGACACAGGTGCCTCACTTTCTAAGCCAAATTCAGCATTCAATGTTGCTTCTGTTAGCATTTCCAAAGGTTCAAAGGCTATCTCCTTTCTCTTCTTTTTACTGACACCACCCTGTTGAGAGGATGATGCAGGTGGCTCTGTATTTGGTTCAGTGTTTGGTTGAGGGGGTTGGTTAGCTGGCCCTGGGTTAGCATTTTGTTCTACTTGCTTGGGCTGTGCTAACTCAGACTTAGAGGCAAATGTTGGCATGTTGTGGGGGTAAGACTCAAATAACCTCTGCATATGAGGGGTTATTACAAGCCTAACATCCACATCATTCCTAGTCTCCAAGTTACCAAAAATGAGTTTGGTCATGGATTTCGGATAGTCTATTCTATTTCTATTCATCCCAGGCAATTCAATCAGTTTATTATCTACAAAATTAAGAGCAAATTGAATAAAACGAGGGAAGAAAATTTCATTACCTCTCTTGGTTGAGTTCTTACCAAGTCTCCCATATAGCTCCTGCATAATTAGATTACCCACATTGATTTTCCTATCATATGCCAGGGAGTATGCAATTTGTTGTGCAGGTGCACTGATTTGATCAAAACACGACTTTCTAGCAGTGAACACATGTAGCAGTGTGGCGAACACAAAAATCCATTCTTTCTGAGACACTTCCGGTTCATTTTTCCAATCTTGATTGTATCAACATATCTGATAAAGTCGAAGAATGTAATCAAATCATCATCTGATACCAGAGGGTGATATAGCTCCTGATGAAGTCCTAGTGCTTGATTCATATCCTCTGTAGTGATAGTAACCTCTTTCTCTTGTATTTTGCAGTAGATGATATAAGAGGTTACTGCATTCTCGAGAGCAATAACTTCCACAGTGGCTGTCCTCCAAAACTGTTTTAGGAGATCTAGGTACAGAGTTGGGTTGGCTGAGAGTGTATCCTTGATGTATGACTCAGACATCCAGCGAACGAAGCACTTGAAATTAGCATTGGGTGCTTCCACATCATTAGTAATAGCAATGAAGTTGGTGTGGTTAGGAATTGTGAGTTGGGTATTTGCCATTGTTACACAGAGAGACGAGAAAAGAGAATGAAGGTTGAAGAAGAAATTTAGCTTTTGAAGTTAGGGTTTTCAGAGGTTTTGGAACTTTAGATGCTTGAGAAATCGAATGAAATGAAACGAATAGATGTAAAACTGTATAAGTATGAAGTACTTGAATTGTCGATTAGATATATGTTTTGTATCGACAAGTCAGTCATTCGAGAAGTAGAAATCAACTATTCGATAAGTCAAGAAAGGCTTAATCGATATCTCAAGCAGTTCGTAACTCACAGCTGGCTATTATCTAACTTAGAAATAATTCCAAATTAAATAAAATATGTTTTTATGAGTGATTTAAAATTCTGAATAAAAATCCAAAAACGGTTAAGATTCAGCGAAAATTCAGCCTTTTCAAATGATTCGAAAACTCAAATGTTCTATTCGAGAACTCAGTCATTAGAGAACTCAAACGTCCTATTCGAGAAGTCAAGCAAGTCTCTGTTCGATTTCTCCAAAATGCACTATTCGAGAACTCAAGAGTGTTCCAAATAGACTTGTTAGAGAAGTCGACCATAGACATGAAAGTCATTAGAGAAGTCTGACTTATCGAGCTACACTTTTCACTCATAAAAGTTAATTTTCACTACCTTTTCAAAATTCACCAGAATTATTCAAATGAAGAATTGTAAGAACCCTATTTTTTGTTATATTTTCTTTTATTTAATATCATGTGACATTGTCAATTTGGAACCTTTCTAGTCATCCCTGTTGTTTAATGGAATTGATTGCCTGAGAAACTATGTTGTTACATTCACTATGTAAGATAAAGGGAAGGTTGTTGAAAGCAAGAGTCTTATTGTTAGTAAGATTTATAAACTTGGGATTTGAGAATGATTAGAGTATTAAAAGATTTATTAAGGATTATGACGAGGAATTATGGATATTCGAGGACTTTACACAATTAAGTACTTAAGGAATTACTAGGGAAATCTCTACGCGGCAAAATATTATTACGAGAGATTAATTAAGATACGATACGAATTAAAGATTAAGTGACAAGCATTGGTGGAAGAATAATGATACAAGGAGTAGTATTGCATGCAAGTCCCATGCAACTAAGTAGTTAGGAAAAGCAAACTAGTAGTACCAAATGGACAAGAGGAATAGTAACTAGTTGGCATTTCTTTTTCCAAGGAGACAAGAGTACATGGTGGCCATACCTAGACTTATACCATGTATCACATATACACACACTAAAACATATCACCCAACCACTTTACAATTATTCCACCAACATAAAATCAAAACACAAAAATACTCTCCCCCCCTTGAACAAAGCTCTCGGCCCAAGCAAGAAAACAAGGAAAAATTTTTCTTTCCTCCACTTCTCCTCATTCATAATTCAAGGCATAATTCCTAGGCTCTCTACATCATCTAAGAAAGGTATACTAAGAATTCCAAGCCCTTTCATCCATTCATTTTCAAGATATTAATTGTTAAAGTTATTGTGAATAGTAACATTGTTAAGTTTTCTTTTAGATCTTGGATTATAAGGAGTGTAGAAGCTCATTCAAGGTGTTCTTGAGATTTGTAAGGCTTAACCAAGGCTCCTAGATACTCAAGAAGGTATAAAAACCCTAACCCCTCTTGGCCATGTAGTGTTTATGATGTTTGATGATAGATCCATGTGTATTTGTGTTAATCTTGGATGTATAAGTGATGGATGATATAGATCTTGAGTTTTAGTGTGGTGGTTGTGATTTTGATGCTTGTGGATAGTATATGTATCTCCATGAATGTTATAAAGTATGAACTTGGTGACTTAGATGTTGGTTGTGTTGTGGAAGTAAGAATCTTGGTTGATTTAAGTGAAACAAGCATGCTGAGTTTTTCCAGAAACTTGACCTGTCTTGTAAGATGGTTTTGAACCCCCAAATCTTGTCCCCTGAGGTCCTACCATATATTGTTGGAAAGGTATTTGAGTGTAGTTTCCAAAAATATAAGGTTCATGACTAGGTGATGTATAGATTTTTAGTTATGGCCGGAGAAGTGGAATGTGTTTCTGGATTCCGGACTGCACTAAATGGTCCCCTTGTGAACCTTGTTTAAACCCCTAAAAATTTATGTGGGATCATGGAAAAATTAGAGAAGCTAGAAAATGTAGTGTTGAAGGCTACCCAAAAAGAATTTGATTAAAATATGAATTTTTCAATTTTATAAAAATGCTAGAGTAAAATTCACGCAAGGGAAAAAGTCGTTAAAGTGGAGTATAATTCTAGGGGTAATGGACGTGACTCGGATATGGTAACTAAATTAAGTCGAATAAATGACGAGCGTAATCGAGTGGTGACATGAACCTATAGTGGGGCTAGAGTGTCATATGACGAAGTCGTTAAGTTAATTTTGTACCCCCTAAAACTCCGCAATTAAAGAGATATTGTTAAGGTACTAACGAACGGTTATTGCTTATGTATAGATCATTCCACTCCGCACGTTCGACCACCCCAACCACACCAAGGCAAGTTTACTTTTCAAAACTTACAAATACAAGGACTTTCACTGTTGTGTTTGTAGTTTTCTATCATACCAAATGTTATGTTTATCGAAGTATTGATGAAATTGAGATGTATAAGTACATATATGTTTTTACCCCTTGAACTTAGATTGAAATGTTTTCCTCGGACAACGACTATAGCAATAGAGGTCGTAGCGGTCCGTATATAATATTGACCGGGAAGCGGTATATTATTATATCGTAATTAGATTGCGAAAACCCGAAGGGTCATTCGGGGAGTATCGTATACTCAAGTAATTATTTTTATATCTTCGTAAAAACTCAAAATACCTATCTTGGATTAAAAGCTTATTTAATTAAATAATTATTTTATTAATTATTAATATTAATTCTTAAAACATCATTTATTAATTACTATTCATTATTTCAAAGACAAAGCTAATCCAAGATACCTTTAACACTTTCAAACTCGAACTCTTTCGAACTCAAAACATTTTCGAAAACCCCCAGTCAGGTTCTGCTTCTTGTATGATTTCAAGAATCATCGGTCGACTGATGTCGGACCTCAATTACTCTGTTTTCAATCAAAATCAAGTTTTCAAAAGAAAAAGAAAAAGGGACTCTGGCAGGTGTGGGAACCGTTGACGAACGATTCCCGGGATGTGTAAGCGGCCGTGAGCCAGGCGGTCCATCAATTATTATTCCGGCCCAGGTGTTGCCGAAGGATGATTACGGATGTAGTTTTCATCGAGGGTGATTACGGATGTAGTTTTCACCCGGGGATAGTTACGGATGTAGTTTCTATCCTTCTACCGGTAGAGAAGACCCGTGGATTATTGGACTTGGATGTGGCGACTGATCATCGTCAATCCCTGTCAGGTTTTATGTTTTCCTTAAGTCCCATTCCTCCATTTTGAAAAAATACTCAGACACTGCTTCTTGGGCCTAAGTGCCAAGTTGCCGATAGTGTTCTATTTTGATGAGAAAGATGTTGACTCTATGCAGTATCTAGAACTGCAAGTTTATTTTGAAAACAAGGGCACGTATTGGTGCACCTTCGGAATTTATCAACAATGACAAGTGATTTTATATCTGATTGATACAAACGAGTTTAACAACTGCTAATCATATGAAATGTTATATTGCTTACCTTATACATATATTTCTTTCTGAGCTATAGTTGCTCACTCTTGCTTGTTTTCAAATTTACAAACACAACAGCTAAGCGAAATGGCAAGACCCAGACAGACTGCCCGAAAGCAGGTGACTAGACCCGAGGCAGCAGTTGAGATTCCACCGGTAGGCCCCATTAGCCGGATTGGTTGGCAACTTTTGTTAGTTCGTTTTATTTATAAGTATGACCTGTGCAAAGCAGTGTATCGTAACAAACTTTCAAGCCGCCAACTTCGCTTCATATCGAAGTGTTGCTGGTAGCATAAATGCTATTTAATTCGGTCTGTAATAACTCTGAAACTTTTACTTTTGCTTAATCAATGGTGTGACGTTTCTTAGACTCTAACATGTGTGTGTGTGTGCGGTGTGAGTTTATTGTGGGGTCGATGGCTGTTATATATATTATGTGCAAGAACAGGTATGTTATTAATGGAAAATGGACCGTGAGCGCCTAGATCTCCGACCCCGGATCTGGGGGCGTCACAAGAATATTCTAATAAATTAAATAGTGATAATCTTAAAATTTCATAGAAATTTCAAGCTAATTCGAATAAACATATGCAACAGATTTGAAATATTTATAAATAATATTTCAGCCAACACTTACTTCAAAAATATTGAGAATTTAGATAAAGTAAGTGTTTACTACTGCAACAATCTAGTTGATATTTTCACTTAGCCAGATTCTGAAGAATTCAGCATTCCAATCTCACTAACCAACCTTGTGAAGGTGGCTTCATCCAATGGCTTAGTGAATATATCAGCTAATTGTTTATCTGTAGGGACATAATGCAACTCAATGGTTCCATTAGTTGCATGCTCCCTAATGAAATGATATCTGATGTCAATGTGCTTTGTCCTAGAATGATTTATAGGATTGACAACTATAGAGATTACACTTGTGTTGTCATACATGATTGGAATTCTTTCCAACACAAGTCCATAATCTCTAAGCTGATTTCTAATCCAAAGCACTTGAGCACAACAACTTCCAGCAGCTATGTATTCAGCCTCAGCTGTGGAAGTTGACACAGATTGTTGTTTCTTGCTGTACCAAGATACTAGCCTTTGTCCAAGAAACTAGCAACTACCTGAGGTGCTCTTCCTATCCACTCTGCATCCAGCATAATCAGCATCAGAGTAACCAACCAGATTGAACCCTGTGTCCTTAGGATACAATAAACCGAAGTTTGGAGTGCCCTTCAGATATCTAAAGATTCTTTTTATAGCAATCAAATGTGACTCTTTTGGATTTGATTGAAATCTTGCACACAGACATGTAGCAAACATGATGTCTAGCTTACTTGCAGTGAGATAGAGTAGAGAACCAACCATGCCTCTGTGGACTGAGATATCTACTCTCTTGCCTTTGACATCTTCATCCAATTTGGTGGCAGTGGCCATGGGTGTCTTTGCAGGTGAGCAGTCTTCTAAGTCAAACTTCTTTAATAAATCCTTGATGTACTTGGTTTGACTAATGAAGATACCATCCTTCCTCTGACTAACTTGCAATCCAAGAAAGAATGTTAACTCTCCCATCATACTCATTTCATATCTGCTTTGCATGAGCTTAGAGAATTTCTCACACAGCTTCTCATTTGTAGAGCCAAATATGATATCATCCACATAGATTTGAACTAGGATGATATCATTACCATGCTTCTTGTAAAATAGTGTCTTGTCCAATGTGCCTCTAGTGAATTGATTTTTTAAGAAGGAACTGTGATAAAGTGTCATACCATGCCCTTGGAGCCTGCTTAAGTCCATACAATGCCTTAAGCAATCTGTAGACAAATTCTGGGAAATATGGATCCTCAAAGCCAGGTGGTTATTGCACATAAACTTCTTCTTCCAACTCCCCATTCAGAAATGCACTCTTGACATCCATTTGATAGACTTTAAAGTTTGAATGAGCATCAAATGCCAAGAAGATTCTGATGGCTTCCAATCTAGTAACAGGAGCAAATGTCTCATCATAGTCAATGCCTTCCTGTTGAGAGTATCCTTTTGCAACCAACCTTGTTTATTTCTTACTATTACACCATCTTCATCCATCTTATTCTTCAGAACCCATTTTGTTCCAACAATGGTTCTGTTCTTTGGTTCAGGCACAAGTTCCCATACTTTGTTTCTTTCAAATTGACTCAGCTCCTCTTGCATAGCAATAATCCAATCTGGATCCAACAGTGCATCATCAAGTTTCTTAGGCTCAATCTGAGATAGAAAGCAACCATAGAGACACTCATTTTGAGTTGCTCTCCTAGTTCTCACTCCTGCATTTGGATCTCCAATAATTTGCTCTGCAGTGTGTGACCTATCCCATTTCCTTGAGTGCTCAGTTTGATTTCTCAATCTTGATGTTGCTTCATCATCCAAGACATGATCATTTACATTTCCTCCCCCTGTGAAGTTGCTACTATTCACAGGTGTGTCTTGGATGCTAGTCTCTTCATTATTGATTGGATCAGATTCTTCTCTTGCTTCATCATTCACTTGAGTTTGTTGAACTAGAGTTTCAACTTCAGTTTCAATCTCTTCATCAGAATCATCTAGATTTTCAAACTTTAATGGATCTATATCTTCATCATTGGCTTCTTCTAATCCAGGTAGTTTGCTGTCATTAAATGTCACATCTGTGCTTTCCATAACTTTCTTTTGACTGATGACATAAACTTTGTATGCAATTCTCTCCATAGAATAACCAAGAAAAATTCCTTCAAATGCCTTTGCATCAAACTTCCCAACATATTCTGAATTGTCTTTCAACACAAAGCATTTGCTTCCAAAAGTATGAACATACTTTAGAGTAGGCTTCTTTCCAGTCATCAAATTGTAAGGTGTCTTTCCAGTGTTTTTGTTGATGAGGGTTCTATTCTGGATGTAGCATGCAGTGCTCACAGCCTCAGCCCAAAAACATGTAGGCATCTTTGCATCAAGCAACATTGTTCTAGCAGCCTCAATTAGAGTTCTGTTCTTTCTCTCAACTACTCCATTTTGTTGTGGAGTCCTTAGAGCTGAGAATTGTTGAGAAATGTCATTCTCTTTGCAAAATGCTTCAAGTAAGGCATTTATGAACTCTGTTCCATTATCACTTCTCAATGCAATCACACTTGCATTGTTGGCTTTTGCTTCCTTATCAACTTTCTTTATGTGCTCAATGATTACTTGTGGAGCCTCATCCTTTGATACTAGAAATTCCACCCATGTATACCTTGTGTAGTCATCAACCATCACTAGGGCATACTTATTTCTTCAGAGTGACATAATATTGACAGGCCAAAACAAATCCATATGAATTAATTGCAGGGGCTTGGTGATTGATGTCACTGTCTTTGACTTGTGGCTTGACCTTTTCATCTTTCCCTTTTGGCAGGCCTCACAGACTCCTTCTTGACAGAACTCAAGTGTGGGCATGCCTCTCACTAACTCTCTTTTGACTAGAGAATTAATGGCCTTGAAGTTCAGGTGTGATAACTTCTTGTGCCATAGCCAACAATCTTCATTTGATGCTTTTGAGTAGAAGCAACAAACTTTGTCCTTGTTTGCAGAGTCCATATTGGCTACAAACATGCTTCCTTTTCTTACTCCAGATAGAGCGAAATCACCAGTCTTCTTGTGGGTGATCAAACATTCATCTTTGTCAAAATTTACCTTGAATCCTCTATCAGTAAACTGACCAACACTTAGCAGATTATGCTTGAGACCCTTGACTAGTGCTACATCTTCAATGATGACATTACCAACTTTTAACTTGCCATATCCCAATGTGTTACCCATGCTGTCATCTCCAAAAGCAACCATTAGGCCAGCCTTCTCCTCATATTGTGATAGCAGGGCCATATCACCAGTCATGTGATTTGAGCATCCACTGTCCAAAATCCACATGACCTTCTTTTCACTTTCTTTGCCCTACAAGCACAAAGGTATTACTTCTTCTTTGGTACCCAAACAAGTTTGGGTCCACTTGGCTTAGAAACAGATTTATCAAAAATAGCATACTTATCAACTTTCTTAGGACTGGTCTTCTTGTCACTGTTAGAAGTCTTAGAATCTAAATTCTTAGACTTAGGTGGCAGAGGTACCTTCCTAACTCTAGGAGGACTTGAAGACTCTGGCCTTGTGTAGTGTGTGTGAATGTTGTGACTGATGCAACCATCCATGAATTGTCTTCTCAAATTAAAACAGCTAGTCATAACATTCATGTTGCATGGCATATAGTTAAGTTTATCACAGAAAGGTGAATCTCTATGTCTTAAAGGCACAGAACAATCATAGAAACGCTTAGCTACACTACCAGTTGGTTTCTTGCATGCATGAGTTAAGTGATTAGTGCTAAAACAGTTTTGACAAACTTTCCTAGGGGCATTGGCACATAAGAATAATTATTATTCTTGTTTATCCCTAGCTTGCCATTTCTGTTTTGTTTCTTATTATCCACTTTCTACTCAAATTCATTTTTCCCAGCTGAAACAAACTTCTCAGGTCTAGGTCTACCTCCTACTGGCTTCTTGGCTTTTGCCTTGACACTCTCACTCTTAGAGGATGCTGGTTGTTCACTAGACTGTGCCTAATCCTCATCATTCAACATTTGCTTAATGAGTAAGGCATCCTCATCAATTTCAAATGTTGGTTCTTTAAAAATTGGAGACTCAGTCTTTTTCAAAATGTGAGGCAATTCATCCTGAACAACTATGTCATCTTCAATGACAGCATAGCCTTTTCTCTGTTTAAGAGTGCCATAGTCAAGTCCAATGGCATCCTTGGGTTTAGCTTGGTTTTTCTCATTGTAGGACTGCAGTAAACTAGAGGAGTTCTTAAAGGTTTTCAGTTTGAATTCATTCTCAGCTAGTTCATCCCTAAGAGCCTTCTCAACCTGACTAGCACATAGAACCTTATTCTGCAAATATTCAACTTCTTTCTTAAGGTTATCTACTTGCATAGCAGTTAGCTCAAGTTCCTCATTCTTCTTGTTTAACAATTCATTCTTAGCAGACAGCTTGGCAATCTCTTCATTAGCAGCAGTCATACTAGTATAAATATTAAACATTTCAATAGATAGTTGTTCAACCATGCATTTATACTCAGAAACAGACAATATCTATGGTAGTGAGAGATGGTACCTGAGAGTCAGATAGAGATTGTTCATCCTTGGAATCAGCCATCAAGGCATAGTTGCAGAATTCTTGCTCCTCTCCATCACTATCAGAGTCATCCCAACACTTCCCTTCAGCTATGTTGGCCTTGCCTTGTGTTTGCTTTTTCAGAAGGGCCTCATACTTGGCTTCAAGCTCTAGAAACTCCTTATCCTTCTTTTTAGGCTTCTTGCATTCACTGGAAAAATACCCTAGGTCATTGCATCTATAACACCTTATAGATGACCTATCCACATGGCTGGTTTTGAATTTATTCTTGTTTGTTTCACAAGTGCCTTGCTCTTGTTGAATGAATGGTTTGAAGGGTTGGTTCCTCTTGAATCTGATGTTTGGAAACTTTCTGGCCATGAAAGCATATGAAGTGTTTTCCATGCCATCTAGCTCTTCAAGAGTATAGAACTCTTCTTCTTCCTTCTCCTCAACAGGTTCAGTCACTTCACCTTCATATTCTTCATCATCTACTATCTCTTCTATCCTCAGCTGACTTGTAGATGCTTCTAGGTCTTGAGCAGATTTGCTGACAATCAAGGCACATGATGTGTTTACCATTCTTCCTTGGTTGGCTTGGATAGCCCTCTTCTGAAGCAACTCAAGCTCATGAGTCTTTAAAACCCCATAGAGCACATCATATGTGACTTTGTTCAAATCTCTTTCTCTTAGAGAAATGACCCTTTGCTCTAGATGGTTTGGTGAAGACAATAGAAACTTCATGTTCAACTCTTTGGTGCTGTAAACCTTCCCATTCATCTGTAGCTCAGTCACCAGCTTGTGAAACCTTTCAAACATGTCGGTAATGCTTTCCTTGGTCTGAGCCATGAAAGCTTCATACTGTGTGACCAGTATCTGTTTCTTGTTTTCTCTAACCTCCTCTGTTCCTTCACATAACACCTCAATATGATCCCACATCTCCTTTGCTGTTTTGCAAGAGGCTACGTTAGCAAACATTGACAGTTCCATAGAATCTATGATTAATAACATGAGATGACTGTCGAGAGCAACCATCTCCTTTTCTGTCTCTGTCCATTTGGATGGTTCTTTAGCCACATAAGATCTTGGAATGGTTACAGTTCCAACAGTCTTTTCAGGAATCTTCTGTTGTGGAACAAAGGAACCATTCTTGAGTATCTCAGGATATGGAGGGTTAGCAGCTTTGATGAACAATAGCATTTTAATCTTATAGAGGTTGTAATTCTCTTTGTCGAACTTAGGGACCTTCACTGTTCCTGTAGCCTTTGGTGTATTCATGATCTTTTTCTATTTTTAAATAAACAGCCTGCTTTGATGCCACTTGTTGAGTATTGAACACACAAGAGAATACAGAGGGGGGGTGAATGGATTCTCAAATGTTTCTTCTGATAAGTGTTTTAGGTGAAGGTTGTTTTAAGGGTTTGAATCTGGTTGTGTAACAGAGTGTGTGTTTGTGTTTAACAGATTATGTAAGTGCGGAATATAAACACAAGAACACGATATCACTTTAATCTAATATTGTATTAGATAAAGATTTGCTACAATCTGTGAATACAAATGTTAGTATTCTCAGCTTCTTTCTCAGAGAGATATTACTTGTAAAAACTATAGATCACTCTGTTTGATACTTGCTAAAGAAGTAGGGTTGTTCACTTATATCACGTGAACAACTTGCTTACAACAAATAAGGTAGCAAACAAATTTGCTTTCTAATGTGTCTATCCTATTTGAGTAAACATCCAAACTGCTACATATTTGACTTCTTATAACTCTGTTCAGATCCACTTCTTTAGCTCTTTGTCTCTTGTACTATCTCTCCAAGCTTCTTTGTAGGCTTTCCAACGTGCTTTATAGTATGTGGTCCATAAAGCGTCTTGGCTTGTTGCAGGTTTCTGACTTGTACAATTCTTCAGTATTTTGTCTCCAAGATTGTATTCGAGAAGTAACTCTGTTGGTGATTCGAGAACTAGAATTGGCTTAATCGATAACTCTGAGTTCTCGAATACTGTTGAGCTGACATATCGAATCACTTCTCGAATAAGTCTTTTCTCCAAGAATCCTTGAGATATCGAATAGAGCATTTTACTTATTGAATCCCTGAGATATCGAATAGCTTCTTTAGTCCTTGAGATATCGAATGTAGCTTTGACTAGTTGACTCTTAGAGAACTCTAATGATGCTTTGACTTGTTGACTTCTTGAGTTCTCGAATAGAGTATTAGACATGTCGAATCTCTGAGTTCTCGAATGAGGCTTTGACTAGTTGGCCTCCAGAGATATCGAACAGTATCTTTTGAGATATCGAATTCCTTCTCGAATGCTAGACTTCTCGAATATAACAAACATACTTCTCGAATTGGTACTTAGGCAAATCTTCATTCTCCAAATTCCAACTGTGTTTATTTTGACAGTCTTGGTCTTCAAGCTCGAGGCATGATCCTTGGAACTTCTTTCAAGCATTATTCTCTGACTTTAATTACAGTTACACAGGTAGAATTTGATGCCTGTTATAAGTACTAGAACAAGTAGAAACTCTACAACTATAGGTTCCCTCAGTTAAGAGGTCATGTAGGTAATGCAAAGTATTAAAGACAATTAGGCTTGTTATTAGATGTATACAGGCATGCCTCTGTGACTAACAGAATATGATAACAATTGACAATTATGAAAAATTGAAGGGTAGCTAATATAGAATACCTTGAAGTGGTATATTTGATTCATATTTATTGTCGTCACTGTAAATTTCAGAACTAATTACTGTGATAACATACATACACTGTAACAATGATATTGATCATCTTTGTCTTCGTTTGAATTAATTGCATCTGTAACCATATAACTAAATTTGTCAAAACTTTAATACATAATGGAATTACCCTAGAATACAACCCATGTTATAATTTTTTTTTGATTTAAAGAATAAGGTGATTACCTGATGTTGTGGTATTATAAACATGAGCAACATCATTGAAAGACTGCAATAAATATTTACTACGAGACTGGCCACGCCCGTCGTCGACGTGACAAATTGAAAATAATTTATTTATGCTCTACTATGTTTGCACTTAACTATAAAATAGAGCAAATGTGGCAAGTAGGGATCGAACCCAAGGGAATAGCGTTCAATACTAGTGTAAAGTAAATTGGTGGGGGGGTTTGAGTTGGTTGTGGTATTCTATCAAACACCTTGCATACAAGAAATAAATTGCTAGAGAAATATAAACAAGTAAATTGCAATCATCCAAATTTAACAACACAACAAGGCACATTGAGTAAATTAGCAAGATAAAGAGATATTTGACCCAAGGATTATGGAAAATCAAGTACTTCACCCAAACACATATAAGCAAGATATAATCAACTCTACCTAACCAAGATAATTGGTGGAGCACACAATCACTTAATTCTCTTCTAAAAACACTAATTTAGTTAAGCACATAAATAGTTCTCTTGATAATATCAACCAATAATGAAGCACCACTAGTTTAACCAAATCAAGGAATCAAACAAAGAGAGGTTAGGACAAACCCAAGGATGAGAAGCTCAACCTAGGTATTTGCACTTAGAACTTAAGGATTTAGGTAAACTAAACCTTGTGCTACTACAATGAATGCACTAACAATTACGGATTAGCAAAAACAATTAGCAATTGAATTTACAAGAAGAGCAAATTGAAGCAACTTACAAATCTCCAAGCAAATTCATAAACAATACAACTCAAGCATTCAAGATAGAGTGAAATAGATCTTACTTAAAATGAAATGGGTTTAATACAAGAGCTCCTTCCTTGAGCCAAATAAATGAAGTTAGTTACTCATAATCAATGATAGATTATGAGTAATAAATACTTCTCTCTACTCACTAACCCTAATTGAATGCTCTAGATATGATAAAAGATGGGATGAAGATAAGATATTTTTGCTTGGTTCTCAATTACTCTATTAATACATCCATTATACAAGAGAGCAAGAGAGTCAAATTGCTTCCAAAAAAATTCCAGCAAGTGCTGTACGGCCTGAAGAACGGCCGTACAGCAGTCCGTGCTTTAGACTGCACAATCTGCACTAAAAGGAACACTCTGCACGGCCTGTTGAACGGCCGTACAGCAGCCCGTACAATAGACTGCTCCTTTTAAATTCTTTGAACGGCTTGCGGAACGGCCATGCAAGACAAAATCTTCAAGATAATACATTAAAAACCTTCCGACATCGCGAGCTTTCATCTTCTTACTTCCCTCTTGAATCATCTTTGCTTTCTAAGCCCACAAAAAGCCATCTTTTCAACAATTAAGCATGAAGCACTGAAAGATGAAAAAAATAATTAATATCGATAAAACTACATTTGGAACTAACAAGAATGCAAGAGAATGAAAGACAAAACGTGTATAAAATACACGTTATCAGAGACGCTGACGATGTGTTCATCTGGTCATTTTCTTTTTCATGGAAGAGATGTTGTTGATCTGTATAGTTGAGAATCAATTAGGTTTGATGTTTCTATTATGGTACAATAATAAGAAATTTGTTATTTTTGTTATTATTATTGTTTATTATTATAATAACCAAAAAGGCTGGACCTTAAATTATAATACAATGAATTAACAAACCTAGAGAATCAAGACTATTTATTATGGATGTCGGCAATTGGAAACATGAAGTCCCCTGCTATCTTTGCGTGTTTTTTATTCACAGGACGGTGCACAAATGCATGACTACGAACACCTATCTTTGTATAATGACAAAATTTGTTTTATAATAAGAAATGAAATTGGGAAAAAAAAGTACTTCGGAATCTGTTTAAAGTAAACTGAGAATGGTACCTACTAAATTAACATTGGACAATCTCTGAGCAAAAGGTGAAATAAGCAATGCAATAACATGTTTTTTATGTCCTTGTCTTGGTCCTGTTTTATAAGACTCTTAAAGTGATACCATGATATAATATATATTAGGCAAATTTCAATAAGTTATTTTGTATAAATTTCTTAAAATACAAAGAATAATAATAAATGGTATACTGGTACCTTAACTTATGTTCGATGTTCCTAATTGAGTTGTGGAAAGTAATGTAGACTGACTTCCCGATAGAGTGTGATGTAGATTTCATGTGATAACAAATGAGTTATAATCCATATTATTTATTATTTACCAATGTAATTTATAAACACAAACAAATAACTAGCAAAATTTATAGACTTTGAATGAAAGACTATTATTAAAGAAAAGATTAAAAGAAACTTGCCTCCCTACCACATGCATGTTCTGGTTTAGTCAAAGTAAAACTTAAAAGAAAGCAGAAGAAGTAACCTAGCTGCAAAAAGTGTGGATTTATATATTTAGCAAGAAATTATAAATCACAATCCAAGATCCCAGCAAATGCAAAGCAAAATGACGGTCGAAGGTTTTTTTTAAGTCAGAGGTGTATGACTATGTAAAAATCATAAGAGAAGATCTTTGCAACAATTTTTTGGGCATTTTTATGTTGGTTTCTGGGCAATTTTATGCAGATTTCTGGATTAGTTTTAAAGAGATTTCTGGATCAATTTTATGCTTCAGATTTTTGCAAAATTCTACATTCAATTTTTGCAAAATTAAGATGGAATTTCTACAAAATGCTGAGCAAATTTCTGCTGCATTTTGATACAAAAATTCTACGGTTTTTTGCTGATTTCTGAGCAGCTTTATGTTGGTTTTTGACCAATTTTCTGAAGATTTCAGGAGCAGTTTTATGCAGCAGATTTTTGCAAAATTCTACATTCGATTTCTGCAAAATTATGCTAGAATTTTTGCAAAATTCTGAGCAAATTTCTGCTGATTTATGAGCAGCTTTATGTTGGTTTTTGGCCAATTTTTTGAAGATTTTTACCACATAAATTAAAGATTAATATAATACCGATAACACAAAACACATCTGAGTAAAGTGTGTCAGGTAACCTTTTTTAATGTCACTTGCAAAGTGTAATACAATTAGAGGAGTCCTTGTAATGCTCGACGGAGTACTCTTGATGTTGCATGACAATAGAAATATTTAACAAAAATTAAAATTACAACAATCATATATCAAAATATGTCAGAGTAATGATACACCAGAGATTAAATTACCATTATAATTTTGCACATTTAAATTGCTCTCTTTTAGAGAGGTAAGTGGATGAACCATAGACAGCTGGGTTCTTTCTTCTATGGTGAATGACAAAAGATTGTTTTGTTAAAATTTTACTAAGTTGTGCTTCATTATAGAACTAGTGTGTTTAATCTTGTTCATAGTTTTTTAATTTACTTGTATAATTTTTGTTTTCAAAGTTTGGTGTAAATGGAAGGCTTCTTGTAGAAATTGATGGACTATGTTGAGATACAGCTGTATAAAAGAAAAAGATGCAGGTAAATGCTATTTAACATCATAACACGGTAATTGTAATTTACAGGAATACCTGAATGAGTTGTTCCTGAGTACTTTGGTGTAAACTCTATTCTCTTCAAGCAGGGAAGAAAGTTGAGATCTAGTTGAGAGAGTGGCTTAACTAAGTACATAAAAGTCCGAAGATTATCACTGCAATAGTTATTAGAGTGTATACCAAAAAAATTACCAGTTAAATGAATCATATAACTAAATGTACCTGATGGAGTTTTTTTTGAGCTTGATATTCCAACTGATGAGTCTATTGGTTGACGGACATTTGGTTCATTTACATGAGTCGTACGATGAATATGTGTCTAAACAGCATAATCTACAATTGAAAGTGTCATTGGGTCATTGTTCTAAGAGGATATTTGTTTACATTGGAGTAGTTCTGAAAATGGTTCATCGTGCTAAAAGTACTCACCCTTTTGAATAAAGTTGGTTGTCAACAGGGAGGGTTCCTAATTCTCTTTATCATTTTTAGTTCCACTTATATTGGAAGATTGACCGACAAACTTCTGAATAGGATTCATACGGCGTTTCAAGTGTAGATTGTCATATATACATAACCATTAAAATGTCATAGAACAGACGATTTTTAACAACATTGTTAATTGTTTCAAAATCAACAATGAAGAAAACAAAATTGATATAGACATACCAGGTCTAGTCGAATTTGGTGATAACTGATTAGACAAAACCCTCCTTTTGGAAGCTAGCAGAAAAATTTAACAACGGCAATTTCTTTAATCAACCGATAAAACTAAGAATTTAAGCATTGGCAATATGTACATATCCAAAGGTAAAGGAAATGAACCTTTTTTATGTGTAGGCTATACAATTTAATTTGAATTTGTATCCATGTTTGTAACATTATACCTGGAATTGCCTTCATTGAATCAATCAACAGGAAACTACAACCATTGTGAATGGTAGTTTCATACGACAAACAGGAGTGCTTAACAAACAATGGAGCGGATGCTACGTATCCCGAATATTTTCCCAAAAATATTCCCTAATGACATGGCATAACACATGGTTCATTTTAATTTGTGGACGCATATGAATACATGCGGGTTCCCATATTATTATCGAAAAGTTACCAATTATATAAGTGCCCCATCAACATTTGGGAAAGAATTTGGGAACCGTTTCGGGATACCTAGCATTTTCCAAATTTGATTTGTAAATATCCCAATCCATCTGTAGAGCTCAAAATCAAATCAGTGATGACAGAATGTCAGGCTTAATTTTTGGGATAGAAAAATGGATGCATGCATGTTTGTTTCGCTGTAGTTGCTAGTGTTTTGTCCGGACCGGGTCATAGCGGGTTGTCCGAAAACCCATTTAGCTTAATGAAATTACAAAGATACCCCTATTTTAGGGACAATTTAGTAAATTCCTTGGTATGTAGCATTAGCAGGAATTTAGTTTTATGATACAGATTACATGCCACAAACAAAAAATGTATAGTTCATTTTTAGAGCTAAATTAGCAACGTTGTGCAAGTTAGTAACGTCTTACGTATAAATCATAAACATTGATAATTAGTCAACTTATATTTGGTGTATCTAAAATATTATACAGATTTATCAATAAACGAACAATCAATAATGTTATAATTATTTTTTGTGAATATATATATATATATATATATATATATATATATATAAAAAGTGACATGTGCCTCGTACGGGTTATTATCATTCAATTAATCAGTTAAATTAGTAGCGTTTCCAGGTTAATAACGTCTTAGACACGTATCACACACATGGATAATTAATTAAGTTGCTTTTGATATACCTGAGACATTGCACCTTATTTATCCATAAACAAATAAAAAATGCTAAATTACGTGTTGTACAAAAAGAAACTAACTTATATATAATAATATTATATTACCTTTTTCAAGATTGCACTTACTGGTATACCAATTTACTAAATATATTTCGTTATTAACAACGATTTATTTAAAATCGACAATTCTTATAAATCATTCAAAATGTGTTTATATTTCGAATATATTTAAATTATGTATTTCCTATTATTTATAAATTTTCAACTGAATCCGCATAAACTGTATTATATACGAAATGAAGTAAAGTTATTAGAACAAATTAAATCATAGACAAACAAAAATCCATAAACAAAGATCTATAAAAATTAAATTCATATTGTAACATCCCGTATTTTTTTATAAATATTTTTAGTTATATTATTTTATATTTAGGATTAGAAAATATTGGTTTGATATTTTCTAATCCTCAATAAGAGTAAGAAAAGAAAAAAAAAATAAGAGTAAGGGTTTTAAGAAAAAGAAGGAAAGAAGAAAACATACGTTACTTTTTAGATGAGAGGGGAAGAAGAAGAGGAAAGGAGAGGAAGGAGAAGAGAGAAAGATGAGATTACTAATCCTTGTGAGCAAACTAGGGTTCTTCGGATTAAGATAAGAGATTAGAATTTCGTTATGTATATACATGTATGTGAGATCATAGTTAGGGTTTATAAATCCATGAACTTGTTATATAGGATGTTTTGGGTTGGAGGTGCTGAGTTTCTTGAGGATTTCTTGAGCATCATCTGTAATCGCTAAGCTTTATGGTACGGATTTTTATGTTATTCTCTTTGTTCTTCATACGGTACTCCAAATTCATATGTATTGCAAATCTGATTTCTTGTTAAATTCGTATCCAATTCATTGTTTGTCGGAATATTATGATTTTTGACTTGTTGGAAAGATATTTCGATTATCTTCCTTTTTTGTTCTTTGTATTTTCTGAAATTCAGCTTGTAGACAAGTGAAAATTTGCTGTTTGTTAATCTAGTGTGTTAATTTCTGTTTGTACATTCTAACTTCGGAAATTCATAGTAAATCGGAAATTAATCAAAATATTTTGAGCGATACCATTCTGGAAATCTCTTTTTGATCTCTGCATTCCGTAATCAAATTCAGTTGTTTCGATGTCTGAAATATCAAAATACTACTGTGATCAGTGCTTGATTCTGTTCTGGCAGTCCGCATTTTCATTGTTTCTGAATTCGTTACTTCTCCGTTTTTAACGAGCCTTACTATTCTGGAAAGGTCTCGGAATCCTATACGACTTTCATGTTTTATAGTTTTTCATTGAGTTCATCTTTATAGAGTAAATTGCTATTCTTTGAGACTGGTCAGTTCTGATTTTTAGCTTCTATATTCTATTTTGTTTAATATTTTGTTTTGTGATATTAGATCAACGTGTTTTCGATTATTTGTGATATAAATATGATTTTGAGACATCTTTCTGGAATAAGTTATATGTAAGTTATATGTGTAAGTTATTTGTGATTTTATTATGATTTGGGAGATATTGTAAGACTCCGTCATGAGTGGAGAGAATCTCGTGCTTGGCACCTCCTAATGCGGTGTATTTAAATAATATGGGCGTGTTGCCGATGTTATGGGACACGTATAGTCATGACTAGTGTGTATGTGGTGGCCATTTGGGTAGTATTGTGCTTATTGCCGTGCAAGCCCCTGTAAGATTTTGGGTAGCATTTGCTTTGTGCTATGCAAGCCCCTGTAAGTTTTGTTGACTACATATTCTGGATGACCGAAAATGTAGGACATCCTGTAAGATTATCTCCCATGTCAGTAAGTAAAGTTTTGTTTTTGATAATAATTTTGCTGATTAATATGTGTACGTGGTAAGATTAATTGTTTTGAATATTATTTGTAAGTGTATGTGTAAGAGTCAGATTATATTTTATCGGTTATGTCTTTATTTATGTTAATGTGTTAATTATGCGTAAGTGATATGAATATTATTAGAGTAAGTTTATTTTTGATTTGGAGTTATTTATTTTTATATTATGAGTTGAGTATCTACTTTCTATTATCTCATTCGCTATTTATTCAGATATTCATTTTTATTCTTAACTTGTTCAGCTATTTAATTTGTTCAGCTTGTGCATCGTTTTATATCCGTATATGAGCCTTTCGCTCACTGCAGGTTCTTTGTTTTCTTATTCCTCCCGGCAGGTGATCTTATTTAGGTGGGCTACTTATTGGGAAGAGTGCGAGTTACGATATTGGGAGAATTTAGGTGTATTTTTAATTTATGAATTGTAAGATATTGGATTTTGAAAAGAGAAAATGACCAAAATGCATATTTTTCACAAGTGTTTGCCCAAAATACTGATTTGAAAAAAGTGCCCGAAATACCGACGGGATACGGAGAATCGTCCTCCGTGTTAGCATGATGCGGAGCATCGTCCTCCGTATTACGTAGATACGGAGCTGCGTCTACCGTGTTATGCATGATACGGTGGACGGTGTTCCGTGTTAGGTGGGTGCGCAGCACTGTCACGGAACACGGTACAGCGTATCATACATAACACGAAAGACGCAGCTCCGTATTATGCCCTATTACGGAAGATCGTGTTCCGCAACACACCCCTATCACGGTACACGATCTACCGTGTCCCGTCGGTATTTTGGGCAAACAACATTTATTTTTGATTATTTTGGGTCATCACCAAAAAGAAAAGTTGTATCATTTTATTCGATTTTTAGTGACTTTTAGAAATTAAATGTATTTGTTAGGGATGTTAAACATATTTTCCAAATAACATTATTATTACACTCATATTCTACCTATCTCTTCTAGAAAATAACCCATCGAAATTATTATGCTAATTATCATCATAGAATTGAACTCTACTCATTTACCCTATTTTTATCCAAATAAATTGGTTTAGGGTTCAAAGATGCATGCACGTAGCATATTGTATTTTTTATTTATTGCCGACTGAGAATTTGAGATCGTGGCAAGAGCATAGACACAGGAAATATGGATACAATGGCTGCATCAAAATAAACACACAAAAACAAATGTATCACGTACGAGTTTGTCTTACAGGATAATAAATATAATAAAGTAGAGTGGACAAAAATGTTAAACAAAAGAGAACCGCAATTGAGGACACATGGGTCTGATTTTGCCTCCCTCCCCCCTTTGCTTTGTCTTTCATTCACGCTTATCCATCTATCCTTTACATACCCCCTCTACCTATACTTACATATATACTATATATACACCTTTCTTTGCAGATGAATTAAAATTCAAGGTTTTAAGGCATAAATATTGGGTTTTTTTACAAGAACATCAAATTATGCAATTTTAGTTTGACCCACTTGCTTTGATCAGATTCTTTTGGATAAAGCTTGGATCTTTATGAGATGGCATGATCAAATAGCATGTTTTATTGATTGATTGATGTCTTCTTGTTTGGTGAGTTTCCTGTTTTTTTCTTGATTTTCTCGGTGAGATTGTGTCGTGTGTTTGTTTGTATTATTGGGATTGTAATATCTTTGTTTGTGCAAGTTTTGTTATTGATTCTGTGTTTTAGTCAGCTGGAAGTTATGGAGCTTGCTTAGCAACTTTAAGCATAAAAAGCTTTTTTATATTGTTTTTGTATGTAGGTGTTTTTAGTCCTTGATGGTCAAGCACAAGCTGATTGTTATGTGATTTTATGTTGAGAAAGATATGATTTTTTTACACTTGCATTTCTAATTATTTATGGTTTAGTTCCTGCAAATTAGGTTATTGTAAATTGGGTTTTAGTTTGGTATTTAAGTTGATAAGAGGATTGAGTTTTTGAGACTCAAACGGTGCTTCAAATGACTCTGTGCACTGCATTTTATTTGTTTTTTACTTGACGGATCGGTACAAGGTTGTAGTTCTATGTTTGGGTATACATCAGCTGGCAATCAGTGGCTGATAACCTTGGTAATCTTTGTCATTCTTTAAAATCCGGTTTAGGCATCGTCATACTGCATTCTAACCGGTGGTGTAGCTACAAACTGATTCAAAAAAAGTGTTTTTGTTTTTGTGTGGTCTGGTTCAATTCGTACATTTTTGAGCTCATCAACTGACTGCTATAGTAACGGGTTAGCTTCCCTCTTCTCGAGCTGTTGTCCATGACGGTGAATGATACGTGGCCTGCAATATAAGCTTCTTATAATTGTCTTAACTACTTATCTGGGACATGTTCACCTCAGGAGACTCTTGACAAATAAAACATTGTAGATTTGTATGGTCAAAATGAAAATGTACCAACAAAAAAATTTGTTTTCTCTTTTTCCATGTCTCTGGACGGGTACAGATTTTTTTTAAATCTGGAATTCATAGTGCAATGTGTTCTCTTGTTGTCATCATTTTTTGTGTAGCATGCTGAGCTTACTTTTGTGCAATTTTCAGGAGTTTGAGCTTTATTTCTGCTGAAAACACCATTACAACCTCAATCTTCATGATTGCTGTTCTCAAGGCAACATTGATAATGCTATCTATTTTTCTCTCCTTCAGTCTATGCTCCGGTGGCAGTACCATACTGTGTAAGAATTGATGGAGAAATGAAGTTTGAGTTTCATGGATAGATAGCAACATCTCCTAAACAGAAATGAAAATTAGCTAGGTCAGATTAGGTTCTACCAATATTTGTTCTATAGCTGCAATGGGGTTAAGCAATTAATTTCGGTCACATTGGTTGGAATGTCGAACAACTTTGTTATCTAGCATATCTGGGATAACAAAGAATAGAATTGGATATTAGTGGATTAGTTAGATAAGATACAAGTTGAGAACACCTTATTTAGGATTTGAAATGGGTTTACCTCAGGTCCCCTCCACCAACATTGCTGATGAAGTAGCAGTATCATTGAGCACATTTGTTCAAACTCCATCACGATTTGGTGGTGGAAGTAGTTGTGACATGAGTGGAATGTGTGTAGGGAATTTTGGCAATCGAATGCCAGGGGATATGACTTGTGCAACATCAAATGAGCCAGATGGTCCAATTGTGCCTAAAGATAGTATGGTCACTGCTAGTAGGTTGAAGACTGGTTCAGTTGAAAAGAGCTGCATCTTCACTCATAAAGAAACGAGAAACGTTCTGAATCCTATTTCGAGAATAGTGGGGTTTACATCAAAATCTTTTATTTCCCCTGCCTTTGATGTAGAGGATGATGAAAGTGATGAGCTTCATTCATCATCAAACATTACTATTGGTAAAACTGCAACCGTGAGTGGGTCACTAATTAAGAAACAGTTGTTATCACCTTTGAATGGCACACTTATAACGGATCAATTTAATGGGGAACCTCTGAACATTGGTGTCCCCATCTATAACCATGATTCTCGGGTAAGCAGTGTAATGTGTAATGATACGGTTTTGCAAGAGCAAGAGAAAGCTCATATAAGCAGTCCCGACTATTTTAGCAATCTTATTTGGTCTGCATCCAGCTTCCAAGAAAGGATTAATTCACCTAATGAACACCGTTTAACAAACTTTAGCTTTCTTACTGATGGGCCTTTGCTTGATGACAAGGATGTTTCCCGTCTGGGTCTTTCACCATCTTTTCACAGAGGGCCAATCCCTATATCACCAGAAAAGGTAGCCTCCTCTTCTCTGTCTTTGTCGCCTCTACGTCCCAAATTTGCTGGAAAATTGAAATTATCAGGAGGGTGTATGGATATAAGCAAAGAGTTAGATTGCAGCTGTTTAACCTTGAAGGATATGGAACAGTCACTTGATGAAACTGTTTTGGGAACATTATCACCTCAGAGAAAAGGGAATGTTATATTAGCAAGTAAATCATTTAATGAAGTTGAACACCTGCAGCTTAAGACTGGTCAGTTTACCCCTGAAAGTCTGAGTGCTGTGGAAGAAAACTGGTTTCAGGATTCAACACCTATCAGTCAGTGTAATAAGTTTGGTAGGAGTCTAAGTGGATTGTCCATAAGGAGGTCACTGGTGGGTTCTTTTGAAGAGTCGCTGCTATCCGGACGCTTAGCATCTGGAATTGTCAACCAGGTTAGACTTCATAATCATGGTCACGGTGAGCCTGTCTATGCATGATTGTAGTATTGCCATATTACAATAAGCTTTCCTTTATTTTGGAATCTGTTTTATTTTTTAAGAATGCAGATATTACAGTTTATTAACCTATAATCTAGTTGTTAATCTATATGCATGGTACTCATATCTCAGTAATAACTTTCTTTGTGTTCTTTTGTGTGCAGAAAATCGATGGATTTCTTGCTGTACTTAACATTACTGGAGGAAGCTTTTCGCCACATCCTCAGAAACTTCCATTCTCGGTAACAAGTGTTGATGGGGATAATTGCTTGCTTTACTATTCATCGGTAGATCTTGCAGGGAATTTACCATCAGACAAGGTTAAGAGTCCAAAAATGAAGAGGAGCCTCAGCAGTAATAATTCCCAGGCAATAAAGAGCCGCCTGCGTGTACCAATGAAAGGGCGCATACAGTTGGTAATGTCCCCCCACCCTTTTGTTATCTTTTCATCCTCTTTGTTGTAGTTGCTACATCACCAATGAATTGATTTCGCTAGCTTATCTGCCTTTGAGATACAGTCAGGTTGTCTTGTAATCTGATTTATCAACTTGCACTTATATGGTATTGGGAATGTTAATTATCCGCTTGTCGCAAAATATGGATAATTTCACTTTTTTTATTATTATTAATATTTGGATATCATATGGCAGGTCCTCAGTAATCCAGAAAAGACGCCTTTACACACTTTCTTTTGTAACTACGATTTGAGTGACATGCCAGTTGGTACTAAGGCAAGTGAACAGAAAACTATTCTTAATGAGTATTTCTGCAACCTTAAAATGTTAAGTGTATAGACTTTTGTAAGAGATAATTCTATTGGACGTGCATTCTATACAATACTATTTTACACAGCATACTATTTCTGATTCAACATTTTGTGGTATATTAGCGTACATTACCTTCTCTTTTACTTGTCAACAATATGTGTAAAGCCTTGAAAAAGGAATAATCATGGGCAAAGTAGTGAACTTTGTACGGGACAAATGAATGACTTGCTCCTCATATGGCAAATATAAGTCTCTCTCTCTCTCTCTCACACACACACACATATTTATATAGGAATGAGAAATGAACTTAATTCAGTTTGGTTTCTGCAGTGTTATTCAAGTGTTTCATGGGATTGGGTCCATAGCGGGAATCATAATCTGCCTCCGTATTATTTTAATTGTCTAGCAACAAGAGCTGTGTGTATATGATATATCACATATCATACCAAACCGAAGTACCAGTTTATCCCACTCGATATGATCTGTCATCACAATGCCAGTCAAAATCGTTTACTGATGTTCAGTGAGCTGGAATTATGTAATGCTCACCTAGAGATTACCTTTTAACTATTCTGAATAAATTGAGTTTGTTCAATGTGGTTACGAGGATAAGAAGGGCTTGAGCCGCTAGCAAGAAAAAACAGAAAACAATAACAAATAAACATGTAATCCTGAGTTTAGAATTTATCTAGTGCTTGATAATATGAAATAGTTCTAGTGCTTGATAGTATGAAATAGTAATAGTTTTGCTTAATATGCTAAATGATTAAGATATATAGATCGGAAGTCAAGATTGCAAGTGATTGGTGCTTAATTTAATTTGAGCGAGTTGAGTAGTGGTGGTGGTATGAGACTAGACATATGCAACTCTTTTGGTTTGCATGTTCTCAGATGCATGATTGGTATGACTGATGTAAGGAGATATGAAATGTGTAACATACAACACCTCTGAATATGTTTCTGTTAGTAGGAACCAGATTTCCAGTGATGTGCTTCATGCATCAGTCAACACGCTCATGTTGCTCTCTTTTTATGCTTGTTGAACCTGCAGACGTTTATGCGCCAAAAGATCAATCTAGCATCTGCACCAGGGAATGTTGGATTTAAAGATCCTCACATGAAGAATGGGAGTCCTTTAGATTTAAACAGTAGTCTTTCTTTACTACAAAGCAAAACATTGTCCACTGATTCAAGTAGAGTGGATGATGTGCATAGGCAGAACTCTACAGAGCAGGGTTCAAGCAAGCTGCACAATGGTCTTCCTCAGGATCTTACTGGACTGGTGTTACCTTGTGGTGAATTGGATCACAGGGAAAAGATAAATTCTGGGGTTGATGACATCACCGCGATTACATCCAGCATAACCAAAAGTAAATTGGTAAATGGCTCTCCGAAGGCGAATGAGAATACAAGTGGATCTGGTGTTCTTCGCTACGCTCTTCATCTCCGCTTTATGTGCCCCTTCCCTAAAAAATACTCGCGTACGGTCCAAAAATGCAAATCTGACCCCTTTTCCGAACCATTGGGAAACAATAAAAACTTTGAAGGTGAACGGCGCTTCTACTTGTATAATGACATGAGGGTGGTCTTTCCTCAACGTCATTCAGATGCTGATGAAGGCAAGGTATGTTAAATTTGTCACTCAATATAGAGTGAAGATATAATTTCTGTCTTGTTACTATATATTTCGTTTCCCATACTTGTACATTGTCCTCTGATTTTAGTATGTACTTAAAAAAAACATAGAAAATTTTCATTTGGTAGTTCTTTAAATGATAGTCAATAGTCATAAACTCGTTTCTGGAACTCTGATATAATGATCTGTTGCTATTATTGCAAGTGCAAGTCAGTTTTAGAGCATCTCCAATGGTATTGGCTAAAAATGTTTGGCTAAATCAGATAAAATATTGATTATGTAAAATTTGCTGAACCTGTAAGATATTGTGCTCCAATGGTATAGTGGCTATAATGTTTGGTTATATTGTAAATATAGTATGTTATTATTATTTCAGTTTGTTATAAATAAAATATATTTTGTTAAGGTAATAGATCATGTAAAATCTTCCTTACAGGCCTCTAAAGGTTGGCCAAATATAGCCAACGAAAACAGATTATCTAAATTTTTTGCTAAGGGTAATGCCTCATTGGAGTGAATTTTTTTTTACGCAATCTTTATAAATTTTGTTTAAGGTAATATATGTATTATTTTAGCTGAGGGATATTCTCTATCGGAGATGCTCAGTACCTTATATTTTTCTGGAATGAAATGTGAACCATCAATCTACCTGAGCTCTATGCAAGTTTTTATAATTTTATGATCTAACAAACATGCTTTGTTCAACACTGCAGTTAAATGTGGAATATCATTTTCCGTCGGACCCCAAGTACTTTGATATCAGCTGCTAGCAGTAGCAGGTGAACTACTACTATCTGGTTATTATCTGGTTCTCTTGTACATAACTCACAACTGTACATACATGTTAAGCAGTCATCCTCTTAACCCCATTGCAGTTGTACATATTAGTTTCAAATAAATTAGATCATCTCATCTTTAGTTCATTGAGATCTGTAAAAATCTTGTACATATTCTGTGTACCCTAATGAAATAAAATAATAAAGATAGGAAGTAGGTGGATTTCCTGCAATCCTTTGTTCAATTCGATCCGATACTTGTGTCTGAAACTCTGAATATGTAGCTGGTTTAGAGTTTGTTGATGACTCTTTTTGTGAGTACCTACTACGGTCTGCAACATTTGAATGTGTGATTTGGTCATGACATTTTCTAAAACAGGTAAAAACTAGTATATACTCGTATATGGCAATATACAGACATCAAGGATTCTTTCCAAAACTTTGTTTAGTTTTTTTTTTTTTTTTTTTGCTAAATTATGGAATTGAGAGGGAATATAATGAAATTTTTAATTCTTTGTGGCTAAATATTAGTATATTACTCGTATATTTAGCAAAAAAAATAAAAAATATTACTCGTATAATTTATATTTATTTACCACATTCTATTATCTCCATCAGTTTAATCCGGAATTCAAAATTCACCAACTTGAGAATTAATGGTCCTTTTTTTTCTTACTCTTTTCTTTCTTCACAAAACTAAAATTATTATTTAATAACGAAAAACTTAAATTATTTGTCATATGTAGTGTCTTGTTTTTTGTTGTTTTTGGTGTGTCCTAAAACTTAAGTTACTCGTACAAGTTATTTCGTGTAAGTTATTCGAAAGTAATTTTTATGGATAAAAGAATTACTTGTACTCGTAAATCATAAAAAAAATAGGAAATGGACCTCTGTTGAAATATGCATATAACCATCTTCCAAAATTCAAAAGCGACTAGATGGTAATGAATTAGAGCACTTTCAACGGATGGAACGTTCAATTATGAATGTGACAGTGTTAGTAGGTAATATGTTAAAATAATAATTTTATCATTTACAATTTTCCTTTAACAAGTTTAGATAATTGGATTTTATTTGTTATATTTGTAGACCAATATTGAGCTTAGGTATAATTATACTCAATCTATTACTATATATTAAATATCAACATAAGGATAAAAAGTATCATTTTAATGGTTGTGAAATTACTGTTTTATCCTTATTTATTAAAAAATAACAAAAATGCCACACTTATGCCATAACCATTATGATATACATAGATTTGAGTATGCTTTAAGAATATTATTAGATAAATCATATCTTTTCCTTTTATCCCATTTTTTCTATTTTTATTTTGACTCAATTATATATTAGTTTTTATTATTTTTAGAATAGTGCTAATAATATAATTACGAAAAATATTTTAATTTATTGAGCATAGTCTGCAATTTTCTTTCGCCATTTTAAATGATTGAAATTTAAAATAAAATTTTAAAATCAAATTTTAAGATAAAATTTAAGATATTACAAAAATATAACTGATTTCAAGAAAAAATTTATTTATTTACATTCGTCTCCAAGTAGATATTAAATTATTAAAATAAAAGATAAAATTTGGTTTTAAGAAATATGTAAATCTTATTTATCAAATCAGACATAATTAATAATTGCATAACATAATTTTTAGGTGTATATAAAATTTTACATATGTGAATCATATTAGAGATTTTTAATTGGCATACTATTTAGACTTTCAGTAATTTATATGTATGATTGGTGTTAAAACATAAATATTTAAAAAAAATACGAAAAATAATGAATTTATGTTAAAAAGATGAGTACCCTAAAAATGAATATATGTTATATATATAAAAAATAACGTATCTACTTTTCAATAATGAATGAAAGAAGATATGATTTTTGAGTCATAAATATTACAAAATTAAATAACTAAAAACAACTGATTAGATTATAACTCAACTATAAAGTCGGTTATATAAATTTTCATATAATATAATAAATTGATCAATATAATATATAAGGAAAAAGAGTATCTAAAGCACACAATAGAGAAGTTCTCTATTAGTGCGGCTTAAAATTTGATAAATTAATTATTATTTGAACAATCCAACCGTATGGATGTTAAATTCATACAAAAATACGTGAATGTACAAATTTTCGTGTAATTTAATTGTTTGGAACTATAAATTTATAGCAATAAGATTATGATAAATCTGTCGTTGAATATATATAGAAAATAGTATTATTATAAAAGTGATGCTCCATTATTTAAAATATAATAAAAATTTGTATACAATGTTATTTCAACATAAACTTTTCATCCGTACGGTTGGATTATCAAAAATAATAATAAAATACAAGATTTAAGGTGCACTAATAGAGAACTTCTCTATTGTGTGTTTTAGAAACTCCATCTCCAATATATAATTGTAGAGTTGTAACACATGCTTGTATTACTATTGTATTACTATAAATACAACCAAAAAAAGTTGATCTCAGATATCATATAGATGTACAAGTCATTAAGGTCGTTTAATCATATTTTACTTTAATTATAATATTTAAAAAAAATAAACTTATGTTAAAAAAATAATTAAAAATTATTACATTTTTTTTTCAAACTACCTAATTTTTAAAACATAATTTCATATTGTTTAATAAGCATTAGATTAAAATAAAATATTTGAATTTAAATATGTTTAAATATATATGTATATACGAACCACAAAGTTGACTTTTACATAATATCAAGAAATTTTGAAATATGTTTTTGTTTACATTAAAATCACGTGAATTTACAATCCTCTATGTTATTTATGGACAATTTTAATAATATAATTATTTATATAATACTCAAATATTCACTTTGATAAAGTTGATTTCACGGTAGTTTCGTTTTCTTTCTATAATGGAGTCAACAAACAGCATTATTCAGGCGATGAATAATATTACTTTGGAGGATGAAGAGGAGGGAGGGATAGCAGTAGAAGAGGTTTAAGGGGTAGAGGTTGCAGAGGCATTCAAATGTTTTGATGTCAGATTATGCTTAGTGGGAAGATTTATAACAGAAGGGGTGGTCGATTTCCCATCTATGCAACAAACGTTAGCGGCATTGTGGAGGCCAGGAAAAGGGGTTCACGTTCACATTAGAGAAATGGATGTTAACTTATACCTGTTTCAATTCTATCATGAGATAAATATCAAAAGGGTTGTTGCAGGTAGCCCGTGGTCTTTCACAAATAAGGCTCTGATCATTGCTCGTATGAAGGAAGGGGATATTCCAAGAGGAATCAGTCTAAATAGTTTGGATTTATGGGTGCAAGTTCATGACCTTCGTGTAGGTTTCATGACAGAGAAAGTCATTAAGGAAGTTGGTAACTACATTGGCGTGTTTGTGGAATCATGTCATAGAAACTTCACAGAAGGATGGAAAGATTATCTGAGAGTTAGGATCACTATTGATTTAACAAAACCTCTGAAAAGACGAATGAAACTCAGAACATCGGGTGGGGAATGGATTTGGATTCTATTCAAATATGAAAACGTCCCAACTTTCTGTTTCATATGTGGATTATTAGGTCATTCGGAGAAGTTCTACAATCGTTTGTTTGACACACCGGAGCATGAGATTGTTAAACCTTATGGGGCATGGATGAGGGCTCCACTCAGAAGACAAACCAAACAAATAGGTGCAAAATGGCTGCGAGATGGAAGTGCAGAAAGTGAAAGGATTACGGTAACGGGGGAAGCATGAGGCTCAACGGTGAGAGAAAACCCTATCCCACGAAATCAGGGATTGCTTTCTGTTGGAGGAAATCAAGGAACTGCTCATAAAGATAAGGGCGCGATTTTTGTATTTTCAAATAATAAGGATTTCACTGAGCAAGCAAATAAATCATCTCCTAGTAATCCGGGGTTTACAGTTATAGAAAATAAAAAAAGAAGAACTAATGATGGGCTGGGCCAATACATCGAAGCTGGCAATGACACAGAATTATACTTGGGCTCAACAGAAGAGGATATAGAGGAAATGGAACAAGACTCTATCAAAAACCCAAATGTTCAAATGGATCCAAAAAATGTAGAAAAGGCGGGCTCTAAGGGCGGAGTCCGCCTAGTACAATGAGTACCTTAAGCTGGAATTGCCGTGGGCTTGGGACCCCATGGGCTATTCAATTCCTTACGGAGATTATTCTCCAAAAGAATCCCAGTCTTGTCTTTTTAAGTGAAATTCTATGCAAGAAAGAAAAGATGGAGAAGGTAAAGAATAAATTAGGTTTCGAAGGGGCTATTACGGTGGACTCTCAAGGGCATAGTGGTGGTATAGCTTTGCTATGGCGTCATATGAATGAGGTTACATTACTGCCATCACTACACCATAAACAGCCTGCGGTAACCCAAAAATTCTGTTACATTAGGGTGATAAAATGTTACAATAGACCCATTTTTGGGCTAAGGTAACATAAATTATATGTTACATATTTCGATGTTACCATAGGGTACCTAATGTAACTTATTTCACCCCTAGGGTAACATGTACTTTTGGGTTACCTTAAAGGTCTACTGTAACATAAAAATGCCATATTGCAACATAAATATTCGGTTACCTTAGGGTGCTTCAACTTTTTAAAAAAATGGGCCCCATCAGTGGGCACCACCAGTGGACAGATTTTTTTAAAATTTCTGATTTAATTGGTTTTCTGCCAATTTTCTTCTTTTTTTTTTTTGCTAAATATTTCTGCCAATTTCACAGGTAATATTCCTTGAACTTTCATAAATACACGATTTTTTGCATCCAAAAACAAACAAAAAATAGACTAACAACTCAAATTAATACGACATAATTGAAATAAATCACAAATATAAACTTTCATAAAATTTAAAAATATCACTGAGTTCGTACAATGATGTAACTAAATTATTGCAACTACTAATTACAATAAAACAACAAAAACTACTTATTTAACAATTTATCCTTGAGAAATTGGTTGTACATGTATACCGTCCATTTATTCTCGAAACGAACCAATTTATCAGTACACCCAAATCCTTCTTCCTCCTCTCTGCCTTATCGAGATTTATCCTACACATTGTCAGTAATAAAATGTAACATGTTAAGTGTTAACATACCAGTGGCTAATTGGTTAGAGATGCTATAAATTATAGATGAAGGTCTCTCAAGAAATGTACCTCTTTCCAAGGACTTGAAGTTGTCTATACATACCTGTTCTTCAACTGTCCAAAGGACCCTTTCAATGCAGGGAGTGGTGAGTGAACCTTGATACCTATTAGCATGCACTGGTCGAATTAGATCATCATTAGAACCATCATACTTGCCGACCATCGATGAACTGATCGGATTAACCAACCAAAATTAGCTTCAGTCATTATGTATTGAACCGAAGCAAAAGCGTCCGTAACGGTCGGACGATAGTAAAAAGTCATAGCAAATCCCGTAGCCACTTGTACTAAAAAACAAGTAAGCGTAATGCCTCCCAGACAATAAAATATGTTGACATGAGGAGGAACGTATTTACTAGTTATATCATCCGCAATCGCCTGAATCTCGAGACGTTCTTCAATAATAGAAAGTATCTAGTCCATACTAGTTAAATGACTTTAAAGATTTGAAGCATGTAACTAATTTACATAAACTGTATGATATCTATATAGTAGATATTTAAGTTTAATATCATGCATCATATTTGATTAATGGTTTACATACTTTGTCAAAATCCAACTGTGAATATACAAAACCTAAAAAAAGAAATAGAGCCAGCCAACTTTGACAGCTTCCTATATGGCAATGCATGCATATTAACTCAGGCTGAGATTCAAGTTTAGGTGCATCGCTACTCTTCAGTGCTGGTTCAATTATGTCATATCCAACGTGAAGGACTGAATGAAATGAACGAGCAAGAACTTGACCAGTAGCAGCAGCAAGGAGAAACCTACCCTGCAAACAAGAGAATTATATTCAACCGTATGATGGTGGTTCTAACATATTATAACCAACATGGACAAAAGCCAGATACCTAAGGAAACGTCGTATATTACTCATCATGCAAGATGCGCATTGACTGGATTTGATCAAAGTCTTAAGGATATAATTCTAAAATGTGTTGCTCTAATACACAACATTAGGATCACCGGTGCACTGTAAAAATATCAACTTCAGATACTTCCAAAATTAAAATATCAACTTCAGATACTTCCAGAATGCATTGAAGGTCTACATCTGAGGTTTGAAAACTTACATTGGCATCTTCTGCATGAAGATTGAATTGTGGCTCAACAATATTCACTTTCTTGAATAAGGCTAAAATGAAAAGAATGTCGGTACGGATTAAAGCAAGAATCTCGATGACAAGTCTCTGCCTGCAGACTAACACTCTAGAGGCGGACTGTGTAGCTGTACAACAACTAGGACTTTGCTTGTATCGCTAAATAATAAACAACCCTGTAGTATCACAAGACTCTTCTAAGTTCACTCAATAGTCTATTTGGCTAGTTTATTTGCACATATATAAGTCATATATAAGCCAAGACCATAAGCTAGTTACATAGCGTGTATGGCTACTCCGGTTGTACCCTCTTCCTCCGCATTATCAACGTACTTCATTCTTTGACACAAGTTCCTTAGCTAAAACAGTTGTTAATTGATGTCATGCTTATATGACCCAACCATATAACCAGAATATGGTGCTTTGAAGAAAAGTTAATAATTTTATTAGCATTACATGAGACCCTAAAATCAATTTCCCCAACAATAAAATTTAAATATATATAGGGTGAGGACCAAATTATAATTACCAAGAACCAATATCAATGTATGCTTAATCAACAACTAATATATATTTGTTTTGCTGCAGAGGACAACCTGTCTTGTTCTACTGCATGACACAATGTTTCGTAAGTAATGTATAAAGCTTGGTGTTCTTCTGCACGACACAATTTTAAAAAAAAATTACACCATATTTCTTAAGAGCAAATTGTTTGTCTGCAAGACAATCATTTTTCCTTTCTTATGAAAATGGTAAAAAAAATCATTTAATGTAAAAACGTTTTAGTAATAAAATACCATATGATGTTCAGCATAAGAAAATATATTGGTTCTACGGTTCTAAATATAAGCTAATTTTAAGTAAAACCTGACTGACCCTATATATATATCATGATGAACACTTGCAAGATCTTTCTACAAAGAAAAAGTTAAATCATGCCGTGACTCATGTGCACATTAACAAATGCCAGTAATGGTTGTTAGAAGTCGATACATATATCATAGAACGTTTAACAGTAAACTTGAGACATCTATATATCATAGAACGATCTTCATAACATTATGTGTAAGCTACAATATGATCTAAACTTTGCATTTTATATAATGAGACAATGTGAGAGGTTACAATAAGATGAAAGACGTATATTGGAAAGAAGAAAAGAGAGACACATCAACGGAGCTACTAAGATCAACGTAAATTGAGTTAATAACCATTCACAAGAGCTCAAGTGTAGAGACTCACTCTTTCTCTAGTAGTTAGCTTTTCTGCCAAAGCCAGTAACTCCTTATCCTTCAATTCCAGGTCACTCCTAAGAGTCTCGGATTTCTGTAATCAAATACAAAGACTGTATAACAAATGAAAACATATTTAACAAACAACATATTTAAATCCATTTCAGTTTCATTTACCTTTACCTCCCTCTCACTGGTAATTCTTCTGCCCTCACATAATCTTTCTTCCGCTTCTTGCAATTTTCTTTCCCACTCTGGCAGATCTTTTTTCTGTATAGAAAAAGTAGCTTCATGTGCTTCACACCTGCAGATTAGAGAGCTATTAATATAAACTGCAGTTTGTAAAAATAGCAAGTTGTAGAGAAGTTCCGCATATCATACTCTGCAATAAAGGACATACGCTCCCTTCGAAGCAAACTGTCACGAGTCTTAACTTCTTGCAGTTTCCTCTCCAACTCCAAGCTCTTTCTATTTACCTCTTCAAGCTTCGCAGGGAACTTATTCTCCACATCCATAGACTTCTCCTTAAATCCAGATAATAAAGCATTTGCTTTGACCATTTTGGCCTCAGATAATTCACAAAACCCGGTGTTGAAACCACAATCTCCAGCTAAGGTAATCACAAGTGAATTGATTATTATATATACAACCTCGATAAAGGAATAATCACGTAATGAAGAACAAAAACAGAGGCTTACACACATAGGATTACAAATAGAACAAAAACACCAAATTAAACATAAACATAAAGCACAACAAAAAATACCTAATTGGAGGAAGCCCTAATTGCTGGGTGAAGAAGAAGGTAGGCTGAGATTTATCGTATTGCCCTAATTGGAGGAAGCCCTAATTACTCTCATCGACTGAGAAGTGCGGAGAAGGTGGAGAGGGGGAGAAGTGCGGCGGCTGAGATCGAGAGAAGTAAATTGAATCGGGGGAATGTAAAGTGAAGTAAAGTAAAGTAATATCCCGCTCAGCCAAAAAAAACCCCAAAAACGTCCCGCTCAACCCACAAAAAATCCCCCAAAAATATACAGTGATTTTTTTTGTTTTTTTGTCAAATAATATTTTATTAAAATACTTATAATTTAATATAAAAATTTTATCAAACAAACATGAAGTATTTGTTAAAAAAATAACAATTTTGATATTTTTTTTATAAAAAATGTTTTATTCGATTTTTAAAAAAATTGGAGAAATTTTTTAACAATTTATAAAAAATTGTTACAAAAAAATTGTGAGCAAAATTTTTTAAAAAAATTATAATTTCTAAAAAATATTACAATTTCTGAAAAAAAATTATTTTTTGAAAAAAATTGATTTTAAAAAATAAAATAATTTTCTAACTCATTTTATAAAAAAGTTAACAAATTTTAAAAACTAAATTTATTTAAAGAATTTAATTAAATTAGATGAAAAGAGTTGGCAAGGCTAACTCTAATGTAACACCTACATATTTATGTTACATGCTTCAACACTTTTTAGCTACTGTAACATCATATTTTTGGCTAAGGTAACATAAAAAACACAATGTTACCTCAGGATGTAAGTAGTATAGCTAAGGTAACATATTGGGGTAACATTTCTCCGGTAGGGGTTACGATAGGCCATATATGGTGTAGTGCATTTAGCAGGAATCATATAAATGTAATGGTGGAAATAAGGGGATGGCAAAGGTTTCGGTTAACAGGTATATATGGTGAACCAAATAGAGCAAGAAGAAGAGAAACTTGGGACCTTATTCGTAGTTTAAACACGTATGCTGAGGTTCCTTAGTGTCTAATAGGAGACATGAACAACGTTCTTAGACAGGAGGATAAAAGGGGGGTCGCCCTTACCCTCATTGGCTCATTCAAGGTTTTCAAACAGTTCTCGAGGATTGTGATTTGCATGATGTGGAGTTAGAAGGATATCAATACACATGGGAACGGGGATATGGTACTGAAGATTGGATTGAAGTGCAGCTAGACAAGGCTCTAGTGTCTAACTACTTTATTCAGCAGTTCTCGGAAGCAAGATTAACAAATTTGGAGGTCTCTACCTCGGACCATAGTCCTATTTTCTTTGAGCCAGTGGTAATTTCGAGAGTAATTCCTGTAAAGCGTTTTAGATTTGAAAACGCTTGGTTATGAGAACCGATGTGCCATCAGATAATCAAGGAAATGTGGCAAGGGAATCAAGGAAAATCTTTGCAAGAAAAAATCAGATTGTGCTCAGAAATAATATCGACCTGGGGGAAAAAAATAATGGGTAACTTTAAAGCTCGTATAAATCAAAACAAGAAAGTGTTGAAGAGTGTGAAGGGTAGAAGAGATGCAAGATCGATTCAGCTTTACCAGGAAGCCTCTAAACAACTTACAGAAATATATAGTCAGCATTAAGTTTTTTGGAGACAGCGGTCTAAACAGTTGTGGCTTCGCGAAGGTGATCAGAACAGTAGATTCTTTCATGCAGCTACTAAAACACGTCACAAAATAAATCACATCAATGATAAGTGCATATTTTTGCATATTTTTATTACCTATTTATTGTTTGAATTCGTATTTTAATAAATTATTTTGTTGTATTTCAGGAAATTCAAGAAAAATTGAAGAAATTGCAAAATAAAGAAATAAAGGTCAAAGAAGAGAAAAAGAAGAAGAAGAAGGACCAAAATAGAAGAAAAGGAAAGAAGAGGGAGTTTGGTGCAAAAGCTGAATTTTTATTTAAAAACTAAAAAGAAAAAAAATAAAATAAATAAATAAAAATGGAGGGCTAGGATTTAATCCCACCAAACAAAAGTGAATGGTGGGGATTAATCCACACCAACCTCAAATCTCAATCTATTTCCTATAAATAGATTCATTTTTCTCTCTTGTAAAATCACTTAGTATTAGGATTAAGTTTAGAACAAGCCTTAATATTAATACTCCTAAAATTATAGTTGTAAATTTTAATTGTAATTCTTGTAAACAATTTTTTTTTATATAAATATTTGTCCTGTTTTGTTTTGTTTAATTCGAAGAAATTTATTCCCCTATTTTATTAGATAAAACCCAGTACCTAGTTTCTTGTTTTTTCTCATCTCCTTCATCTTCACTACAATCACACTCCAACCCATCTCTCTCTCCCTCTCTCTTTCTCTCCTTTCCCCTTTCTTCCTTTCAATCAACCGAACCCAGCACCCCCTCCTTCTTCCTTCCATTCGCTGCAACATCCTTCTTCTCCCTTTCGTTCGTTCTCTCAATCCCCGCTCTCTCTCTCTCGTTCTATCCGCTCCGAGCAACCATCACAAACATCCCTCTTTTTCTTTTATTTTTAGTAAAATTTTCCGTTGGACTTCATTGATTCGTATTAAACTAGAGTTTCTTGTTGATTTTCGAGTTGTTGAATATTGTTGTTCACAGAGTTTTGATTATCGATTGTTTCATTCGTCTGAGTCCGAGTTTTTTTTTTTTTGGGTTTCATCCATGTCATCGAGTCAACTGGTTAGAGTTCTTGCTGTTCGTGGGGTTTTGTTTTGCCGAGTTTAGTTATCATCACTGTCGTTGCTGTTGTTTACGGATGTTTTGCTATGTAATCAAGAGTAGTTTCTTGTTTTCTTACTGTTGCTGTTCTAAGTTTGGAGTGTTTTATGGAGTTCTTGCTGCTTGTTTGTTTCGTAACTGCTTGGTTTTGTTTGCTGAAATTCAATGCTGAGTTTTTAATGTATGCAGAATCTTCTCAGATTTGTTTTCCGATTGATGCTGAATAGTTTGTTTTTTTTCTAGTGCTGTGTTCTAACACTTGTTGAGTTTGTTGTTAGAGTTGGCTGTGTAATCCAAGTTACATTCTTGTTTTTCCTGTTTTAGTTTTATGCATTTTTTTTAATTCCCGAGTCTGTTTAGCCTTAACCGAATCTGTCTGTTTTTACTGCAGTTTTGTGTTGTTGTAATTTTTATTTGAGCTTTGTGTTTTTGCTTGTTTTGGTTTCGAAATGTTAAAAGAGTCAATGGAGTTGCCAGTTTTGTTTCCGAAATAGGCTGAGTTCGCGAGAAGTGGGTTTGATTTGAGTATTGCAATCGATTTGTTTCAATCTTGTATTTCTGTTTTACCGTGTTTAAGTCCAGAATTATTGTTACTATCGAGTATTAGTTCTCAGAAAATGTTGCTGAATTGTTTTTTTTTTGTGTAGTTGTTAGATTGTAATCTGTGAGTTAAATTGCTATGTAGCTGTAAGTTTTTTTTTTTTGAATGGTTTTGGATAATCTCATTTACGAATATTTCATGACAAATCTTTCTAAATTTGTCTGTAAATAAATAAAATCTAGTTTTAATTTGAACTTAGAATTTTTAGGGTAATTTAATTTTTGTTCCTTTCATTTTTAAAAAAATAAAAAAAATATATAATAATAAATTTGCTTTTAAAATTAGTTTAAATTCTCTTTTAGAAATTAAATAGTAAAATTGCAAAATTTCGTTTTTAGTTTAGAAATACATTAATAAAATTTTCTTTTAAAAAATTAGTTTTAGGAATTAATAGTAAAAATTCAAATTGCCTTTGTTCGAATAAATTAGAAATTAAGAGTGGTTAATTTTCCTGATTTTAATTTGTAAAATTAAAATTTCGTTAATTTCTCTTTTTGTAATAGCTTAGATGTACTTTAGGAATTAAATAGTATAAAATCAAATTTTCAAAACCACTTTTTCTAATTCGCCTAAATTAAAAATTAAGGATCGCGAAAATATTATTCCCTGTGGATCGAATCTTAAAATACTAAAATGATGATCGTGCGCTTGCGATAATTAAATTGTTTATTTTCAGCACATCAATCAACACTCTTGAAGATAAGGAGGGTCGTACAGTGGGATGGGAGAATGGGCTTCAAGAAACAATGGTGGACTATTTCAATGAGTTGTTCACAGCATCAAGTACAGAATGGGGTAAAAAACCAAAACCAAACCAAACATACCCAGTATGTCCCGCTCAGAGCAGGGTCTGGGGAGGGTAGGTTGTACGCAGACCATGCCCCCACTTTTAAGGGTGGAGAGACTGTTTCCGTGAAGACCCCCGGCTATGTGCATGACCAAGTACAGAATGGGGTGAAGTTATTAATTGCATCACAAGTCGAGTTATAGAAGAGCAGAATGATAGTTTATTGGGTACCATTGAAAAAGAAGAGGTTAAAAGAGCGTTATTTAGTATGCACCCGGATAAGTCTCCAGGGCCCGATGGGATGAGCCCCGGTTTTTATCAAAAGTACTGGAGCATCGTAGGGGAGGATGTGTTTCAGCTCGTCAAGAAATTTTTTGAAACTGGAAAATTTGAGAATAATATTACTCACACCAATATTGTTCTAATTCCAAAGAAGCAAAATCCTTCAAATATGATTGAGCTTCGTCCTATTTCGCTTTGTAACGTGGCATATAAAATCATTTCAAAGGTATTAGCTAACAGGCTCAAAATGGTGTTAGATGGGATTATATCCGAAACTCAAAGTGCGTTTGTTCCCGGTAGGCTAATCACTGATAATATCATGATCTCATACGAGGTTATGCATTATATGAAGAGGAAATCTAAAGGAAAAACAGGTTGGATGGCCCTTAAATTAGATATGAGTAAGGCATATGACCGTGTGGAGTGGGGTTTTTTGAGGGCAATGCTGTTCAAATTGGGTTTTGCTGAGCACTTAGTCAAGTTATTCATGGAATGTATTATTTCAACCAAGTACCAGATCAGCCACGCCGGAAAAGAATTTGGAATGATTGTTCCAACTAGAGGTAATAGCCAAGGTGACCCTTTCTCCTCTTATCTCTTTTTGATCTGTATGGAAGGTTTTACTGCTCTGATTAAAAATTATTAGAGGCGGAAATTATTAAAAGGAATTCAAGTGGCTTGAGGAGCACCTGTTCTGTCACATATGTTTTTCGCAGATGACACATATATTTACTGTAAGGCCAAGCATGAAATTGCATCTCAGGTGGTAAATATGTTGCAAGTGTTTGAGAGAGCATCAGGGCAAAAAATAAAAGTCGAGAAATCATCTGCATTTTTTAGTCGTAATATGGAGCAGTCTGTGAAACTGGAGATTTGTAATATCCTAAGTTTTCGTGAAGCAGATGACAATTCAAAATACTTGGGACTTCCCAACATATTGGGGAGGAATAAAACAGCTGTTTTTGGTTACTTAAAAGATCATCTGCGTGATAGAGTCCAGGGGTGGGATAAAAAGCTGTTGTCAAAAGGTGGGAAAGAAATTCTCTTGAAAACGGTTGCTCAGACATTACCAAATTATGCAATGAGTATATTCTTACTTCCTCAAAAAACTTGTACAGAAATGGAAGGTCTAATGTCGTGATTTTGGTGGAGGTCTGGTAGAAACAAAGAAAAGGGTATAGCTTGGATGAGTTGGGATAGATTGGGTAGAAAGAAGTTGTTAGGAATATGTTGTACTTGATGATAACTTCACAATCAATCAAATTGTATAAGGTTTTGTAGCTGTCAACGGATGAGGATTTATAACTCTATCCGTTAACAGGTAGCTCATCAACGGATGAGGTTTTGTAGCATACTGCAGTATCTCTATGTTATCAGTTGATAGTGTTTTTATCCACAGTCATGTTGACCATCAATGGATAGGCAGAATAGGGTAGCCAATTTTAAATAAGCTATGTTATGTAATTCTGTCTAAGTGAAAGTGTATCAACGGATGAAGACAAAACTCTATCAACGGATACAACTCAAATCCACTCTATCAACGGATACAACTCAGATCTCAATATCAACGGATACAGCTCAATATATCATCAACGGATGTCAGTGTACAATATCAACGGATAATCATTGACTCTTACTTCTATGCTAAGTTAGGGATTAGCAGTTGATAAGGACAGGTTTGACTGACAGATCACATGGGTTGATAGTAGATACAAAAAGCAGTATGTCAGCCATACTTTGGAAACACTGAAGAAAGAAGCATTCCGTTTACACTATGAATACAAGAAAGGTGCAGGAGACATGTTTGTTCACAAGGACAACCTTTCGGCTACATGTGTATTTGGAGTGGAGTAGCAAGTCAACTTGAATTAGATTAATATTATCTTATTCCTGTAGCACTTGTAAACTTGGGATTTATAACCAAGTGTAGCAACTCTTTAGAAGCTAAGAAAACAGATACATTTGCTTAAGGTTTTTATTGAATATCCTTAGAAAGCAAAGAGTTGTAAAAACAGAAGCTGTGTACATTTGTATCACAGAGTTTTCTTCGAATAAAAGCTTCAGGTGGTGCATTTAACCACCTGATTTTTATGTGTTTGTGCATTAATCTTTTTACAGTAATTATCTAAGTATAGATTTCTGGAGTTCTTATCAGAAATTTATAAATATCAAGAATTGTATTCAACCCCCCCTTTCTACAATTATACAAGTGTGTAATCTGGGAATAACAATTGGTATCAGAGCAAGCTTTTAACATATTTGAAGTTTAAAGATCAACACACTTCCAACATGTCTAAGAAGGATTATGGAGTAAATATACCAGTTCTTCATAGAGAGAATTACTTTCACTGGAAAGTAAAAATGCGTCTACATCTCTTGTCTATTGATGAGGGTTTTATGGATTGCATTGACAAGGGTCCTCACGTTCCAATGAAGACTGCAACAAGAGTTGGCCTGGCTGAAGATGTGCCTGACACTCTCATTCCCAAACCTGTTTCTGAATGGAGTCTTGAAGATATTGCAGAAGTCCACAAAGACAAAAAGACCATGAATATACTGTTCAATGGTCTAGAAACAGACATGGTTGACAATGTTATTAACTGTACTACCTCCAAGAAAGTATGGGACACTATTCAAACCCTTTGTGAAGGAACAGAACGGGTGAGGGAAAACAAGATGCAACTACTAATCCAACAGTATGAACATTTCCATTTTAAGAGTGGAGAAGCATTGAATGATACATTTAGTAGATTTCAAAAGCTACTAAATGGGTTGAAACTGTATGGAAGAATCTATCAAGTTAAAGACTCTAATCTCAAATTTCTGAGATCACTGCCCAAGGAATGGAAGCCAATGACTGTTTCTCTAAGAAACACTCAAGAGTACAAGACATTTACTCTTGAAAGGCTCTATGGAACTTTAAAGACATATGAGCTGGAAATGGAGCAGGATGAAGAGATTGAGAAGTCCCAAAAGAAAAGTGGGTCAGTTGCACTTGTTGCCAACTTGGAGCAGAAGGAGGAAAGGACAGAAGCTGCTAGTTCTACACCAAATAGGGAGGTTTGTAAAGGTAGAGCAGAATCAAGCAGGAGCAAGGAAAAGGTGTCTGAGGATTTGAATGTCCTTCAGCAGGATGAATTGGATGAGATAGATGAGCACTTAGCTTTTCTGTCTAGGAGATTCTCTAAGCTGAAATTCAAGAGAAACTCTGGGGTGGCCAAGCCATTTAACAAGGATTTTTCCACAAGCAACTATGTGGATAAATCCAAAATTCAATGCTACAATTGTGGAATTGCTGGTCACATGATAAGTGAATGCAGGAAACCTAGATCTGAGAACAAGGGAAAGTTAACTAAGACTGTTGACTACAAGAAGAAATATTTTGATCTTCTCAGGCAGAAAGGAAAGGCATTCTTGACTCAAGAGTATGATTGGGCTGCTGATGACAATCATTCTGATGATGATGTTGAGTTTGTCAACCTTGCATTGATGGCTGATTCTGGAGAGCAGGAAGCAAGTTCAGCTAGCAATCAGGTATTTTCTACTAATCTCTCTGAGCTCACCAAAGAGGAATGCAATAGTGTTATAGATGAAATGTCTACTGAACTATATCACTTGAGTGTTACTCTTAAATCACTTACTAAAGAGAACAATAGGATTAAAGAGTCTAATCTGTTTTTAAGTGATAGAAATGCTGCTCTAGAAGCTCAATTTCTAGAATTTGAGAAAATGAGAGTTGATTGCAATAATGCTAAAAGTGAACTTGAAGCTGTGTTAAAAAGAGAACTGATTTTAAAAGACCAGCTTGAAAAAGAACAAAGGATAATTGCTAAATTTCAAAGTTGTAGGAATATTTCTCAAAACATCATAGAAGTCCAGGGAATAGAATCGTTTGTGAAGGATACCTGGACTCAAAAGAAAAAGGAGCTAGAACCTGGCCTTGAGGATCTAGAGACTATTTGTGAATCAACGGATAGTGATTATCCATTGACAGATGAACCATCAACGGATGAGAGGTATCGGTCGACTAACAAAAAGTTTGTTAGTAAGAAGGAACTCAAGAAACTGGATATCAAGTATGGTCCAGTCAACAAGAACTTTGTTAGTGGTGAGAGTAGCAAAACCAAATCTAGTGGGAAGGCTAAGGCAGGTGATTTAGATAACAAAAAGGCTGTTGGTTAATCAGATAATGAAAAGGTAGAAATTGAGGGTAAAAAGAAAAAGAACAGAAATGGTAAGATAGGCATCAACAAAAAAAAAACAATGATTCTCCTGACAAGTTTGCCCCTAGGAAAACTTGTAGTAATTGTAATAGTGTCAATCACCTATCTTCTAATTTCAAGATTATCAACAAGGCTCCTGTTCATGTACCTCAAACAATACCATGTATGCCTGCAATGCCTGGTTTGTATCAAAATTCTAGTTTTTCAAATCCATATATGAACATGCCATATGTGTCTAATCCTTATTTTCAATCTATGAATGTGCCACAAATGTCATGGAGCATTCCTAGCATGAATAATATGTATGCCAATTTTCCACAAATGCATGCATCAAATATTCATGCAAATGAGCATTTGTCAAACCCCATCACTCAAGCATCTACACCTAAGTTGAAGAATGCTAAGAGTGCAAAGTCAAAGGCTAACAAGAAAGGACCCAAGGAAGCTTGGGTACTAAAATCAACTTGATTTGTTTTTGGAATGTGTGCAGGGAAATAGAAGGAATCTATGGTACCTAGACAGTGGATGCTCTAGGCACATGACAGGAAATTCAACCCTGCTCACAGAGTTCAAGGAAGGAGCTGGCCCTAGAATTACCTTTGGAGATGACAGCAAAGGATATACTAAGGGATATGGCCTGATTTTAAAAGACAATGTCATCATTGAAGAAGTGGCTTTAGTTGAAGGTTTGAAGCACAATTTGCTGAGTGTCATTCAGATTTGTGACAAAGACTATGAAGTAAAGTTCACTAAAGAAGCCTGTGTTGTTTCTGCCAAGGAAGACAACAATGTGGTATTGACAGGTTTTAGAAAAGGAAATGTTTACATAGCTGACTTCAATTCAGCATGCTCAGAATCCATTACTTGTCTCTTCAGCAAAACAAGTAAGGATGAGAGTTGGCTATGGCATAAGAAGCTGTCACACTTGAATTTTAAAGTTATGAATGATTTGGTAAGAAAGGATCTTGCTAGAGGAATCCCTCAATTGGAATTTGTCAGAGATGGACTGTGTGATGCCTGCCAATTAGGGAAACAAAAGAAATCATCCTTCAAAAGCAAGACATAGTCATCCATTGTTAAGCCTCTTCAATTGCTGCATATGGACTTATTTGGTCCAGTAAATGTCATGTCTATTTCAAAGAAGAAATACTGTCTGGGGATTGTAGATGATTTTTCTAAGTTTACATGGACCTTCTTCCTGCACTCCAAGGATTGTGCGAGTGAAATCATCATCAATCACCTCAGAATACTAAACAATGGTTTTGAAGACAGAGTACAAAGAATCAGGAGTGACAATGGTACTGAATTCAAGAATTCCACAATGAAGATTTTTTGTGAAGAAAATGGAATTGTCCATGAGTTTTCTGCTGCCAGAACACCTCAACAAAATGGGGTTGTTGAAAGGAAAAACAGAACTCTCATTGAAGCAGCTAGAACAATGTTAAGTGAATCAAGGTTACCAACATATTTCTGGGCTGAAGCTGTCAACACTGCATGCTTTACTCAGAATATTTCCTTGGTCAACCAAGCTAGAGGAATGACTCCTTATCAGTTGTTAACCAACAAGAAACCAACTTTAGCTTTCCTTCATGTCTTTGGATGTAAGTGTTTTGTGCTAAGGAATCATGGAGATAACTTGGGCAAATTTGAAGGAAAGGCAGATGAAGCTATTTTTGTTGGATATGCAGCAGGGAAAGCCTATAAAGTCTACAACCTAAGAACCAACATCGTTATGGAATCTGTACATGTTGTGTTTGATGATCAAAAGATTCTAGGTCTAAATGATGGAGGCTCCCATGAAAAGTTGGAATTTGAGAATGAAGGTGAAGGAAGAATGTACTATGATGATGATGAGGAAGATGGAGATCATGACCACAGAGATCCACCAAGAGTTGTTGTACCAACTAGAAGTGATGCTTACACTGGAAATGAAGCATCCGTTGACAGTCATTCTGGAGCATTTGTTGACAATATTAGAAATGCATCCGTTGACAGAGATTCTCAAGCATCCGTCGACAGGCAAAGTGATGCATCCGTTGACAGTCAACTTCATAATTCAGCAATGACAATAAACTCAGGGGGAGTTTCTCAAAGTCAAAATTCATTGCTAAATCAACATGATCATGCTCATGAAAATGAAGCAACCTCATCAAGATCAAACCTTCCACCTGCAAGAAAATGGACTAGAGATCATCCATTTGAGTTAATCATTGGTGAATCAAATTCAAGAGTCCAAACTAGAAGGTCCACTCAAGCATAATGTCTATACAGTAGCTTTCTGTCTCAAGAGGAACCTAAGAAAGTGGAAGATGCCCTTCTAGATCCAGATTGGGTCTTAGCAATGCAAGAAGAGCTAAACCAATTTGAAAGAAATAAAGTATGGAAGCTTGTGCCCAAACCTGATGATAGAAGTGTCATAGGTACTAAATGGGTTCTCAAGAATAAAACAGATGAAAATGGCATAATTGTGAGGAATAAAGCTAGATTAGTGGCAAAGGGCTATTATCAAGAAGAAGGGATAAATTTTGATGAAACTTTTGCTCCAGTGGCAAGACTTGAGGCAATAAGAATCTTCCTAGCCTATACAGCACATGCCAATTTCAAGGTCTATCAGATGGATGTCAAAAGTGCCTTTCTAAATGGGGAACTGGAAGAAGAGGTCTATGTCCATCAACCTCCTGGCTTTGAAGATCCAGAATTTCCAGAATATGTATATCTTCTCATGAAAGCACTTTATGGTTTGGAGCAAGCACCAAGAGCCTGGTATGACACTTTATCTCAATTTCTTTTGGAGAATCACTTCACTAGAGGTTCAGTAGATAAAACCTTGTTTCATAGGAATATCAATGGCTCTTCAATACTCGTTCAAATCTATGTAGATGATATTATTTTTGGGTCTACAGATGAGAAGCTTTGCAAAAGGTTTGCCAAACTTATGCAAAGTAGGTATGAAATGAGCATGATGGGTGAATTAACTTACTTTCTTGGCCTACAAGTAAAGCAAGTTAATGAGGGCATTTTCATAAGTCAAACAAAATATATTTATGATCTCTTAAAGAAATTTGACTTAATGGATTGTACCTCTGCAAAAACATCTATGGCTACTGCAACTAAGCTTGAGTTGAATACTAAGGAAAAGTCTGTGGACATCTCAAGCTATAGAGGCATGGTAGGTTCACTTCTATACCTAACAGCTAGTAGACCTGATATAATGTTTTCTACTTGTCTTTGTGCTAGATTTCAAGCTGACCCTAGAGAGTCTCACTTGATAGCTATTAAGAGAATTTTCAGGTATCTCAAGGGAACGCCAAACCTTGGCATTTGGTACCCAAGAGAATCTGGTTTTGATCTAACTGGCTATTCAGATGCAGATTATGCAGGTTGCAGAGTTGATAGGAAAAGCACTACAGGTTCCTGTCAATTTCTAGGAAACAGGCTTGTTTCATGGTTCAGTAAGAAACAGAACTCAGTCTCCACTTCTACAGCTGAAGCTGAGTACATTGCTGCTGAAAGTTGTTGTGCACAGATTCTATGGATGAGAAATCAACTTATTGACTATGGTCTAAAAGTTGAAAAGATTCCAATTTTCTGTGACAACACAAGTGCTATTGCCATCACAGGGAATCCAGTGCAACATTCGAGAACCAAGCACATTGACATCAAATACCACTTCATTAGAGAACATGTGATGAATGGTACAGTAGAAATGCACTTTGTGCCAAGTGAAATGTAGCTTGCAGATATCTTCACCAAGCCTCTTGATGAATCCACATTCACAAGATTGGTAGGTGAGCTAGGTATGCTTAACATGTCATAATTCCTAGTGATATTTGATGGCATTGCAGCTCGGAATGTGTTTTGATTTACTTGAGAATTAAAAACTCTCAGAAAAATTTTCTTCAGAAATGTTGTCCAAGGCAAAATTATCTTATCAACGGATATCCTTTTACCCGTTGATAGCATAAACACATTCCTAGATTTTCGTATATCAACGGATAACAGGTTATCCACGTCATCAACGGATAAACTGTTTCTCAACCGTTCATTTCATATCCGTTGATATACATATTTTCTTTTAAATATAACCGTTGGTAAACGTGTATCTATATAGGACTGGTTATATTTATTTTCTTTTATTATTTGACAGTTACTTTTGACCAATGGGTAATTACTTTTAATTATTTCATTTTCAATTCTTGAAAAGTATAAAAGGCTGTCTTGTGCTCTCACATCTCACTTTTATCGACTTTCAAGATTCTCTTAAGTAAACTGCATCTTCTTCACAAAAACTCTCTGCAACAAAAGTTCAAACACTTCAATGGAGCCTATTGTTAAGATGATGTCTTCGACTGGGTTCACCTATGAGAAGAACAATTTCGCGGCCTATGTCGATACAGTGAATGCCCCAGAAGCTTATCACACCATGAAGAATTTTGTGAAGAACTGTAAACTTTCGTATGCTATGACTGCCACCACTCCTCTAATCCACGAGTTAATCGAAGAGGTGTGGGCATCTGCTGAGTTCAATGGCACAGACGGTACAATTGCCATGCTTAATTCCATAAATTATGCCCTTAGTATTGATAATTTAGGGAAAATTGTTAGGAAAAGGATGGTTAAAGAATGGAGTTATTTTTGTGATGCCTTCATTAAAACTTTTTCAGGCAAAATTAGTAATTTTGATGTTGTTACCCATTCCATGCTAGTTATGTTGTGTATGCTTCTGATTGATAAATTCTATAACTTTGGCACACTAGTCATGTATGAGATAGCAGCAAAATTAGGTAAAAAGGAAACTAGGAGCAAGAATATCTATTTTGCTAGATTTTTGATGCTCTTAGCACTGCATGTATCTGAGAATGAGCTATCCATTGCTAACCCGGATAGCAAGTTCACATGTTTTGTTAAGGAGAAGAGGGTCTTAATTGATTTAATTCGAATGAACTCCAATGCAGAAGTACAATTGGTATATCTACCAATTGTTCAGGTAACTCTTTCTAACCTTGAAACTCCTATCTCTAACCCCCAAATTTCTTTGCCTTCCACAGTCACAATGGAGTCTGTAGTAGTGACCAAACAGGCTCCTACCCAAGTGACTAAAACAAGAGTTTCCAAACCAAAATCTAAGAGACAAACCTCAGGTGCTTCTCAAAAAGCACATGTTGCAAAAACTACCACAACTCTTGAGGGGAGTGTGAAGGAGGTAGTGAGTGGTGAGGGACAGGGTGCAAGCCCTAAGAATAAGGTAGGTGAGGAAAGTGCACCAAATAGCCAAGCCCAAGTTACATCCTCTCAACAGGGTGTGACTACCAGTTCTACAGCAACTCTGCACAAAAGGGTAAGGGACACTAGCCTTCTCTCAAAAACCTATGAAAGAAGAGTAAAATCTAAAACCATAGGGGAAGCACAGGGTGCACACACAGTACAGCAAACTGTACCTTCTCAAATTCAGTTTGATGTGACTTCAATAAATGTGGAGTCACAGCCCCTTGATCTTAACCTTCAAATCGATACACATTACAATCCACCATCACCAACTCCATCTCTGGATGTGGATATGATATCTACATCAATTCCTGATTCTCCATCTTTAAGATTCTTGGAGAAGCCCCACTCTGCAATTGGTGGTCATCATCTTTTAGATGATTTGTTGGGCCATCAATCTTCCATTCCTGAATTCACAACAACATCTGTGGCCTCATCTTTAAAATCAATCTCCACAGATTCAGTGTTGGTTTTCACTTCAACGGATACTATCATTCCTTCATCAACGGATATCCTTCATCCGTTGACAAGTGTTTCTCCATCAACGGATGCGCCAATGTCTAGCCATCCGTTGACAGCTATAACTACTCCATCAACGGATATCCCTTTTCCGTTAATAACCCACTCTACTACTGCTATATCTGACATTCCTGTGTCAAGTGTGGAGGAGTTCTCAGTAGTTGAAACACTTTTAGGATTGAGGGAAGGGAGTGAGAGGCTGCCTTGTGAGCAGACAAAAGGAGAGGCAAATAATGAGAGGCTGACCATTTCTTCAGGTCAGGAAAAAGGAGAGCAAGAGAGTTCCACCTTAGTAGGTGAAGGTGAGGGTCTGAGAGGTGTGAGCCAGGGGGAGCCCCTGATGCAAGAAAAGAGAGATGAGTGGAGAGAAGGGACTACAGGAGAAATAAGGCAGGAAGATCCAGCCATTGCAAGTGAGTTAATGGAGGTTAATGAAGCTTCTAAAGAGATGAAATTTCGACAAGAATATAAGTCAGTCATTGACTCCATCTCTTTGGATCCTGAAACTTTTACTCATCTTGTTTCTGCCTATCAAGTCTTTGCACAACAGGGCAATGTGGAGGCAGAGGAGGCAATGCACCTAGTGCACACCTCACAATCTCTACAAAGAGCAAAGGAAGCTTTGACAACTCTGCCTTCAGATGCTGACAGTGAAGAGTTTGGCAGTGATGACAGTGACAGCACAACAAATGATGAAGAAGTCAATGTGGCAGATACTCCAGAATGGCTATTTTCTACTGCCACTGTGGCTGGTGACTTCAATGTGGAGATTATGAAGCAATATCAATCTGCTAGGGCTGAGCACCAAAATGCAGATCCACAGAGAAAGGCTGTCCTTCAGCAAATAATGGACTCCCTGAAACTTCACAAGATGCACATGGTTATTCAAAGAACCCAATAGGAGGAGGTCCAAACTGCAATTAAAGAAATGAAAGTGGAACTAGATGCCAGGATTGAGGCACTAGCCCCTACTACCACTCAGAAGGTGCTGACTAGCAAACTATTGAAGGAAGATAGCCTGGCCAAATCTGTTCAGCATCTCTCCTCCAGAGTGGATAGTATGGAATCTCAAATGCAGACACTCATTGCCAAACAAGCCAAACAGACTGAGCTACTGGAAAGGCTACTTGCAGCCTCACCTCCAGCCCTTCATGCTAACAAAAAGGGGGAGAAAAAGGTAGAAGAGGTTGCAGCTACTTCTAGTCAAATTCAAGCTTCCAGTAGAAAGATAGCACAAATTGAGGGGGAGCAATAGCCAATGATAGTGGTCAATCCAAAAGAGTTTACTATAGAAGCTTCCCCTGTGAAGAAACAAAAGGCTTTGCCTGTGATTCCTGACTTATCAGAAATCTCAGATGGTGAAAGGCAAGCCAGAATTAAAGAATTAGAGAAGATCAACAAGGAGGCAAATGAAAGAATGATGAGAACAGAAAGGATGATCAATGAATCAATTGTATCAACTCTGTTCTCTACTCAGTCCTCAGCTCCAACAATATCAACTACAATTCTGAAGGTGCTCACTCCAGAGATTGTGGCTCCTACATTCTATGATGCTGAACCGTCTTATGTCAAAGAATTTGAACCATACATAAAAATCAAAGCCTACTCTCCACCAAAGGCAAATGGGAAGAACAAGTTACAATTGGACTTTCCATTTCCCAAGGATGATGATGAGAAGCTAATGGGAAAGACAATTAAAGAGTTCAAGGAAAAGACAAATAAGAGTGTAAGAGATTGGATGGCTGTAATAATAAGGAATGGAAAAGTGTTAAATATATCCAACAGCCATCCTAGGTTTGTTGAAGCAAAAAGAGAGGAGACCTCCAAACTTCTAAGGGAAGCTCATCCAAGTGAAGAAAATCAATATGAAAACTCAGATGAGAAGCAAGCCAGGCTGGCTCAGGAGTTAATGGATGAGGTAGAGGATGAAATGAGGGAACCTGAGGAAGTCCCCAAATCCAAACCTAAAAGGAGAGTGAAATCAAAGGCAAGGAGGCCCTTCTCTCCAGAAATTGAAAGCAAGGAAACAGTTGGCTCATCACAACCTATTTCTGCAAAAGTATTCAACCCAGCTGTGAATTTCCATGGTGACCCTATAGTACCTAAAGAGGAACCAATGAATCTTGATTCCATTGAGGTTCCTTCATTCTTGCTGAAGCCTCAACAGAAGCCTATACAGAAGAAAAGGATACCAAGGAAGCAACCTTCAAAGGAACCAATTCAAGTTGCTAGGGTACCTGCTATTGTCAAGCAGCCAATCTTGGAAAACAAGGATGATTTCATCTATCAGGCAGATATTGAAGAATACTCTGGCATGAATCCGTATCTGGATGAATTGTCAGAAGTAAGAGGAATTGACAAATATAAACATTTGCCTGAGAGATTGGTCTTTGTATACAATGGAGGAAAGGAATGGACATGGCCACTACAGAGGGTTCTTGGAGAAAATTATTTGACATTAACCAAGGTGTTCTCTGCAATTAAGAGATACACAGGGTTCTCCAAGATAGCAAAAGGGGAGATTGTAAGAACCCAAATTTTGGGTGGAATTAAAACTTTTATGTATTTAATGATGTAAGAATGAATAGTGGTTACGGCTACAATGTAATAATTGATATTTGGAAAGAATGAATGGAATTCGACTTTATTATTTCTATGTCTTGAAGAATGCTAAAGGGTGACAACATAGGTAAGAATAATCTATCTTCTAAGGGAATAAGATATGGCAATTTCAAGCAGGAGAATATTCTCATGTCATCCAGATCGATATCGACTAATCCAGTAGTTCCGTAAAAAGGTTAAGGAACGATCGAAAGAGAATACGGACAATTGTACAACCCTAAGAGAATAAGTAAAGAATAAAGAATGAATAGTGTTTTGGTGAAAGTTTAGAATAATATGAGACGACACTCTATAGAAGTATTCGGAACGGATTTCCGAGTTCGTATTAGTGATCCAGGGGGAAAATAAGTGTATGTAAAAGCTGTCGGATTCTGAAAAACCGCACTTTTATTTTCTCCGAGAGTTCCCTGGACACTGATAGCCTTAAGTATTTAACGAATGGATTTAAGGAATATAAATTGGAAAGTTAGAATGAAAGATGGAGAATGATAGTATTAATATTAAAAAGGATTCCCGGTAAACCCTAATTAGAAATCCGTGAAATATTCCTACGAACGATCAATCGAAACGAGCAATAACTGGACACAGAAATAAGCAGAGGAAGCAAGAGTCTTGTGCAAGCTACTAGAATAAATATCTAGTAACCAAGTGGGCAAGAGTAACTAGATTAATTGGAACAAAACTAGTACTTAGAAATCAAAAACCCTTGGTTAAGCTTCAACCATGCAAAACACAACACTTGTCCATGCTAATTACCTCATCCATTGCATCACACTCCACTAACACTACTTGGATGAGATATTATCTCACAAAATCACTTTAAGCATTATTACAAGCAACCAATACAAAGAAACCAAGCAAACTCTCTCCCCCCCCCCATGAACAAACCATTCGGCCTATGCTCTAATTCAAAAACAAAAATCCAACTTCCCACCATTGTTTGATCTTGTAATAATTAAGGTGAGTCTTACATTTCATAAAACTTATCTCCTCAAAATCTTAGCTTCAAACTCATCCTTTTCCATTTTCAAAAAAATCAAGAAAGAGGAGCATGAATAGTGTTCATCATGTACTAACTTTGTTTTCTTGATTTTTCATGGTTGATCTAGCAAGCTTAATCACTCCTAAGGACCATAGAAGGCTTAGTAAGGCTATATCACTATCTAAGGATGGTATAAAGCTCTTGAAACCCTAACCCTTGTTTGAGATTTAAGTATGTTTATGATAGATATAGCTTAGTTATGGTTATGTTAAGATTATAAGCATGATTATGTATGGATCTTGGATAAATGATACAAATAGTTAGATGAATGGAAAGGCATTGCTTGGCCTCAGTTCATGTATATAAATCATGTATATGTTGTTTGGAGTGGATACCATGTTTATGGGAAGATTTGAAATTGGTAGATATTCGATTTACAGCTGTTATAATGTCCGATTTTACAATACCATGTTTGTATGCCATTTTCCATGTCAAAAACCTACTGTCCAGAAACTTTATCTGCCATGATAGGATAGGTAATGTTCTAAGCTTCGTTTTGATATAAAGATCACGTGAAACAGACTTACGGTTTAGGATTTATGACCAATTTACTAAAAGTAGTTCGAATCCGTAAACGAAAGTTCGTAACTGAAATTGAACCCCGATAAAATATGTAAAGTCATGACGAATCTTGGTAAATAAATACTAGAGATAAAAAGGAAGGTGTGAAAGAAAACCGTATGTCAAAAGGATCGTTTTTCGATTTATTAAAAATATTCGAGTCGAGGTTAAACGCGAACGAACCCCTAAAAGACGACCCTATTATAACTTCGGTAAAACACTTAGAAAAACGGGCGATAAAACTCGGAGTATAATATTGGTTCGTAACGATCGACCTTAGAACTTGTATGACTTAAGTATGTCCCAAGTATAAGTACAGTGACATGTCGTATTAACGAACGAATGTCGGGTCGGATCAATGATAAAAAGGAATCCACTAAATGGGATATAACGAGATAACTCGGGAACGTGTTTCGATTTAAGTATAACTTAACTTTTAAGATGTTAAGTGATTAATCCCGCATGCCTTGGCTATTTATAGATCACCAAGCTGAACCAGGACCCGCTACCACTACCCCTTACCGTACTCGACTACCAGGCAAGTTTCAATTCCCTTCTTTTAGGCTGTTGTTGTGATTGAATATATATATGTATATGTTTTCTGTTATACATATGCCATAGCATGCATGCCTACTTTCAAGTTATATCGTTATGCTTGTTGCCTGATTGTTTATTGGCTTATAAATTAGATAGCTAACGTATCAATTATAAGCCGGTTATTGTAAGACCCTCATAGAAGGGCGTATACATCTTATTCATCAAATATAGACCGGGAGTCAATATTTCTTGACATATCGAGATTACCTCGAAATAAAATATCTAAGTAAATATTTTCCATTATTCGGGCGACGAATATTATTTGAATATTCGTTCGAGATTATTTATTTAACGATCCTTACTTCAAATAATTATTTGAACGTAACTATTCGACGGATAATATTTCATTCCGAGTCGAATTATTTATCGATTATTATTTCGAATATTCTTCTAAAGATGAGACTACTAAGTGAATATTATTTGGATATTCATTTAGAATATTATTTTATTAAATAAATATTACTTTTGAATATTCATTTAGGATATTAATTACTTGATGAATATTATTTTAATATTCATCTGAAGCTTAATTTATTATTCGAATATTATCTCGAATATTCCTTTAAAGCTTGGATTACTAAATGAATATTACTTGATATTCATTTAGAATATTATTCATTAAATGAATATTACTTTTTGAATATTCATTTAAATTCCTAATTAATTATGAATATTGTCTTAAATATTCCTTTCAGGTCCTATTAATTAATGAATATTATTTGAATATTCATTTAAATATTTATTTATTCAATAAATATTCTCCTGATATTTCTTCAGGGATTATTTTGAAAGATACTCTGATTAAAGATATTCTTTCATATTCTTAAATATTCTTTAAATATTTTTAATTCAATAAATATTCTCTGAATATTTATTCCATACTTAGAATAACCTCAATAAGGTTTATCTTCTTCGATTATTACGAAAAATATTTCGGAGTCATATTATTATTAATCTTATATCAAGAAAGGTTCTCAGACATCATTCTTCTTTGAGTCTATCTCCCTAATAATAAGGGAACCTTACTTGGAAAATGTTAATTATCTTGTCGACTTCCCGGTCATAAAGTATTCTCTTCACTCGCAACTCGGGTGCTGTTGACTTATTAAGTCATTGTTTACCTTCTCATCTTTCGAGGGGTAAGATTGTTGGAACAAGTTGATATTCGTTACCAAGCAATAGCTTGGGAGTTATTGGTGAATTTTCCTTTCCAACTTGATACGACTACCTTGTAGAGTCTTATCAACAAGTATTATACTTGGGGAAAGGGGGACGAATGTTACATTCAGAATCATGAATTCTATTTGAACTAGGAGTCGTGTAAGAGGCCGAGTAGCGCCGGTCCATCCCCTTTGGCCCAACCGTTGGCCGGGGAGAGCTAGTAAGGCGGTAGACAAGTAAAGCCGTCAGTTCTTCCTTCTACCGGTAGTAAATCTAATTTGAGTTGTACGATCTCGACTGATCATCAAGATTGGAACAGCGGGCGCGGTGAATACTCCATCATTGGTTCATCATCCAAACTTATTTATTTCCTGCAACATGATTACTGTTGGCAGAGCTGGAAAAGTGTTCATAACTGGAATTGCAACCTTTTCATGCAAGTTCTTCTTCTTAATAACAATGAGAATATCTCGCTTACTTTTGATGTAGCAGATATTTCTACAAACAAATACTTTTAGTTACCTTGTAACTTCATCGTTCATATTATACTGGCATCATTTCCTTAAATGCATGGCATATGGTTTGAAAGATACTTTTGAACTGTTATATATTATCGTTCAGTTATATATTATTGTTGGTGGGCTTTCGCTCACCCTTGCTTTGTTCACATTATGTCACAACAACAGCTAGGGCAGATGGCTCGCGTCAGGCGCACTCGGCGCAAGCAGGTTACCCGACCCACCGGACTCCCCGCTGAGATGCTAGCCGCCATTGCTGAGGTAGCTTAGTTAGACAGCTTTTGTTTCCTGTTTAACTATATGTATAATTAATGTAATCAATGGAAAAACTGTTAAACTTATGATGTTATCCTTTTGGGATTGTAATAACTTTTATTCGTAACCCTTTAATGTAAGACTTATTTCAATTTCATCTCTGGGACTATAACTGTTATGCGTTTGAGTGGATATTATTGTGGGGTCACAGCATGTGATTTATTTATTGTGGACTCAAGTCAAGTATTATGAATGGATGTAAGACCGTAACCACCAGATCCCTGACCCCGGATCTGGGGGTGTTACAGAGATACTGGACAGAATAGAACAGATAAGGAGAGAATGGAACTCACCATCAAGTCTACCAAGGAAGATGAAGATCCCATACAATGGACAGAAAATCCACCTTCAACCCTTCTGGATGATGGAGTTCAAAGATGAAGATGGTAACAGGAGATTCTTCAGGTTAGAAGACCAACTATCAAAGGCTAGTTCTCAATACCTGAGATGGTTACAACAAAAGCTAAATCCAAAATTTGATGAAGAAGATGCCTTCTATAGGCAACTCCAAATGCAGATTGAGTCCAACTTTGCCAAAGAAGGAAAATCAAGGATGATGCCAACAAGAGAGAAGAAACAGTTTTAATCTGCTCAGTCTAGAGGAGCACTTCTCTGTAAATTTCTCAAACTTTCAGTTTTTAATTTTCGTAGCTTAATACAATTTTTACATTGTTCTATATATATCTTTAGGAATGTTTTGTTATCATCAAGGTCCTGAATTTATACTTTATTGCCATCAAGTATAAATTGGGGGAGATTGTTAGGAATATGTTGTAATTGATGATAACTTCACAATCAATCAAATTGTATAAGGTTTTGTAGCTGTCAACAGATGAGGATTTATAACTCTATCCGTTGACAGGTAGCTCATCAACGGATGAGGTTTTCTAGCATACTGCAGTATCTCTATGTTATCAGTTGATAGTGTTTTTATCCACAGTCATGTTGACCATCAATGGATAGGCAGAATAGGGTAGCCATTTGTAAATAAGTTATGCTATGTAATTCTGTCTAAGTGAAAGTGTATCAACAGATGAAGACAAAACTCTATCAACGGATACAACTAAAATCCACTCTATCAACGGATACAGCTCAGATCTCAATAGCAACGGATACAGCTCAATATATCATCAACGAATTTCAGTGTACAATATCAACGGATAATCATTGACTCTTACTTCTATGCTAAGCTAGGGATTAGCAGTTGATAAGGACAGGTTTGACTGACAGATCACATGGATTAATAGTAGATACAAAAAGCAGTATGGCAGCCATACTTTGGAAACACAGAAGAAAGAAGCATTCCGTTTACACTATGAATACAAAAAAGGTGCAGGAGACATGTCTGTTCACAAGGACAAACTTTCGGCTACATGTGTATTTGGAGTGGAGTAGCAAGTCAACTTGAATTAGATTAATATTATCTTATTCCTGTAGCAGTTGTAAACTTGGGATTTATAACCAAGTGTAGCAACTCTTTAGAAGCTAAGAAGACAGATACATTTGCTTAAGGTTTTTATTGAATATCATTAGAAAGCAAAGAGTTGTAAAAACAGAAGCTGTGTACATTTGTATCACAGAGTTTTCTTCGAATAAAAGCTGCATTTAACCACCTGATTTTTATGTGTTTGTACATTAATCTTTTTACAACAATTATCTAAGTATAGATTTCTAGAGTTCTTATCAAAAATTTATAAATATCAAGAATTGTATTCAACCCCCCCCCTTCTACAATTATACAAGTGTGTAATCAGGGAATAACAGAAGTCTCAAGGGGGTATGGGCTTTCGCAAGCTACGTGATTTTAATGTAGCACTTTTGGGTAAACAAGCTTGGAGACTCGTCACAAACAATGACAACCTAGTGAGTAAAATCTATAAGGCAAGATACTATCCTAATGTCTCGTTTCTCACTGCAGAGTTGGGTAATAATCCGAGCTATGTTTGGTGGAGCATTTTGGAAGCTCAAGTTCTGCTTAAAAAAGGTGCAATTCGTAGAATTGGCTCAGGGGACAACGTCGATATTATAAATGATTCATGGTTACCTCAAGTCGACGATCCTTCACACAGTTCATGAGGCTATAGTTGATAAAACAGTAGCTTATTTGATGATAACAGGCCAAAAAAGTGGGATAATGATTTGATAACTGATATTTTCGATGAAAGGGATGTTAGATTGATTTTATCGATCCCCTTAAGTCACACAGAGGAGGACTCGTGGTTCTGGAATAGGGAGAAGCTGGGATCTTACACAGTCAAAAGTGCGTATCAAATTAGACCTGGCAATTCAGGTCGTTCCGTGTACTTTCGTGTCATGTACGTTCGTGTTCGTGTATCGAAAGGGTAAACCCATATCCATATCCATTTAAAGTTCGTGTACCTTCGTGTACCTTCGTGTTCGTGTACCTTCGTGTCGTTTATTCGTGTCGAGTACGAAATTACCGGCTCTAATAAGCATAAACAAGTATACTATATTGCCACGGCTTATTCTATATGTTTCCTTTTGTACACTTTTTAAAATAGGGGGTGTCAGGAAAAACTAACGGTTCTTGCTGCAGAAGTGCTAGAATTCAAGTTACTTTCTCACCACCTACTATTTTAGGACCATAAAGTTGCTAGAAATTCACTGTCCGGCTGCATATAACACCATTTTTGGCTTCTAGGACTGATTAATTACATCTCTTTGATTGTATATATCGATCATTGATATTATATTATAGTCATCTTGGAACATGTCAGAACTTGGGCAAAATGAGTGTTCAAAGTGTGTTGGTAACCTGCTCCAAGAGTTTACAATATACATTTATATAATTTTAAAATATTTATTTATTTATTTCGTGTACTTTCGTGTCGTGTCGTGTACCTAAGGGTAAACCAATATCCATACCCATTTAGGCCTCGTGTTCTTTCGTGTTCGTGTACTTTCGTGTTCGTGTATCGAAAAGGTGAACCCATATCCATATTTTTCGTGTCGTTTATTCGTGTCGTGTACCAAATTGCCGGATCTATATCAAATGCTTCAGGATAACATGGCTAACAGTACTTCACATGATGTTTCAAGGTTTTGGAAGAAGGTATGGAATTTGAAGATTCCGCCAAAAGCCAAGAATTTTCTATGGAGGGCTCTTACTGATTGTCTTCCTACGAAGGATCATCTTCGAAGCAGAAGGGTTCCTGTTAATCCTTTCTGTCCAGTCTGTAATAATGAGCAGGAGACAATCTTGCACTCTCTAGTTTATTGTCAGTTTGCCAGGCTATGCTGGAACTACTCTGGCTACATGGTATCAGGTCAGAATTGTACGAGTTTTTTAGACTGGATGTCTGTAGCTTTTGATATGTATAAGGGGAAGGAACTCATAAATGTTGGAATGATTTGTTGGTCTATCTGGACAAACAGAAACGAGGTGGTGTGGAATCAAAAAGGTGAAGAGTTTAATCAAGTTGCAGAATCAGCAAAGCTTATCTTTAACCAATGGCAGATCACTCAAGACAGGTCATTTGACAATTACCTCGGTTTTATGACCCAGGCAGATGGAAAAGAACGATGGGAATGTCCAATCGAAGGTACGGTTAAGATCAATACTGATGCTGCATTGTTTCCAGACTCTAACTGTTATAGTTTTTCATGCTTGCTCATTATCATAAGGGAGATTTGTTAGAAGCTTTCTCGAGTTGCAGACAAGGTAGTATAGATCCTGAGTTGGCAGAGGCCATTGGCATAAGGGAGGCTCTTAGCTGGGTAAAAGGAAAGGCATGGCAGGTGATAACTATGGAAATAGACTGTCTAATGGTTGTTCAGGCAATCTAGTGCTCAACAGTCAATTTGTCTTACCTTGGCCAGGTGATTAATCAATGCAAGCTCCTGCTGTCTCAATTACATGAACGTAATATTACGTTAAATTTTGTAAAACGTTCCGCGAACAAGGTGGCTCATCACTTAGCGAGACACTCTAGTTCTATAGCCGAGCGTATTTGGAAAGGGGGTGATGCCCATCCAGATCTTTTTTCTGTATTGGTTGAAGATTTGAAAGTCTAATAAAATCTTATACTAAGGATGTGTTTGACATTGTTGTTGCAAATCTTAATAAAGTAACTTTTTTCTAAAAAGCAGCTCAAAATGTGTTTGGTAAAATTTTAAAGGTGCTTTTTTGAAAAGTGTTTTTGGCCTTAAAAACTGCTTTTAGAGAAAGTAAGTCCCATATACTTTTGAAAAAAGATGTTTTTCAGCTTTTGCGAAAAGCAGTTGGTGGTTTCAACATTAAATCTCACCAAAAACATTATTTTTATTATATTTTTACATCAAAATGCAAATATAAAAAATAATACAAAATAGTCTTCAACTTTTTGCAACAACACTTTTTTACCAGCACTTTTTCTAACAGCACAACAAATTTTAACAGCAATCCCAAACATAACCAAAATTAATTTTTCAGCAATTAACAGTAAACATGTGATTATTATCGTATTGATAATTATCTAAATTTTATGAAATCTAATTAAATTATAAAATATTTGGTACATGAATTTTGTATAAAATATTACAAAATAATTATAAGAATATGAGATAAAATCGAAATCTTGTCATTTATCGTATTTTTAATTACAAAATTATCTTAATCTATACTATTATATAAAAGCCGAAACATTAAAAGTTTGGTTAGTAGGTCGGTCAGTCGGTCGGTTGGTTGGTCGGTACGGTACCTGTTGATTTTACTTATTTACCCTTACTTAATTACAGATTTTCTAAGTAATCAATTACCTTCTTGAGTTTAAACATATTATCTTTTCTATTTTTCAAGAACTAATTAATTTCCTAAAATACAATATCCTTTTATATTTTATCTAACTAAAATTTCTCCTTTATTAATCAATTTCCTTTTTCAGGTTAGACATATTACCTTTTCTACTAACTAATCAATTTCTAACTAATCAATTTCCTTCTTGAGGTTAAACATATTATATTTTCTCTTTTTCAAAAACTAAATAATTTTCTTTTTCTGATAAAATATAATATCCCTTTATATTTTATCTAACTAACTAATTTCCTAAAATACAATATCTTTTTATATTTTATCTAACTAAAATTTTTCCTTTATTAATCAATTTCCTTTTTCACGTTAGACATATTACTTTTTCTACTAACTAATAAATTTCCTTCTTAAGGTTAAACATATTATCTTTTCTCTTTTTCAAAAACTAAATAATTTCCTTTTTCTGATAAATATCCCTTTATATTTTATCTAACTAAAATTTCTCATTTATTAATCAATTTCCTTTTAAAAGTTAGACATATTACTTTTTCTATTTTTCAATAACTAAACAATTTCCTTTTTCAATTAAAATAGAATATCTTTCACATTTTATTTAACTAAAATATCTATTTTTTTAAAAATAGTACGAGCAGTTTTGTTTAATAAAATAACATAATTATATTATAATTACTATTAACTAATCAATTACCTTTTTCACCCAAAACACGTTACCTTTTCTTTTTTCTCTAATTAACATCTCTCTTTTTCCAATTATATCATGAAGGGTTACCTTTTTCAACCAAAACACGGTACCTTTTTTCTTTTCTCTTATTAAAATCTCTCTTTTTCCAATTATATCACAGATGTTTCTATTTAATAAAATAAAATAATATTATTATAATACTAATAATTAACTGATTATCTTTTCAGCTAAAACGTATCATCTTTTCTATTTTTTCTAATTAAACTCCCTTTTTTTCTAGAAATATCACGGGCAACATTAATTTCTCATTTTCTAAAAATTATGAGCAATTTTATTTAGTAAAATGACATAATTAAATTATAATTATATAAGCTAATCAATTACCTTTTTCACATAAATCATGTCATTTTTTTAATTTTTACGTTACCTTTCTATTTTCTCGAACTAAAATCTCTCTTTTTCCAATTATATCAAGGGAGATTTTATTTAATAAAATAAAATAATAATATTTTAATATTAATAATTAATCGATTACCTTTTTCAACTAAAACGTATCATCTTTTCTATATTTTTTTTAACTAAAATCCTTCTTTTAATAGAAATATCACGGACAATATTAATTTTTCATTTTCTAAAAATATTTCGTGCAATTGTATTTAATAAATAAGGTAATTAAATTATAATTGCTATAAACTAATCAATTATATTTTTCACCTATAACATGTTTCCTTTTTAATTTTCTCTAACTAAATCCTATCTTTTTCTAATCATATCACATGCATTCTATTTAATAAAAATAATAATTTTATAATTACCAATAATTAATCGATTACCTTTTTCAACTAAAACCTATCATCTTTTCTATATTTTCTAACTAAAATCCTTCCAATTCTAAAAATATCACGGATAACATTTGTATAATTATTATCAAATCATCTCATATAATAATGTAAGCCTCCAAAATTCATCTTTTAAAAAATTAATTTAAATAAAAAAATTATATAATATTAAAATAAAAAAAATCCGGGCATCGCACGGACTTTAAGCTAGTATATATACATTTTTAAGCAAAACTTTATTTCAGTGCTTTTACACGCTAGTTAGTGATAATGGGGCATATTCAATTCTTCTTGGATAAAACTTTAAATGTTCAAAAAATAGTCTCTGTTTCTCATATGATATTCGAAAAATCAGTTAGTGGATCCGCACGTGATCACAATAATTTAAACCAATAAAATTTTTATTGAAATCATGAAAATCGTTGTTAGTGGTTTGATTAATCGAACCATTTACATAATAATTTAGTCATTGATATGGGTGAAAAATAATCCCTAAAGACATAATTAATATAGTATTTATTGGCTCGTAAATAAGGCCCGAAACCCTAGTTGGGCATTAAATTCGTAGTTAATGACTAAACCCAAAAGAACAGCCCAAACCGGGGACGCCCGGTATAAGCTTGTTTCTAACATGGGCCTGATCCATAAATCGGGAACGTTCTAGAAACCAGGAACGTTCTAGAATATCCCAGGGATATTGTGTAGCCTCCAAGGCACCTAATTCAACATGGAAACTAATTCCTATAAGGAAGGAGTCAGAACCTTCCTCAATAACGGTGACTTGTCCACCAAGTCTCCAAACCCTATTACGATTCTAAGGCTCCTACAGCCTATATAAAGGGTCAGACCCCTCATCTCAGAACTACGTTTTGGACACAACTCCATACGTTACCCACCACGTTTTGGCTTAATCCTCGAATAAGGACATACAAGCCACTGCGTCATAGGTGAGCTCTCGCCGCCATAGCCTCGAGGGCACCATCACCTAGAACTACGTCTTGGCTTGATTCTCAACTCTGAGATACGTAGGCATCTTGTGAGGACCCGAATTAGGTCACGATAACGCAAGCGCAGCCATTAAAGCACGAAGCTCACGAACCCTAGCCGCACTTTGATAACCCTACTTTTTATTCCACAACATTTGGCGCTGTCTGTGGAAAGACAACATCAACCATGGTTAACACACGAAGAACGACAACCGAGAACTTTCCTGTTACTTCTGATCCACCAGCCATCTCCACCGCTCCACCCGTTGTTACGGAGCAAGGGTATGTACCCCCATTAACAGAGACAACCACTCAGCCTCAAGTTTCTCAACCCATAGGGACGAATCTCCATGTTGAGAGAACTTTACCAGTGGACGTCCATCCGGGACGTGAGACCAATCAACTTCAGATGGTGGTCTCACCATTAAATAGCCGTCCCCCACTCTCAGGAGTTCAGATCTCCACCGCTACACTCCTCGTGAGCACCGATCTGTTATACGGATTGCCTAACTACCCTCCAAATTGTAGGGATCCTGGACCAAGTGGTCACGCTCTACAGATACCTGAGTCGTATCAGCCTCCCTATGTTAGGGGTTTAGCCCCTCCTGAGCAAGGGTATTATGATTACTCCGGACCTTACACTGATGATTCCTCGTCTGAGGACGATGATCGTGATGTAGCCCCGAGGAGGCGACGTGCAAGCAAGGAGCCTATGGAAAAACTCGAAGAATCCATGATGGACTTCCTCAAACAGCCGCTGAGAGAATCAAGGCCCATGAGGCTGAGATCCAAAGGCTGAAGGACGATATAACCAGGGAGAAAGCAAGGCAGAATCAGAATAGGCCCCCTCCAACTTCGAGGGAGATTCCCTTTATTGAATTGGAAAGATCTTCAAGGAGACAAAGAAGGGCTGATGCCCCAACTGGAGGAGCTACAAGGGTGGAAACCCCCAGGGGTGATCCCAAAGACCTGATGCCGCTCGGAGACCATGACGATCCCACACCCCCGTTCACTGAGGAGGTGATGAACGCTCGTGTTTCCCGAAAATTTAAGATGCCCACGATAAAACCATACGATGGAACGGGTGATCCCTCGAATCATGTCAGGACGTTCTAAAACGCGCTGTTGTTACAACCCGCCAGCGACGCTCTTAAGTGTAGGGAGTTCCCTCAAACCCTGGCAGGCATGGCTCAAAGATGGTATAGTCGGTTGCCCGCAAACTCAATTGGCTCCTTCAAGGAGTTGAGCACTGCTTTCATCAATCAGTTTGTTAGTGGAAAAGTCCATGAAAAAAGCTCTGCATCTCTCATGCAAGTGAAACAAGGGAAGAATGAGAACCTGAGGGATTATCTTAAGCGTTTCACCAAGGAGACATTGAACGTCCCAGACCTGGAGAACAAGGTAGCTATGATAGCCCTGGAGAATGGAACAACGAACACCTACTTTCAGATGTCGTTGGCAAAACATCCCCCTGAGAGCATGACTGAGCTCCAAAGAAGGGCGAGTAAATACATAAAAGTAAAAGAGAGCATGAGGAAGGCAGAAGCCCCAACAACGAATGGATGAAACGAAAGTTCCCGAAAGCGGAAGCAAGAGCAAAAGTACGATGCTAGGGACAAATATCCCCGAACTAGCGAGGACTCCGACTCTGCCTCTAAGAACCAAGGACCAAGGTTCACTGAGTATGCAAGGTTGAATACTCCTAGGAGTCGAATCTTGTTGGACATTGAGAATGATAAGGATTTCCGATGGCCGAAGCCACTCAGGGGTGATCCCGCAAAGAGAAACAAGAATCAGTATTGCAGATTCCACAGAGATGTGGGGCATGACACTGATGATTGTAAGCAACTCAAAGATGAGATCGAGTTTTTGATCCGTAGAGGGAAACTGAGTCACTTCACTAAGGGTGAAGATCGTGGTAATCAGAGAAGAGAGTATGATAGGAGCGACGATGATCAAGATCGCAACCCACAACCCCGAGGGCTAGTAATCAACATGATCTCAGGAGGCCCGACCGTGGCCGGGACAACAAAGAACTCTCGGAAGGCTTATGCCCGAGAGGTGATGCATATTTTCGGAGAGGCACCAAAGCGTGCAAGAACCGAAGTAACAATTGAATTTGATGATTCAGACCTTGAAGGGGTGAAGTTCCCCCACGATGACCCACTGGTCATAACTCCTATGATTGGAAACTCAGAGGTGAAGCGAGTCTTGATAGACAATGGAGCTTCCGTCGACATTCTGTTTCATGATGCGTTTGTGAAGATGGGGTACAATGATTCTCAGTTGACCCCCAATAACATTCCAATATATGGATTCAATGGAGTAGAATCAAAAATTGAGGGAACTATTCAGTTACCCGTCACGATTGGACAGAAGCCAATGGAGGCCACGTAGATGCTGAACTTTTTGGTTATCAAAGCATCTTCTACTTACAATGTCAACCTTGGGAGGACTGGACTTCACGCTTTTAAGGCTGTGGCCTCAACCTATCACATGAAGATCAAGTTTCCAACCAGGAATGGTGTAGGAGAACAAAAAGGTGATCAAAAAATTTCTAGGAGCTGCTATGTAGCTGCGTTAAGGCCTGATGGAGTCGGGGGGCAGGTCCTTCCGATTGAAGACGTGGATGTCCACAGTGATAAGGAAGACCTAGAATGGTCGGCAGAGGACATCACACAAGAGCCTCGAACAGCCATTAAGGCTATGGCATCAACTGACTTCGTGGTTGAATGTACCATTGGCAACCAAGAAGTCGGGGGGCAGGAGATAGTACCCCAAGCAGGAAGTGAACTTCAGAATAAGAATGAGGAGATAGGAAGGAGTAATGGGTGCTCTATTTTGATGGAGCATCAAAAACAAAATCAAGCGATGCAGGCCTAGTCTTGCAAGAGCCCCGATGGATTCAAACTATCTTAATAGGACTTAGCTTCATATTTATCTAGTAGAAGTAGAAATAAGGTTCGATGAAACCATTGCAGAGCATGTTGCTCCAAGTAGGACAGTAGTACTCTATGTAAGGGTTGAACCCATTTCAAGTTATTAATGCAAGTTTGTTTTTCATTCTCTATTCTGTGATTTTATTTATGTGCCAAGCACCTGATGTGTGTAAGTCAAAGATGACCAAGTACCGAAAATAAAAGAATACACGAATGGAAACAAACAAACCATAAATAAAAACCCTAAAGGGTCGAGAGTTAGGTTATAATACAACCAAATAAGAGTTTAAGTCCTTGAAGGACCCTGGATAAAAGACAAGATGATTAAAAAGCCACATCTGGCAATTAAAGCCATGTAAGGCTGTGGAGGCTAAGAACTAGCTACTCTTTAATATTTTTTAAGTACCTGGAGTGAAGATACAAGGATGAAACAAATAAAGAACCTTGAATTATAGTCCTAAGGTCAAGGGATATAAGAATATCCTTGAACAAGGATTAAGAAGTCCAAGCAAGTTTTCATCTCGGAAGTTTAAAAGGTAAGAAGCCCACGGGGTTGTATTTCTCAAAATCTAAATCGAGGATCAACCTTAAATCCTTGAACCTGTATCAAGAAAAATGAGAAGCAAAGATAGGTTTGAAAACCCTGAAATCAGAACAAAGGTTTGAGACAAGCCATGAAAGACATGAAGTCAAGTAAGGGATCCTAGAGAACTATAGTTTGACATCAATCCAAAAGAAAGGTCATGAATACTTGGTAGTCGACATATGAACACCAACGTTGAACATGTGAATATCAACCTCGAATTCTAGGTGGAGAAACATGAGATATTAGCCATGAAGGCCAAGAAGGTCAAACTTGAGGGGGTCATGAACCTCCAATCAAGATCCAAAGGTTGAAGCTTCAAGTCAAAACTTGAAAACCAATCTGATATTTTGGATTCTCGATCCAGAATGCCAACATTGAACATCTAACACCAGCGTTGAACACTTGAATATTAACCCTGAAATGGAGATTGAAAACGTCATAGGGAAGGTTCAAGACCTCATGGGATCGACCAGAAGCCAAGGAGGCCTTCAGCCGACCTTAAGGAGCTGACCAGAGGCTCTGATGTTTTGGTGGTTTAAAACACCCAAAACTTGGCTTGAAACCATGTGAAGGTAGTCCAATATGCACTCTTTCATCAAAACTTCAAGGTTCGAGTTTAAAGAACTTCCTTGAGGTTGAAAACCCTTAATTTCGAACATCAACTTTTGACATTCGAACATCGACATTCGAGCATCGACGTTCAACACTCGAACAACCCTAAGGCCAAGCACATGCCAGCCGAGAGGCCGCTAGAGAAGCCCCAGGAACCAAGACAAACATTGAAGCCATTATGGCCAATCGAGCCAAGGAAGGTTGTTTTAAAAACTCTAGGTTGATGTCAACCCAAGATGAGGAGTCTGCAAGAGCCACTTACCATAGGCTAATAAACAAGCAAGATTTTTGCACCCTTGACTGGGAAGACCAAGGAGGTCTACGGGGATGACATGTTAGTCAGGAGCCTAATCAAGGCATGCCATATTAAGAACCTTAGAGAGGCATTTGAAGTGCTGAGGCACCACAAGATGATGTTGAATCCAGCCAAGTGTGCCTTTGGCGTGAGATCTGGAAAATTTTTGGGTCTGATGGTTTCAAAGCGAGGCACAGAAGCCAACCCTAACAAGATCAAGGGAATCCGAGATATGGAATCACCACGTTCCATAAAGGACGTACAGAAATTGACTGGAAGAATTACAGCCTTAGGTAGATTCATCTCCAAGTCTGGAAACAAGTGCTTGCCTTTCTTTCAGGATTTGAAGAAGGTGACATTTTTTGAATGAACTTCATAAAGCTAAGAGGCCTTTGAACAGTTGAAAAAGTACATGGCTAAAGCCCCGTTGTTGGCCAAACCTAGTCCCGGAGAGACCCTATATTTATATCTAGCGATATCCGAACAAGCACTGAGTGTCATTCTCATTCGAGAGGAAAACAAGGTTCAAAAACCTATCTACTACGTGAGCAAGATGTTGCACGGAGCTGAGTTGAATTACTCTCCCATTGAAAATTTTGCTTTGGCACTGGTAACAGCCCCAAGGAAGCTACACCATACTTCCAAGCACACAAAATTGAAGTCCTGACGGACCAGTAGTTAAGAAGCATATTGCAAAGCCCGAAGGCCAAGGGAAGGCTAATTAATTGGGCGATCGAACTTGGGGAGTTTGATATTACGTACAAGCTTCGGATGGACGTCAAGGCATAGGCACTCGCTGACTTCGTGGTTGAATGTACAACTGACAACCAAGAAGTCAGGGGGGCAGGAAGGCACAACACCCCCGCAAGGGCAAGATGAGACACCCCAAGAGGGAGAGAAGGATGAAGTTTAGAAGGAATATTGGGTGCCCTATTTTGATGACACCCCAGCAAAGGCAAGATGAGACACCCCAAGAAGGAGAGAAGGATAAAGTTTAGAAGGAATATTGGGTGCCCTATTTTGATGACACCCCAGCAAGGGCAAGATGAGACACCCCAAGAGGGAGAGAAGGATGAAGTTTAGAAGAAATATTGGGTGCCCTATTTTGATGGGTTATCAAAAACAAAAATAAGTGGAACTCACGATTGAATATGCCTTGAGGTTGAAGTTTTCAACGACTAATAACGAAGCAGGGTATAAAGACTTTATAGCCGGACTAGGCTCGACTATAGCCATGAGGGCCAAAAATCTTAAAGTCTGTGGAGACTCAAGGCTGGTGATAGCCCACGTGAATGGAGATAAGTGAATGAAGATTTTGAAGCCAAAGATAAAACGATGGTGAAATACCTGAGGATTGTAAAATCACAGTTGGTATGATTCGAGGAATGGTTCCTGGTATAACGGCCGATGCCTTATCTAAGTTCGCCTCGTCTAAAATCGAGAATTGCGCTATGAGTGTTTACTATCAGGTCTTGGAGACCCCCACTATAGAGCACAAGTTGTTGGTACCCATCGACATTGGAAGTTGCTAGATAGATCCCCATCAAATCTCATCCTGAGACTGGTTGGCTCCCTGATAATGCCTTGGAGGCATGAAAACTGTTAGTGAGAGCATTGAGATATGCATTGATCGAAGGTCTCTCTATACGAGGTCCTTTGTATTTCCATACTTAAAGTTTTGAATTTCAAATCCGAATACAAAATTTAAGCCTTGATGGCCAACAAGGCTGTCCGCCTCAAATCAAGCTTGTTGTTTGAATTCAACAACTTGAATCAGGAACCATTGGTTAAATTCAAACCAAAGCAAGGTCCTACAAACAAGGTAGGAGATTTAAGGTCCTTGAGTCAAAATCAGGGATCAAAACCCAACCAAAATATCCTAGACTTGAAGTCGGGTGTTGAAAACAAGGGAATTCCTTGAATATGCAACTAAAAAGAAAGACCTCCTTATTTAAGGATAAGGGGGGCAAGGCCAAAGATACTTCATTACAAATTCTACATCCTATTATGAGGATGGAAGGGTGTTTGGAAACCAAAGGTCATAGTTGAATCTAAGGTTGTTTGAAACCAAGAGTTCAAGAACAAGTTAAGACCCGGAAGGTCTTGAAAACTAAGAAGAAGGTTGTTTGTGATCAATATACTCTAAGAAATATGATGGGAGTTTTGAAACTCTGCACAAAATATAAGCCCAAATGGCCAACGAGGTTGTATGCCCTGAATTAAGCTGGTTGATTGAATTCAAGGCCTGAAAGTCAGGAAACGTTGAATAAAATCAAGCTAAGGCACAGTCTTACAAACAAGGTAGGAGTTTTAAAGTCCTTGAGTATAAAATCAAGGATAAAAACTAACCATAGTACCCTAGACTTGAAGTCAGGTGTTGAAAACAAGGGAATTCCTTGAATAAGCAACTAAGAAACAAGGACCTCTGTGATGGAAACACCCTATTGTAAGTATGCAAGGATGTTTGGAAGACAAGGGCCATAGTATAACCCAAGGTTATTTGAAACCAAGAGTTCAAGAACAAGTTAAAACCCAGAAGGTCCTGAAAACTAAGAAGAAGGTTGTTTGTGATCAAGGATCACAAAATCAACCATGGTGTTGTAAACTCACTCTAGAAACAAGGAGGGGGTTCAAAACAAGTTTTGGCTTTAGTCAAAATCAAGGTCAAAAGTCAAAGTCAACGGTCAAAGTCAACTAGTCAAAATTTGGCCAAAATTCCAAAAAAAAAAATCATGGGGCCCAGCCGACCAGGGGTGGCCGACCATGTCCCCTTGGCCGAATGGCCGACCAGGGTAGGCCGACCAGGCTACCTTGGTCAGGTGTTTTGAACACCTGAACCCCCTGGGTGATTTCATGACCCTCCAGAACGCTCAAAAATGCTCCGTTTGCGCCCAAATTTGAGATTTAGAAACCTTGTAAGGTTCTCTACAAGCCTAGGTAGGTCTCTCAGCGATTTCAAGAAGTTGAAAAACAGAAGGTGTTTGAAACAAGGTCTGGTTTGAAAACCTGCTCGAAATGAGGTATTTCGCCTCTAAAACGTTAAAAAATGCATATTTTCATGTGATTCTTGCTCATACCAGGAGATTATAAGAATCTCTATCATATGAACTCAACTTCAAAATTTGGGTTTAGAAATGTCAGGGGTGTTCAAAACCTGGAGGGTGTTCAGAAACCGTGAGGTTGTTGAAAGACCCTGAAGGTGTTTGAAACATTCAAAAAAAAAAAATTGGGATGGGGCCCAGCCGACCAGGGGTGGTCGACCAGGCACCCTTGGCCAAATGGCCGACCAGGGTAGGCCGACCAGGCCACCTTGCTCAGGTGTTTCAAACACCTGTGCTCCTAGGTGTTTTCATGAACTTCCAGAACGCTCAAAAATGCTCCGTTTGAGCTCAAATTTGATATTCAAGAACCTTGCAAGGTGCTCTACAAGCCTATATAGGTGGCCAAGTGTTTCCTTGAAGTTGAAAAAATGACCTTGTTACGAACAAGGCCTGGTTTGAAAACCAGCTTAGAATGAGGTATTTCGCCTCCAAAACGTTCAAAAATGCATATTTTCATGTGATTATTCTTCATACCAGGAGATTATAAGAATCCCCATCATATAAGCTCAACTTCAAATTTGAGTTTAGAAATGCCAGGGGTGTTCAGAAACCGTGAGGGTGTTGAAAGACCCTGAAGGTGTTTCAAACACCTTCTAGGGGACCGTATTTCTTGCCTAGACAACTCAAAAATGGGTATATTCACTTGATTCTTTCTCCAACCAGGAGATTATAAGAATCCCTATCATATAAGATCAACTTTAAAATTTGAGGTTAGAAGTGTTAGGGGTGTTGAAAAATCAGGTCTGGTTTGAAAACCAGAAACCCTTGACGTGTTCGAAACACCCCTCAGCCAACCAATATCAGCTACGAATCCATGATTCAAACATGATTGAAAGATTGAGGGTTTAAGAACATGAAGTTTCAAGCAATCAAGGTGATTTGTTTGAGAACAAGTTACTACAAAACTCTTAAGGAGGGTTTGAAAACACCTCCGGGCTGTCCACGCTATTTGGGCCATATCTCGAGCTCCGGATATCGGATTTGGACGATCTTACTGTCCACGCGAAGCTCATTAAATTCTCTATAGTCTTGGGTGGATTCCAGCCACCATTGGCCAAATGGCTGACCAGGGTTGGCCGACCAGGCCACCTTGGGGGGAAAATGGGTCCAGGTGTTTCGAACACCTGGACCCCTAGCTGATTTCGTTTGGCTCTAGAACGCTCAAAAATGGGTATTTTCACGTGATTCTTTTTCCGTCAAGGAGATTATAAAAATCTCTACAATATGAGATTGACTTCAAAATTTGAGGTTAGGATTTCACTAATCGCAGTTAGGGGGTGATTAACCTCGTTTAGCGACGTTTAAGGATTTCCACTCGAGTATTAACCTATCTTAAGGTTAAGAATGAATATCCTAGTAATAAATACATCAAGGATGAGTTATTTATCCTCGATTAAGGCTTTTATAGCCCCTTTTAGGGTTACTTAGCCCCGATTAGGGCCGAATTAGTGTCTTTTGCTCAAAAATTATCCCTTATTAGGGCTTATGAGCAATGACCGCCTGATATTAACCCTAACTTAGATAAGTTGAGGGAAATAAAGCACTAATGAATTTATGATAAAGGATCCTATGCATGAATTGCACTTGGATTAGTGTCTACGAGCTCGAAACGGCACTAATCCTATTCCCGAAAGGCCTAGAAATCTTAAGAAAAAGGTTCGAGAGGCCATGGAACGTTTAACTTTCTTAAGTATTAACTTGGGAGAGAATTTTAGTCATTGTGAATGTGTAGGTCACTCCACACTTCATTGTAAGATGATACCTTGGTAGGGCCGGTGTGACCTTAAACTTCTACGAAATCAAGTTTTCCTAGAAGTTGGGGGGCAAATGATATGGGTGAAAAATAATCCCTAAAGACATAATTAATATAGTATTTATTGGCTCGTAAATAAGGCCCGAAACCCTACTTGGGCATTAAATTCGTAGTTAATGACTAAACCCAAAAGAACAGCCCAAACCGGGGACGCCCGGTATAAGCTTGTTTCTAACATGGGCCTGATCCATAAATCGGGAACGTTCTAGAAACCAGGAACGTTCTAGAATATCCCAGGGATATTGTGTAGCCTCCAAGGCACCTAATTCAACATGGAAACTAATTCCTATAAGGAAGGAGTCAGAACCTTCCTCAATAACGGTGACTTGTCCACCAAGTCTCCAAACCCAATTACGATTCTAAGGCTCCTACAGCCTATATAAAGGGTCAGACCCCTCATCTCAGAACTACGTTTTGGACACAGCTCCATACGTTACCCACCACGTTTTGGCTTAATCCTCGAATAAGGACATACAAGCCACTGCGTCCTAGGTGAGCTCTCGCCGCCATAGCCTCGAGGGCACCATCACCTAGAACTACGTCTTGGCTTGATTCTCAACTTTGAGATACGTAGGCATCTTGTGAGGACCCGAATTAGGTCACGATAACGCAATCGCAGCCATTAAAGCACGAAGCTCACGAACCCTAGCCACACTTTGATAACCCTACTTTTTATTCCACAATAGTCATGTTTTTTAATATTTTAAAATTAGTTAAACCAAATCGATTCCGTTTACACAGAAATGAGTTGGTCATGATTTTCAATATTTTAAAACCTGTTAAATCAATTCGAATTGTTATATAATAATGCATTAGAAATTCTACTACATGGTTATAAGTTAAGATTATAATTTTTATATAATGTATATACATATATTATAAAAAGATTAAATTACTTTATAAATATAGTATTGAGTTAATTGTCAATATGTTGTAGTTCTACACCAAATTATTTTGTTTACTATTTATATAAATTCAATTAAATTATATAAACGTAATACATAGACTAAATATTGATATATATATATATATATATATATATATATTAATACATATAATATTTATATGCGTTAAATTTTACTTTATATTTATTTAAATCATAATTTGAAAGGCATATGACTCAACCTATTTGTAGTTAGAGGATCCTAATTCAATTAAACTAGATTGTAATAAGTAAATAATATTATCTGTCACAGGAACCAGACAGTACATCGAGCGTCAACAACGAACCAGTGTATGTTCTTTATTAAATTACGTGGTACTAAGTGAAGTGTTGTCTACTAAATGATATGTATTAATTCTCCTTTAATTAATTAAATCAAATAATTAATTTAACTTAATAAATTAATTCTATTCGAATTACTATATTTGTTAAAGTAATTATTAAATTAATTAAATCGGAATTAATATGTAAAAGAAATAATTATTTAAATGAATTTTGCAAATCATTTGATTAATTATAAGCTGAAAATATATGATAATATAACTATCAAAGGATAGTTATATTCAGTTAATGTTGGACAGTCATACACAGTTCAAGTTGGTCAGTCATATTCAGTGCAAGTTTGATAGTCATATTCAGTTCAAGTGTGACAGTCATATTTAGTTCAAGTGTGACAGTTATTTTCAGTTCAAGTGTGACAGTTATATTCAGTTCAAGTGTGACAGTCATATTCAGTTCAAACTGGATAGTCATATTTAGTTCAAACTGGACAGTCATATTTAGTACAAACTGAGACAGTCATATCTAGTTCAAACTGGATAGTTATACCGAAAGTTATATTGGATGGATTGTTATATTCAGTTCAAACGGACAGTCATATTACTTGCAAAGGGATAGTCATACCGATTGTTATATCAGCCAGCAGATAGTTATATCAAGCTCAACGGATAGTCATATTTAACTACAATATGACTATGATTAAACAAGTGATCAGTTGGCTATATAAAGAGACAGAAGCATCAAACTTGAAAACAACACAGACACACGAAAACTCACAGGAAGAAAAAGGAGACCCAAAAACATATCATTTCTTTCATCTTCAAGCAATTAAATTGCCTTAAATTCTTGAGTTCCTTGTAACAAAAATTGTATCCATTGGAACTTAATTATTTGTGACTTGTGTACTACTAGCGAATTAAGTTTCCTAGTTTTTGACTTGATATCTTGATTTATTAACTAAATTAGAAAAGTTCATGTCGAATTTTCTAATTAGTTATTAATTACTTGATAATCATTTGTATTGATTTTGTAACACCCATCAAGTTAATATATTGTTATATTCAACTTGAAATTTGTGTTATTTATATTCCGCAAAAATTTGTTTGAATTAAATTTTATTCATAAAACAAATTTGGAGAAAATGATATAGATTGTATTCAACCCCCCCCTTCTACAATCTTATTGGACCTAACAATTGGTATCAGAGCCGATTGATTGATACACAAATCAAGATCCTATTTTTACTCAATCAAAAATCAAGCTCGAATTTTTAACTCTCTTAAAAATTCATCATGTCAACCAAAGGCATTGTTAAAGTTCCTGTCTTTAATAAAGATAACTATGACATGTGGAAAAATAAAATGGAATTGTTTCTTGATGTTACAAATCCAAATTATTTATGGGTTTTGAAAAATGGACCAAAAACTCCTATGCAACATGATGTTGAAATCGTTACAAATGGAGTAGTAACGACACCTGCTAAATTCTATCCAAAGGACCCTAAGAACTTTACTGCTGAAGATAAAGAGGAAGCTGGACTGGATAAAAATTTGAGACTCATTTTAATAGATTCCCTCGATGCTGTAATGTATAGCCATGTGATGAATTGTAAAACCGCTAAGCACATCTGGGAAACTATTGAAACTATCAATGAAGGAACTGATGAAGTCAGGGATAACAGACTTCAAATTTTGACCTCTGAATATGAACACTTTAGAGCTGGCCCTAACGAAGGCATTCAGGAAGTGTTCGAAAGGTATAACAAAATAATCAACAACTTGCAAGTTCATGGCAAGCAATATACTCAGAAGGAGATCAACATGAAGTTTTTACTGACTATGCCTACTCACTTGGAGCATAGAATAACTGCCATCAGAGAATCCAGAGATTTAAACAAGATTGCTCTTGACAGGCTGTTTGGTGTTCTGAAAACATATGAATTAGAACAAGTACAGCAGAAGGAGTTCTCTGGAAAAGGCAGAATTGCAAGTTCTTCTACAGCTCTGGTAGCTGAGGTTCCTAAGGAAGTCGAAGCTAAAGTTGTTCAATCTCACAGCTTCAACAAGGAACAAACTGAAGTTGAACATGGCCAAACACCAGCTACTCAGGATGGTAGTGAATTCTATTCACTAGAAGAGCTGGATCAATTAGAAGATGAATCTATGGCGATGTTGGTGAGACAATTTAGTAACTTCAGATTTAGAAGAAATCCAAAGTTCAGGTTTAAGTCAAATAACAGATTTCAGAGAGGAGGTTCTTCGTCCTCTAGTAACAGGGGAGGTTACAAAACTGGAACTGTTGACAGGAGCAAGATTCGTTGCTTCAACTGTAATGAGTTGGGACACTTTGCTACTGAGTGTCAGAAACCCAAGCAAGCACAGAAGAAAGATTATGCTTCTGAAAAGAAGAAGACTGGAAGAGCTTATGTAGCTGCTGGTAAAAGCTGGGATGACACAGATAGTGAAGATGAAGAATATGGAAACTTTGCGCTGGTGGCAAATGCTGAATCATCAACTTATTACACCACACCAGTAACTCTTACTGATGATGAGTTAATTTATAGCTTACGTAATTGCTTGACTAATGCACAAAAAGGGTACGAGAGAATAAGTCTTGTTAACACTAAACTTGAAAATGAAGTGTTAGATTTAAAAAAGGTGCAGATTAATCAAGATAAGAATATAGAAGAAATAGCTAGACTTTACTACAGAGATAAGTCGCTAGGAGAATACATGGTAAAACAAGTTGATAGGATTGCTGAACAAGACATCAGGATTAAAGAACTTGAAATACATATTAGAGCTTGTTATAATACTGTTAAAGTTTCTAAAGAGTTCTTCAACAAACAAGCAGTAGAACGAACTGTAGGAATAGGGTTTGATTACAATCAAGCTGTTGGTTCTTTGAGCAATCATTCTCCTAATCCTATTTCAGCTAAAGAAAGAGGTATACCACACATTCTCAAGAATGTTGAAAAACCAATGTTTAAAAAATCTGATGCTGAACCACCCAATATGCTTTCTATTGTCATTCAGGAAGAAATGAAAAATGAGGACAGTGCTAATGGCATAGTCCTTGATAATGACAAATCTGCTAAGGAACAAGTTAAGGTTGTTGAGTTAACTAGTTCTTCTCAAATTGGGTTAAGTGACAACAAGTTGAAAAAGAACAATAACAAGTCTGACATGCATGCTATGCCTATTATTGATTCTTCTCATAAAGCATGTGGTGTTGTCAATTGTATGTCTTGTGCTTTTAATATCATGTCTGCTTACTTTTCTGATAATCATGCATGTGCTGATAATACTGCCCCTAGACAACATATGAACAGAAACAAAAATGTCAGATCAATGACTGCTAGTCCTCCTTATGTTAGGAGAGAAACATTTGTACCTAAGCCTAAACAAAGTTCTACTAAGGCTGTTTACAAGGTCAAATGTCCAGTCAATGAAACAAGTGTTATTGTTGCTAAAGAAACGTGGATACCTAGAATAAAACAGAAGCTTGTCAAATCTGTTTATAAAGTGAAATGTTTGTTAAATAAGGGTAAAGCTGTTGTTAAAGTGAAGAATGTTGTTTTGCCTGACAAAGGCCAATTCTTTAAGTATTCTGGACCCAATCAAATTTGGGTTCCGAAGAAGGTTTAATCCGTTTGTCATTGCAGGGTGTTGAGCAGGTTGAACGAGTGACCTGGATCCTGGACAGTGGATGTTCGAGGCATATGACTGGTGACAGAACCCTACTGACAAATGTGGTGGAGAAGGCCGGCCCAGTGGTTACCTTTGGAGATAACAGCAAAGGTAGAACTGATGGATATGGCAGACTTGAAGCTGGAAATGTTATCATTGATGAAGTCTCTTTTGTGAAGGGACTTGAGCATAATTTGCTCAGTGTCAGTCAATTCTGTGATAAAGGTTATGAAGTTCATTTCAACAAGAAGAATTGTCTAATTTCACACAAGAGACATGAAAAGCCACAACTGACAGGAGTTAGAAAAGGCAACATGTACGTAGCTAACATGAACTCAGGAAGCATTGAAGAAATCACTTGCTTCTACACCAAAGCATCTAATGATGAGAGTTGGCTATGGCACAAGAAACTTTCTCATCTCAATTCCAAGACAATGAATTCTCTAGTTAAAAGAGAGTTGGTGAGAGGTTTGCCTTCAATGGAATTCACTCAAGAAGGACTGTGTGATGCATGTCAAAAAGGCAAGCTAAAAAGGGCAAGTCACAGGAGCACTGACACATCTTCAATAACTGAACCATTACAATTACTTCATACGGATTTGTTTGGTCCAGTTAATGTGATGTCTATGTCAAGGAAGAGATATGCTTTAGTAATTGTTGATGATTTTTCAAAATACACATGGGTCCTGTTTTTGAATTCTAAAGATGAGACTCCATAACTGGTGATTGATCACATCAAGTTAATTGAGCGAGATTCTACATATCCAGTGAGAGCTATAAGATCAGACAATGGAACTGAATTCAAGAATGCAGTTCTAAATGACTTTTGCACTGAGAAGGGTATAACCAGACAATACTCAGCTCCAAGAACTCCTCAGCAAAATGGGGTAGTGGAAAGAAAGAATAGAACCTTGATTGAAGCTGCACGTACTATGTTAAGTGAATCAAGGCTTCCATTGTACTTTTGGGCTGAAGCTGTCAACACTGCGTGCCATACCCAGAATCGAACTCTAATCAATAAAGACCAAATGAAGACACCCTATGAAATTATGGCTGATAAGAAACCATCACTCAAACACTTTCATGTATTTGGGGCAAAATGCTTTGTGCTTAAAGAAGGTGATGATCAAGGTGGTAAATTCGATACCAAAGCATTTGAAGCAATTTTTATTGGTTATTCAATGAGGGCATACAGGGTGTATGTGATTGATGAACAGAAGATGATGGAAAGTATCAATGTTACATTTGATGACACTAAACTCCCTAGTATCCAAACTGAGGATCCATCTGAAAAGATATCTTTCGATGACATGACAGATATAGATTCAGATGATGACAATGCACCTGAGATTTTTGCTGATGCTAATGACAATGATGATGATCAGGGTAATGGTGATGAAAACAATGATAATAATCAAAATTCCCCTGACTTTTCTAAACAATCATCATCTAGTCAACCTGGCAACAACTCAGGGGGAGACAATGAAGGGTCAACTGGTCACACACAACATCACAATGAAGAACAAGGCGAATCATCAAGATCTAATCTTCCCAGACAGACAGTTTGGAATAAAGCTCATCCTTTTGAGCTAATCATTGGTGATCCGGTTGTTGGTGTGAAGACTAGAAGAGCTTTTCAGAATCAATGTAATTATTCAGGGTTTCTACCTGAAATGGAACCTAAGAAAACTGAAGAAGCTCTGTCTGATCCTGATTGGGTGATTGCTATGCAAGATGAACTCAATCAATTTAAACAACAAGAAGTTTGGAAGCTGGTACCCAGACCTACAGACAGACCAGTGGTTGGTACTAGATGGGTATTCAGGAAAAAACTTGATGAAGATGGCACAGTAACAAGAAACAAAGCAAGACTGGTAGCAAAAGGTTATTCACAATCTGAAGGCATTGACTATGATGAGACCTATGCTCCAGTGGCTAGACTTGAGGCCATTAGAATATTCTTGGCATTCGCAGCCTTTTCTAATTTTCATGTTTATCAAATGGATGTCAAGAGTGCCTTTCTGAATGGTAAGCTGGATGAAGAGGTATATGTAGAACAACCACCTGGTTTTGAAGATCCAGATCTATTGGATTATGTCTACTTTCTCTTCAAGGCTATTTATGGTCTTAAGCAAGCACCAAGAAAATGGTATGGCACTCTCTCTGAATTTTTACTTGAAAATGAATTTACTAGAGGTGTCATAGACAAAACTCTCTTCACAAAGAAACGTAAGAATGATACAATAATAGTCCAAATCTATGTGGACGATATAATATTCGGGTCTACTAATGATCTTCTTTGCAAGAAATTTGCTAAGTTAATGCAGGGTAAGTTTGAAATGAGCATGATGGGTGAGTTGAAGTTCTTTCTTGGATTGCAAGTAAGTCAAAGGACAGATGGAATATTTATCTATCAATCCAGGTATGTCAAAGAGCTTCTCAAGAAATATCAAATGGAGGACTCATCTTCAGCAAGAACACCATCATCCACAGCGGTCAAATTTGGAGCATGTGAAAATTATGCCAAGGTAGATATCACAAGCTACAGAGGTATGATAGGCTCATTACTATACCTTACTGCAAGTAGACCTGATATTATGCATGCTACGTGTTTGTGTGCAAGGTTCCAATCGGATCCTAGAGATGTTCATCTCATTGCTGTTAAACGAATCCTGAGATATCTTAAGGGTACGCCTAACTTAGGCATCTGGTACCCTAAAGATTCTGGTTTTAATCTTGTTGGATATACAGATTCAGATTATGCAGGAAGTGTTGTGGATAGAAAAAGCACATCTGGGAGTTGTCAATTCCTAGGTGGTAGACTGGTTTCCTGGTACAGCAAGAAACAACAAACAGTTTCCAACTCAACAGCTGAAGCTGAATATATAGCTGCTGGAAGCTGTTGCGCACAGATTTTGTGGATCAGGAATCAGCTGAGAGACTATGGCTTTGTACTTGATAAAATCCCTATTTTATATGACAATACAAGTGTCATAGCAATCTCTAACAATCCTGTGCAACACACAAGGACAAAGCATATTGACATCAGGTATCATTTTATTCGAGAGCATGTCATGAATGGTACCGTGGAGTTACTTTTTGTACCTACGGAAGAACAAACAGCAGATATTTTTACTAAGTCTCTTGACGAATCCACATTTACCAAAATTGTTGGTGAATTGGGTATGTTAAATGGTCCTAGTAATTAAACTGGTTAATATCTGAGGTTTGATCTTTAATAATTTACAAGTGATTGATATGTTAAATATTTGTTATTAAAATCACTTGTATAATTATTTTATCAACTTATACTTTTGCTTGTTTCTTCTTAAATCATTGTTATTATCTTCTCTATATATTTTAATTACTTCTTGTGATTTTAGAATAATTCATTTTCTTTAAAAATATTTTTCTCGAATTTTACAAGCTGTAATTTATGAGAAATCTATTTTTCTTGAAAATGTTATTATCTTAAATTCAGTTTAATTATTTTTGTTGTTTAAATAAATTATAGTTTCTTTTTGAATAATTTTCTATATGGAAATTATTTTATTAGAAAATTTATAGATTTATTAATTCATCAGAAATAATTATGTAAATATTTAGTATGTTATTTTTTTTATTTTATTTGATTTGTAGTGTTTGTCCTTTTGTTATTATTGTTTGATTTCGTAAAAGGGACTACATATGATCGTTTTTATAATTTTTATTAGGTTTTATAATTTTATTGTAAATTAATTTGCTATTTTTTGGCTTGTGTAAATAATTAATTTGATTTTTTTGTTAGAATTTGTTACTTGTTAAAATTCTGTTAATATTCGATTTTTAGGATAGTTATATTAGCTGTTTTGTTGAAATATAACTATCGGTATAACAATCCATCTGATTGTTATATTCGAATTTGTCATAGTTATATTAGTTAAAATTAGTGTAATATAACTTAGTAATAAGATAGTTATAATATTGTTTTCTGTAATTTTAACTGTTATTAATTAATAGTTATATTGTGTGTTTTACTCGAAATATGACTATCGGTATAACTATTTATTCGATTGTCATATTATTTGTTTTTCGGTAGTCATTTTAGCAAACAATATGCAATATAACTCTGTACAGGTTAGTTATATTTCGGTTTGTTCGCAATATAACTATCGGTATGACTATCAACCGATAGTTATATTAGGAACGTTTTATATATAAACTGATAGTTATATTGGATAGTCATATTATTTCACTGTTCTTGTAACTCGCGTGTTAAGTCACTGAGTCTCTCTCTTGCGATACAGACATATACACGCATATATTGGTCGAATTGCTGCCCGATTTTTGACTCGATTAACACTGATATCACGTTTATAAGATCAACAATCGATTACCCAGTTGATAATCATCATTTCAACAGTTTAAATGTGAGAATTGATTGATTTTTGTGTTCTTGAGTTTCAAAACTTCGATTTTTCGATCTAAAATTCTAAACGATTGGTTGTGTTTTTCCAAAAACTAAAAAATATACGTGTGTTTGTACTGATATCAAGATCATTGCCTCAAATTTTCAGAATTTTTGGTGAAGATTTCAAGTTTTCGAATTTTTAATTGTTTATTAATTCGAATTTTGTGGTTTAATTGGGTTAATTGTTGAATTTTGCAGATCTCTTAATTTTAATCCCTGATTTGGAATGGCTGGTGCTTATAATAATTTTGAGGTTGTTAATCACAATTTTATTGCATATTTTAATCCCGAGGATTGCTCGGTTGATCGGTTCAAGCCATGGATAACGTTTCTGAATGAACAAAATATCTGTAGCTATGCTATAACTGCAAATATTCCCATGAAATATGGCCCTCTTAAACTAATGTGTACTATAGCTGTGGTGGCCCCAGATGGAAGCTCATTTTCTTTTGATTTTAATGATAAGACATATACAGTGGATGAATCTTTCTTCAATGCAGCACTAGGACTTCCAACTGAACAGTTTGCTGAATTGCCGTCAAGTGATGAGCTGACTCAATTCTTTACAAATCTAAACTATCAAGGTCAAGTGGATCTCAACCGACCACTCAAAAGCAACCTTGTTCAAGAGTGGAACATCTTCTTCGAGATCATAGCAAAGGTATTTGCCAACTCTACCAAGAGTAACAATACTGTCATCACAGGTATGTTACAGTCTATTGGTTACTCAATTGCTCATAACAGAAGGATCAATGTTGGTAGCTTGCTCTGGTCTATATTGATAAAACGGTTGAGAAAGGCTAGAAAGGAGTTTGGAAGATGTAAAAAGGTTAAGTGTCATTATCCTCGATTTTTGACACTAATGTTTAATCATCTTATGCCTAAGGATCAACCTGAACCTTTTCCATATGATAGAGTTCAATGGTCTGGTAAACTAAACAAAAAGTTCTACGCTAGGCTGGATTCTTCTCAGGCTTTGACGCATGTTCCAGTGGTTATAACACCATATATGGCTACTTTCATGAACTTACCAAATGTTATGCCACAGCTAGCTGCTGAGATACCTTTAATTGAACAAGCTCCACAACCTGAAGCAGAACAAGTTCCAGAACCTCAACCTGATCCTGAACCCTTAATTGTTCTTGAACATCAACTTCCAGTGGATCAACCCACTCAGAGTGAGAATGTTGAAAATGTTAATGATCAGGTAATTCACTCAACTTCTTCGCAATCTCAATATCTTTCTGATAGTCAAATAATTTTGAGAAGTGACCAAGGGGTTGTAGAACCACAACCTCCTACCAAGGTCAAAGCACCAAACACCAATCCTAAATTCTCCAAACACTATCGCAGAAAGAAATTGTCAGTCAAAAGAGTTAACCCTAGTAGTGATGTCTTGAGTGAAACAGATTTGCCTTTACAAAAGAGAAGTAAAACCATGTCAGAGGCAACCATAAACCCCTTCATTTCTTCAAGCACACCCCTGTTACTCACAATGGGGGAAGATATTTTCTTACATGAAGCTGAAAACATTGTTATGCAAGAAGAGCAAGTTACAGTGCCTGCCATTGTTGCGGCAGAAGAACCCTCACAGGTTGATCGGGATTTGCGAACTCCCATTGCACCACCACTGACCTTCCAAGAAGAGGCTAGGGTGATTTCTGGTGCAGGTACAATGGATGCAGCTCAGGAATATGAGAGGAGTGATGTGAGAATTACCTCAAATCTGAGTGAAACACTAGCACGTGAGGTGAGTGATACTCATAGAGCGATTGAGGTAAGAGCACACAATGACACATACACTTTATCTCTCATGGCACAACTCGATCAAATGAAAGAAAGTCTTGCTCAAGCTGAAGAAGACAATAAAAACTTAAGGTTTGACATGGATAACATGAGAACTATCTTCAACAACAAAATCGATGCACTTAAACTCTCTCAACAACACGCCATTATAACTTCTATGTCGAATCAGATTGAAGATCTTCAGAATAACATAAATGAGAATCACTTATCCACTGAACATCGTCTCAGTCAAATTGAAAGGCAAAATGATCATCAAGCAAAGGGGTTGAGACACTTATATAATATCTTTAGCCGAACTCACTCACTTACAGCAGAAGAGAAGAAATTCTTTGGAAGTAGTGATGAAAGTGGCCCTGGAGCTGGTACAAGCCATAAAGCTGTAGAGGATTCCTCAACTAAGGGGGAGAAATCTAGAGGGGGAGGAAGTGTGAGTAAAGAGAAAGATGAAGATAGAAGTGAGGGGAAGAAGAAGACAACTCAAGCAGCAGAACAGGATGATGATGATGCTGTAGAAGGTTATTACTATACAGGTGAACCTGATATTGATCAGTTTGCTAACTTACAGTTTCCTGATGTTGGTGAAGAATTCGATGAACCGGATCTCAGTTTTTGGGATGATGAAGAGCCAATAATTCCTGATTCTGTTGAAACACAAAGAATGAATTTTGAACCGAATAAAGAACTTGAACAGAATGATGCTAATCTGTCTATGAGAGAAGAAAGACTCAAGAAGACACTCGAACAGTTAGCCCATAATGAAAGACTTCAAAAGGCTGAACAGGAAGCACTTCAAAAGCAACATGCTCAAAAGCTGGAAGCAAGGAAGATGTACATCAAGTACAAAAATGGTGATAAATGGGAACGTGCTCAAAAGGTAATATACTCACCACAAACTTCTGACTATGATGATCGTCGGATGATTGCTATTTTTGAAAGCTTTAAAAAGAAGAACCCTGTACATGACATGTACTTAAAAGCTTTGAAGACAGAAATTGTGAGAATAACTACTGCATCTGATCCTAAGAATGGTGAGTTACTAATCTTTGTTGAATGTCATAAGCTTGGATCTCACAAAGTATCTCTTCAGTTCTTCTATGATAGATCTCTGTCAGAGCTTTGGGTGCTGAGACCAAAAGTAGGAACATCTTCTGAGCTAGGTATACTACTTCATGAAAAATTTCAAGAATTTGCTGAAAGAGCTGGTCCTGAAGTTATAGATAACCCTTCACAAGTTAAAATTCTTAAGGGAGAAGTTATTCACACTGTTAATCTTCAGACAGAAGAATTATATACACATCTTGCCAGACATTTGGTGTATGTTGAATATGCTCTTCGAAATCATGGTTTTGCATCTCAAGAAAAAATTGAAGCTGCAGATCATATTCGATCCTATGCTCAGACCAACATGAAGAAGTATAAGCAGTATCAAGGTGAGTTGAGAAAGAAACTTGGAATACCACTGGTTTATCCTACAGATGTGTCATCCAGAAGGGAATTACTTGTTGACTCTGAATTGATCAAGAATCTACCTAATATGGATGAACAAGAAGAAGGTGGTAAATGAAGATTTGCTCTACAAGTTATATCATTAGAGCTTTGAAAGAACAAGATAGGATAATTGTCTTATATGATCAGTCTAGAGGATCATCTATCTTGTATTTATCTTTTCTGTTTGAATCTGGATAATGTTAAATATGAACCAGAACTTTTCCAATATTTACTTAGCATTTAAAGTTTTATCCTTTACTAGTTTAATTGGGATTAGTTGAAGAATCCTCTAGGTATTTGCTTGTTATTGTCTAACAAACAAATAGGGGGAGATTGAAAGGCATATGACTCAGCCTATTTGTAGTTAGAGGATCCTAATTCAATTAAACTAGATTGTAATAAGTAAATAATATTATCTGTCACAGGAATCTCAGAAGATGCTATCTGTTAGAAGAAAAATCAACATGTCAATCTATAGTTTTGATGTCTTACACTGGAAGAAGTTCAGTCTACTGATCAAGCCTCAGTGTAGCATTCAAAGTGATAGATTTATTTTTAAAAGGACAGAGATTTCTATCAGTGACAATGAAACAGTTTCACTACAAATGTATTTGAAGAAAAGTCAAGAAAAGAAAAAGACCACAGCTTAAAGTCAAGATGAAGAACATATATTGGAGTTAGTCGTTCATGAACTAGACAGTACATCGAGCGTCAACAACGAACCAGTGTATGTTCTTTATTAAATTACGTGGTACTAAGTGAAGTGTTGTCTACTAAATGATATGTATTAATTCTCCTTTAATTAATTAAATCAAATAATTAATTTAACTAAATAAATTAATTCTATTCGAATTAATATATTTGTTAAAGTAATTATTAAATTAATTAAATCGGAATTAATATGTAAAATAAATAATTATTTAAATGATTGTTGCAAATCATTTGATTAATTATAAGCTGAAAATATATGATAATATAACTATCAAAGGATAGTTATATTCAGTTAATGTTGGACAGTCATACACAGTTCAAGTTGGTCAGTCATATTCAGTGCAAGTTTGATAGTCATATTCAGTTCAAGTGTGACAGTCATATTCAGTTCAAGTGTGACAGTTATATTCAGTTCAAGTGTGACAGTATATTCAGTTCAAGTGTGACAGTCATATTCAGTTCAAACTGGATAGTCATATTTAGTTCAAACTGGACAGTCATATTTAGTACAAACTGAGACAGTCATATCTAGTTCAAACTGGATAGTTATACCGAAAGTTATATTGGATGGATTGTTATATTCAGTTCAAACGGACAGTCATATTACTTGCAAAAGGATAGTCATACCGATTGTTATATCAGCCAGCATATAGTTATATCAAGCTCAACGGATAGTCATATTTAACTACAATATGACTATGATTAAACAAGTGATCAGTTGGCTATGTTATTCCCAGATTACACACTTGTATAATTGTAGAAGGGGGGGTTGAATACAATTCTTGATATTTATAAATTTCTGATAAGAACTTCAGAAATCTATACTTAGATAATTGTTGTAGAAAGATTAATGCACAAACACATAAAAATCAGGTGGTTAAATGCACCACCTGAAGCTTTTATTCGAAGAAAACTCTGTGATACAAAAGTACACAGCTTCTGTTTTACAACTCTTTGCTTTCTAAGAATATTCAATAGAAACCCTAAGCAAAAATGTCTCTGTTTTCTTAGCCTACAAAGAGTTGCTACACTTGGTTATAAATCCCAAGTTTTACAAGTACTACTGGAATAAAATAATATTAATCTAATTCTAGTTGACTTGCTACTACACTCCAAATACACATGTAGCCGAAAGGTTGTCCTTGTGTTCAGACATGTCTCTTGCACCTTTCTTGTATTCATAGTGTAAACGGAATGCTTCTTTCTTCTGTGTTTCCAAAGTATGGCTGCCATACTGCTTTTTGTATCTACTATCAACCCATGTGATCTGTCAGTCAAACATGTCCTTATCAACTGCTAATCCCCAGCTTATCATAGAAGACAGTGTCAATGATTATCCGTTGATATTGTACACTGACATCCGTTGATAATGTATTGAGTTGTATCCGTTGATATTGAGACTTGAGCTCTATCTGTTGATAGAGTGGATTTGAGTTGTATCCGTTGATAGAGTTTTGTCTTCATCTGTTGATACACTTTCACTTAGACAGAATTACATAGCATAGCTTATTTACAATTGGCTACCCTATTCTGCCTATCCGTTGATGGTCAACATGACTGTGGATAAAAACACTATCAACTGATAACATAGAGATACTGCAGTATGCTACAAAACCTCATCCGTTGATGAGCTACCTGTCAACGGATAGAGTTATAAATCCTCATCCGTTGACAGCTACAAAACCTTATACAATTTGATTGATTGTGAAGTTATCATCAAGTACAACATATTCCTAACAATCTCCCCCAATTTATACTTGATGGCAATAAAGCATAAATTCAGGACCTTGATGATAACAAAACATTCCTAAAGATATATATATATATATATATATATATATATATATATATATATATATATATATATATATATATATATATATATATATATATAACAATGCAAAAATTGTATTAAGCTACAAAAATTAAAAACTGAAAGTTTGAGAAATTTACAGAGAAGTGCTCCTCTAGACTGAGCAGATTAAGACTGTTTCTTTTCTCTTGTTGGCATCACCCTTGATTTTCCTTCTTTGGCAGAGTTGGACTCAATCTGCATTTGAAGTTGCCTATAGAAGGCATCTTCTTCATCAACCTTTGGATTTAGCTTTTGTTGTAACCATCTCAGGTATTGAGAACTAGCCTTTGATAGTTGGTCTTCTAACCTGAAGAATCTCCTGTTACCATCTTCATCCCTGAACTCCATCATCCAGAAGGGTTGAAGGTGGATTTTCTGTCCATTGTATGGGATCTTCATCTTCCTTGGTAGACTTGATGGTGAGTTCCATTCCCTCCTTATCTGTTCTATTCTGTCCAGTATCTCCCCTTTTGCTATCTTGGAGAACCCTGTGTATCTCTTGATTGCAGAGAACACTTTGGTTAAGGTCAGACAATTTTCTCCAAGAACCCTCTGTAGTGGCCATGTCCTTTCCTTTCCTCCCTTGTATACAAAGACCAATCTCTCAGGCAAATGTTTATATTTGTCAATTCCTCTTACTTCTGACAATTCATCCAGATAAAGATTCATGCCAGAGTATTCTTCAATATCTGCCTGATAGATAAAATCATCCTTGTTTTCCAAGATTGGCTGCCTGACAATAGCAGGTACCCTAGCAACTTGAATTGGTTCCTTTGAAGGTTGCTTCCTTGGTATCCTTTTCTTCTTTATAGGCTTCTGTTGAGGCTTCAGCAAGAATGAAGGAACCTCAATGGAGTCAAGATTCATTGGTTCCTCTTTAGGTACTATAGGATCACCATGGAAATTCACAGCTGGGTTGAATACTTTTACAGAAATAGGTTGTGATGAGCCAACTGTCTCCTTGTTTTCAATTTCTGGAGAGACAGGCCTCCTTGCCTTTGATTTCATTCTCTTAGATTTGGATTTGGGGACTGATTTCACTTTCCTTTTGGATTTGGGGACTTCCTCAGGTTCCCTCATTTCATCCTCTACCACATCCATTAACTCTTGAGCCAGCCTGGCTTGCTTCTCATCTGAGTTTTCATATTGATTTTCTTCACTTGGATGAGCTTCCCTGAGAAGTCTGGAGGTCTCCTCTCTTTTTGCTTCAACAAATCTAGGATGGCTATTGGATATGTTTAAGACTTTTCCATTCCTTATTATTACAGCCATCCATTCTCTTACACTTCTATTGGCATTTTCCTTGAACTCCTTAATTTGCTTTCCCATTAGCTTTCCTTCATCATCCTCGGGAAATGGAAAGTCCAATTGTAACTTGTTCTTCCCATTTGCCTTTGGTGGAGAGTAGGCTCTGGTTTTGATGTATGGTTCAAATTCTTTGACATAAGAAGGTTCAGCATCATAGAAAGTAGGAGCTACAATCTCTGGAGTGAGCACCTTCAGAATTGTAGTTGATATTGTTGGAGCTGAGGACTGAGTAGAGAACAGATTTGACACAATTAATTCATTGATCATCCTTTCTGTTCTCATCATTCTTTCATTGGCCTCCTTGTTGATCTTTTCTAAGGCCTCTATTCTAGCTTGCCTTTCACCATCTGAGATTTCTGATAGGTCAGGAATCAAAGGCAAAGCCTTTTGTTTCTTCACAGGGGAAGCCTCTATAGTAAATTCTTTTGGATTGACCACTATCATTGGTTGTTGCTCCCCCTCACTTTGTGCTATCTTGCTACTGGAAGCTGGAATTTGAATTTGACTAGAAGTGGCTGCAACCTCTTCTACTTTTTTCTCCCCCTTTTTGTTAGCATCAAGGGCTGGAGATGAGGCTGCAAGCAACCTTTCCAGGAGCTCAGTCTGTTTGGCTTGAGTTGCAATGAGTGTCTGCATTTGAGATTCCATACCATCTACTCTGGAGGAGAGATGCTGAACAGATTTGGCCAGGCTATCTTCCTTCAATAATTTGCTAGTCAGCACCTTCTGAGTGGTAGTAGGGGCTAGTGCCTCAATCTTGGCATCTAGTTCCACTTTCATTTCTCTAATTGCAGTTTGGACCTCCTCCTGTTGAGTTCTTTGAATGACCATGTGCATTTTCTGAAGTTTCAGGGAGTCCATTATTTGCTGAAGGACAGCCTTTCTCTGTGGATCTGCATTTTGGTGCTCAGCCCTAGCAGATTGATATTGCTTCACAATCTCCACATTGAAATCACCAGCCACAGTGGCAGTAGAAAATAGCCAGTCTGGAGTATCACCCACATTGACTTCTTCATCATTTGCTGTGCTGTCACTGTCATTATCGCCAAACTCTTCACTGTCAGCATTTGAAGACAGAGTTGTCAAAGCTTCCTTTGCTCTTTGTAGAGATTGTGAGGTGTGCACTAGGTGCATTGCCTCCTCTGCCTCCACATTGCCCTGTTGTGCCATGATTTGATAAGCAGAAACAGGATGAGTAAAGGTTTCAGGATCCAAAGAGATGGATTCAATGATTGACTGATATTCTTGTCGAAATTCCATCTCTTTAGAAGCTTCATTAACCTCCATTAACTCACTTGCAATGGCTGAATCTTCCTGCCTTATTTCTCCTATAGTCCCTTCTCTCTTCTCATCTCTCTGTTCTTGCATCAGGGGCTCCCCCTGGCTCACACCTCTCACACCCTCACCTTCACCTACTAAGGTGGAACTCTCTTGCTCTCCTTTTGCCTGACCTGAAGAAATGGTCAGCCTCTCATTATTTTCCTCTCCTTTTGCCTGCTCACAAGGTAGCCTCTCACTCCCTTCCATCAATCCTAAAAGTGTTTCAACTACTGAGAACTCCTCCACACTTGACACAGGAATGTCAGATATAGCAGTGGTAGAGTGAGTTATCAACGGATAAGGAATATCTATTGATGGAGTAGTTATAGCTGTCAACGGATGGCTAGACATAGGCGCATCCGTTGATGGAGAAACACTTGTCAACGAAAGAAGGATATCCGTTGATGAAGGAATGATAATATCCGTTGAAGTGAAAACCAACACTGAATCTGTGGAGATTGATTTTAAAGATGAGGCCACAGATGTTGTTGAGAATTCAGGAATGGAAGGTTGATGGCCCAACAAATCATCTAAAAGATGATGACCACCAATTGCAGAGTGGGGCTTCTCCAAGAATCTTAAAGATGGAGAATCAGGAATTGATGTAGATATCATATCCACATCCAGAGATGGAGTTGGTGATGGTGGATTGTAATGTGTATCAATTTGAAGATTAAGATCAAGGGGCTGTGACTCCACAATTATTGAAGTCACATCAAACTTAATTTGAGAAGGTACAGTTTGCTGTACTGTGTGTGCACCCTGTGCTTCCCCTATGGTTTTAGATTTTACTCTTCTTTCATAGGTTTTTGAGAGAGGGCTAGTGTCCCTTACCCTTTTGTGCAGAGTTGCTGTAGAACTAGTAGTCACACCCTGTTGAGAGGATGTAACTTGGGCTTGGCTATTTGGTGCACTTTCCTCACCCACCTTAATCTTAGGGCTTGCACCCTGTCCCTCACCACTCACTACCTCCTTCACACTCCCCTCAAGAGTTGTGGTAGTTTTTGCAACAAGTGCTTTTTGAGAAACACCTGAGGTTTGTCTCTTAGATTTTGGTTTGAAAACTTTTTTTTTAGTCACTTGGGTAGGAGCCTGTTTGGTCACTACTACAGACTCCATTGTGACTGAGGAAGGCAAAGAAATTTGGGGGTTAGAGATAGGAGTTTCAAGGTTAGAAAGAGTTATCTAAACAATTGGTAGGTATACCAATTGTACCTCTGCATTGGAGTTCATTCGAATTAAATCACTTAAGACTCTCTTCTCCTGAACAAAACATGTGAACTTGCTATCCGGGTTAGCAATGTATAGCTTATTCTCAGATACATGCAGTGCTAAGAGCATCAAAAATCTAGCAAAATAGATATTCTTGCCCCTAGTTTCCTTTTTACCTAATTTTGCTGCTATTTCATACATGACTAGTGTGCTAAAGCTATAGAATTTATCAGTTAGAAGCATACACATCATAACTAGCATGGAATGGGTAACAGCATCAAAGTTACTAATTTTGCCTGAAAAAGTTTTAATGAATGCATCACAAAAATAACTCCATTCTTTAACCATCCCTATCCTAGCAATTTTTCCTAAATTATCAGTACTAAGGGCATAATTTATGGAATTAAGCATGGCAACTATTTCAGCATCAGTGGGTACTTTCAGACAGTTATTCTCAGGCAATTTTAAACAGGCAGTTATCACATCAGAGTTAACTACATAGTTTTTACCCTTTAGAGAAAAAGCAATTGTACCATCTGTGCCATTGTACTCAGCAGATGCCCACACCTCTTCGATTACTTCGTGGATTAAAGGAGTGGTGGCAGTCATAGCATACGAAAGTTTACAATTCTCCACAAAATTCATCATGGTGTGATAAGCTTCTGGGCATTCACTGTATCGACATAGGCAGCGAAATTGTTCTTCTCATAGGTGAACCCAGTGGAAGACATCATCTTAATAATAGGCGCCATTGAAGAGTTTGAACTTTTGTTGCAGAGAGTTTTTGTGAAGAAGAAGATGCAGTTTACTTAAGAGAATCTTGAAAGTTGATAAAAGTGAGATGTGATAGCACAAGACAGCCTTTTATACTTTTCAAGAATTGAAAATGAAATAATTAAAAGTAATTACTCATTGGTCAAAAGTAACTGTCAAATAATAAAAGAAAATAAATATAACCAGTCATATATAGATACACGTTTACCAACGGTTATATTTAAAAGAAAATATGTATATCAACGGATATGGATTGAACGGTTGAGAAACAGTTTATCCGTTGATGACGTGGATAAGCTGTTATCCGTTGATATACAAAAATCTAGGAATGTGTTTATGCTATCAACGGATAAAGGATATCCGTTGATAAGATAATTTTGCCTTGGACAAAATTTCTAAAGACAAAACAAATTTTCTGAGAGTTTTTAATTCTCAAGAAAATCAAAACACATTCCTAGCTGCAATGCAGTGAAATCAAATATCACTAGGAATTATGACAAGCTAAGCATATCTAGCTCACCTACCAATCTTGTGAATGTGGATTCATCAAGAGGCTTGGTGAAGATATCTGCAAGCTGCATTTCACTTGGCACAAAGTGCATTTCTACTGTACCATTCATCACATGTTCTCTAATGAAGTGGTATTTGATGTCAATGTGCTTGGTTCTCGAATGTTGCACTGGATTCCCTGTGATGGCAATAGCACTTGTGTTGTCACAGAAAATTGGAATCTTCTCAACTTTTAGACCATAGTCAATGAGTTGGTTTCTCATCCATAGAATCTGTGCACAACAGCTTCCAGCAGCAATGTACTCAGCTTCAGCTGTAGAAGTGGAGACTGAGTTTTGTTTCTTACTGAACCATGAAACAAGCCTGTTTCCTAGAAATTGACAGGAACCTGTAGTACTTTTCCTATCAACTCTGCAACCTGCATAATCTGCATCTGAATAGCCAGTTAGATCAAAACCAGATTCTCTTGGGTACCAAATGCCAAGGTTTGGTGTTCCCTTGAGATACCTGAAGATTCTTTTAATAGCTATTAAGTGAGACTCTCTAGGGTCAGCTTGAAATCTAGCACAAAGACAAGTAGAAAACATTATATCAGGTCTACTAGCTGTTAGGTATAGAAGTGAACCTACCATGCCTCTATAGCTTGAGATGTCCACAGACTTTTCCTTAGTATTCAACTCAAGCTTAGTTGCAGTAGCCATGGGTGTTTTTGCAGATGTACAATCCATTAAGTCAAATTTCTTTAAGAGATCATAAATATATTTTGTTTGACTTATGAAAATGCCCTCATTAACTTGCTTTACTTGTAGACCAAGAAAGTAAGTTAATTCACCCATCATGCTCATTTCATACCTACTTTGCATAAGTTTGGCAAACCTTTTGCAAAGCTTCTCATCTGTAGACCCAAAAATAATATCATCTACATAGATTTGAACAAGTATTGAAGAGCCATTAATATTCCTATGAAATAAGGTTTTATCTACTGTACCTCTAGTGAAGTGGTTCTCCAAAAGAAATTGAGATAAAGTGTCATACCAGGCTCTTGGTGCTTGCTTCAGACCATAAAGTGCTTTCATGAGAAGATATACATATCCTGGAAATTCTGGATCCTCAAAACCAGGAGGTTGATGGACATAGACCTCTTCTTCTAGTTCCCCATTTAGAAAGGCACTTTTGACATCCATCTGATAGACTTTGAAATTGGCATGTGCTGCATAGGCTAGAAAGATTCTTATTGCCTCAAGTCTTGCCACTGGAGCAAAAGTTTCATCAAAATCTATTCCTGCTTCTTGAGAGTAGCCTTTTGCAACTAATCTAGCTTTATTCCTCACAATTATGCCATTTTCATCTGTCTTATTCTTGAGAACCCATTTAGTACCTATGACACTTCTATCATCAGGTTTGGGCACAAGTTTCCATACTTTATTTCTTTCAAATTGGTTTAGCTCTTCTTGCATTGCTAACACCCAATCTGGATCTAGAAGGGCATCTTCCACCTTCTTAGGTTCCTCTTGAGACAGGAAGCTACTGTATAGACATTCTGCTTGAGTGGCCCTTCTAGTTTGGACTCTTGAATTTGATTCACCAATAATTAACTCAAATGGATGATCTCTAGTCCATTTTCTTGCAGGTGGAAGGTTTGATCTTGATGAGGTTGCTTCATTTCCATGAGCATGATCATGTTGATTTAGCATTGAATTTTGACCTTGAGAAACTCCCCCTGAGTTTGTTGTCCTTGCTGAATTATGAAGTTGACTGTCAATGGATGCATCATTTTGCCTGTCGACGGATGCTTGAGAATCTCTGTCAATGGATGCATCTCTAATAGTGTCAACGGATGTTGCAGAATGACTGTCAACGGATGCTTCATTTTCAGTGTAAGCATTACTTCTAGTTGGTATAACAGCTCTAGGTGGATCTCTGTGGTCATGATCTTCATTGTCCTCATCATCATCATAGTACATTCTTCCTTCACCTTCATTCTCAAATTCCAACTTTTCATGGGAACCTTCATCATTTAGGCCTAGAATCTTTTGATCATCAAACACAACATGTACAGATTCCATAACAATGTTGGTTCTTAGATTGTAGACCTTCTAGGCTTTCCCTGCTGCATATCCAACGAAAATAGCTTCATCTGCCTTTGCTTCAAATTTGCCCAAGTTATCTCCATGATTCCTTAGCATAAAACACTTACATCCAAAGACATGTAGGAAAGCTAAAGTTGGTTTCTTGTTGGTTAATAACTGATAAGGAGTCATTCCTCTAGCTTGATTGACCAAGGAAATATTCTGAGTAAAGCATGCAGTGTTGACAGCTTCAGCCCAGAAATATGTTGGTAACCTTGATTCACTTAACATTGTTCTAGCTGCTTCAATGAGAGTTCTGTTTTTCCTTTCAATAACCCCATTTTGTTGAGGTGTTCTGGCAGCAGAAAACTCATGGACAATTCCATTCTCTTCACAGAAAATCTTCATTGTGGAATTCTTGAATTCAGTACCATTGTCACTCCTGATTCTTTGTACTCTGTCTTCAGAACCATTGTTTAGTATTCTGAGGTGATTGATGATGATTTCACTCGCACAATCCTTGGAGTGCAGGAAGAAGGTCCATGTGAACTTAGAAAAATCATCTACAATCACCAGACAGTATTTCTTCTTTGAAATAGACATGACATTTACTGGACCAAATAAGTCCATATGCAGCAATTGAAGAGGCTTAACAATGGATGACTCTGTCTTGCTTTTGAAGGATGATTTCTTTTGTTTCCCTAATTGGCAGGCATCACACAGTCCATCTCTGACAAACTCCAATTGAGGGATTCCTCTAGCAAGATCCTTTCTTACCAAATCATTCATAACTTTAAAATTCAAATGTGACAGCTTCTTATGCCATAGCCAACTCTCATCCTTACTTGCTTTGCTGAAAAGACAAGTAATGGATTCTGAGCATGCTGAATTGAAGTCAGCTATGTAAACATTTCCTTTTCTAAAGCCTGTCAATACCACATTGTTGTCTTCCTTGGCAGAAACAACATAGGCTTCTTTTGTGAACTTTACTTCATAGTCTTTGTCACAAATCTGACTGACACTCAGCAAATTGTGCTTCAAACCTTCAACTAAAGCCACTTCTTCAATGATGACATTGTCTTTTGAAATCAGGCCATATCCCTTAGTATATCCTTTGCTGTCATCTCCAAAGGTAATTCTAGGGCCAGCTCCTTCCTTGAACTCTGTGAGCAGGGTTTAATCTCCTGTAATGTGCCTAGAGCATCCACTGTCCAGGTACCATAGATTCCTTCTGTTTCCCTGCACACATTACAAAAACAAATCAAGTTGATTTTGGTACCCAAGCTTCCTTGGGTCCTTTCTTGTTAGCCTTTGACTTTGCACTCTTAGCATTCTTCAACTTAGGTGTAGATGCTTGAGTGATGAGGTTTGACAAATGCTCATTTGCATGAATATTTGATGCATGCATGTGTGGAAAATTTGCATACATGTTATTCATGTTAGGTATGTTCCATGACATTTGTGGCACATTCATAGATTGAAAGTAAGGATTAGACACATATGGCATGTTCACATATGGATTTGAAAAACTAGCATTTTGATACAGACCAGGCATAACAGGCATTGCAGGCATGCATGGCATTGGTTGAGGTACATGAACATGAGCCTTGTTGACAATCTTGCAATTAGAAGATAGATGATTGACACTATTACAATTACTACAAGTTTTCCTAGGAGCAAACTTGTCAGGAGAGTAATTGTTTTTCTTGTTGATGCCTATCTTACCATTTCTGTTCTTTTTCTTTTTACCCTGAATTTCTACCTTTTCATTATCTGATTTACCAACAGCCTTTTTGTTATGTAAATCACCTGCCTTAGCCTTCCCACTGGATTTGGTTTTGCTGCACTCACCACTAACAAAATTCTTGTTGACTGGACCATACTTGATATCCAGTTTCCTGAGTTCCTTCTTACTAACAGACTTTTTGTTAGTCGACGGATACCTCTCATCCGTTGATGGTTCATCTGTCAATGGATGATCACTATCCGTTGATTCACAAATAGTCTCTAGATCCTCAAGGCCAGGTTCTAGCTCCTTTTTCTTTTGAGTCCAGGTATCCTTCACAAACGATTCTATTCCCTGAACTTCTATTATGTTTTGAGAAATATTCCTACAACTTTGAAATTTAGCAATTATCCCTTGTTCATTTTCAAGCTGGTCTTTTAAAATTAGTTCTCTTTTTAACACAGCTTCAAGTTCACTTTTAGCATTATTGCAATCAACTCTCATTTTCTCAAATTCTAGAAATTGAGTTTCTAGAGCAGCATTTCTATCACTTAAAAACAGATTAGACTCTTTAATCCTATTGTTCTCTTTAGTAAGTGATTTAAGAGTAACACTTAAGTGATATAGTTCAGTAGACATTTCATCTATAACACTATTGCATTCCTCTTTGGTGAGCTCAGAGAGATTAGTAGAAAATACCTGATTGCTAGCTGAACTTGCTTCCTGCTCTCCAGAATCAGCCATTAAAGCAAGGTTGACTAACTCCACATCATAATCAGAATGATTGTCATCAACAGCCCAGTCATACTCTTGGGTCAAGAATGCCTTTCCTTTCTGGCTGAGAAGATCAAAATATTTCTTCTTATAGTCAACAGCCTCAGTTGACTTTCCCTTGTTCTCAGATCTAGGTTTCCTGTATTCACTTATCATGTGACCAGCAATTCCACAATTGTAGCATTTAATTTTGGATTTATCCACATAGTTGCTTGTGGAAAAATCCTTGTTAAATGGCTTGGCCACCCCAGAGTTTCTCTTGAATTTCAGCTTAGAGAATCTCCTAGATAGAAAAGCTAAGTGCTCATCTATCTCATCCAATTCATCCTGCTGAAGAACATTCAATTCCTCAGACACCTTTTCCTTGCTCCTGCTTGATTCTGCTCTACCTTTACAAACCTCCCTGTTTGGTGTAGAACTAGCAGTTTCTATCCTTTCCTCCTTTTGCTCCAAGTTGGCAACAAGTGCAACTGACCCACTTTTCTTTTGAGACTTCTCAATCTCTTCATCCTGCTCCATTTCCAGCTCATAGGTCTTTAAAGTTCCATAGAGCCTTTCAAGAGTAAATGTCTTGTACTCTTGAGTGTTTCTTAGAGAAACAGTCATTGGCTTCCATTCCTTGGGCAGTGATCTCAGAAATTTGAGATTAGAATCTTTAACTTGATAGATTCTTCCATACAGTTTCAAACCATTTAGTAGCTTTTGAAATCTACTAAATGTATCATTCAATGTTTCTCCACTCTTAAAGTGAAAATGTTCATACTGTTGGATTAGTAGTTGCATCTTGTTTTCCCTTACATGTTCTGTTCCTTCACAAAGGGTTTGAACAGTGTCCCATACTTCCATGGCGGTAGTACAGTTAATAACATTGTCAACCATGTCTGTTTCTAGACCATTGAACAGAATATTCATGGTCTTTTTGTCTTTGTGGACTTCTGTAATATCTTCAAGACTCCACTCAGAAACAGGTTTGGGAATGAGAGTGTCAGGCACACCTTCAGCCAGGCCAACTCTTGTTGCAGTCTTCATTGGAACGTGAGGACCCTTGTCAATGCAATCCACAAAGCCCTCATCAATAGACGAGAGATGTAGACGTATTTTTACTTTCCAGTGAAAGTAATTTTCTCTATCAAGAACTGGAATCTTTACTCCATAATCCTTCTTAGACATGTTGGAAGTGTGTTGATCTTTAAACTTCAAATATGTTAGAAGCTTGCTCTGATACCAATTGTTATTCCCAGATTACACACTTTTATAATTGTAGAAGGGGGGGTTGAATACAATTCTTGATATTTATAAATTTCTGATAAGAACTCCAGAAATCTATACTTAGATAATTGCTGTAGAAAGATTAATGCACAAACACATAAAAATCAGGTGGTTAAATGCACCACCTGAAGCTTTTATTCGAAGAAAACTCTGTGATACAAAAGTACACAGCTTCTGTTTTACAACTCTTTGCTTTCTAAGAATATTCAATGGAAACCTTAAGCAAAAATGTCTCTGTTTTCTTAGCCTACAAAGAGTTGCTACACTTGGTTATAAATCCCAAGTTTTACAAGTACTACTGGAATAAGATAATATTAATCTAATTCTAGTTGACTTGCTACTACACTCCAAATACACGTGTAGCCGAAAGGTTGTCCTTGTGTTCAGACATGTCTCCTACACCTTTCTTGTATTCATAGTGTAAACGGAATGCTTCTTTCTTCTGTGTTTCCAAAGTATGGCTGTCATACTGCTTTTTGTATCTACTATCAACCCATGTGATCTGTCAGTCAAACATGTCCTTATCAACTGCTAATCCCCAGCTTATCATAGAAGACAGTGTCAATGATTATCCATTGATATTGTACACTGACATCCGTTGATGATGTATTGAGTTGTATCCGTTGATATTGAGACTTGAGCTGTATCCGTTGATAGAGTGGATTTGAGTTGTATCCGTTGATAGAGTTTTGTCTTCATCTGTTGATACACTTTCACTTAGACAGAATTACATAGCATAGCTTATTTACAATTGGCTACCCTATTCTGCCTATCCGTTGATGGTCAACATGACTGTGGATAAAAACACTATCAACTGATAACATAGAGATACTGCAGTATGCTACAAAACCTCATCCGTTGATGAGCTACCTATCAACGGATAGAGTTATAAATCCTCATCCGTTGACAGCTACAAAACCTTATACAATTTGATTGATTGTGAAGTTATCATCAAGTACAACATATTCCTAACAGGCTATATAAAGAGACGGAAGCATCAGACTTGAAAACAACACAGACACACGAAAACTCACAGGAAGAAAAAGGAGACCCAAAAACATATCATTTCTTTCATCTTCAAGCAATTAAATTGCCATAAATTCTTGAGTTCCTTGTAACAAAAGTTGTATCCATTGGAACTTAATTATTTGTGACTTGTGTACTACTAGCGAATTAAGTTTCCTAGTTCTTAACTTGATATCTTGATTTTTATTAACTAAATTAGAAAAGTTCATGTCGAATTTTCTAATTAGTTATTAATTACTTGATAATCATTTGTATTGATTTTGTAACACCCATCAAGTTAATATATTGTTATATTCAACTTGAAATTTGTGTTATTTATATTCCGCACAAATTTGTTTGAATTAAATTTTATTCATAAGACAAATTTGGAGAAAATGATATAGATTGTATTCAACCCCCCTTCTACAATCTTATTGGACCTAACATAATTTTATTATAAATTTAACAAAAATTAAAAGATATAATATATTATAAAATTCAAACCTCGAAACCGAATCAATCCGTGCTTTTATGATCTGGTTTGGTTTGGTCTTGACATTTAATGGTCTTGTTTGATTTTTGAAAAACCGATTTATAGTAGTTCGGTTTGAAAAAATTAAGAATTTAGACTAAACCAATCTGTGTACACTTCTAATTTCCGAGTTTTTTAAATAAGAAAGAAAAAAAAGGAATTAAATATGAGGAAAAATCATTTGATACATTATGCAATTTTCTTTCTTTATGTTCTTGAACTTTTCGAAAAAAGGAAGAAAAGAGGAGATTCGTTTAAATAATATTATTGCAACTTATCTTTTTTTCTCCAATCCTCCAATTTTTGGGGAAAAAATAGATTCGTATTTATTCTTTTTCTATTTTTTCTTTTTCTCAATTTTTTTGAGAATATGTTAGAAATAAAAAAAATTAATATTTTCTTTTTGTTCAAAATTGAACTCGAAACACAATATTAGTATCTTTGTATTTTCATTCACATCAACCAGATTATAACGGCGTGGCCCAAACCGTCCCTTTCTCCGTATAAAATTAACCGTAAACGATTAAGAACAAGTCCAATAACTTCTCCATTTAAATTATAAAATTAAAATTTATAAAATTGGACAGAAATTATTATTCAAATAATATTTTAGTGGTTTCTCAAAATATTAGAAATCTCTAACCATTTCCTATTTTGAGGAATCCCTAGCCTTCCTTAACTTCATTCTATTAATTAAAATTTCATTTTCCTTTTTTTTGTATTTCTATTTTCTTTCTTAGATTTAAATAATAATAATTATTATAATAATAATAATAATAATAATAATAATAATAATAATAATAATAATAATAATAATAATAATAATAATAATAATAACTTATTATAGGATTGCTGGTCGAAATTGATACACTAGAAAAGGTTCTTAAATTATTAAGAATATTATTTTATTATATTTATAGGAAATAAATTAAGAAGTCATTGGGCTTGTTCTCCTGAGAAATTCATAGCCCCATTTGAAATATTATGCCAAATAATTTTAAAACTAATATATATATATATATATATATATATAATTTATTATTTCAAAATTCATTCTTCTAATAATTTATTAGCAAAATTATTCATTAATCTTTCATGTATTTGTACCCTAATTTCATTTTGTCCCCCTACATATGGAACTTTTTTTTTTTGCTCCTTAAGACAATAGAAATAAGAGAAAAATGGACCTGAGGATATCCTCAGGGATTTTTCATGAGTTATAACACAAATCACCTAAGTGACCCGTAGGGACATTTTTGTAAATATTAATTTTTTCTCAATAAATTGACCTAAACACCCTTAAATATGTATAGAAAAGCTTCTAACCTCATTGAAAAGCTTAAAATTCTATTTTTTCCTTCAACAAAAGCAACACAAATAATCGGGACGGGAATGCACGTGTGGTGATGTCTTGCAAAGCTTTTCTTCTTTTTTTTTCGACACTTGATGCATTGCAATTTGGAAGCACTTGATAAGGAACATGAAAACCATGCGAAAATAAATGAGAGAAAGTAGAGGTAAGATTGTAATAGTTCCCCATAAAATAAAAAAAGAGATGGGGGGTTTTTGTTCGAACAAACTAGTGTTTACATTATATACGAGACCGTGCGGATTGGATATTAAATACTCCCTCCGTCCATTTTTAGTTGGCACATTTGCAAAAAAAAATTGTCCCTAAATAGTTGTCACATACCTTATTCCAATACACATTTTTACAAATTTTTCCATATATACCCCTTTATTTCTAATACCAATGTTTGACTTTATATTTAATATACATAATCATAACTCATCATTTAATGTTAAGATTAAGGGCAAACATGTAAACAAATTATATCATTAAAGCTTTCTTAATATGTGTGTTTTTTGTAAATGTGACAATTAAAAAGGGACGGAGGGAATAGAAAGGAAAGCAAATGTTGTTGCTATCGATAGAGATAGGGACAGAGCACAAGGAGAAAGCATTGTAACTTGTAACCTCCAAAACCGTAGCAATCAATGTGTGTAAATATACATGACTTGCAAGATTGTTTGTCTCTCGTCTCCATGCCGTGTCGTGTCAATTTTAAACTCGGCCTTGCTTTTTTAATCATCTACAATACAATAATCTTTCATTGTTTATGACTATGATTTTTGTTGAGGTATGTTAAAGTAGCAAGACGTGGAGTAGTAAATAAAAGAATGTAGTGCAAGAACCAATGGATTAGATTAATACACATATGACATGACTCATGAGTAACAATGTTGAGGCCATATTAATTAGCAAAAATAATACAGTAAAGAAATTAAATGTTGAGAGTTGAGGCCATGGTGAAATTGCGACAAAATAGGGTGAATTAATGTTCTTTACAGGTCTAAGTATTATTTTTCCATATGTCATCTCTAACTGTGATTTAGTATTAACTAGCATGATAGCCCGTGCAAAGCACGGGCCACATAATAATTCATAGAATTTTTTCGTATTAGTCTACTTTATGTATTTTGATCTATTTTAGATGTTATAGTTTCAAAATATTATTAGATTCTAAACCGCGAAAGTTATATTTTTAGTTATGTTTGGTCAGCGTAAGAAGAATGACCGACTGAAAGCTATAAGTAAGAGTTAACTAAATGTCAAGTATTACCACAATAATCTTGCTGTATTGAAATACATGAGAAAACAGCTGGCTTATTTATTTTGGGTGGATGAAGAATTAAATTTTATATTATTTCTAATTTAATATTGTAAGAAATAATGTAATGTGACGAAAAAATAAAAGTAATAGAGTCATATAGTTCTACTAAAAAAATCTCAGCGCATACTTCCAATTTTGGATTTCAGCGCACATTTCTAATTTTGGATCCTTTTCTCCGACCAATTTCGGAGAATAAGGAGAATAACAAATTTATTCTAATAGTTGTGCACGTTCAAAATAAATATGTGATGTGTGCTTTTCAAAGATCATGGTATTTGACCATCGCAGATGTATCCTTTCAATAGCAAATTGACCATAACAAAATCTTTTCTTGAAATACATTGTACTATATATCTATTCTCAGAAGTGAACTTTCAAAACCCCAAGGTAATATCTCAAATTTCAAGACAATCCATATTTAGACATGTACAAATTCAGCAAAATACACGAGTAACTAAAATTAAAGTGTCATAACTCATAACGGGTTTTTAAAATGAGATGTGTTAATGTATGCACCGAATGAATTATGTTGTAAAAGTTCATATGTACAATAAAATTCAATCTATGAAAATAAGATAGACATAACTACGATAATGAAGCATCCCGAATATCATTTTAATTTGAGGTAACAGCAAAATGATAGCCGAAAAATAAAAAAATACACATAACACATCCGTGATCATAAGACATTGTATATATCAGCAATTTTCGAGTTTATTAGTCTCACACCGGGTTGAAACTCGCATTGGAGTTTAAAATTCAAGTGAAATTGGTATATTACTATCTTATATATGGTTGTAAAACTCATTTTGTATGAAGTTAATAACATTAGCATATTACGAAAATGCTGCAAAAATAAAGTGTGAGGGACAATAGATATCAAACCATATTGACATTTTTTTACCAAATCCAAATCTCATATGTAAATTATTTCTTATTTTTAATATTTTAATCTATTTTGTTAATCAATCTATAAATTACCCGATGATAATAGGATTAACCGATATAGTGCAAATATACTTAAAATAAAATATTATACTGATATCGAGTATAAATATGTTTTGCACCTTATTTATCATTTTTTGTATTCTGGCCATTCGACTAATATAGACATAATTGTTAAAAGAGAGAAATATTATAATAAATTTTTATATATCTATTTTCACTTCCGTCCATTTACCTACTTGAGATAACTTCTACTAATTTTCCGTCACCTACCTCCTCACTTCGATTTTTTTTTTACCAATTTTCGGTCACCTCAGTACCTTTCATACATAAAATAAAATATTATAATGATACCGAGTAAAAATATGTTATACACTTCATTCATCAATGTAACAATTTAATAATAAACATAATCTGGCCATTTGACTAATATATAGATATAATTGTTAAAAAAGAGAAATATTATAATAAAATTTTATAGATCTATTTTCACTTTCGCCCGTTTACCTACTTGACATAAACGTCTACTTATTTTCCGTCACCTACCTTCTCACTTTGCTTTTTTTTTTTTTGGACCAATTTTCAGCCACTCAGTACCTTTCTTAATTCTGACTTCGACGACATCATATTTGTCAATTTATATTTTCCCTCCCCGACCACCATTTTTTACTATTATATGTTCAAATATTTTAATGATTTTATCTTTAATAAATCATAAAAATAAACGTGAGCATAAATTTATGAGTATATGAATGACATAGTTTTAATTATCAAAATTCAAATTATTAAAATTAATAAAAATTATGTGGGCAATTTTATCTTGAATAAATTATAAAATAAATATTGCTAATAGGTGAGTTATTTGAGCATGTAGTGAATGAGTTTAAAAAATTGCACCAAGAAGTTATTTGGATTAGTGGTTGAACATGTGAACTCAAAGTTACAAGTGTCGGTAGGGTCATGGGTTCAATTCCTTCCAACTTCAAATTTTTTTAACATTTATTTAAATCTAAGGACAAATTAGTAATTTACTAAATAGGCACAAAACCCTTGTTGGCCTATAATAGATATAAAGGATATGAAAAGAGCCAACTCGGTAGTGTATTAGTTCAGCATTCGATAATTTGAATGATTTTCTTATTGAGCACGAACAAATTTTTATCAAGTTAAACAATATTCGATATTATAATTGAACGTTTTTATATTTGCCAAACTCGAGTTCCTTGAACACATTTTACCAAATACGAATTGAGTCGAACTCAAACTAGAATTGCTCAGTTCGATTTTTTACCCCCCCTTTTTTTTTTTACGTCAAAAAAAAAGTGTGATCTTTTTATAAAAAAAATTCTAAATGAGAGTTGACCCTCCTCTCTCCCATTATTCTTTTCATTCACTGCCTCCTCTCCCCCTCTACTCCTTACTTACATACACTCAATCTAAATAATTATAATCACTGCAGAAGACCTATCTTCTCCTTTCCCTTATTTTCTTTTTTATTTTTTTCTTCAATAATTTTCAATAATCTTCATTTTTTTTTTCTTCAATAATTTTCAATAATCTTCATTTTTGGGTAAGATTTTTAATTTTTGCATTCATTTATCTGGTTATTTTATACCTCTACTTTTGGAATGGTTTGTGTCTCTCTTTTTGAAGTTTCTCTCTTTTTGAAGTGTTTTTGTTGCATATTGGTTTGCTTTCGTGTTGTTTTAAGAATGATTTCTATGGTATATTGGGAAATCTGGGAAGTCCACTTCGAATCTTGAATGGTGATGAGTATCGCGAGAACTCAACATTGCACAACGAAAAATTGTTGAATATATGGGGGCATCTGTACCCCAACCTCAGTTGGTGTAACTGATGGGTATTAATACTGGACTATCATCGGTTTTTTATATACGCAGGTCAATTGTAATGCTAATATTTTCAGGGATGTTAGTGTCGACTGAATTATTCGGGAAACCTTTGTAATCATTTTTATTGTCAAGAATATTTATATTCTATGGATTAAGCGATTTGAAAACAAAACGACCATTTATTGTTTCACAAGGTCAATAGTTCGAGGGTTTGTCGCGATTGATTGGGTTACAATCTTTTTGTATTATAAAAAATTTCTTGTTCTTCACAAAAAAGTGATATTTTTATTATCAAATCTGAACTGAAGCAAATTTTAAAAAAGAAAATAATATTTAATAGTATTATATAACATTTTTTCATATTTGAACTCAGATATTGAATTAATTCAAGTTTCGAACTCTTTCGAAACTCCAACAAAGTAATCAACATGAGTAGTTAGGTCTAGAGACTAGAGCTAGTCACCATGTTGATTAAGTCGAACAATCTGTAAAAATCAATCTGATATTAATTTCAACCAAAATTGAAATGAAAGTCGTAGTTTTGGTATTATTTTAAAAATTTACAAATTATGGACTGATTTTGATTTGACCTTTAACTCATTTTCGACCTGAATAATAATGTATATAAAATATAAATGTAACAATTTTATATTTATATTGGTGCCCTGTCTTATCAGTTGCAAACTAAATTACTGCTCACGGACTTAACAAAAAAAAAATGAATTACTGCTCACGGATGTTAAATATTTGATTGCTATAGCCTGTAAATGATGACTTGATGAGTTATAGCTCCTATTTTACAGTCCTTTTTTGCCAGTCATTTTACAATTTACAGTTCACTTAAATCACGATATTTTCTCCTAATTATTCAAAAAAAAAAGTCACGATATTTTCTTTTGTTACTAAATTGATAATCAAATAAGTAGACATTTTTTAAGGCAATAAATCGATTGGTAGAATTCAAGATAAATTTTTAATTTAAATATTATATATCCAACCTTAAATTTAAGAGTAGTGCTAGAAACACAAAATAAGTATAAAAAATTGTTATCAAATGATATGGCATAGTTGATGTGACGGTATGAATTTTTTTGATTGATTTTGTTAGTATGAATTTTTTTTTATTGATTTTATTGGTGTAAATATAGGTGGTCCATTTATTATTACAAAGAATCAGAATTTGTCACGCTATTTTGGTATCCCATTATTATTCTAAATTTAAAAACTGTGGGGTCTTTAAACAAGATTTTTCATATATTCTTAAATTTTTCTTGGTATTTAATGCGGTTATAAAAATATCTATAAATCTAATAACATTCGTAAATTTACTAATTTTAAATTTATTTACAAAATATTGGATTTTGTTAGATATTATAAGAGTAATGCTAGATACCCCAAATTGGTACCCAAAATATATTCTCAAATAATGTGGCATTGATGAGTTGGTTGTATGGAGGATTTTAATTGGTGAGATTGATATGGTCCTGACGGGCCCATTATAATTATAACCTTAATTTGGGAAAAAATTTGGGATCCAATTTGGGATACCTAGCATTATTCATATGAATAATGCTTTTTAAAATTTCAAAGTTTAACATAAATGAATAATGCTTTTTAAAATTTCAAAGTTTAACATAAATCCAAGAGATATCAATAGATTTAAGATAGATTTTAAGACAGATTTTAATCAATAGATTTAAGAGATATCAAGAGATTGATTTAAATCTTTTTTTTTTTTTGAAACACTAATTTAAATCTTAAAAATCTCATAACACTCACACATCAAACAACATCACAGAGCGCTAATCTATGCAAAGGATGGTTTAAATTATTGGCACAAAGAGAATCCAAGAGGAGGGTCCATGCCCGTATCCAGCAACAACTTTATCAGTAGGTGACTACCCCTATTTTGTTCCCTTTTACTCTTCATTTCAATTTACAAAATCACCTTTTATTTTTTCACTTTTAACTCTTTTCTTTGATTATGCAATTCAACCTCATCATTTCTCTCCATTTTCTCTCTATAAATAAGTCACATAAACTCCCACAAATCAGATACTCTGCTCTGCACTTCTTACTCTGTTTAACCCTTTCTCTACAAGAATGATGAACACTACTGGTGAGGAGGGGAAGATCACAGAAATGATAGCTGTGAAAGTACAAAAATACACAAAGGCAGCTCAAATATCGTTGAGGTTCATGGCCATGGCCGCAACACTGGCAGCTTCAGTGATCGTTCTTTGCAGCAAAGAAACTGTTGTTATTTATGGCATCACTGCTGATGTTAAATATAGCTACTCCCCTTCTTACAAGTGAGTTTTAGCTATCAGGTTCCATTTTTTGTTTCAAAATTGTCAGTTGCACCTCTACCATAGTATACCACGAACCCTCAACCTCTTATTTTTCTATTTTGTGCAGGTTTTTTGCAGCAGCAAATCTCATTGCATGTTCGTTTTCTGCCATATCTCTACTCTTGTTTTACATCATGGGGAAGACCTCCAAATCAATCAATTATTTCTTCTTCTTCCTGCACGATATGGTAAGTTTTCGTTATACATCTAAGCAAGTCTTGTATCTAGCCTTCCATCTTTGTTGAGTTCCACACTTGATTCATTGTTTTACTGCATTGTTAATTTATCATTAATTGAAAAAGACCTAATAATAACACAATCTGCCTGACAAAAATAATAATAACAATAACACAATGTGAAGAAGTGAGGAACAAAATAACACAATTTGTGAAATGTAAAACAAAGTTGTAAAATTTCGGGAGTGGCCTATCATGTTATAAAATGTTTTATATTTCTATTTCGTCATTACTCGCCGCACAGTCAAATAATGTGTGTGCAGTCACCCCTGTTCGTAATGTATAAAAGATCCAAATACAATTTTTTTTATTGTCTTTGATTTATATCAGATGTTGCTAGTGCTGGAGAAATTCCACAAGTACTTTTCTTTATTTTCCAGAGTCTGATACCTCAGGCTTCCACCTTCGTTAACCACTGATCATTGTGAAATCATTATATGTTAGGTTGTAATGACACTGTTGATGGCTGGTTGTTCTGCTGCGACGGCGATGGGATACCTGGGAAAATACGGTAACCAACATGCCGGATGGATAGCAATATGTGGATACTTCGACAAGTACTGCAACCGGATCACTACTTCCGTCACTCTTTCTTACATTGCCTTCCTCTTCTATTTTTTCCTCACCATCATCTCCGCAAGCAAGTCCAGATCCTCAAAATACTAAATGACTGAACTGAATATGTATCAGGATTTTCTTGTTTCAGTACAAAAGTGTATTGCATAAAGTATGGTGCTGTAGATTAACCGTATTGGGTTTGTAACAAACGCTTCTTATGTAATGCTATCTTACCGTGGCGTCCTGGTATAGTTGATAAAATGTTTGTTTTGTGATATGCTTTCGGATTCTCCTGTTTTTGTAAATTTGTGTATGACTGTATGAGTACATTCTAGCAGACTTGTATATCTTCATTTGAACCACCTGTATGTTCATTACTAATATTCGTAAATTTTGTCCATTTTTACAATTAATACTTTTGTTTGGTTAATTTCCAGAATCATTATACGTTCTTTGACGTAAAAATAAATGAAATGGGAGTTGGTTGAGCGGATATATATCTGGGAAGTTGGGGGTGGTTGAGAGAATAGTTAATGAAGTGAATTGTATGAAGAAAAAATTGAAGTAGAGTTTTAAAGACAGAATACGAGACTGCAATAAAGCAAGCCAAGCATACACAAATGTAATCAAGTAGTGCACAGAGGTGATTGATGAGATTTTGACGATTGCTTGGAGCCATATAAGACCACATCACTGTTACAAGTACCAGTGGCAGTGATACACTTGTTAGTAATGATCCATTGAATGCACACAGACACTATTATCCCATATCCAACAACCAATGTTGTTTTCATAAGAAACTACTCCTATTTTTATTTACTTGGCATAAAAAATGTTGAACATGAATTTTCTGACAGTTGGACTATAAGCCAGGCCCATGTATTAGCTTATGGTAATAGTTAATATACTCCGTCTTCCCCGACCCAGAATCAAGGTCACAAAATTTGGATAATCCGACATGACCGGTTGAAGTACCGGTTAAGATTAATCAGAAAATCGGGGAATAAAAGAAAGGATTGGAATCGGAGCAAAAATCAATTGTACATTTTCCAGGTGAACAAGCTTGGAATCAAATCTGTCCAAAATCGATATGACCCAAGTCAAAATACCAACTCGCGGTCAGTTGTGAAACAGCTGTGGGTTGACTTGAACTTGGAATAACGAATAGAACTCACAAGTTGGAAACGGTTTTCATTTGGTATATTGTTGATCATGGAAAGCAAGTCACACCCTTTGGAATTGGTAAAGGTCATGTAATGTCATTTGTGTAATTCGTTCTAACAAGTTCATCATGCATTATGTGCACTTACAGTTTCGTGCCTCTCTCTTAATTCTATGCATTGTAACATATGAATATTGAATAACACTAGTCTGACCAGAATATGTTCTTTCTTATGGGAGGACTGTTGTTATTATTCTTTGGAATCCATATCCACATCTCTTAAAGTTATTCTACCCGACCTATTATATATAGATTGCAACTCATTTTATATGAAAGCACGGATGTGATGAAATATAAATATATTGAAGAAAGAGAGGTCTTGTATGGATGAGCAGTGACATGTTTGGTAGCCAAGGATGACTTGCCTAAATCCACCATCCATTATTGTTAGGGCTACTTTATAATATTGTGTTGCCACAATGAGCCCTGTTTAATGTGGTTTTTAGGCGTCATCCCTTTGGCTAATCTGACTGTTTCTCTCTTTCATGCTAGACCTTTTCTTTCATTCTTTATTTTAGGCCATAAACATTAGGTGTACACATCCAGCCGAGTCCGGGTGACAAAACTTATAGCTAGATACCTATACCATTGTAAAGATTATATTACCAGAGTCTCATTGTTGTTTGTACTAATATTCAAAAACTCAGGTTATCAGCACAGTCGAGGACTTTACAGGGAATTAATATTCCTCTTCAACAGAAGCCGCAGATGGAAAATGCAGAGTTAAACAGGTATTAAGGAAATACACTTCTATTTTTTTCTAGCTAAATACCTATACCATTGTAAAGATTATATTACCAGAGTCTCATTGTTGTTTGTAATATTCAAAAACTCAGGTTATCAGCACAGTCGAGGACTTAACAGGGAATTAAAATTCCTCTTCAACAGAAGCCGCAGATGGAAAATGCAGAGTTAAACAGGTATGAAGGAAATACACTTCTATTTTCTTCTTTTCTCTCTCCCCTTGGGTGAAGCCGTTGCCGGTTTGGCGGGGCTAGGCGGAGGCATTTGTTTGTGGCCCTGGCCCCTGGGTAGGTCGGGTGTACTCTGGTGAGACAAGGTACCATAACTAGAAATTATCTCTTTTGATCCGAAGGGACCAAAGAGGTTTTTAGTTTTTTCTTCTTTTTTTCACTAAGTGCTTTTAAGCCTTTGTTAATGTAACACTATAAATTTTCACTAACCAAGGTAGCCAGCTAGTTGGCTATGATCTCACAACTTTAAGTGTAAACATGCCTGCAAGCTGCTGCCTGTAATTTTTGCATGTTATCCTATCCACCTATCAGTTAAAGGATGTTCACAGTCGAGCAAATAGAATTGGGAAAGCTATGATTGCCAGATGGAATCGATTGAAAACTGAATGACGAAATAAGAAGATTAGAGCTAGAACAGAGTTGTAAAAGAAACCAGGGAGAGAGCACAGGAAATCTATTTGTTCTAAAAAATGACATCAAGTCGAATGGTGTCCATGATGTATGAGCTTAATCTATAAGCTTTTGGTGCAAAAGTGCCTCAACTAAACCAAACTAATCCCTCGTAAGGTATACGGTGGAAAAAAGACACCAAGGCAGCAGATCCTACTCCTAGGAGTGCATATGCAATTACCAGTCTACATGATTAATATCCCAATATTCCTACATTTCTACCAACAAACTACTCTACTTATAGATAGGTTATCTGGTTCTTTTTCTTTTTTTAAAATAAGGTTATCTGGTTCTTAAAATTATTATTACATATACCAAGAACAAAAAAAAAAGATAAGCAATAAAAGTTAGCATAAAAAAAGAAGGGAGGGAATGCAATGTAGAATTAACTAGTACCCTGTTATAACCACCAGCTTAGTCCTGTGTGTCTAAACCTGTTCAAAGAGTTGGTCTGAACAAAGAAGTTCATACGACTACCTAGCGTAACAACAGTAGTCTTACCCGAGTACCAGAACTGCCATTTTTAGAAAGTTAACTACTAGCCATAAAACACAACTAGTACAATGAAAAGCACCAATTGACTATGGCAAGGAACATGGGTAACAGATGGAAAATATACAATAAGAATTACACATGCAACTTGAAGTAGGAAGTACATACATATGACTTATATAGACTACACATAGATACCTCACTTCTTCACCCAAACTTAAGCTACAACAACATTTTGACAAATTTGACGTATTGAACCTCTCCAAGTCCCTACATGCTTATAGGAAATAACACATGGCATGACAAGCATAAGATATACATTTTCCACATGTTACATCCTGAATGCAAATTGCGCTAGATAATCAGAATAATCTAAAATGCTACTTCATTTGCACATAATTAAACCTCAAACACTTAAAACGGAAATTTAACATAAACAAAATTCTTTAAGACTAGTCAGTAAAGTTACAACTATATACCAAAACAGGACCATCAAGTAACATAAGATTCATAAATCCCAAAACGAAGCAAAAGATTACTAAGCTAAAATAGAATACATTAATACACTAGAAGCTCAAACCAGTTCAGACATTCTGTCTTCCCTCGCCATCCTTCTCCAAATTGCTTCCCCTTCCGTCCTGACTAACAAGTAACAAACAAGTCAAGAAAAGCTCTTCCCGAGCTTCTGAATCGAACAAAACATCTTCCTTCTCGAACCAACCGCATTAATCCCCATATCCTTCAAATCCTCCAACGTCAACATTGGCAAAACCTCATCATCCACCTCATGAATTTCGAAAACCGGAGCGTACCGTCCTAACCCTAACTGATTCAACCAAACCCTAACACCATTCCTCTCTCCATTACAATTCCCCCAATTCCCCAAATTATCCAACGAATTCACACCACTATTCCCCTTCACCGGACTATCCGAATCCCCGAAATCCCTAAACCCTTCCCCATCCTCACCGCCACTCTCGTCGCCTTTCGACACCCAATTCGACCTAATTCGCTTCGTATTTCGTCTCTTGGACTTAGAATCCCTAACTTTCCAGCTCCCAATGGCAACAGAATCCAAATTATCCTCTTTTTCGAACTCGGACCCACTCAAATTCAATAAAGGTCGAGTCTTTGAAGATGAATTGGACTTGAACGGTAGCTGTTGATGCTTCCACTTGCTAGATCTTCGAAGAGTGAGATGAGAATCGTGAGATTGATCGCCGCCAATGTCGCCTAATCGAACACTAGGTCGTCGTTGACGCTTGGGGCCGACGTTGTCGGTGGAAGCTACAACTAGAGCGCCGGTCTCGCCGTTGATTTGGCCGTCCGGTGGTTGTAATTCAGTCATTTCTAGGGTTCCGATATGTATAGATAGAGATGTGTGTATGTATAGGTGGGAGTGAAGAGTGGATTTGAATTGATGTGTGGATATTTTATTTGGATTTGTGTCAATAATGTGAAGAACTGAAGATTCAAGAAGCAAATATAAGTGTTGTAAAAATTGGGAATTGGATTTAATTAGAAGCATCGAACACAAGAAGCATCGAACACCAACGGTGATTAATATCGATTAATTTTGATTTAGAAAGATATTGAATAATAATTAATAATAATTAATTGATAATTAGTAATAATTAATTACTATTTTTTAGAACAGAGACAAATATAAATGGGTTAAAGATCAAGTAAATGTAAGTCACTGATTGATATAAAATATATTAAAATGGTCAATAATTACAAATTTGATTTTTTTCGATTCCTAACAATTTTAAAATGTACAAAACATTAAAATTAAATAAAAACTTAATATTGATTGGCATGATGACATAAATGTCGTTATAGCATCAATGAATTAAAGATACGTTATTAACCGCTAAGTTTTTTGTTTGACTTTAACATTTTATACATTTTAAAGATGTTATGGACATGATATGGGCTAAAAGTAAGCCCTAAAGTCACATTTAATGTGGCATTAATTAGGCCAAGAATGGTCCAAACGTGGGGCCCACCAGCTGGGCCCAAAACCCTAATTATAATATTAATTTCGTAATTAGTATTAAGGGTAATAAACAGCTCAGCAAATAAGAGTCAAACAAGGATATTACTCTTGCCTGACTTATCCTCCAAGATGCACAATTCAATATGAAAACTGATTCCTACAAGGAATAGATCTAGAACCTTCCTCAAAGACTTGCCCACCAAGTCTCCGAATCCTACCATAATTCTAAGGCTTCTCAGCCTATATAAAGGGCCTGACCCCTCATTCTCAGAACTACGTTGGCTTGATTCTCAATACGAGATACGT